>JARWMC010000026.1:4875714-6094642 GCA_029959065.1 Colias behrii
TAACATATAAAGAGAAATATCTGTTTTATCTGTTAAATGTAAGTGCTATACTAATATAATATTGATACTAAATACATTGATCAAACTACTGTACGTTTTTGAAAGTGTATTACTGAAAATTTGCAAACCACCCCTTAAAAACGTATTTGTACCATCGCAAAGCACCCTCAACGTTAAAACATCTATCCCCTAAAAACAAGAACCATCCGCATAAAATATCGATCAACAAAGTAAAAAAATGTGTCTACCGTCGCAGCAGATTGAAGGAATCAATCAAAACACTCCTGTGGTACATAGATAAGATGTAAATTACTGGGGGCTCCTTGAAAGAAAATTAATGTCTTTGTAACCTGACTTGAGCAGTGGTTTTAATGAAATTTCCAGTCCTGTTAACAGGTTGGATGTTGGATACATCGATTGTACGGTTTTATTCTTGTAGGTTGCGGATTTATTTATTAAAATTATTTTCCTTGTTGATTTATTTAAAAGGACGTTGAGAGGAAGATACGTTAATTTTAGTTTATATCAAATACTAGCTGCGCTCCGCGATTTCTCACCCGCGTGGTTCATCTCCTGTTGGTCTTAGCGTGATGATTATATCCTATAACCTTCCTCGATGAATGGGCTGTCACCGAAAGAATTTTTCAAATCGGACCAGTAGTTCCTGAGATTAGCGCGTTCAAACAAACCAACAAACAAACTCTTCAGCTTTATAATATTAGTATAGATAGTATTTTATTAAGATGCTTTAGTTTTATAATTGTGCGTAGTACCTAACTAATAAAGCTGGAAATTAATAAGTTTCGGTAATTATCACAACACGAATAGAAAATAAACATTAAACGCTCCATTATCTTAATGTTATAGACCTTTAATACGTGTTCAAAATTTCAAGTATACCGGTGTTTTGAAGGACATGAAAATCAGATTAAAATATAATTACCTACTTCTTATTTTATTTTAAAGATACACAGAGGTACCTATTTATATTGAACGTAATAAAAGCTAACGCTAAAAACCAGGAAACTAATTAGGATTTTTAAACTATAACTTTTTTTTTTTTAATTATATAAATTCAATTTTTTAGAAATTGTATTAAATAAAACCAATAAGCACCTATTAAAAAAAAACTTGGTTTTTTGAATTTTTCACCTAAATTTTGAGGTTATGTAAAAAAATTGTTAATACAAAAGTTGTAGATCTTTTTATTACCTACCTACAACTTTGCCATTGAACTTTTTTCCGTAGGACTTGTAGTTTTGTCGGAAATCGAGGGAGACCATTTTTTTCTCTTAAAAGCTCCCCCCCTCCCACTTCCCGAACTCGGATTGACCGTAATTTATTTTTCCTTACATTTTTATCATATTTTCCTCCTTTTCTAATGGGTTCATCCTACTGCGATTTTTTTTTGTTTCAACAATTATCGGCACTGGTGTATATCTACATACAGTATCAATGATTTTATTACAATACCAAATTGTCATAAATTGTAGGTGTTAAACTAACACAAGATAGCATACACTGACGTTCGTCTATTATTCAGTATTATTTCTATTCCAGAAATCTATTGTCTCGGTTTCAATCACCTAATTGATGTCTAGACTTGTGTATTTGCGACTGATTTTTGGAAGTGCATTGTAGGTATTTGTGAGTTGTTATGCAACTGTACTGCATTCTGCTCGTTATTTTTAGTTGGAGGAATAGTTACTAATTGTAGATTGCTGTAATTAAAGTTTTATAATAATTGTAATAAGCTAATGTTTCGATTTATATGCTTGTAAAATTATGTTAATTGAATTATCTTTGACAACTACTCCGAAGTAATTTGAAAAACATATTGTGTTTACTTGTTTATTTGTTTGTGCATCTATCACTTCAAACATACTTTATAAATTCTGTACTTAAGCGGAGGAAGCCTTGAAAAAATATAGAAACGAAAGATTCACCTAATAAACTAATGTAAGAAATAACAAAATATTCGGAAGTCGGTAAAAGCTGTGGGTAAAAGCATAAGTTCGCATAATTCAGAATTAAGCTCACCGTTCACTAGACAAATATGGAATTCGTAATTTGAATAAAGCTCGTCGTATCCGAGATATTATCGGCACCAATCGAATTAGCTACCGGTTTATATGGTATCATACATTTTATGATCACCATAAAAAAGTATATTAAATTTCTTGAATTAGTGAGCGCTCAGCTTTGGTTGTATACCTAATTTTTATGGGACAAGCGTTTGTTTGATCGTACCGAAAGTATAAGATAAATATTATCATTTACTACATAACGCCTTATAATAATTACATTTTGTATTTCCTTAATTGTTACATTTTAATGATCTTTATGTTACAAGTGAGGGTAGAAATAGGGTACAGATAATAATAATACTACTGAATATCGTGACTTTGTCTGCGTTAAATTATATTTTTGAAGTGTATAACATCTGACATTAGCTCGTAAGTCACTTGCCAACATTAATGGATCTCTGTCATCTAATTGTTTATACATATAAATAAATAAATAAATAAATCTTACAGAAGTTAAAATTGACTTTATTGACTCCTTATATAAGTACCAACTTATATACTGAATGAAATACGTTGTGTTGGTAGTAAAAATATATCTTTACGATGCCATACGACTCTTCAATTTTGTCTTTCAAATAACGAACGTTAAACAGCCCAAAAGCACACATCGAATATAGCACTCATCGAAGTCATACCCAAAATTGGATTTAAACACACAACCAAAGCGGTAAGATCAAATATAAATGTCGCGACACTGCAAGCGGCTGATAACTCGCACAAAAAGATTCCCTGCATTGTACAAGGGGCACAATGGGCCACGGAGAGGCAGGACTTGTAATTACTATTTCCCTGACGCCTTTTCATATATTTTTCACAGAAATGCGAGTGTACTATGCTCTTTTGTGATCTATTGGCCGATTCAATTCAAGTTCTAGTGCATTATGTGATATTCATAGTGCAGTTCTTAATATATTTATCTAAATAGATATTCGTATAAGTATGTATAGTAATTATTGCTCAGTACGGAATGTATGATGTCATAAGTTTTAAATTTTAAAACGGTGTAAATCATGTCATAAGCTGAGTGTACCTAGTAGATACTTTATACTTACATTTTATTCATAATATATACTGGTTAGGGAGCCAGGTGCAAATTTGGTTAACTATTTCCTCTCAAGAGATAATTCGTCAGACGCATGAGAGTATAGTATTATAAAGCCTCGTGAACGTCAGCTGGCGCTCGGTTGGGGGGGTGAGCGGTTGTAGCCTCCCACGCACATAGGAAAAAAAATACATTCATTCATTCATTTCCTCTCAGCTAAAAATTTGTCAAATTGTAGCTAACCCAATATCTCAACGAAAAAAAATAGTCAGCTGGTTACAACATGGTGTATTATACGTCAGCTGGTGTCTCGAACATGAAAGTTAAATTTAAAGAAAAATTTATTTTCCGTTATTTCCTCTCAAACAAAAATTTACCTGATGATAGCTTATATGTAACTGTGGATAAATATATATGTCAGCTGGCTGTATCTTGGTGGAAAAACCGTCAGCTGATACGGGAGGCTACAACCGCTCTTCCCCCCAACCGAGCTCCAGCTGACGTTCACGAGGCTTCATAATACTATACTTTGATGCATTTTACTAATTACCGCTTGAGAGGAACTTGGTCATAAAATCTGCTGCTGGCTCCCGGACCATACCGTAATACAATATTTAAATAAAGATACGTTACTTATATAATATAATTAATATGAGCTTTAAATAAAATGTGTTATTTTAAGGCGAGTACTCTGAAAGCTTTAACTCCCATCTATATTAGAATAAAACCGCTTAAGACCGCTAATTACAAAGCATTATTTTGAGTTCTAATAAAATTAGTAGTTCCAGGCAATAATAGAGTTATAAATCCATCTAAACTGTCTCGTATGACTTTTACAAAGTAATTAACAAGGACTGTTAGTCGTAAACTAAAATTAGCGTGATAAGTCGCTTGAGGAATATTTCTGCGTACTATTAAATTATTATAAACCTAAAACGCAAATTGTACTTTGTACTATTACTGTTTAATAATTACAGTTATTGTTTTCAAATTACTAGTAATAACAAAAACTTGTAACTGATCGTCAATAGAAGAAATTCGAACTCCACAATTTTGAGTTCAAAGATAGTTCCGTTGACTGTTGCTATGCAATACGAAAGTATTAAAATACGAGTGTCTCGACTTCAAATACTTGTCTTCAAATCACGAAAGCGTCGAACATAAACAAAAGCCACTAAATACACGTTAAGTATTCAAAGAAAAGTTTCTAAATGACAACAATAAGCGATCTCGGATGTGCAGCTAGTTGCCCCGACGCCTCTGTAATTACACCAACACATACGAGACTCAAACACACTTTATTTTACATTTTTAAAAGCACACGTAATGCCGAAACCGAACACGCAATTACCGACCTTATTACACAACGAAATCAATCGTTTAGATTAAAATATTCCGTTGAATTCCCATTACGAATTCTATTCTACGCTTATCTGTACAAAACGTTACACATACTATACTACACTCAGCTTTATCCATTTAAAAAGGTCAAGCCTGTATGGAAAACATCGACAAGCTACTTATTACCAATAAAAATTTGAAAGAACAACGCCTAAGTGGCATTTAAGTGTCAGTCAACTGACGCTTAGGCCGTTTTCGTGTTGGGTCTCGGAGGCGGACTGGTTTGGGGCGAGCCGGTCGACAGAGTGGCATGGATACTCCTTTGTGCGCATTCCGATATGCTGGTACCGGGCGCTGTCCGAGCGGGGATAATGAAGAGTGGTTACATCTGAGCTAGACGCACTTTCGACCGATCTATCACTCGATTTACGCATCTGGATGTGAATAAATCGGCCGCACTAACCTCCGCCACGTTTTGTGAAACTGTACGTGCTCGGCGAACAAAGTGAGGGTAATATTTCCTCTCGAACGACGCGTACGTAGAAAAACTCGAGCCCGTTGAAATTGGTAGAAATCGACGTTTCACGATTCACAGATAGGGTTATTTATATCGTGGAGCTCTTTAATTATGTTATCCGAATGGTGCCGTTAAATGCGTTAATGTCCGTCGATTTTTTATGTGTATTTTGAAGTATTTGTAGGCGTTTAGTGGATTATTATTTTGATATATGGATATTGAGTTTGAGGTAAACGTATAGATCGAACTCTTTTTTATGTTTTATTTTTTAAGGACTAACCGTTTATGTACATCATATCAAACGCATTCTATAACTAAAACATGATATTAAGCTTGTGGCTATAATATATTTTTATTACATTTTGATATCAAGATGTAGTCTTGTATAATAATTGATAAGTTACCAGATGCAAATAAAATAATGTTTCCATATTTCTCGCATATCTACAAACGCTATAAAATTCATATCTCGAGGCTTATCTTTAATTCGAAAGCTGCAGGTGACTTCTAATGAACAATAAAATTTAATACTGAATGATGTTTCAAAAACGGCGCCATAAATTATATAGTCTGTGATTGACATTTATTTAGACGATTCTTGACTTTGACTCCGGGATTTAGTAATAACATTATTGGATTTAAAATTGTTATTGGCTAACGTAATAACTTGATTTGTGAGTCAATGATGAAATTTGACTTAATATTGAATAATATCTATACATATAATAAAATCGTAGGAAAGTCAAAACTGTACATTGAATATTTTTTTAGGGCGTGATCTACAAAAGATACCGAAGACATATAGTGCTTGTCTGTATGTATGTCCGGGCTAATCTAATAAAAATACTGCATAGATTTACTTCAAATTTGGTACAGATATAGCTTGAGACCTGAGGAAGGACATAGGTTAGGTTTTATCCCGGAAATCCCACGAGAACGGGAACTATGCGGGTTTTTCTTTGACTACGCGGGCGAAGCCGCTGGAGAAAAGCTTGTTAAGAAATAATACCATATTGTGGCACATTATTCATACTTCTGTCAGTGACCGTTGTTTTTGAATGATTGTTCATTTGCATATTTGCATTATTTATAAGAATTACAATATAAATTGATCATTGCTTCATATAATTATTATTGATATGATACCTACATAACCAATTTGTGAATATGTTTAATCTTATTCCGTTATACGACATTAAGAAATATTTTTCTTAAAATTCCAAATATTTAACAGCGAAAAAATAAAAAATAATGAAATTACCTACAGTAAGATGTGTAATGTGTATTTATTCCAAATTCTATTGATTTTAAGTTTTACGCTATATTTTAGCTTTCATTTAGGTCTTAACATTTAATAGCCACAAATAAATACCTTCCTTAGAAGTAAGGAAGTTCTCCAGGTTTAAACCAAAATAGCTGTTCCATAGCAATAATTACTACAGGAAATAAAATTATTAGCCGAGACTTACATGTAGGACGCTCTAATGCGTCGCATCCTGTTACTGTAATACAATTTATTGTAATCACATTAGTTTAATGATATCAGGGAATCCTTTTAAGTATTGATAGGCACGCAAATGAGGCTGCCTTGTGAATTAGTTATTTGGAACATGGATTTGTTAGGCGCGTGTAACTAAAAGAATGTTGGCGGAAATAATATATTATGGAATATAGGAAAGAAGACTGAAGGCTGATGACGTTGGTTGATTCAGCGTATGATTGTGATTTAGGGATGTTTAACAATACATATTTTTAAATTATTTTAAATTGAAATCTCGAGACGCTCGTCCATAGATTTAATTGATCACGCCGTTGTCTCTCGAACTTTTAATTGCATTAGAAGATTAAATTTTAACTTATTTTATTTCTTAGTCAAAAAATTAATCTAGCTTTAAAGCGTAACTATGAAAAGTGGAAATTAAATTTACAAGGATTATAAACTTTTTTTTAATAAGAACGACATCTAAATTCCGTTACAACAAAATTCCGTTACTCCAAAGCTCACTACAACATTCGAACGAACAAATTATCAACTTATTAAATTATCCACGCACAAAATATGTAAAACAGCTGGACCGCAACCGACCGTGGCATGTTTAGCGAATTTTTAACAAAATATATGTTTATTTAAAAGATTATTGCGGTGTTTGAAGCCGGCGCACGTTGTTCGTAACCATTGTTTCCGCCTTTAAAATTCATGAGGAATTCTGTACTGGCATTTGTATGGGGCGTATTAGAATACATGACAGTGGGTTTTGTTCGATATCTTGACTATATTATTCATTGAAATGTAATACGATTGAGCTACTATTGATTTTAATATGTACACGAGTGGGCGAGGTATTTTGTTTTTTTCTTCTTGGAGTATTTGTTTTGTGACACGTGCTATTTTCGATTCTTAACGATTTAATGTTTTTCTGTGAAATGTATAAATAAATAGGTATTATGTGATGCGACATTCGAGTAAAAATTGTTTTCATAAAATTTTCCAGCGGAGATTATTCGTGGTGATAAGATCGTCTGCTGCACAAAATTAGTTAGTTAATGTTAATTAGTTAATGTTTTATGTAATGAGTTCCTACATTTTAATAAAAATATCTTGGGAAAGTTTATATAACAAGTAAACTATATGAATGTATGCCACCTTACATTACATTCTGGTAGTTTAGCACACATATTCTGTGAATACAAATCGTACTACAATCCGCTATGCAATTTCAAGAAAGTACCCAACATATAAATGAAACAATGAATTTTGTAGAAAAAGCCAATTCATCAGCTCTTTGTTTGGGCTACGTGTAAATGGGATATGAGTTGAGTGACGTTTCTGAGAACAAATATGTTTACACTAAAATAGATCGTATTGCCATAGCACACTTACCGTTTTCGGCTGTAGCATTTAGATTTACTATTCGTGGTTACATACGTACGTTATCAGAACGGTTCCCTGAATCCTTTATTATGGGACGTCAGCGTTTCTCTAATATAGCCTTGTTTATTATCCATTGTTGTTTCTGTATGCAATGATTCGAACGCAACTTTGTGTGGTGGAGCATTGTATGTCGTTTGAGGAGTAATAAAGCTTTGTTTAAATATTATTGTTTTCGTTCACGCATACCTACGTGCTGGATACATTCTAAGACTAATCAAAAAGTAAGTTTATAACATTGAAGTATGATTTATGAATAAAATATTTACACGAATGGCTTGTATATTTTAATATGGCAACACATTTAAACAGACAAGTAGGTATGCGAACCAAAAAATGGTTAACGACAATTAAAGTAAAATGTCGTGACAAGTGGATATTGACATAAACCCGAATAAAAGTGATTTGTACCAAGAACCGCAAAACATCAAATGTTGTTTCGTTACACATTTCAATAACTATTTAAAAACGGCATGCTGCCTCGCTCGCACCTGTAGATCAGCATACGTAAAAAACGGGACGAATGTATGTTTGACAGCTCAGTGGGATACGGTCGTTACAGCCAAAAACATTTATTACAAGCCATCAAGTTTTAAAGGTCTTGTAACCTGACACCTCGCTACAAAATGACTCTGTCAAGACAAGCGTGAATGTTTGTTGGTGCACACGCAGTGTTGTGCAACGTGACGTGATGAATGTCAAAGAGTATATTAACGTGATCACGGACTTGCCAGATGGGAGCCTAAAACTTGGTATACTGGAAATATGGATAGACTGTGGTAGTAGACGTCATCTTTTTTTTAGGTTGCAAACGGTTGGGTAGTTGAAATACCATATTATGATTACAATAATAAGAAATAAGTATCTACCTTTCTACCTGAATATGATAGGCAATAGGTTTGAGATAGTATAATAACATCAAAACTACTTAATAATTCAATCTGTTTATTCGATGAGTATTCATCAAAGTTTACGAGCTTCTTGAGGGTTCCTAAATTAACTTTTTATATAGCCTTAATTTCTGGTTCTACATATTACAAACAAAACATTTCCCTTTTATTACGGTCTTGTAATTCTGGTGAATTCCACGAATTAAACCGTCGCCAATGTTTAAAAATACTGTTACGATCGGTTTGTAACAACACTTTCTTTCCACCGGCCATAAAGTTAAGCGTTAAAGGGTGTAATTACAGGCTTAATTAGCTAACCCAACGTTTTACGACCCACGTGACTGTATGCAATCACGTGAAATTAGATCATGCAATTTTGGCATTTATCACTTTTGTGTATGAGTCATTTTGCTGTCAAACGTTTCGGTGTAGTAGATAGTTGGGGCTGTTGTTTTAGGATGACCTTGGTTTTAATTAATGTTGGAAAAGTCAAGATCGTGGGTGACGTCAGGGAACTTTTTTTTATAGTGGTTCGTAGGGCTGTCTAATATCTGTTAGATATTCTTGTCATATTTACGAAACGATTTAATTATGGTTACGATTTAATTACTCTACTATCTGACTAATTATTTCTGTCTTTGTACAAATGGTTCCGTAAATTCAGTTCATTACCCCTGTTTTTTTATTTATATAAATTTATAACTAAATCAACAAGCAAAGAAAGTAAAGAACAATGTATTTAATGTCTATTATAATTGTTATTTCCTACAATTTACAATAGTAAAAAAAATTGTATAAAACTTACGCCGCATCTGCTTTACATTCAACAGACGCCTCAAAAAATTTAAATCCAGAGTCTTCAGCCTGTTTACTCTGACCTCACAATTAATTCCAGTACTATTTAATTAGTTAAAACTACTCGTTTAATTAACTCGGGGTGCGGAAAGAATCTTACAAGAGTCATTTTACCGCTTTATGAGCAAACGTGCTAGCATGTGAAGCTCGTACACTTTTTATACATGAAATGGAATATTTTTAAGAGAAATTCCCTGAAGCACACTCCATGTTAAGTATACTAAACACTTCTATTTTTAGATTCGAGTCAAATAGCCAACTAAAATGCCTTGCAAATGTTACTAATGGGAGCTTATTTTGGCTCGCTTTTTAAAGTCTTTGTGGATTGTTTTTGGGTTAGGTGTTGGTTACATTTAAAAGTGACCTTTAAATGACATTCAAGTATTTTAAATTGTACTTTTATACTGAAGGTAAATACTGATATTTGTCGGTAGGAATCGTAGGTGTCGTAGGATTTATATTTACCTAAATAAAGAAATGTATTATATCTAAGTATAAATGTTATTGCGATTAGAGAGAAAATTCACAATGAAAATTATATTTTAATAGAAACATAGGTAATGTTTCTATTAAAATATAATTTTCATTGGGAAACATTACCTACTGAATGAAATTCAGTAGGTAATGTTTCCCTATGCATATTAATTATTAATATAAAATGCATTAGGTAAAAAAATATCCAGAAACACTTTTAGGTAATTTTTCTAATTCCACTAACAAATTGGTGCAATAAATCATACACAGTCTTTACATTAATTGTAATATGAAATTAGCCATAAAAAAATTCAGATCTTTTTTATCGACTTCCGGAACTTGGTGAATACGGGAAGTCGTTTAACCTACTTTTGTGTTCCATTTTTAAACAGCCTCCGTTTCGATTGTTCGCGCTTTCAAAAACCCTAGTTTTATGTACTTAAATTTTAAATTTTCTGAACTTTAATTTTTCTATATTTTTTAATGTTTGTCATCAAGTAAGTTAATAATTAGGTGTACTTTTACAGGATAATGGCGGGAATTAACCCAGTTTTTTTTTTATAAACGAAACATCGTACCGCTGCGAGGTTTGTTTATTTGTTAGATTAACAACAATTAATAGTTATATACTTAGGTATACAATTATACATAAAATATAGGTTTCAATGATATGCCCTATTCCTATCGTTGGGTCCGAAAATACCTACATGCATTCAGGCCGTCCACCTTTTTAAACTGTGTTTTTTTACATATTACCTATAAGAAAAAGCGTATCATTCACTACAAAAGTAAACTCTGCACACTGATGTGTAGCGTTACCTTAAATTATTATTATACTTACCTCTATATTAAAAGTAAAAAAGTAAAGTGAAGTACCGTCTCCCCTAGTGGGGTAAGGGGCAGATGCATTATACATCTGTTTCACTGATCGACTTTCTTTAGGGACAAGTAGGTGATCAGCCTTCTGTGTCCTGCCAGACCGAAACATTTTATTTTTTTCGTCACCACCGGGAATCGAACCCAGGACCCCTCGGTTCTACGCTCACGCCGTCACGCGTCAACCACTGTACCAAGGAGGCGGTCTCTATATTAAGTAAACAATGAAAAATCTCCATAATAAATGTGATAAAGCACAACACTATGGCATATAATTTTAAAAGCTATAAATAATACCGCTAATGCCTGCTTTAATTTAAACGTCCCAGTTATGTGCTTTTTATTAAAAAATTCTTGCTATTTAGAGGAATATTTGCACGGAATGTTATGTGGAAGCGCTGCTACGGTTTTGATGTGGTTTTAAACATGATGATGATGATGATTTTAATATGTTGTTATAGATTCTAGGTCATAATCTAATTAGCGTATATAACTAATAGCTTCTAGCCGCAGCATTGGGAAAATAGTAATTTTTACAATGCTAACTATCGCAGATCTAAATCTATCTGTTTACCACATTGAAGTTAAATCGGCATCAAAACTAGCATTTAAGTACCTAGTTATATGTATAACTCATTGTTAAAATATGTATTTTTTGAACTAAATTTCCAAACATAAAATTCAAGCCCTACAAAATAACCTGAACTCAATATACCATTACCCATTGAAATGAGAAATGCACGTACGAAACGAATTAGCATTCATAAATAAGCCGAGAATGTTTATTTGGCTCAAGGAATATACGAAACGCACGCATCGCGACAATTCGCTACGGTTATATTGTGCGATTTGCTGCAATCGATTTTTTACACTTGGTCTCGTGTGATGTCATAATTTTGTATTATGGCTGAATAATTTTTATGTTTTTTTTATTGTGAAGAAAGAAGTTCAAATAAAAATACATTGAAATTAACATAAATATTGTATGAGTTATCGCTCGATTGTTTATAAAAAGTAAAAACTAGGAATATATGTAGATTGTAGGTACTCATTATATGCTTATTATATGCCGATGCTTAAAACAAATCTAATACTCCATACCTAATGAAATAATTATACCTCCCAGTATCATTGTGCAGTACAAAATTCAAATAAACATAATTTGAAAACAGTGTCTCAAAATCTAATTTTTGTCATACAATAATAGAACATCAAAAAAATAATCATTTAAAAAACCAAAAGCGGATATCAACTTCCAATAGCCAAAACCGAACAATAGTCAATTACAAAAAAACAGAAATTTAAAATATCCCAATGATATTTATTAAAATCACTTACACACAAAAATATATTTACGGCCTATTGTGTTTAATGGTCACTCAACCGGTATATTTTTACGTTTTATTATATAGGGCAATGCTTTTATGAGTATGCACCTTTCTTTTTGATCGGTGAAGCAAGTAAAATGGATAATATCTGTTACAAATATCCCCTAATACTGTTAAATATAACTTTTTCGTAAAATGTCTTAAATGTTGAAGGGTATACAGGACCTCAGGTTGCCTGGATGATATTGTTTCTTGGCTATAAGGTTGCTTATTTCTATTGCTTTTTTTTAAACAGTTATTCAATGCACGTTCATTCATAAAGAAGATTATAGGTACCTACTTAGAATATGTTTTGTGAACTTATTAATATGTGCTTGTTTTGTTATAAACTATGTGTGAAATTATTTTCAGCCCCATAGTAATTGAGAATAAATAATTACAAACGTGCAAGTATGTAACATTGGGTCGTGGACGATTTCTAAGAGTACCCGCGGCCCCGGCTAACTGCGCGGCTTGACGGAACACAGTGGGGTTTTAGTCGGTAAGAATCCGACATAACCCTTGGCTCCATCCCCGGGGGCCGTGGGTATCTTTGGAAGATTTCCCCACTATAAAAAAAAAAAAAAAAGTATGTAACATTGTTGTGGCCCCATAAAAATAAAGGAAATTCAAGCGTTTAAAAATCCATATTAATAACGCAGTTCGCGCGTTGCCGCCGGAAAATTCAACGCGTAGTGTAAAAATATGCAAAAATGTTGGAATTAATCAACTGTGTTGTCCCGAAAATTGTTTTAGTTTTCCCGTGTCCCTGATCGATGCCAATTTCGCTGTCTGCTTCCAATTCTCACTATGACTTCATCTCCCTTTGCTGAAAAACACGGGTTTTAATTTCGTTTTATGTCGTTACGTTAATTTTGTTTATTTTTGTTTCAACTTTACGTGTTGAGCGTTGAATTTTTTGTAGTGCATTTTATTCAGAAACATGGTTACTATTGACTACAATACACTCTTTTCTAGTTAAGCTTGTATATTGTGTTAGTATTGATAGGTACCTATAACTGTAAGTATGAATTCTTATAATACGAAAATTCTTATTTCTTTAATAATTAACTTTATTACATATAACAAATAATATTAACATAATGAAGAAGCGAAGCGTAAAAAGATTCATCACAATACATTAGATAATGTTAATCCATACATTTTCTTCCACACTATGATCACGTATATTTTCATTGAGACAGTGACAATGAGCAATAGCTAAAAATACATCATGTTGGATAAGCGTTGTTCCAGGCCTCGAATAAAACAGACTTTTCGGATATAAATATATATATATATATATACCTAACTAGGATAATCGATAACGCAGTAGGTATTATGAGTCATGTAACATGTTACGAACAATAGGAATATCTATTTAATTATGTTATTCATACGAATAATAGAGTAGGTGGATAAGAAAACCAAAGCGTGAGGTTTTATCGCTTCTTCTGGGGTAAATATAATATTTAAATTCAAGATTTATAAGTCAACTACTAACTTTCTTCTAGTTTTTTGGGAATCGAACGGCAATAAATAATTGTGAATTGTTTAAAGTGATGTAAACAAATGTAAACGTGTACGTGTAAAATGTTGTAAACAAGTGATGTAAAATTTTTCAAACTAATTATTTAACTACACAAATTAAAATACAAATTACACTTAATACAAATTTCTCAAAATTAATTATGTTTGAATGAATCCTTATTCCCGCTAAAGAAACCCTTCAGAATTAGCTTGAATGAAACGACCGATGATCTGTTTGTTATTTTAATTTTTAATGAAGAGAGTTTGAAAAGGAATGAAATACTTACAATAATATATGACACATGCGAATTGTTTTCATTCTGCAGATATTATAATTTTCTTGTACCAGAAGTTACTAATAAAAAAAAAAAAAAATGTGACAGTGTGATTGAAGCGTTTCGATCTTCAAGATCGAATGCTATAGCGCTGACACTAATTTGACAAGTCTATGTTATGGTATATAGTCAATGTTACATGTTTACTGTAAAATTGTAAACTCATTTACACAACCTCCTGTCAATCTAAAATTAACTTTTATCCCACGGTTCAAAGTACAATCGCATCAAGTCTAGCAAACTGGAAAGTGCGTGCAGAGAGCGTCAGAACATCAAAGTGAATGGATGGACCGAATGATTCCGGCTCGCCGGGCTGACCGGGCTGACCGGGAGTGTTTTGAGTAATAGACCGTTCATGCCCTGGGTTGAACGCTTGATACTCAGGTCAACCCATTGTTGTCCCATGACAGTTTTGAAAATATTAAAGAAAAAGCCTATATTATTCAAAGTCCAACATTTGTTTATTTAACACTATTATTTAAAAACTAGAATTCATAAAGAAGCGCTTTTCATCATCATCAAATTTCATTATAACATTCACCACCGGTAGTATTCTTCAAGGTAGGTCGAATCTAAACCAAAATACGAACATCGTAATAGTTAACGTTGGTTTTACTACATAAACGTTATTTATTTGACTTGATTTTGTGCATACAACCAAACAAATTTTATTTTCGTTTGCCTTCATGTTTAGATCAAAAACTTTAATAAACAATTTCGTGCAAGCATAATGTATTAGGTACACGTTAATGAGATTGTCTGTGCTTATAAGTCCTCTATCTATACTCGTCCTAAATCGTTCAGTAGCAGGCAAATTTAATTAGGTCTTTGATAGGTATCATATAAATATAAACAATGTATAAATTCTATGAATCATAAACAATCCATCCTTCTGAGAAGGTTTCGTTAAATACGTTATGATACTTTTTGCTACATAAAAACTAGTTACGTAGGTACATAAATAACCTTTATCCATTATTAATTCAATTTGAAATAAATCAAGCTTTTTTGGATTAAATTAATTCTATATGTACTCGTATTTTGTTTCAAATTACATGTAAATCCAATAATTGTCAAGACATTTGACGATCCCCGTAAATTATAAAGTCTAATAAACTATAATGTCAGCCTTATTTAGTTTACTTGAAATTAATGGATCAAAATTGCAGTGCTGTTTTATTAGCGGTTATATCTCAGTGAGTTGACATTTAGAATGATAAATTTATGAGAAATAATGGCGGTCTGCATAATTGTGACATAAAATTCATTGAAGCAATGGAACAAATTGGCTTGGAATGCATCTGGGCTTGATGGAGATGTTTTGAAACATATAATTAATGACTTATAAATCTTCAGTGATTCATTTGCGTCTAATCTGTCTATTTCAATTTCCCTTTTTTGATTTGCGATGTTATGCTAATATTAATAAGAGCGATATTTGTGTGTTTTTGCTTCATTCTCTGATGGATTTGAGCCGCCGATTTTGAAATTTTGGGTAAAATAATGAGCTATAAATCGGATTTACACATCGTTATAAATTACGAAACTGACGTTTACGTTCATAACATTCATCTTATAAGCTCCCAATTAGATTACCAATTTTTCAAACAGGTGCCAAACACTACTTAACATTTAATATACTCCACACGAGAAATCGTTCACACGTTCGAAAATAGAGAGCACGTACAATTCTTTATAAAAATATTTGACGTGTGCAAATAAAACGCGACGCCCTTTACACCTGCTATCTTCAGTGCAGCGGTCGAATGAACGAACTAGTGAATGGTTGAACGACTGATTTATTTGCCCGTTCAGCGTAATGGTTCTGCGAGCTAATCGAGCCAGCTTTGCTCGCCACTTATTTAGAATGCTTAAACGGACGTGAAGGAATACAGTGTGAGGGCGCTTTTGAACGCATTCCTGGAATAATTACGTTCTAACTCGGCCGGTAATTAATTGCGCTTAATTAAATAAAATTCCATTCTATTTTGTATGCAGAATGAACTATTTTCGATCGCTATCAAAATAAGTGGGTAATGAATGCAAATTTTAATTTTTATGTGAGATTTTTGCAAATGTTTTTGCAGTGAAGTATTTGAAACAAATCGGAGGTTTGAATATACGAATGTTGCCTTATCTATTGTTATTTAAATTGTAGATAGTGATTTTATTTTTTACTTGTGAATTTATTCTATCTTTATTGATAGAAAATACAAGAAAATCAAAATTAATTATTACCAATCAAAGAAAATTGATTTAACACAAATCTACGCAAATCTCCACCAAGGTCGAATAAATCGAAAGAGAAATGAGCTTATAACATAAAAAAAAGAAAAACATTTACTCCCAGTTGAAAATATAAAATATTTTATTCGAAAATATAAATAAGTAGCGAATCGGAAACTGTTTCATTATTACAATGAGAATAAAAAAAGTCCGTCACCTAACCGAAGTTCAATAGCACAAGTAGGGTGTACAAAAAAGGTAAATACGGAGGCATTGTGTCTCAATAGGCTTTACTCTTGAAATCCGTCTCACAAAAGAATCTTTTTGTGTTCAATACTAAGAAGTCGGCGGTTTTAACTGGGTATGGTTCGCAAAAAGTGGGTCACATGTCTCTTACAGAGTTGTAGTAATTATAGTCGTTGTGGGGATGGAATAAAATGTTTTATATGTTGCTATATAATATCGAATTTGTGTGGGATTAGGACTGTAGTCGTAGGTGTGTATGTTTCTATATTTAAATTTGTACTCTTATGAAGAAAATAATTCGACATGTTTAAAAGAACTTTTTATGTAAAGACTATCATTTAATCCATTAGTTATTCGTACTATAACCTCTCTATTAGGCATTTTAAACAATGCTTACAAAGGTATATCCACAGAACTATCCTATGTATCGTTAATTATACTACAAACTGTCTCAATTTAACTAACAATGCCTCTCTTTTCCAGGTACAAAATTAAGCTGTACGCCAAACTATTAACAAAAAAAAAAATAACAAAAAAGTGCATAAAATTTTTCTGCTGTCGCTACTCGAATGGGCCTGGAACGAATGCTGAACAAAGGTAGGAGAAACCAATTTGTTACATGATAATATTCCACCCCTCCCTCTCACCCCTGGCCACCCCTCAATTTCAAATGAGTCGTATTTTGAGTTCGTTTCATAAGGCGGAAATCATGTTTTTAGATTTATTATACCGTATTTTAGTGGATTAAAAATTTAAATCTTTTGTATATTTCAAGTGTCCACTTGAACTAGGTACCTATAGGTTTTAATAAAAGTACCTATCACTCATATAATATGTATCTATATTATGTTCCGTTGTTCTGTTTTCTTATACAAAATATAATGTAAATCATTTAAATCGATAATGCAATTTCGCAGTTGTATTCTTTACATTGGTTCGGTTTTAAGTACCGCTACGTTAATAATTACTCAGTATTCAATAATAATAATTATCCCTACTAATATTATAAATGCGAAAGTAACTCTGTCTGTCTGTCTGTCTGTTCAATTTCCCGCTTAAACCTCTCAACCGATTTTGATGAAATTTGGCACAGACAATCTTTAGACCCTGAGAAAGAACATAGGCTACCTTTTATCAAAACACCACGCGGGCGAAGCCGCCGGCGGAAGCTAGTTTTAAACATCGGTTTTAAATAAAAATTTCCGCAATCACAGCTTACAAACTTGATTTCAAATATTATTTTATTACCTGTCCATCGACATAGGTAGATATATCTTACAGGAATCAATGTCAAGTAAAACATATTCATGCTTACCTAAATGATTTCGATACGAAATATAGAAATTTCTCAACAAATACGAAATAATTTTACGCACAATAACGTATCGGAAATACCTATCTATCGATGTTTTCACATAATAATAGAAAAATATTATTTATTTATTCAAATATACGAGAATGTTTTCTCTGTTATTAGTATTACCATCATATTGGTACAATAGTTAGCTTTACAAGAGAAAGGTTCTGTTCCGGGCAAAGGCTCATAAAATTCTATTCAATATTAATAATATACAAAATATTTCAGTTTTGTATGATTCAAAGAGTTATGACAAGTAGCTGTGCCCCGCGGTTTTACCCGCATTGCTCTGCTCCTGTTAGTCAAAGCGTGATGATATATAGCCTATAGCCTTCCTCGATGAATGGGCTATCAAACTTTTTCAAATCGGACCAGTTGTTCCTGAGAGTAGCGCGATCAAACAAGCAAACAAACAAACTCTTCAGCTTTATAATATTAGTATAGATTTGAAGCAATCATTTTGCTTAAAAAATTAAAATTAAACGTAGAAGACGCAATTATTACAGGATTTAAGTTAAAAAGTAACAGATATACGAGAATTAAATAAAACCTAGCTCATTTTCAGAAGGCATCGCTGCAAATTTTCTTGGGATCGCGCCAAATGCTGAGATTTTGTTGCCTTATTTATTTGTCAATAATAATTGTAGTTAAACATTTATTATTTTCAGTGTAATTGCGATATTACATTTCAGTTGAAGTTGCGTAAACGAAAAGTTAATAATTTTAATATAGGATTGATATTTTCTATATTTTTATTACATTATCTTAGAAACTTAAATTAGAATAATTTATGTATTTCTGTCAAGAACTTAAAAAACAATCTATAAGGTACCTATATAACTCATATCGTTTATGATTTTTTGGAGGCTCATACCTCCAAAAAAGTGACCAGAAATCGAATCCACTGCCCGTTGGTTAATTTTCACGTTAACCACAAACCATCACAAATCTTAATCCATTGAAATATTGTCCTAATTAATTGTAAATTAAACAACATTAAAAATACAGTTCGCCAGTTAACCATATTAACAAAGAAGTTTGTTCCCGTGGGTACTCCTAAAAACTATTACACGCTCGTCTGTAATAAGACCTCTTTTAATTTCAAGCTTATTTTTGTTCGCCGTTTTTGTTTAACGGATTAAATGTAACAAGTAGTTAATGGCTTCGATGTGGTTATGCTTGAGTTTATAAGAATATTTGTATAAGAGATTATTGTAAGTATTTTTATATAAACTAGAACTAGAATAATATAAAAAATCTCGTTTGTATAAAAATGTAACATGTACGTTTGACAAATGTACATTGTAATCCGAAAGAACTATATAGGTACGTATGTCGTCGATACGTGGAGGGAACCCTTTAAAATATCTTTTATAATAGTTTAAACAACAAAAATGAAGCTAATCATATTTTAGATTTATTTTGTGATAGAAAACCAGATTAAGTAAAAAATTACATTGTCATTATTACAAACTAGTGGTCCGCCCCGGCTTCGCTCGTGGTACATATTTAGTATCCTATGTCCTTCTCCTGGCTCTAAACTACCTCCCTGCCAATTTTCAGCTAAATCGGTTCAGCCGTTCTTGAGTGATAAGTGGAGTAACTAACACGACTTTCTTTTATATATATAGATGTATTTTTTATCATTTAAATATGCTAAGCAAGACATACTAAAAAAATCTATTCATAAAAAATCCAGTCTCTTACAGTATATCATGTTCAGATCAATAATTCCAATATCCCTGGAATTGGTTCCTGAATCTTATTTACGTTAGTATTCATATTTCCGCATTTCGTACGTGCGGATATGCTAACATTTATATGTATATAGATATACCTTTATGACTACTATTAAAACTATAAAAATGAACCGGAGATGAATAATTTCAAAGACTTAATGTAGCTAATGTATAGGGAGTTTACACGGATGTAAATCCTATTATACTAGTAACTAACTGATGAAAATATTTGAAATAATATTTTAATTGAAAAATTATTGGACCAGTTCATTTACCTACACAGTTCAATAGAGCAATAGAGCACAGTGGCGGAATATTATAATTTTTATTAAAGTAAATTTAATAATCATAAAGGTTCATAATCATCTCATTTATAAAATATAAAGGTAGTCTGCGCAATTTATTTTACCATAATTAGGTAAGCTTTATAAATTATAAACAAAAAATACAAAAAGTTAGAATTTAATGACAACTTCGTTTACTGTAGAAAGCTAAATATAAAACTGTACATTTAAATTAAATAGGTTTCCCCACCAACCGCTTTTATTTTATTAAAAATCTAAATGACTTCCTTTGGGACAGCTTCAACTAAGCTGCCATTCGATTACATAAAATTAATGTACTGACAGACTTGACCACATTATGACACTAGCATTCTCTTTGTTAATGAAAATGAAACTCAGAATGAGCTTATCCTACTGTTATTGTAAAGGTTGGTATCCAGTGCACTTTGTAAGCTATACAATTTGTGTAGAAGGGAGATTATTGTTTCGGTGTTATCTTGAAATGGAAAGCATTGTTTTATTAGTTATAGATAATAATCATATCGTCTTAGAACCATTATTTAGTTACATAAGGCGTTGATTTACGTAAACATAATCAATAAATACTGGTCGATAATAATAATAAAACTCACTTTGTTTTAGATTTAGTGGCTGTAAAATGAAAACGTTAGCGCTGATATCTCTCCACCTAACAGCTCCACATTGCTTAAAATATAGCTTTAAAGCAGCATATCGCTTCGCTCCCACTTTCCACAAGCCTTAACCACAACGGGGTATCGTATAAAACAAACACAGTCGGTAAATAGAGTCCCTTTTCGCCACAGGTCCCATGTGTTCCCTGTTTGAGGGAGGAGGGGGGGGGGGGGGGGATTTTGACACTTTACAAGCATAGATGTTTTTGATAAAGGTAACGTGCGATATTTTCGTGTCTTAAGCTTTTTGATTGGATTTCGGGGTTTTAATATTTGTTCAGGTTGTTTGCTGTGTTTATTTATGTTGATTTCGGATTTTGCTTAAGTGCTTTGTGCCTACGTTACCTTAAAAAAATCAAGGGATGTAAAAGTAAAAAGAATGATCAATATTTATTTTTATTTTTAGTAATTTATGATTTGTCTTATTCAATACAGTGTATCAAACATAGTATCGAACATATTGTGACGTTTTCGTTTATTTTCCATCATCGAATACGAGTAGGAACTATCTTGTTTATAGTTGGTGTAAATAGCTCAAATAAACTTGACCCAATAATAATAAAAATATCCTGTATCTATCGAGACACTATCCCGGTCATAAAGTAACAAGCAACTCGCATATACAGTACTTGAAACTGGGCTTTTGTTATTTCGACTAAAGACAAGTACAAACTCAAAAGGGTGCGAAATTCCACCCCATATCAAAAGTGTTGAATATGAATGATTTGTCTGAGTGTTTTTACAACCTTTTTACATGCATATTTCTAAAAGTCTAGCATTTTTTAACCGACTTCAAAAAAGGAGTAGGTTCTCAATTCTTAAGACCATACAGTTAATGTAAATGTTAAAATGTAATGTATTTGTATTTTTCAGTCTGTGATTAATAAAAAAAAAATTTATTTATTATTTATTAATTCGGGCAGTATATTTTTTTAGCTCGTGAAATGCCTCTTCTTTCTTATAACCTCGAATGGAGATCAAATTTTCAAGACATAAGTAATCTTGTAATTATACAGCCAACCAGTAACTGAGTACTGACAAGTTAAAATACGACTCCGTGTAGATTTATAAATTACTAGATTTCCGCCCGCGGCTTCGCCCGCGTTTTCAGAGAAAAACCCGTTCCCGTAGGATTTCCGGGATAAAACCTATCCTATGTCCTTTCTCGGGTATCAAAATATATCTATACCAAATTTCATGCAAATTGGTTCAGTAGTTCAGGCGTGATTGAGTAACAGACAGACAGACAGAGTTACTTTCGCATTTATAATATTAGTATGGATTAACGCACACCGAAAAGGAAACTTGCCTTTATTTATTAGCTGTAGATTGTTTATAGTATTGCTAGTGCTGTTTGGACATATTTTTGTATCCGTTTTTTGTTGATAGACTCGGATGGGTTTAGTAATAGTAGTAAGTAGGCTTTAACGATATCTTGTTGTGGTTATAAATGACATTGAGGTTTATTTTAGGAATAATGCAATGGTCGTTCAATTCATCTTTTTGTTTTGTAATTGATGGAGTCAGGCATTGTGCTTTTCTAACAAATGTGCAAAAAGTTATGAAAGTTTAATAGTAATTTCAATGAATAAATACGCTTTGCTGCAAATGTTAACAGTAGATTAAAGCAGTAGCAAATAAATTGCGATTAAAATTGAATGAATCATACACAATCAGATTTTTACAATTTGTAATAAAGCGATGATTTACGCAATTAAAAGGCTTCTCTAGTTACATTAAAAACTTTAAACATTCTTGTGATTTCCTCGTTAAAACCTATTCTCTACTAATTAATTTTGGCACCCACACAATGCATCCGGGTAATCCAACTCAGTCGAAGGGTCATAAGTATGGATGTCTTCTAGCTGAGTTACATGACAATTGACAGCCCCTTCTGCACTCGACAACCGCACTATCACCGCTATATTTATTACTATATTCGCACGTGCCTCACACGTGTTCCATACATTAGCTACTGGCATATTGTGTTTACTGTGGCAACTAGTTCAAGTAATACCCAACTCTATCGCCGGGCAGCAAGGTGGATAATGGTTTGTCGTTTCTATATCTGGAATTGTGATTTTTGGCCGTAAGGCGCAATGTTTCGTACTTATGAAGCTGAACGGATTTGATACTTTATATCATTCGCCACATAAGAAGGAGATATACATACCAACACTCAATATTTTCTGATAATTTTCATTCATGGTTTCTTAAGTAGAATTATTATTAGAATGGTAGCAATAGCATTACTGGAAACTAACTTCCATATTGTTTAGTTTTTCCCTTAAAAACTGAGCAATATAAATCGATCCCAAAACGGCTCAATAAAAGCCGGAAAAGCCATCTCAAAAGTGGGCTTCAAAAATTGGAAACCAGCTCCATAAAAGATTCCTCAGTTTTTCGGGAAAGTATTTCGATCTAGTCGAAATGAAACTTGTTAAGCGCAAATCGTGTGGACATCGCTTTGACCTGAAAATCTGAAAACTGCGCTTCTGTGAAATAGGCTTATGACAGAGTGGATTGACGAATTATCTCCGTTCAACAGTTGGCGCGTTTGTGACAGCTCTGTGAGGGTATGTGCTCCTGGTATCGTTTTGCTGTATGTTATGAAAATTAATTATGGGCTTAATTACAGTTTATTAGTGTTGTTGTGTGCATGGCGTATGTTTTGGAGAAATTAATTAGGTACTTATGCTTATTTTGTGTCTTGTCTTCTTTTGTGTAATTGTAGAAGGTACTTTGTTATGTTTATTTGCGTTTATAAGAAAGATACAAGATGATAAAGAAACATAAATTCGAAATCAGAAACGTAATTCATATAGCAGCTGGTAAAAAAAATCTCATTTATCTTATCTATTAAAATAATTGATGAATAAGATGAATAAATGAAGCTTGGATCAAAAGCTTACACTGAATTAAAATAATTTTCTACATCGGTGCAATAGCACCAGAAAGGTACCTAATCTTTATAGGGATAAAGATTACCTATCACAAATCAGAATAAGTATTTAAAGAACCTGTATTCAGTTTCTTTAAATTCTAATTCTGATTTGTTAAAATAAAGCTACATCCACATTCTCAGTGCGTAGTAACAACTTTTAAACGACTAGTCGCACCTCTGTAACTCTCTGTAAAGCCTAACTTGAAACAAAGACGTCGCGAAATTGTTCCGCCTTTGACAGTGACACATTTAAATGTGTAAACGTTTCAATATAAAGGGCATATTGTCTTTATTCACAGTTCATGAGCATTCTGGATTACCTCTGTATTTCATACAACATGAGGAAAAAGGTTCTATTAAAGGTTTTATATGCGCGCGAAAAATTATGCATAAAGTTGTTTTGTGAATAATAAGAAATCTGTTGGTATAAGTTTACCAGTTTATAATTTTGATTGTTGTTATCATAACCTACATTATGCTGTAACATAATTTTATTCAAAATGTGAATGTGTAGTGTTATGCTGAATTAGGATTAGTTGTGACCAATAAAACTGTCGTACAATCCAAAGGTGAATAGAATTGATAGACAATATAATTCTATAGAAATATTGTAATACTCATAGTTTTACATTTCCATGAATAATTTTCATAATCTACCATATCCTAATAATTTATTAAGATATTATTTTTATGCATTTGAAATCACATACCTACCTAATAAGTATATTATAACTGATATAATATCGAAAATAGTGTATTTCATACAACTTCGACTCATTGTATGGAACGCTACGCGAACGATAAATGGTACCTACACGTACATTACAAACCATACACAAAACATCCATACATAATACATAGGTACATACATAAAGGTTTCGGTCAATCCGTATCACGGCCATTTTAGTGAATATTGCAAACTATTGTTGATATCAGGCGCGGTCCCAGGGAGGGGGTCACGGGGGTCATGACCCCCCCCAAAATTGTACTCGATACAATAGAAAAAAATTCTAATACTGTACAAAATATAAAAAACTGGCCAAGTGCGAATCGGAGTCATTCACACACCTAAAGTTCCGTTTAAACCTGATTTTAATCCCTGCGAATGTCGAAATTTGCGAAAATTTGCAGCACTTTTACACGGCTATAAAACTTTAGATTGCGTTGGCTTATAAGTTTAATTTTTTCACAGCTTCAAGGGTAGATTTAAGTTTTCAATAAAAATAACAGTCTGATAATTCCACTCGTTCTTTAAAATAAAACTGGCCAAGTGCGAGTCGGAAGCGAGCACCGAGTGCTCCGAACAAACCAACTTTTTGTATGTTATAACTCTAAAATTTATGTTTTAGCAATTTTTCCTATATCTATGCTAAAAGACATTGCTTTTAACCAAATTTCAAGAATCTCTGTTCACGGGAAGTATAATTTAGGGTAGTTCTCTTGCGAATGTCAAAATTTGCGACAAACTTTGCAGCATAAATTTTAAAAGCACCCTTTTTCTCACGAACGCGTGGACGTATCAAGCTGAAATTTATATCGAATACTCTTGTCTGTCTAAAAAATCAAACGTATAAGCCAACGCAATTAAAAAATACAGCCGTTTATGCTGCAAATTATCGCAAATTTTGACATTCGCATGGGAATCAAAACCTACTCGTACATTGTACTTGTTGATACAGGCTTTAAATTTGGTAAAAAGCAATGTCTGATAGCACAGATAAAGGAAAAATGGCTAAGACATACATTTTAAAGTTACCTACAACATAATAAAAAGTAGGTTTGTTCGGAGTCCTCGGTGCCCGAGTCCAACTCACACTTGGCCTGTAATTTTTTTGTAAAATATAAAAAAAATACAGAAATTTTCACAATTTTTTGCTTATAACTTCTATTGAATACGAGTACGATGGAGGGGGGGTTTATATACCTTTCAAGCCGCGTGACCCCCCCCAAAATTTCAGCCTGGGACCGCGCCTGGTTGATATGCCCATGATTGATTACGTTTATCTATTTGACTAGCCTTTCCCCTGATTTAGTATTAGTTTGACATAGCAGTTATTAAATTGTCTGAAAATTTGGTTGTGAATCGGTAGAACGGATTGTTCTGGATGCAATATGTTTGAAGTAAAGATTATAGTATGGTATTTTAAAAGATAGATTTTTATGTGGTTTATTGACAAGGTTAGCGGTTTACAATTGTCCATCTAATATAATTTAAAAGGTTCCATCTAATATAATTGAAATAGGAAAAAAAAATTTTTGTCTAGGTACTTGGGTAGCAAGTAAGTAAAATAAAACAAATTTTATATCATTTTAACCCGAAAGATGCGGAGGTGGGTTATTATTGAACAAATAAAAAATATTCTATTTTGTATCGCTCAATTGTTTCATGTTTAACGAATTTCGACGTAAAAATAGACATTTTAAAAATAGATATAATTAATTATGCTACCGATTAGACCATTCCGTGGCTCGATGTTTTATTTTTCTAAAAATATAAACGAGTCGTGATGTTCAAAATGGTAAAGTTTATCTATTTTTATTCTTCTACCTTTATCAATGGAAGATATAGTAGTTTAGTTTAGTAATACTATAAATAGCTAAATTTCTGCAGATATTTTGTGTTTATCAAAAAGTTTAACATCTTACTTTCTTTGAAATATACTTTTAAGTTATATAAGTAGGTATATAATCGAAAATTCGTCGTTCTATTTCTTTTTCTAGTAAAAATAGTCGTAAATCAAAAATCAACACTATACTTCATAGTTCACTAGCTTTCCGCCCGCGGCTTCGCCTGCGTTATCAAAGAAAACCCCGCATAGATCCCGTTCCCTTGGGATTTCCTAAATATAACATATAACCTATCCTATGTGTTAATCCCAGTTACCCTTCATATGTGTGCAAAATTTCATTTTAATCATAGTATTTACGTGAAAGAGTAACAAACATACATACCTACATATACATACACATACCTACATCCATGCTCACAAACTTTCGCATTTATAATATAATAGTAGGATAATAAAATACCCTCATAGTCTATCTAATATCCTATCCTTATTTCCTATATCCCTTAACCTCTCAACCACCGAGAGGCCAGATCCGACCGCGACACAATAGATTTTCTATTGTGTCTGTGATTCCGGGGACTGATGGATTAATCCTTTCTATGATAAAGAGTTCAAACATAGTCATCAATATCAGCAGATTAAACACAATAAACCCAGTCAATAGCATCTTAAAGTATCAAGGGGCTTAAATATAGCTTATGAAGTTTCTATAGAAAAATATCTAAATCTAGGCCATTTCCTATTCATAGTTTCTCCCGGACGGATTAATCGGAGCCAGGGTTCAGTATTTAGTAAGAAAATCTGGCACACTACAAGCTAATAATATGTATTCCTGTTTGTTTCTAGGAATTTAGGTTATTTATCAGGTATTTAAATAAGATTTAAACTTAAAAGGATTAAAACGTTGTCGTTAATAACTTATGATAATGCAAGTAGGAAAAATAACTAAAAATTTATCTTTTCCACGCAGGCGAAGCTGCGGGCAACAGATACTTAATAATATAATACCTAGTAAAACATTTATATTTTTATATATTTTTTTTTTTACCCAGATCAACATTTAATTTAGCCTGTGACCACGCTCGCTGTAAAATCTCCTTAACCAAAAGCAATAAAATATATATAGTATTAAGTAACAAACCAAACGTTTAAATATAGGTAACATTAACAAAAAAAAGCTGATTAAGCTCTATCAAATACAACACTAAAAGTATACATTTGCCACAAATAGAATTAAGACTAGGTATAAGAATTCCACATCAATTTAGCAAAGGCCAAACAAAATTATATTGAACTACGTCACTTGTCTTGAAGGAAATCATTTTCGTGAATACCCTCTCCCTCTTTATGAGTTAATTTAATAGGGTGACGGGTACTTGAGCTCAGTAAATATAAATTTTGGTGCGAAAATATTGGTCTTGTTCGATCACTTTCGTTAATTTACTATCCACAAATTAATGGCCATGTTTATTTTGGTCGGAATCGAGCTCGAGGAGGTGATTCTCGTACTTTTGCTAGAGCGATAATGATTAAAAAGCAAAAAAGAAAAGATTATTAAATTTTACATTTGGGTCAGGTGTTATTTAAATGATGTGAATGCACTTTATAATGCAGAAAGTGTGAAATGCATCCACTCATTTGAGGCATTTATGACCTGGACTGTAAATCGCTTCACCAATTGAACTACCCGTTGATAATGTAAACAACTTCTTCCATTTTATTTCACATGAGAGCAATCAATTCAATTCAGAAATTCTTGTTTCAAAATAATCTTACAAAGAATCCGCAGGAATCCATTCAATCTTGATTATTACGATTGATTTTAAATCCATGTAAATTGGGTAATCTTTTCCCTTTTTTTGCCATTATATCGTCTCATTTCATTCTTTATTGCATCTGAGACGTCGTCAGACATCTTTTTATATATTGCCTCTATTCACAATAAAAACTAAAAGTATAGGGGACATAAAGTCCCATTGTCCCGCCAGCATTTCGAGGCAAAAGTATAGACATTTTCAAATGATAATGGAAGTCTATCGTAAGAAAGTGTCACAAGTAAATAGTACGGAAGTAGGTTTGAAAGGCTCTGGAAGCGGCTTCATTACGTTCCTACCGACGAATATTGCTTCAAGTCCTGTATTGTGACGAATTGGGTCACTTATAGTATCGATTTTGGCTTATTGCTTTCGCAAGTTCCCTCGGAATGTAGATGTCTAAGATTGTAACTGGGACAGGCGTTTCCGATCGAGCGTGTGACGTTTGAATGAATTTTAGCAAGTGGAGAGATAATGGAATCAGTGTATTAGGAATAAGGAGGTGATGAACTAAACAGTGACAGTTAGTTACGTCCTTATCTTATGGAAAATTTCGGTGTTTACTCTTCCTCTATTACGTCAACAAACTCAGCAATAATTGACGAATATTATCCGAAATAATTAAGCATTCAATGTAGGTAGAATTCATGACATGGGGCAGACGAAAGTCAAGTATTCGTTTTATTATTCAAAACTAGCATCAGCTTATTATAAAAATATATCTGATAGGTTTTTCATGTCAGAAAGTTGGCATGTTTTTGTTACTTCATAACTACTAACTGATATAACACGGTTTCGTTTTTAGCTTGAAACTACATTTTTACTAACTTTGTTTGCGATTTCATAGAAGTTTGATAATATGCGGTTTTGGTAAAATACATTCGGTATTTCTGAAAATTAATGTTTTATTTAATCAAATAAACTTTTGTGATCGATTTCCTAAATTCTTTATAATAGATTGAAGGGAATCTAATTCATTTTGTAGACTAATGTTATATTTCTTTTCGGTCACTAAAGGATTGAAAGTTTTTGCCAGTAGTTTATTCTGCGAATGAAACCGCAGGACACAGCTAGATACATTATTTCTGTAGACCTTGTTAAAATCACATATGTTCGTATATTGTTTATTTGAAACATAATCGTTGAACGATATACAATAGAACCACAAACTCAAGGCTTCACACAAAATGATAAATTCACACTCGACTGAATTTATTTGAATATAAAGGATTTGCTTCACAAATATATTGGCTATAATAGGTTACCACTACATAGTATAAAACAAAGTCGCTTTCTCTGTCCCATTTCCCTTTATATGATTAATTCTTTAAAACCATACGCAACGGATTTTGATGCGGTTTTTTTAATAGATAGAGTGATTCAAAAAGAAGGTTTTAGTATATAATTTATTAGGTTTTAGACAAAGCGGGTAAAGCCGCGGGCGGTAAGCTAGTATAGGTATAATCTACTTTATATAGTGCTTTCAAAATGTGAGCATGATGGTTACGCCTAGGGAGTAAGTCGGTTGCCTACATTCGGAATAGGGTGCTCGAAAATGTATTTTTGTAAATGTGGTTTTCGATAGAGACAAGGTTTCCAGTTATAGGACGGTTCTTCTTAGCTTGGATTAGTTTCTTTTATGTTTAGTGATTTAGTTTATAGTATATTTTGTAGGTACATTCGTTTAGACCTATGAATGAAGAAATTTGTTTCGTATCTAATTCAGAAAGTATAGTAACGTTGTAAAATGTGTTTGTTTGAACTTAATAGAAAAGTTTATTTGCACCTGAGGGCCTTTTTAAGGTCGGTTATATTTTTCTTTTTATATTTTATTTTTAAGTTTTTCCGTTTCATATTTCATAATGCTTTTCGATCAGTTTATTGATATTTTAGTCCTCATTTACTGCATATTAAACCGACCAAGCCACCTATCCAGACTTGCTAAATTAAAACGATAAGTACATATAAAATGCACATCTTAGTCTATAATCGAAGTAACGATATTTCCCATGCGGCGCCCCTACATCTTATCTGGTTGAAGCCACGCTTGACGGTTCTTCGTCAATACGAGTATGATTTGTCCGTTTGTGTGTGTGGATACCGTACACTGGAAGGAGTAAGGATGAACAATTTTATTGAATTCTGGTACTATTTAGTTAAGTGTTGTCGAATTTTGTGAATGAATTTATTTTTATTTTATGTTTCTGTTGGATATTTTCTATTAATGTTTCTTCTACTCGTGGTAGAGATAAAGTTTAACAATCAAAATATATGAATTGAGTTTAACTCTTTGTGTTGTAAATGGATTCACTAACCTGACATTATTAAAATTAGATTACTGAACGTAAGCAATTTGTTCTTAGCACGCTAGAGTATTTTCTGTCTTGATAGTTATTATTGATAGTCAATAAAATATTTATTCGCAAAAATTAATCTAGAAAAGTGTAATCTCTGTGTGCGTGCCATGTGTCTATAATAAAGCAATCATTATTTAAACATATCTGTGTAGTGTGTAATGTATCATGTATGTTATGTATGTGTGCGTCATACTATATAGTCCTGTGATTCAGCTCTTGTAAAAGCAGTTGTAATAACAGTATTATACAGCCTACAGTCTAGTAAAGTGTTTGATTACCAACAAGCCATTGCATGGCGACCCTGCCAGTGCTGCCTCGTGGCAGTACTGAGCTATGGATCATTTTTGAAAATAATATTATAAAAGTGAAAATTTAAACAAATAATTTTATGCGTATTCGCAAATCGCAATGTACCGGATAGAAAATTTATCAATATAATAAAAAAATCGACGAACGTGAATATGGAAATTAAGAACAGAATTTATTTGACGAAGAAAGTTTTTTAAAGCAAAAATAAAACTATGGAGATTTGGAATATCATCTATTTATGAAAAAATTGTGAAATAAAATTGGAGATTTGGAAGGATGCAGCTGGAGCCGGGAGATCAGCCAGTGTGAATAGCAGACGTTTTCCCAAATTGACCAGAATCCCGAATGTCCCGAAATTCAAGTGACGACGGAATAAAAGTTTAATTTGGTGAAAGAAAAAAAAGCTAAAAGTGAAATTTAAAGTTCAAGCAGTGTATTTTACATTAATGTAAGGTAACGAATTATTTTAGTTAAAAGATTTTTTTTTTGTCAAAAACCATTATTATGTTATATTTATTATACATAAATATTATATATAGCTATGTATAATCAAAGTACTTAGTAACAGATAATTCTATTAGTTCATTGTTTGTTTTATAAAGCGCTACCAAATAGGGAAATGGTATGCAGCGTCTGTAATTTCGTCTCATATTTCGTGTTACCATGTAGGTAACTAGGTAGTCACAATGCATCGTTCTGTGCATTTTATAAAATGTTCGTAATGCAATACGATCTTGTCAATTCAATTGAGTGTGAAACTTTAATTTTTTTAATTAACATTTTGGATTCGGAGGATTTAACTAATTTCATAAATAAAAATTATTGTAACTAATAAAATGTAATTAAATTTATATTTCAAGATGATTTAGGTAAGGATAGATAATATAGGTATACGACCATATACGACCCATTAAGTATATTCTTATTTGATTAAGCGAATTACCATGATAAATCTAGAAGAATAGAAGAAGAGAAAAAGTAAATATTTGTCGTTGTATGAGTAAAAAAAAAATTACTTACATTGTTTTTTTTTATTAGGATATAGATGGAATCTTAGCTTGATCACCTAAGTTTTTCTTTTATATTCCTATAATAATGTGACATTTAATTACTCGGAGAAATAAGAATTAATATTGTATGAAAAATAAAAATAAATTTATATGTAAGCCTGAGAGCTACAATTGAAAAGTGAAATGATATGATTTATTGTTAGAAACAAGGTACACCAGGATACAAGACAGGCACGAATCCTTGTAATTCTGATCATGATTAGGTCGAGCTACCACTCGTGAAGATAACTTGGACACATGGTACCTATGAATAAAGGTATAAAATATATGATAATGTAATGATGTGTTAAAAGAACTGCCTGAATTAATGTTAATGTTATAAATAAATAAATATATTTCTTGTATCTTGAATAATTGAATATAATAAGATGAAGAATATAGAACACGACGGTGTTATTAATTATAATTATTATAAATATTAAGAGGGAAGATTACCCTAAATGAAATTGTGTATCTTGATATTGTTGTACGTATGAGGAAGTACCTACATAAAGAATAAAATATATGAAGAAAATTTAATACAGATAATGAATATTATGTCGTTTCTAAGTATGATGTGTAAACTGTAAGCACATAAATAAACGTATTCTATGGGAATATATTGTAAGATTTATTGAAAGATAATTATTATTTTACTCGGATATGACTATTAATTAATTACGGACTGTGACATTTTTAAATACGGATATGACGATAAAATATTTTCTAATATTGTATAATTTTTCAATTTTTTTTTCTTACTTTTGAAGTAGGTAAATTTAGATTTTTGTTTTAATCTATTAATATTCGTTACTATTTAGTGTGTAAGCCAATGTGTAATCATATAGAATGTTCTTTTTTGGAGTTTTAAAAATAAGTAATTATTAATAAGTGGAAATCCATGCTATTGTTTTAATTTTAATTTTGATTTTATTTACTCGTTTATATGATAGGTATTAAGATATGTAACCAAAAACGAAGAAAAAATTTGCATTATATTCAGCTAAAAAAAAATGTTAATTACTATTTTTTTTATTATTTTCTATGAGGGGAGATGTAGTGTGTAATGTATCATGTATGTTATGTATGTGTGCGTCATACTATATAGTCCTGTGATTCAGCTCTTGTAAAAGCAGTTGTAATAACAGTATTATACAGCCTACAGTCTAGTAAAGTGTTTGATTACCACCAAACCATTGCATCTGAACATATTCTAATCTCCTAAAGCGTCATTAACCATTTCATATAAACATATAATGAAAACTGAATTTGATAATCTAATATGATTGGTATTTGCATCGTCTAGACGTAAGATAAATTTGATATCTGTGGTATCAATACAAGACGATTTCTCTGTGCGAGTGCGAGTGTGTGTAACATAGCTGTGTGAAGATACTTGTGTGTGTGAAATGCAGGTTTACGAGTTTTTACGGCAAAGCTGTAAAGATAAATGCTGAGTTCTGATTTGAGGATTTAGCTGTAGTATTTTATTGATTTACTAGCTTACCGACCGCGGCTTCGCCCGCTTTGTCTAAAACCTAATAAATTATATACTAAAACCTTCCTCTTGAATCACTTTATCTATTAAAAAAAAAACCGCATCAAAATTCGTTGCGTAGTTTTAAAGATTTAAGCATACAAAGGGATATAGGGACAGAGAAAGCGACTTTGTTTTATACCAGGGATTTTAAGGATATGAAGTTTCGGATACGGATTGGATACGGATATAGGAATGATTATTATACTGGATACGGTTACGGATACGGATATGAAATTAATTCGGATTATCCGTTAGTTTCGGATAATTTCGGTTACGGATATTAAAATTTTAAGAAATTTCAAAAGTAAAATACAAATAGCTAATATAATGGTTTTATTTATATGTTACCATTTGGTAGAAATTACAATCAGTCTGTGAGTTTTGAATTAAAATCAGTGTGTATTTAAAATGAAAATTATTATAAATAAATATTGAGTGTTATCTTATGTACCTAAAATAAAACTGTAATGCGCGCGGCTTGTGTGTCGGCTGCGCCCGGCCGATCAAAACAACAAGTCATAACGTGTCTCAATTAAGCTCCGCCCCTATCCGATACTATCCGAAACTTTTATTTCGGATTCGGTTACGGTTACGGATATTTTTTTATATCGGATATCCGATAGTTTCGGTTACGGTTACGGAGCTCCCTAACATCCCTGTTTTATACTATGTAGTGATAACCTATAGAAGCTCAGTTAAGTAGTATGTATGTGGTATGTATCGTATTATCATTGTTTTCGTAACATAATGCAAATGATGTAATGAGTCGAGAATGTGAGTAAGTGCAGGTGAACAGTAGGATCAAATTTCGGACCACCCGACGTTTCTGTAGTGTATGTTATTATTATAATTGATTAATGAAAATTCATTACAGATTAATTTCCTTTTTTTGTCGTGTGACTTACTTGATTTTTAAATTAAATAATAGGAAGGTTTATCTGCTTCGATAGCCATTAATTTAAAGTTCATAAGACTCGTTTCTTCTTTCTTTCTTATAGATATAATCTAAATACTCGTTTGACATCCAATCCAAAGCATTGTCCTGAACAGACACAAAAACACAGCTCAAGAACAATGAAATCCAACCAACTAAAAAATAAATTTCACAAACTATGGGGACCTATTGTGTGATTCGTCGTTTTTCATAAGGCCAAATAAAAGATGCTCCCATTTTCTATTAAAACACGACTCCCTTCCCGTTTATATCCTTATTAAGATATCTGAAAGTACAAATTGCAGTGCCGTTAAGTGGGAGTGCCTACGGAATTACTCCGAGATTATCTTGAATTAAAATAAAAATTTCCTCAACAAAAAAGCTAGCCGAGCGTAGGCCCCGCTTCAGATTAAAGGCACATTCTGCAATATTTTTCACAAAAGGATACCTTAATCCTTAACAAGTAGGGAGTAAAGCCGGCTCCGATTATGTGAGCGTTCGATTATGATTAAGGGCGTTCGCTTGTTTTATTTTGCCATTTTATACGCCGTGTGACGGGATTATTGTTTAGGTTTTAATTTCAGCTGTTCGAGTGGCTTTATGAAATAACAGGATAAAACATCTCAATTTTAATAAGTACGGTAGGACGTTGCTTATGTGGATATTTTTATTCTAGATACATTCAATTTTATATACAGCTTTGTTAGTTCATTATTCTACAAACTTATTCATTATTAAGTAGGTAATATTTATAAACAAAGCTTTATTTACTTTTAAACGTTAGCATAACAAATTGCTTCACATTATAACTAAAAACAAAAATCTCACGATTACATTAATCTAAATATCAACATAAGTCCGCGTCGAATACCTGACTCACACCGTGCGATAACATATCGAGTGTTTACAAAATATGCCCTCATACCTCATTTCAATATTAATATTCCCTAGCTAGGTATTCTACCCGGCTTGCCTTTCATCTGCGCTTTTAATTCGGCTTTCAGAGGGATCATTTAGTAACACCTATGTGGGAACATATCGGTTTCAATAAACCGGTGGTATATTTTGATTAATATATAGTTTTTTGTGATGATAAAATTATTAATTTACATTATATGGTGCACAATTTAGGTTGAAGGATGGTCGGTTGGTGGTTCTTCTTTATATTGATTTTACATTGAAGCTATATATATATCAACCTAGGTACCTACTAGGTACTTTAACATTTTAATCAAGAAATTATGTAATATATAAAAACATATAGATTCGATACATTAACAAAGGCATTAAGATTTGAGACAATTCGTCTGTCGTTGTAAAATTAAGCTTAGGTATATAACTCAATGCTAATTGAATTAAACAATACTTATTTAATAAAATTTCAAAGCGGCTCGGTTCTAGTTAAGCAAGACTAAGTTCTAATGGATAGGTCTTGAAGCACGAATAATTAATAAAGAAAAAGGATTTGTTCATTTATTCTAATTTTCTTTAAAATTTATGATCTAAAGAGATTAAAGAGAGATCACGGTGTCTATTATATTATACTCTTCTGTTATATTTCTCATGAAGGCAATAAAAATTAATATATTTATTTATTGCTTTTGCAAAGTTTCTTAGATAGCAGTAAATGTATAATTGCAACCAATAAATTAATATTTTAAAGTGTTCAAAAGTTATAAGGCGCTTGGAATAATAAAAATTCATGGCGTATTTATACCATTAGTGGAGAGGTAAAGCAGGGGTTAAGTTACGTCACAAGTTAATTTGACTTAGGATTTTTATGACGTCATAAAAATAAGGGCGGCCACGCACGCAACGATTTAATCGCGACGAATTTAAAATACCTCATTAATATAACGAAATTTGTAATTACGCTTTAGAATAAATCATAATACTGAATTGTTTAAGGCTATTAAGTTAGTTAAGTTGGCTAACTTAGCTTAGTTGACTTTAAAGGTAATTGTGAAATTTAAAGTTTGTAACTTATTTTGTAGATCGTTGATGTAGAAAATCGATAAAAGATATTAATGTTATTGTACCATTATAAAATTTACAATAGTTATTTTATTATCATTTATCGTAACTTTATTTGAGGCAATAGAGAACAAACATAGAAATTTGCATGAAAAATAACTCTTGAACAGAAGAAACACATTCACATAAAATGTCTATCTTCAGAGAACATGCACATTGCATGTCAATAATTTAAAAAATCTCTAAATTATTATTTTTAAAAGTGATTTATATACTTATTGGTTGATTATAATTAATCAATTATAAAATCACAACAATCTCAACCATCTACAAAATCTTTGCATTACCTCGAAATACTATACTCTTCTTCATCTTACGTGATTGTATTTAAAAACCAAAACCGCGAGTATTCCAAGCGACTTGTACGTCACAAAGTGCTATAAATTCCGAAACAGCGTTTAGCATAAATATGCAATAATTAAGCACTCCCCGGGAGCTCTGAATTCATAATTTAAGATAATCCGAATTGCTGTTGTAACGCTTTTGGGAAAAATGCAAGTTTCTATTTTTTAATATTTTAATGCTGCACCGTTATGCATTATTAGAGCTTGCTTGATATATTCTGTTGAAGCTTAGCATTTTATATTATTTTTTAATGTTTAAGTAACTATGATACTTAAATTCATTACTTATGAAATAGCAGTTTACGTAAGAAAGTAAAACGCACACGTCATGTAGGTATTAGGTAGATACTTTGTGTATTATATTGAAATCATGAGTTTTTTTAACGTGAATACCAGCCGTGTTCATTAATTTGCTATATTATGCGAGATATTAACGAGGTAGTTTTGCCATGATGTAGTTAAAATGAACCAGTATCATTCACCCCAATTCGAGCTTGTAACACGACTATTACAACCCCGAAGGCCCGAAACTTTTACAACGCCGTAAAAAATAATTTGATTCCGTTTTTAATAAAAACTGTATTAGCAAACTTACGAAAGTTGAGTACAAAATGGTTCTCATTTCATCATTAGCCTTTTTAAAATATTTCGTCTCATTAAAGAAACTCAGGAAAGGATATAAAAATTTAATTACCAAAACTTTGAGAGAAATGTCCCTTTAAGAACAAAAGACTTAAAACGGTGTTCGCAATGAAAACTTTATTATGCAGGGCCACATCTGCGGCAGATTACGCGTACTATTAAAATTTCATTAGCGAATTTTATTACCTTCTGATTAATGGCTAGTGCGTTTTATATCTAGAACTCATTACGGCCGTTGGGGTTGTGGGAAGACATCGACACTTCACTAATTGACTTTACTATACGCCGGCAACGCATTCTGGGTGTTCCTATTTTACGTGATAAAAACATACCTATGCGCGAAATTAGGCTGATATAATATGTTTTGTCTATTTATTATCCGGTATATTAAGCTTCGTTATAAAGTATATTTTAATAGGACAGTTTGTAATAAACATAAGATAGTAATAAACATAGTAACTAGTAATTAGGTAAAAGTAGCGTTACACTTTACTAATTAATATTGTATTTCTTATTTAATATTCTGCAAGTTCAGCAAAATAAATCAGCTGTTAATCGGCTCGAATGTAGAGAGGATATTTTAAGTGAGAAATTTAGTCGCAGGTGGGGCCGTAGCATAAGAAAATTATTAAATGATGGGGAATCGACTTAATATTACTCAGACAAAGAAGTGTCTTCCAATTTGCTTTTAAATTTATATTCAAAGCTTTGTTTGTCAACGTAAACCCTTTAGATAACTGCTAGGTACGTCATTTGCTTTAATTTCCTTTTACCTTTTCACAATACTATATTATAATAGAAAACTGTGATCCGATTTACCTTATCGACTGTTTATTTATTTTATGAAATAAAATACTCGGAGACTACCTACTAGTTTAAAACGTGTGATAAACAGAATTTAATTCATTCAATTCAACTCAACGTGACCACTCTTTCCTGAGTATTTTGTATGGTATTTTCTAGGGCTTTTTTTTTTTTTCATTTTTGTTGCACTTACCTACTACATCTAATTATTAGTAAATTTTTTCACCACTCTTTACTCACAAAAACGAATAACTAGATCTAGACTTTGAACTCCAATGACCGTGTCCTATCTGTCATCATTCATTGATATCAAAGGTTCATTGATATAAAAATTACCTATAAACAGTGAAAGATGACAATGTCCCTAACAATACCACAAATTCTACAATCCTACACGCAATAAAGAAGAAAGTTCAAATATAAATTCATTCCCAAATTTCGTGTCACTCTTATAAAAATTGAAACAAACATTTTAAAAGTACAGTAAAATGTGCCCAGCGAAGCTCCGGGCACACGGGGACCACAGCGGCATCCTAATTAAAAATTTACATTTTGAAAGGGATGTTTTAATTCATTATTAAAATTTTGCGGGCGGAGTCGCTTTAATGCACATAATTCACGTCAAATATTGTACGTGTGAAATATTCGGGACGCCATTGTTGTCAGTTTTGTTTGTCTTTGGAAAGTTTTTCTTTGGCTTCGCGGGCGATGCGAACAATTGAGATGCTAAATTAATATTATGAGTGCGTATTTATTAGATTGTTGTGAATGTTTTATTTAAATAAACACATCAAATTATTAAAAAGTATTAAAAATAATAAGTTTAATTACATGTTCATGTTACATATTACACCTTTTATTCCATAAAGATCACACTCAATAAAGCATAAATCAAGTTCCCAATAAAGTAGAAAAAGAAACAATATTACCATCACAAAGAGTGTTATTGCGATTAAAGAAAGAAATCCTCTTGTTTAGTCTATTCCACCAAATTCATCAAGGTAAGGCATTATAAGCCAACAAAACGGCTGTCAACGGATTTCACGCCTACCCACAAAGCGACAAAAATCAACATTGTTAAGATTCGGTCCAACATTTAACTCCTTTGATTTCAAACCTCCACAGACCAGCTAAAACAGATAAAAATACGAGTGTACGGCGGCCGAAATTAGACTGATCCGGCCGGCAATAGAGCTTAAAGTTTATTGCAGTCGATGATACTAGAACTTACAAAGTTATTTCGATCTACCCTCATGTTATGAATTATTCAGGTGGCGTTTAATAACTACGAGTGTAGTTTGCGAATACCCGACGGGGTGTCTTTTGTCTCTTTTTACCGAGTTGAAGAAAAAGGGATGCAATTTAGAATGAGATTGAAAGATCAATGCAAAGTCGCCGCATTACATTTTGTCGCTGAATTCATTTAAATAAGAATCGAAAGAAATCTTTCACTTGACGCGACGGGTGACGGATCAGTGTGGGGTATAACGACGTTCAATACTCTATCATTTATTATATACTTTTTATCTTTTATATTCTATACATTTTAGTACTGATTCTTTTATAAATATGGACTAAGGTTAAAGTGACGTTTTATTTTACATTTAATCCTAGTATTATGAACTCGAAAGTATTGTGAGGATGGACTAAGCTATTAAGTCTGATCGGATCATTAAAAGAATTATCCGAATATCCTACTGAACTCGCAGACTAATATTTAAACTTTAACAATCCCCATTATTTTAAGTAAAATTAACGTATTGTGAATTTATTATCATAAATGATATCGCCTTTATGATTATAATCAAATATCTTATCAAACTTTCTTCTACAAATAAGTCTAAACTTTCCAAAACAAACTCACTTATACGTATAAATGAGATTATATTAACATGACTTCTCTTTACAGGTACGTCGTCAAAGTAATCAACGCAAGCAGTAGTTTTAAGCCCGACCTACATAGTAGATATTCAACAATTGCTGCGAAAAGTTTTCGCCATCTTGAAAATATCTAGCGAATACTTGATAAGTTCTCTGAAAATCTTGATTTACTTCGCGCTGGCTTTATCTTCTAAAAAGGTATGTCATACTCGTGTTTTCTTGTAAGCCTTTGTATAATAAGAAAAATGTACTAATATGAAGGCACCTTGAAATAGTTACGAAATTAAAGAAAATCTTCAACGAAATTCTGAATCGGTTGAGTTTAGTTTTCACAATTTTGCTGAATACGTTCTTATTATTTTTGTAATAGTTGCCATTTAATATTTATATACCTAGTTGATGCAATTTTTTTAAATTGGTTAAGATTTATTAAGTACTTAAGCGTACATTTTAGGCCACATCTTCCCTTTTGTCAATAAAGGAATAAAATAACAAGAAGGGTAATAGAGATCTAAAATATTTAAAAACTCGTATTAAAAAACATACTTCAAAACATCGAGATAGTATGTACTACGTACTAGAGAGGCGATCGCTACTACACTCTCTTTAACACGAGCTAGAGGCAAGAATCACAAGTCTCTTCAGTCTGTGCCGGACTGTGCCCCCCGCTTGCCGCGTCAACACGTGTTATTGCTCTGTTCAAAATGCCTTCGTGTGTGCTAAGATATTGTTTTAACAGTTCCTATAATACAAACAAAGCCCGAGGAGTGACTTTTCACCAGTAAGTTTCCTTACTATGAGTAAGTCATGCATTTTACTAATATTGTTATCATTTTGCGAAAAATCACCACGCGTTCTGCGTTTCGCGCCATTTTTCATAGACTAACAGCACAGACGTGACATTATCGATGAGTCTGTTAAAAAAATGTAACTGGATTTTTTAACTATGAATATACAATATATACTAGGAAAGATTACCGTGGTGTAGTACCTAAATATTTATACTTTTACCCGACTACGCAAAGTAAAACGGTAGGTTATATTAAGTAATATTTATTTATTTACCTATTTTTATTTATTAAAAAAAGGTTCATCAACAGTTGTTCCAATAGGATTTATAAATTATTATGCACAACAATTACAAATAAACACAACATTCACAGAAACTAATACAGTAAAAGTTCCTTAATCGCGCTTCCTTTATTCGCGTTTTCACTATTCGCGGATTAAAAAAATGCGACCCAATTTCTATATTCAATACATAAGTACATAATATTATGTTCTTAAATGATATCGCCGAGGCCTTTGACACAAGCCGCCTTTGTCGCAAGCCGCCTCTGCAGCGATTGATGTTTTTGAGAATGTAAATAAACAGAATGGAAGCAACCTTATAACTCAATAAATAAAGTATATTTTTAAATGTAGTTCCGTTTATAGTAAAAGCCGCTTTGCGTATTTATTGTTACGTCTTTCACATTCGTTACAAAAATTGTGATCGAGTAAGGGGGCGTCCATAAATTACGTGAGGTGTTTTTTTAAATTTTCTGCAACTCCCTCCCCCCCTGGTGAGATGTCGTGAGATTTTATTCAACCCCCTCCCCCATCCCCGAATCTCACGTGAGATTTTTCAAAATGTGAGTTTCTTATACGTAAACGCCATCAACATTGAATCATCGTATCCATTTAATTAGGGCTATTATAAACCAATACTCCAAAATTCGATTACATCATGAAGCAAAATCTGATAAAACTATTGATTACTACACAAAACGACAAAAGTTTACTAAATTGATATTATTTAAAGGAAATTAAAATACATAGTTTAATATAAAATCCTCTTTTTATTAATTCCCTAGTATCAGTACCACCAGATAGTACCGAGTAAACAGATTGCACAATGTGTCGCATCTGCACGCATTGCCTAATCTTTGAACTTGAAGCCACGCCCCGCTCGTTCCACACGTACCCCACCACATCGGCCGCGCGCAATGTTTTTGTTTGGAATAACCCCTCTAGTAGTACATATATCTCGATGCTTCAAAATCTCAAACCCGACATATTGTCAGGTTTCCACTTACATCCTTAATACCTAGACCATCTAAGCTTACTCTAAGCCCTAAAAACTATCCATAGCCGACGGATTACAACAATCGAACTTTTAATTTATCGTTGCAATTTTGTTCCTTGCAGTGAGTTTCCTACAGTTGGCGTCTGCTTGATTAATTGCCGCTAGTAAATACTGGATAATAAATTGTCTGTGTGTTATAGAAATGTACTTTAGTTCGTAATTGTTACATAATTCTGTAGTAAACTGTTGTGTAGATTGGATTTTAAGCTCAAATGTTCCATACTTGTGTCAAGTAGGCAATATTGAATTATTGCTATATCTTATTAAATTAATAATGTGTGTAGTCTTTGAAGGCATGAACTTTTAAATGCTCGATTATACTATTTTAAGGGATAAAGCATCAAACATCCGCACAGTTTCAGATTTATTATAATAAGAAATCAAAATCACTTTTGTTAATTAGGCAAATTAGCCTTTTACGAAGTAATGATTGAATTTACAATACAAAATAAAATTTTCAATATAATTAATGTTTGTTCTTCCAAATCTATTTTAAACGGCTTTACTGATAAACAATGTTTTATTCATGTTTTATTCTATAAACAACGGATTGGTTACCGTTTGAAAGGCTATGACTTATGAGTAATTCTTGCTGATTTGAAAATAAGAAAATAAGTACGGTCTAGTGGGTAAGTGATTATTACATACTAGAATAATAATATGCTACGAATTGAGAATTTGATCCATCGCAAGCAACTCAAATTTAAAATACGCATAGAGTAATCGTGTTTTAATTAATATACCTACTTTTCATTTCTGATTTCGTTTCTCTTTTTCTGTCCCTATATATGTATGCTTAATCTTTGAATCTACGTAACGGATTTTGATGCGGTTTTTTAATAGATAGATTGATTCAAGAGGAATGTTTTAGTATATAATTTATAAGATTTTAGACAGCGGGCGTAGCCGCGGGCGGAAAGCTACTTTATAAACTATCTTTTAATGAATCATGCAATGAAAAAAATGTTGCGAAAAAAACGTAATTTAGACAATAAATTATAAATGCTCGTGCCTTGTAAATTATGGTTTTAAATAATTAATTATTTAGGTCGTGAGCCACTTAGCGAACGGTAATGTGCCAACCATTACGGTAATGGATGATGCAACTATGTGCTGTCATGTGGCTTCACTTGTAGTTTTTTAAGTAATATTTTGTATGGAGCTTTCGTGGCATGGCTTCTTAGTTGCGTTGGTTACTAGTTTTTGTTTGTAATTGTTTATAGTATTCATCGGTATTATTGGTATTGTTAAATGTTAGATATTAAAATTTTCTCGTTATTATGGAGTTATTAATGCGTGGGTGTAATTTATATAAGTCAATTTTTGTCCAAAATGTTTATACCTTTATCTTTTATAAGCGTAACTAGAGAGTAAAATTCTTATCATGCGTGAATTTTTATTTCAATTTAAAACTTAAATAATATTTACGGAGCATGTTAAAATGTAATTTCTCGTACGTTCTATATATTCATTTCTATCTAATATAAACTAAAAATCCTGTGTATAAACTACACTACCTCAGAAACACGCGACCATTCAGAAAATTCGAGCACATTAATTACAAAAATATGTTTTCCGTATTCTTATCGTCTTACGTGATATTACCAAAGCCTATCTATTACGGCATATTGTCCATAAATCTCTTTATTACGGATTCGCCTACTATCCGAGCGTCGTCAAATCCGAACATATAATGGGGAATCGATCTTTATTATAACTTTTATGTGAACACACCCAGATTAATATGATCACTAGCCAAATATTCTTATGAAGTAATCTTGTGATTTTTGTGTCAACATTAACTATTTGAAGGTAACTAACTATAACGAAATATTTGAAAAACGTCACTCGAAATGGAATTAATATAATTGTAATCGAAACATGAATATGCTTCGTTTAATTATCATTTTACAAAAATACTAATTGTATTTAACTAAACTTGTTTAAGCGCTTTGGAATTGACATAAAACTAATAAAATTGAAAACCCACCAAATATGTACATTTACAGTTATTTTTTATGCAACCAAATAATTCATATCACTAACACGTATTTTTTATAACACACAGATTTAAACGCACATTTATCCAATAATTTTCGCAATACTCGTCCCCTACCAATTAAGGGGACTATTCTTACACTCAGCTATTTTCTATAACTCCTACACTTAACAGGATACACTAACTGCTAGCACGCGACTCCACTCGTTCCCTTCGATATATTATTTATTGGCTAAGGGTTCACACGGGTAGTAGCTAGTGTGCGATATTATCGTTAGATATTTTACGTTTTTTTCTTTTACACATCTATTAGTTGTAGGTAATCTATAGTAATATCTATCAAATAAGAAAACGTTTTGCTCTTTATAATTAATATTAATTACATTTTTATTCATTTGACAAGCATGGATCCTGTTTTTACTAACTTTTTTCATACCTATGTTGAGATATAACAATCATCTGACCCTGGACATTATTAAGACCATGTTGTCATAAAGCTCTGAAACAACCATTCGCTTATTATTTATTTAATAATTAAAACCGTACAAATTATATCCTCTCCACATCGTCCAAGCTAAATTGCAACAGAAGTCGCCAATACCACAAACCAAATGAATTATTGACCCCAAAAATATCGATTGCTCCCGAAATCTCGGACCAGGGAACAATACGAATGACAAATGAAATTTGACGGCACCATAAATCTAAAGGTATAATAAAAGATTATCTTTCCCCTGGAATAAATACTACAGGGGACTGACAATAGCTTCTTTATTAAGGATGCTACGTGATCATGTTTTGTTTTGCTGTTAGGGGAGCGCCATACGAATGCGTCTATTGTTATGTTGTACTTTTAAAATATTTAATATCGCACATGGTTTTAGTAGAAGATCTATGGATCTATACAAATAGAATTGTAGTGTTTTTTTGTAATAGTAAAATAGTCGTATATAGCAACAACTTTATATTCTTGTCAGTTTCTGTGTCTTATTTGTTAAACTGCACGATTTTTGCCTAATTAGAGCTGATATTTCAAGAAGTAAGGTTATTCTAAACTTAGAAAAACGTACAAATGTCATATGTCAAGTATGTATGTCATTTTTAAAACTTTAAAGCCTACGAATAGCGTAGAGTATAATATATTATCCAGTATTCAAAGAACTGGACATGTCCTTTATTATTACGCTATCGTTAATATTGTAAAAGGTCTAAATATATATATGTTGTATGTATACGATTGTAATTTGAATTATTCACAAAAAGACTTAATTATGGGCTTATTTTTCAATGCTTAGATAAAACTTATTCGTCGAATAATGTATAAAACTACCATTTTAAAAACGTATTCTAATTGTTTACGTGGCATTTTAATATTATCATGCGTAATACTTTATTGGACGGATAAGTTTTATCCAAGCATTGAAAAATCGGCCCTAAATAGAGTAAACTCGTAATTTCAAAGTGAAAAAATGATGTTAGATTAATTTTCGGATAATAAGAAACGCAGAACAGTTATTACTTTAGTGTACATATCTTTATTTTTCGATGTTTTACATATTATGTAAAACATATTGAAGGTATAAGTTAAATTTGAATGCTTTGTTAGAAAAAATAACTAAATTATTATTTATATTGAGAAAGATCTAGAAGTGCAAGCTATAAAACTGAGCAGATGAAACTGTCACTAGTTGAACGGACGAGTTGAAACTTTCTACAAACTATACACTTATTAAAGCTTAATAAAGTGTTTTTCTTGAGAACTTAGAAACGGGATTTATTTTTTAACCCTTCTTTATTAGTTTGATACTACTTTTGCTTTCCAATTTACTATACTGGTTATATTTATATACTGGTTGTATAAATAGTGCAGTCGGGTTAAAAGGTATTTGGCATAATTGTGATTAACATAAATACGTAAATGTAAATAAAATAAAATATAAAAATCTCGCTACAAATTGTTTTTATCAGTCTTCCCTGATTTCCGAACCCATATAACTGGTCTCGTTAAATTAATACAAAAATATTTAAAAAATATAACTTGTAAACATTTAGAAACTGTTTTTATTTTCCTGTCTACGTGTCACAACAAAGCAACCGACAGTCGCAAGTATTTTCATACAAATGCATCGTAAAATAAAATTAACTCTCCATTTCTCACAAGCCATGCAAATCTTATTACAATAATAACTCAATAATGTCATTCAAAGTTAAAAAGCGTAACAAAAGTATCAAACCCAAAGAAAGTCAAACATGAAGCAACCACTGAACTATAGTACTAATTATGAATTACTAGCTTTCCACCCGCGGCCGCGGCTTCACCCGCGTTTTCAAAGAATAACCCGCATAGTTCCCGTTCCCGTGGGATTTCCGGGATAAAACCTATCCTATGTTGTAATCCAAATTACATTCTATATGTGTGCTAAATATCATTGTAATCGGTTCAGTAGTATTTGCGTGAAAGAGTAACAAACATCCATACACATATCTACATCCATCCTCACAAACTTTCGCATTTATAATATTAGTAGGAAGGACGTAAATAACCCGGCTTAATTAAATGCTCAATGCAGAATGTTTATGTCGGAAACAATTTGTTACAATTATATTAGTTCGGATTATATGTGTTTTGTTTTTCAAGGGTTATTTTTTAATTGAAATATAAACACTTTACATGGAATTTATAAAACTTAAGCTATTATTGATTTTAAAGGTAATGCTGAGGAGAAGGATATAATCATCGTATAGAGAGTAATAAATCGATACGCGGTATTTGGTAAAAACAATTCTACTACATAAGTAAGAGATAAAACTCTTGCGTCTAATAAAACTTTAAATGATAAAAGATTAAATTATTATTAACTATGTATATCATTATTAATTCTCAAATTATGTACACCTGTATCATAAATGATCACCAAGTAAAGCAACGTTACGAAGGCACCAAATAAACTATTGTTATATAGATATTTATTGATTCATTTCATCGCTAAAAGCTTTCCAGTTTCACCCAATTTATAGCAATTATCATTTACTTCATTAACGGCTTAATCAAGTACTTAACCCACAGAACTCAATATCTCAGACTCAATTTAAATTTTCACTTATTTACTGAAAGCGTTTATAGCAAGCTAGGTGTATTTTTAACCGACTTCAAAAAAAGGAGGAGGTTCTCAATTCGGTCGGTATATTTTTTTAGATACTAGTAGTAGACTATTTACATTTTACGTATTGTGTTTGTTATTTTATACAAATACCTTTAGGAAAGTAACAAAATAATAATCTTACGAAAGGTTTATAACATTAGGTAAATTAATAAAAAATATGCATAATCTCAGTAAATGTACCTACCTATCACTTCATAAATAACAAAACATTAATAAAATTATATTCTAGTACATAGGTACTTATTCCATACAAAAATACTTACAATTATTATACGTTGGTTTTACTCCGCTTTTAATAAACTGTAATACCATCATTAGTATATTAATTTAATACCTTGAAATTTTATTTTATAGGTGCAATACATAAAATATAAGCCCTAACTCGATAAACGGCTTAATTGTTTTGCCGAAATAAAAAGGTATACGTACACTACAGTTAATTTGAGCATATCGATTCGATTCCGATTTTACGACTCGAGCACTTTTGATAACCAGTTGTTTTATCCAAGTGCTTTTACGATTTTAAATGTAATTGATTTCTTGATAATCGATATTTCAATTGAATCGCCAATTTTTAATCTGTAACTACTGAATTGGTTTTGTTGAAATGTTGGTTAAATTTAAGGTGATGAATTAATTTTTCTAACATTTACGGCCCTTTTTAAACCTTCGTAATTTTTATATTATTAAAGTTGTCGTGATGAAAATTCTTGACAAGAAAGTTCAATAGTAACACAATACGTCTACCGTATTAGAAACATGATTCCATGATATTTTCTCGATAGAAAAAAAATACAAAGTTCTCATTGTTATTTTTTTTTAATCTCTGGCATCTTCAAAATAACAAACGTAAAGTTACGACTTTTTGGATATTAACTATAAAATATACAACCTATACGTCTACCGAGTTAGAATTTTGAAATATGCGATGGTTTTGAAATAAACAAGAAATACTTGAAATTAGCGCGCGACCAGCCAATATAGCGAGAGCCGCCCTGTACCTTCCTACCCCGATCGCTGCACGAGTCATTCCCGCTACGGCCGTCACACGGGGAACTTGTGTCGCTCGCGCAATCGTAACAAAGGGTGACAACACGATAAGACAAAATGAGACAAATGGGGACAATAAAGAAAATAAGAAGAAGAAACATAAAGGTTGGAGGAAAAAGAATGCTTACAATTGGAACAAATTAATGAAGTAAGTTGGTTTTATTTTAAATTTGATGATAATTGTATTATAGACGATGTTTGATATGTACCCCTGTTTTAAGTACATAACGAATGTGTAAGATTTTTTCATTTATAGCATAGATAATCTTTTCAGAAATCCGGAATCCAGAAGGAAAATAAACCCACTGATTGTTCACAATGTGAACCCACTCCTTCATAAGTACCTTTATTCAGTCAAAAATGTATGTTATCAACGCTCTACTGGTTTTATCGCATGATTCCATTTTTAGCAAAAAGCAAAAAAGTGCAAAGAAATAAAAAATCATGGTGAACTTAGTGGAAGTATGGTGGACGTAATATGGAACAGGAGCTCATTGGAGTAGTATTATATTTAAAAAAAATACGAAAAAATTTCAAGAATTACATTTCTTAGTAGGTGGTAGATAAGTATGTTGTATAAAGAATTTGATGTTGATATTTATTTCATTTATACTTACTACACCTGTGCGGGAAATTGCTTAGTACTAAAACAGGTTTATATTCATATTTACATAGTAATGTGAGTTTTCATTTCGAACAATTTTGTGAAAATTGAGTTCCTGGGTGATCTGGAAACACAATTGGGCCCGGAAGATGGCGCTGCAGTCACTCCTCCTAATCACATGAACCGATTTGGATGAATATTTGTGTGCACATTTCATTGTTGTGGGATGATTGGTTGATTCGTTTTCACATTAGCTAATATTATGTATTTTTGTTGTTAGAAAGTAAACTTAATTTAATGTTTATAATACATTATTATTGGTATAAATAAGCCAGTGTTCGTCTCACATTGCTGTACCTGCCTACCTTTGTTCTGGCTATTTTATTTTGATTATTTGTAATGAATAATTACAATTATAATAGAGTGCAAAAAATAAATACATGCGTCAATATATTTTGTGTTTTTTTTTAAACAATTTTTTTATTTAAAAAAATATCATTCCGACCGCGGCTTTGCCCGCGTGGAATTAGGTTATATCGTGAATCCTGTTTTATCCCACAGAAGTGTTCAGTTCGGATAAAAAGTATCCTATGTGTAAATCCAGGCAATTACAGGTAAATTAGCTTGGAGAAATTTTTGCGTTTGTAGTAGTGTATGGTCAGCAAATAAAATAAAACAACATTTTATTTTTAGTTTTTATTTTATACAGGGTTACTTGTAAAACACCAGCAACCTCGCAGGACAAGATAGCTAACATCATAAGTAACAACATTTGTTCTACGACTTTTGGCATAACGCAATAAATTATTTTTAAATGATTTTTTAAACTTTTATTGTACTCTCCTTACATTTGTAAGTCTATGTTCTATTAATTATCGGATGGACGACGCGACGCCCCCTTCCCCCTCTCGTTCGCTTTTTGTTTACGTAATTTTTGGGAGGCGTAGAGTTTATAATATTCAGACGGAAAATTAAATGAATATTTATTTTTGTATGAAAATAAAATCTAACAAATTATCAAAAGTCGAAATGTTGTTACTTATGATGTTAGCTATCTTGTCCTGCGAGGTTGCCGGTGTTTTACAAGTAACCCTGTATATATAAGGGATTTTAAATTAAACTATATGTGTTTCTCCTCTGAAAAAGATGAGACTTTATTTTAATATTTGCACATTTAACATACATATAACTTTTACATTAACAATGTTACTAAAATGAAAAATTTACTAACCTGAAAAAGAAACGACATTTAAAGTTTAATTCTTTAGTTTGAGAAGTCAAAGGCTTGCCTCGACCATGTTTTAACACTGGAGCCATATTGAATTAACAATATGAAGTTACAACACTTACACACAAATTAAACACTAGTTATGGCCCTGCCTTCATACAAAACTGCTGAATACGCCGTTCGCACGGGAATAGAATGTGGATGCGATTTCCCTTAGTTAGCATCCAAGCTTACGTCTTTATAATTATTAAACTGTATAAATTCATTCTTTAACTCCGGTCTGCATCGTGCAGACATGGGTGTAAAAGTCTCATTTTAGCTATTAAATGTAGTTTTAAAGTACATCTGAGTTTTCATTTGGGGCCTCCGGCTGCGGGACATGTAATTAGAGCAGGCTCCAAGGAGATGTTCGTTTGCAAAATTAGCGGACCTAAATCTGACTTCTGATATATATTGTATAGGTCCCAGACATCCTATAAACAGATGTTGCCAACCAGTTTTGTGGTCCCCCTGCCCGCACCCCGGTAATTAAATATGGCATACAAAGAAAAAAATAAAAATTTCCAAAACATGCCGTGTGGGGTATCAAATGAAAGAGCTTATTGAGTAGATCACGAATATATAGCATACTATATACATTTCTTACACTTTCTCTAAGATTTTTTAGAAAATTTACGAAAATGGTCCATTTTTGAGTTAACTTTAAACCACTATAGATTGAAAACTCATGAATATATTTTTTAAATTATTATTTTAAATAATTAACAATAGTCCATTGTTTATAATTCAATAGTTCGTAATATAATATAAGTGAGCTATGTGGTGGATTTGATGAAAATAACTATATACTATATGAACTTGAAAATATACTCGCCATCTTTGAATGCTCCCCCCACTCCCCCATGCAACTATTTCACTGTACGAAATATTGAATCGTAAACAATGGACTATTGTTAATTATTTAAAATAATAATTTAAAAAATATATTCATGAGTTTTCAATCTATAGTGGTTTAAAGTTAACTCAAAAATGGACCATTTTCGTAAATTTTCTAAAAAATCTTAGAGAAACTGTAAGAAATGTATATAGTATGCTATATATTCGTGATCTACTCAATAAGCTCTTTCATTTGATATCCCACACGGCATGTTTTGGAAATTTTTATTTTTTTCTTTGTATGCCATATTTAATTACCGGGGTGCGGGCAGGGGGACCACAAAACTGGTTGGCAACATCTGTCTATAGGATGTCTGGGATCTATACAATATATATCAGAAGTCAGATTTAGGTCCGCGATTTTTGCAAACGAAACTCCACTGAGAGTCCGGTCTAAATTCACTTCAACAAATATTATAACAATAATAACAAATAATAACAACAATCAACAAATACAAAATTTATCAATTAAACTACGTACATAATAATTATAATTTTTGAATGAAATGTGCTTTATGTTCTAACGGTACCAAACGACTGCACGTGGCACCTGCGGACAGCGTAAACTGGTTTATTCTGGTTTTGTGCGTGTTTCCACTTTCCACTATCAAGTGACGATTTATTTATTTGTTTTGTTTCGTAATTATTATGGTCAAATATTAATTATGAAACAAATTATTATGGACACGATATTTTATTGTTTCACGGTAGTCGCCTTGTCGTTTGCTCAAGGACGTAAAATTGAATGATATATTTTTTTTTATAAAGTCAAAACCATTTTCTTTCAAATAAAAACTTGTTTTTATTGAAAACAAAAGTGTTGCTAGGAATAAGTATAAAATTAAATAGTAATGTTAGGATATCGAAACATTTTTGTATAGGCCAAAACGATATAGTGGAAACGCGCTCTAAGATCTGAGTAATATACACACCACTACATATGCAAAAATTTCTCCAAGCTAATTTACCTGTAGCTATATTTTATCAAAATTGGTAATGTAGTCTTGACGTGATTAAGTAACAACTAACAAAAAAATATACAAATTAACATCCAAAGTTTCGCATCAGTTTTACTGTATTAGTGATATCTTCCACTCTTGACTTTGACTGAGAAGAATTAGGGTTTATAACTTCTTTCAGAAATAGTACCTTTCATTTCTGGGCATGATGTAAAATCTACGTCAGCATCAAATTCTATCTAAATCAATTCAGTAGTCCGTGTTATTGAGTACCATTTCATTTTTTCAGAGTAACAATATTTTTTGTTATTTTAAAGATTATTTATAACCTGTATTATTTTGTAATAAAGTAAACATTACGAAATAATAATAATTATTAATAATGTCTAAGTAGTTCTTAAAAAGAAGATTATTTGTTTATAAGCAAGAAAATAAAACCAATAAATCAACAATTAAATATATGTATAACAATATTATAACTGTATGACGACTCCATACATGTTTGTCCCGAGTCGGCCAGCGGCAGCGCGGCGAGTTTGCAAGAATGACTTCGCGCACACCCGCGTTCGCGATAGCGAGCTATTAGACTCCGCCCACCAAGCAGTGGATTTTTTTTTGTGTATCGTCTTAACTATAAGTTATTATGGTATTGATAAGATGAATATTTTTCCGCTTTTCTGTTAGAATTTGAATAGGTATATTAATTTTTACACGAGTAAACTTTTTTGCGTAATCTATACTAATATTATAAAGCTGAAGAGTTTGTTTGTTTGTTTAAACGCACTAATCTTAGAAAGTTAGTGTCAATATTAATATAGTGTTATTATAAAATCTTAATCTTAGTGTTAGATGGCCCATTCATCAAGGAAGGCTATAGGCTATTATATGTATATCATCACGCTAAGACCAACAGGAGCGGAGCAATGCGGGTGAAACCGCGAAGCACAGCTAGTTTATTATAATGTTAGATAGATAGGTACCCACACTTTTAACTTTCATACTTTCTTTACATTTATTTGAACTAAAATAATAAAGACGCGGCATTTTCTGAACTTTCTTTAAACTTAAGTGTGTCAACTTAAGTTGTCTTAAGTGTGTGTTAAAAATAAATTTTAGTAACTTTGCTAACGTTCAATCATTCAGCTACTACTAATTAACCTTACTATACCTACCTTCACTGAACTGCACCTTCCGAGAATAAATTCGTAATCAATGCATTATCGGATTGCACGATAAAACGTACATTTGTATTGTTTAAAGCATTTACGATCTTAGTAATGATTCATAAAATACGATACTTAATTAGACCGCGAGTTCTTGCTATGGAGGGTTCAAATGTGTGTTTCTTGAAAATAATAATTTTTATGATGAAAGGATATTACTGCTGTCTTATTGATATGTATGTAATTATTTATTGAGGTTTTATAGGTTGTCAATAATTTTATAACACAATATTAAATTAAGTTATATTGAGAGAGTTAAAAACTGAATTTATCTGTAATATGACGTTTACAAAAATTAAAGACGAAATTTATAGTGGGCATAGTGTAAAAATCTAAAAGATTAACCAACCATAGAGAAAGTCTAACCTAACATAGTCAAAATAGTCATTTCTGTACGTTTTCGTAAAATCATCAAATTTCAAATTCAAATTATTAAATACAAAATATTTTAGTATTGATGTTAACAATATTTCCACGGTTCATGATTTTAGAACTTTTATAAAACCCGTCAGTAACTCGGTAACTGTGTTTTTAACTTTATTACTTCTAACGAAATGTTGTTTTATCGTTGCTCGTTATAAACACTATCTTTCCAACGTCAAAACTTTAACAATAAGCAGTTGAAAATAAAATTCGCACAAAAACAAGGAACTTGCTAGAGCTCGTACATTAACCGGCTAAAACCGAGATTCGTATGATTCATGCCTTCCTATAACTGACGGAGTGAATATGTCACCGCTTTTTGTAGGACTTTTTTATTTGCATTTTGTTTTAGTTAAGAACCATTTCCAGATGTATTACAATGTGTAGGTAATTCACGGAAAAAGTCACATACTATCAGTTAAAGAATGTTGCGAAGTTGAAGAAACTTAGATAATAATAAAATGCATACGTAACTAGAAGCATTTCTGGCACAATTTCAACTTAATCTTTATAAAGTACAATTATTTCTATCCATATATTTTCCGCAGTAAAACCTCCTAATAGAATTAAATGCAATTCAAATTTTCTTTTTTGTAGGTAATATGTGACTGGCACGTGACTGGCCACTAACATAAAAAAAACATAAATTTATAAAGAATAGAAAAAATTTTATATTTAAAAATTAAAATAATAAAATTTTATATTTATAAAGCATTTGAATGCCATAAAACCAAAAATATAAATTCAACAAAAAAGGTCGTGTTCCATCGTTACAATATTGTATTCACTGAAAAGTGCTTCATATTGGTTGAAATGGTTGTTAATCATCTCAATAGATGGCGCGCGGTGTGTCCCTTCAGACACATAAAACTGAAAGAATAGAATAAATTCGATCACTCGGGCGGGTCACGAGTGGCTGAGTTGGTGAGGCATCCGCCCCGGAATGGCGCGAAGGATGCGGGTTCGAGTCCCGCCTCGTGATCGAATTTTTTCTATTCTTTATAAATTTATATTTATAAAGCATTTGAATGCCATAAAACCAAAAATATAAATTCAATAAAAAAAACACAAAAGAAAAAGATTAACAGTTCCAAATTCGAATTAGGCGGGAACGTTCCGTTCCTGTTGTAGACATATTGCCTCTAACGTACTCTTGACGCCGTATATCATAATTTTATCACTAATGTAAGCTCGCAGGTATGTCTGTGTTTGTTCTTCGCTTTTCTCATTGTATTCGTTACGCTCGATTACGTTTCCACGTTAGTGCTAGGTTTCCACATAAATTTCCTTACAATGCAAGCGAATAAAATATACAATGTAGCGCCTTTTGTTTATGGAGAATTTAAGACGTTAGGGAAATAACGCTTGTTTTATGGTATTATACGCGGTTGAATGTTTTTTGAAAATATTAGTTTTTTGGTGTTGAAATTTATTTTGAATAATTCGGCAATATAGTTATGAAGGCATTCTCTCTCGTTGGTATCTATTACTTTTTTGCCAGTCATAGCACACATAGCTTAAATCCCGTAATTATTTTAAATTTTTATGTACCCAAAGATCTTATCTGCCTAACCAAGATATTTTACAAAACTTACCTAATGATCTCCACAAAATATAATGAGATTTAAATAACCTTTGAAATAAATAAGAAGTATTATTTAATGACCTGTGTTTGATAATTATCGATAATCCGTAACTCATCTTCATATAAATGCAATTAAAACCAACCCACACATATTCAAATTCAATTCAAAGGCATAGTGATAAAAAATCTGTATATTATTTTGTATTTAACCTTTATGGTTACGGATATACATTGATCAAATACACCTACGTTTGTTAATTGATATCTAGGTACATATATGTATAAAAAAGTTGATGAATAAAACAACAAAGTTCGATAATTATACAGGTAGAAATGTTTGACAAATTGGATGATTTACAGGAATATTACCTATATTATTCAAATAAATAATCAGGACAAAATATTAACGTCACCTGTACGTATTCCCTAACATTAAAGCCTATTTTAACCGAGTACCAATTCGTATAAAAGAAAACATTAATATCTTGACGCTAGTGTAAACTAACCTTAACACTAAGTGAATACTCATCCTAACATTGAAATGCACCACCATTGCAAAATGAAATCATTTGCTTCTAAGAAGATACGTGGGATCTCGCTTGTTCGTGCTAATTATTGATCATTATCAACAATTTAGCGCAATTGTTTTAATCTTACACAAGTAGGTCAAATGGCTTTATCCGCCTAACATGGGTATGACACAGAAAGAATAGATGTACGCTATAGTTACATGATACATAAGAAGTTTCTATCTAATATGATAAAGGAAATTGCATTTTAGGGACATTCAGAACACATTTTTAATGTAGGTAAGTATCACTATAAAATGTGTTATACATATATACCTATAGATATTATAAAGGTTAAAAAAATTACCGCGAAAAATGCTTATAGTTGTTTAAAAAAAATAACTTGACTGTTCTTGACGAACCTTATATCGATTCAAAATAAAATTGACAAACTTCAATCTAAGCTTATAACTATTAAACTTAAATCGATAAACATTTGAGTAAGCCATTTCAAAGCCAATAAATTAAGAAATATTTCCTCAAAGATCGATAATTAAGATATATTATCGGTTATGTGTCTTACATATATCTTTGAGAATTCATGTCAAATACTAATTAATATTCATTAAATTTATATGTACGTTAATCTGACGTTGAGCAAACATTATTATTGACGATATTCCTGTTTACTGAGTATACATTTAATGATTTAATTCTTACTAGCGACCCGCCCCGGCTTCGCACGGGTTTAAAATATATAGCCGGGCGGCCGGCCGGTACCGCCGCAAACGCTACGTCCCGCAATTTTTAAATCTGTAATATCTTCGAAAATATTCACTTAAATCATACGGTGTAAAGAGCCATATAGATCTATATTAAATGAACAATGTATTCAAGGTATTTAATTGGTTAAGGATTAATGCTGAATTGGTTAAAATCGCATCGAAAATTAGCCATTATTTGTCGTAAAAAGTAAATGACAAAAAAAAGTTATTGTGGGTTATCCATAAGAGATAGACATATACCATCGCGGACTTTTCTGAAGACCTTTTCAACGTGTATAATACTTGGTACATTATTTTGATAAAGCTCGTAGGGTTCAGCCTGCGTTTGCAATGTAAGCGGAAAAATGTAATTTTTTACGACATCACATTAGAAACCTCAAAAATAACAGTACTTCTCCACTATTTAATGGATGTTATTATACATATAAACCTTCCTCTTGAATCACTCTATCTATTAAAAAAAAACCTCATCAAAATCCGTTGCGTAGTTTCAAAGATGTAAGCGTACAAAGGGACATAGGGACATAGGGACATAGGGACAGGGAAAGCGACTTTGTTTTATACTATGTAGTGATATATTGAATAAGTAATTTATTTGGTTTTTATTAATCATAAGAATTCTTTTTTGTGTATGCTAATTTTGCAGTTGAAGAAATGGTGGTGAGTTTCGAGTTTTTGTAAGCACTGTCATTCGAATGTAATAATAGTGGCGATTTCAAAAGTCTATAGTACCTTATGTCTGAATTCGATGATCTTTTAAAATCTACACTAGGTATGAATACTTGAATTTCAGACGTCAAAGTTTTGAAAATTTACCTCGATTAGAAAAACCTAAAAGCCTTATCTTCCTAAGCCTTCTAAAACCTTACCTACCACCTAGATTGTCATCAAATCCAAACACTAAAAAGTACTCAAAGCATCTCAATATTAATTAAGACTTAATAAATAATAGAATATAAAATAATAACAGCATCCCCAGAGCCATTAACTTGTATAATTTAGCCCAACTTCGTCACTGTCCATCGCATAACGTATTTACTGCGACGAAATATTAATCTCCTCTGTAACGAAGCTACGATAGTTTGGCCGCCATAGATAATGCAGGCAGACGCGGGATTGGTTTTATGTTTAGATTTTAAAGTTTGATGCCTCCGAGCACGGTTCTCTGTGAGTTATTTTGTAATGAGGTGCCAGAGTTCGTTAATGCAGAAAGTGTATTAAGTTATACCTATATTGCACATCACTACTTTAGTGTATAAAAAGTGACTTCAGAACAACTTAACGCTCTATTAGTGTGATAATTAGTAGCCCTGTAAAGTATGAAGATAATTTCATAATTATAACAAGTAGATATAAAATATTTCTTACGCATATTACTAATGCAAGAGCTAATAAGGATGTTGTGTTTCCAGGAAAAACTTCTGAAAATTTGAGAGATCGTAGATAGCTCATAAATATAGCATCGCCTATGCACGATATTTAAGTGTATTTTAATCACAAATGAAATCATATACGCGAGTAAAACTAGTACCTAAATCTCCGATGAACCGTTTGATGTTACAATCTCAGCTTTAATTCAAGAAGCAAACTCAACACCTCAACAGATAACTGAGCACTGTATCCAACGAAGCGGCGCGATCTCATTACGGGCACACCGCATCTGCACTGCATAATCTATAGTTATATTGTTAAAACGAACAGCTAGTATTCATTGCAAAAGTTACGTAGCACTAAAATAATTGAATTCCTCGTATAGTTTTAAACCTTAATACGATACCCGAGTGGGCAAATTGTGTACGAGAAAGTTAAATGATAATCGTTTTTATGAGGGTAGCTGCAATTTGTAATTACATACGTAAATACCGTGGTAACATTTTTAATGACTTACTTATGAAAATTATACTCGTAATAGTTTAAAGTAGGTCTATGAAATTTTTTTTTTGAAATTGTAGTTTTGAATTGAGATGATATTATTAATAGTGCTTAAAATTACAACATGTTTCTAAAAGAGACATTTATTAAGGAAATTCGTATCTCTACCCTATAAAGTATTTTAAGAAAGTATGAAGGTGAAAGTTTTCAGTCCAATTTTCTTCAAAATGTATTGTGCACTGTAATATATTCTACATTTCAACTCTATACTCCTTGAAAGAAAGCTGAAGCTTTGCAGACGTAATCAGTGACGTCTTTAAATTATAAAGAAAAAGTTTCCCGAGATGGAAGTACAACCGTGTGTTAGACAGAGATAGCAGATGTCTGGGATAGAACAAGTTTGAATTTACGGCTTAACGGTTTTTTAGGAAGTACTAGGTATGATTAATGTTATTAAAAGTTTTGGAATTTAGCAATTTTAGCGCCCTTTTTGATTTATTTCTGTGAGGGCGTGTTTAAACTGCGGTTTTGTGGTAGCTAAGCGATATTTGGGATATTAAATGTTAAAGTGGTTTATGTCATCTAGGATATAAAACAACGGGTTTTTATTCGACATTCTTTAAATAAATATAAAAAGAATATGTAGGTATGATAAAATTCCCATGTAATATTAAGTCTAGTTGACATGTTACAGGTATTACTGCTATATTTGATTTTAAAGCAATTCTATATCAAGTCCTTATTACGTAATATTACGTTTGATAAACAAAAAATATGAAAAAAAGCAATCATCAATTGCCTTGCAAATAAACAACCTTTTTACACGAATGAAAGAAAGTATAATCTGAAACACTTTAATTTCTTCAGCCAATACCTAAGTGGATGTAAGAGGGTGTAGGAAAGCGGGGGGAGGGGGGGGTTGAAACTTTCGCTATTACAACGAATGGGTGTTTAAATTTTGCAATAAAAGTTCTCGCGTTGTTTATAGGTAGGTATATGTATTTTGTTAGCTTTCCAAAGGGCTTTGTGACGTTGACTTTCTTACTTTGGGGATCACTTATTGGTTTTTAAATTTATGCTCGGAAGCGATAATGAATTTGGTATTTACTCAATAATGTAACAAAAGGAAGTTGGGTTTACTTAAACTTTAAGGTAAATAGAATCGATGGAGGGACTTTGGTTTATTTTAACTTTGAGTTCAATAAAGTCTCTTTATTGATAAAGTATTTGTTGTTGTCTTTCCTCTTCCCAGGTAAAGATAATACGGCAGATTATTAAAAACTATACTATATACCTGGCAACTCGGTATGTCTCATTGTCAACGAACTCTCTTACATCTTGTAGCCGAACTTGGAAATATGGGTTTTCTTAATATATTTTGTTTGCATAGGTACCGATGGTAGCAGTTGATGTGAATATTGTGAAAATAAATTGAAAAATCGTAGGCCTTAATCGCTCTACCTCAATGAAAATAACACATAATAATCTTTAAAATACACCATGCAACATAATATAAAAATTACTACAGAATATGCTCCCTTTCGAAGACAATCCCTCCCTTCCAAAGGCAATCCCATACACAACATACATATTAAATGTAACTATTACATCATACATGGCTCTCTCAAGTTTGTTATGAACACCTGTGCCTAATCACATTATAACTATACATAGTATATAATGTAAACATATATACATATACCTACATATAGAACATATCACTGTCAAATACAAGTTACTAACTCGATTAATTTAGTTAACTACGGTAATTGTATAATTATTTTTGTACGAGCTTAGCAACCAGGTATTTCGTTTGAACAAGGTCGTTTGTTTTATAAATTAGGTTATTTCATGATAATTCCTTTAGATACTATTTTTGTATTTATTTTTCGTTCTCATTAAGTTCAAGTTTTACCATATAAATTTTATTAGATTTCGCGTTTATAGAGTATGTAAGGCATCTATCCCACTCTGCAGGCATCTATCCTCCTTAGTATTTTCATGGTGGGGCAACTATCCAACTAGGTAGGCATCTATCCTCAAAAAAGGTGTTCTACAAAAATGTTTATTACACATTATCTATAAATGATAGGATAAAAAATATATATATATAGTAATTCAAAACAGATAATTAACCTAGCTATATTCATACAATGTGTTCGTATAAGATTCATGTTTTTAAAATTATGAGGCTATTTCAAAAAGTGGGGCATCTATCCCACTTTTACCCTAGATTGCTGCCATTTGTGAAAATATTTGTCGAACTTCAAAAAACGTATCGATCGTTTTCGAAGTCGGTTAGAAAAATTAAGAACACTCTAACCTAAGCTGTCGGGCGTAATGGTCAGTGATTTTTGCTCCGTTAATGTAAAGTCATGACGCTAATCTACTTAAGAGGCTAATTAGTAATTACTTAGTTAATTTGCGTACCTAATACTGATCCACTTATTATATTTACATCGTCGTGGCTGGCTACGTTAATTTGTGATTTATTTTTAGTAGGTTAGTATTTTCTGATACAGTTTATGATGGGGAGTTTTAAAATGAGATATCGTATTTTAAGTGAAGATTTTGATACAGGTTTTAAAGGAGTATACATTCTAAATGCTAAATTTAATAAATTTTCTTCTAAATCTGTGTTTGACATTTTCATATAGGTAGGTAGTAATTTAGAAAGGGGATAAAATGTATAAAGATTTTTGTATGTATCTATTCCTGTAATATTAAGACGATTGATGTGTAAGCTCCTAATTTACAACCTTATTGATAAACGTGCTAAAGTAAAACCGGAAAGCACACAATTGAAATAAAACCAATTTATACATTTCGATGATCAAAAGAACGGAAATTCATATACAAACATTTCCACCAAATTACCGATTTAAATGTATATTTATCATGATATTAAAACCTACACAAAACCACTCAAACACCCTTATTAAACATTGAACGTAAGTTGTACATTTCGGTACACAAAGCACATGGATATTTTCGGTCGACGTATATACTATATACAGTATGTTACATTTATGGTAAGGCTCGTTATACAGGGTGTTACGTGGGAGGGTAAGTGAGGTTCTTACGCTCACCTGTGGCCGACATTAAGCGAACATGAAACAGGAACGCAGTTTTAAATTTTAAGATTATTAAATGGGTTTATTAAAGGATAGTGGTGGTAAATGGAATGTTGTAGAATTAATTATGAAGAAAACAATAGTTACGCTTTTGGTACGGTTAATTCTTAAAAACTTAATGAGAAATTATTACACAAAATATGTAAGACAATATGAAAAGAACGATGTCTAAGCATATAATTTAATATGTAGGTAATAATAATTTTGTGTGTAATAATAATTTTAAATGTTGAAGTAATGATTTAAAGTTGTCTACCTATATTGTACACTAAGCATTTCTTACTTGCTAAAACTATAGCACGATTATCTATATTAATCAAACTGTAATAATATTGTAGAAATCGACATTAGGCCACAAATAAAACAACTTTATACATTCCATGAGTATTAGACACACCGGTATCATAAAGCTAATGTTATTCTCTCTAATTAAATAATGCTTATTCGCACATGAAACTTGCTTTTCTCTGAATACGACATATTTTGTATGAGGTTCTAAGTTTTCTAGACAGGTTATAATTTGCAATACAAGCCTCTGCTCTGACTTCGTTCGTATTATTTTATTTTATTTATTTAGGTTATCCAACATCTGTCACAACAATACTTAAAGCTTGGGTACATAATAAAATGATTCTGTTGGAATGAATAGTTTTATAGATGCAATTATTTCGGCAAATTTTGAGTAGATAACTATATTGATCGTGAGCATATTAATAAAAAAAAATCCTTAAGAATATATTTAAGTCAAGAATGTATTTAGGTACCTACCAAATTTACATTTGACACAAGAACCTCCCTTTTAAAGTTGGTCAAAATCATTGTTTTTTATCACTTTAATCATAGATAATTAACATACATTTAATCTCCATTATTATGTTCTATTATAGATATTACACTATATCGATTTTATAATTGTAGTAAATTAAAAGTGATTGTTAAGGAGAAGCCATCTACATCTTAATGTTATATTCGACTAACGTTGTTAAAATAAGTTTATGTCAACTAATATTCTGAAGAGGAAATATTTAATTGTTTGTATCTTATTTTCCTGTTAATTTATGCGAAATGATTCTAATATTATTTGCTCAATATCTTAGCAATCTACTGAAACAAATGAGGCAACGAAATAAGTGGCATACGATATTTTTAATACTAAACGAAGTAACAAAAATAATATTATTTTGTATCACTTTCCTTGTATTTTTTTTTCTTCCACGTGTAGGGCAATTAACCCTCAGCGTTAAACTAGAAAAAAAAATTTCTATGATCTCTTGTAACAGATCTCTTATACCTTGAACAATAGGTTGGAAAAACGACGGGAAAACTTGATGCAAGAATACTTTATAAATGTAGGGTAGTCTTAAACATTTAAAGATTTTTGTTGTTTTAAATTTTTATAAAATGTTTTGAGTATAAAACTCAAGAGTATATTAGGTATGTAAGTTTAATAACTTTGTAAGTTTGCTTTTATTTCCACCAAACGTAAAATAGTTCCACAAAAGATGAAGTATCTATGCACTACTTTGCTATTACATGATGAATAGACCTTCTACCTTACAAATAATAATAGAGATATCTCATAGTAGTATTTATACTAATGATAATATGTAGCTGAGGAATCTAAGCACCATCGCCTTAACCACAATGATATGAATAAAATATGCACAGTAACGATGCATTGTGCTTAGAAATAGTTATACAATTATATCGTTTAATTCTTCTCAAATGTTAGATAAATAATTATATATCTATCATTGACCTTCTAAAGAATATATTATGATAGGTTAAAAATATCTTAATAACTAATCGTTACGTTTTTATTGTTAATTCTATTGTGTAAAAATATGAAAAATACTAGTACAGGTCGTTGACCTTCGCTCATCTGTTTACCAAAATATATATAGGTATACTTAGGCACCAGAAAAGCTAGGCCACTCTTGTCTCCACATAATATATTAACCAATCAGTTTATATATATTTCGTCAGTCCGTCAATCGCAAATAGCATTTGCATCTTGTATACAAACTTATTGAACAGATTAATTACAAGACCAACTCAATCAAAACTAAGAATTGGCAATCCAACTGTATATGGAAATCGCTTCATTGTTAAGTCGTTTAAAATAGAATTAATTGGAAGTTGTTTCCTATACATCCATCAGGATATGTCAGCCACCTCCGTTGGTTTAGGCATGTTAATTAAGGATGTAAAGCACATAAATTGTACTCTGTGGGAAGGATTGGGACATTGCAGATATATATTGTGTAACTTTGCAATTCTTGGCGGTAAGAAATGTATGTATGTCTTTTTGTCTTTAGTTAAGTTCACCTAGTTGTTACTATTACGTTCTTCAAAACTTAAAGATGTCTGGAAGATAAACATATCAATCATTAACTTTAAAAAACAATTTGGTAAAATTCTTATTTAAAAAACATTATTTTGTAAATAAAAACACAGACCAAATTCAAATACGACCTTTAAAACTTTAAAAAGACGAAATTTGATCTTAATTGAAGCGAAGTGTTTGACCTTTTTATTTCAGCAATATCTCCGTAATCATAATTTATAATCCACATAATTTAAACCAGTACAAATTATAATTAATTTCCCTTATATAAGGTATTGGTATTGAAGGTATATATACAATAGACCTGCTATCGATTAGACCTCTCAGCTATTACATCCAGGAACTAGTTTGATGGATCACAGGAAGACCGCACTGCGTTCGGCTCTATAATGTTTATATCTCTATTCGTGTTTACATTTTATCATTTCAATTGTGCGTATTAGGAAATCCTATGTAGGTTGTATCCTGTATTGGTATTAATTTGGTTCTAATGGTCTCGAAATAGTCTAGACTCTAGTTATTAATTTGTTTATTTTGGTATAGACTTTGTATTATGTTGTTGCTTCATTTACATCTCAGTAGTAGGTAATCTAAATGTTTACCTATGCATGCATAATATTATCTACTAATACCAACATAAAACCATCGCAAAATTCTATTAAGCCAATAATTCTAGACAAATTGTTCGTATTGGTATTAAGGGGCCATCCATAAATTACGTCACACGTTAGTAGGGGGGGAGGGTATCATCAGGGTGTGACATAGTGTGACAAGGGGCAGGGGGGCTCAAAAGCTTTGTGACGTCACATGTGAATTGTGAAATTTATATGTGAAAAAAACTTGATTTTTTTAGCACTCTTGCTAGTTTCTTTCTCACAACAATATTTAACTTCTAGATCAGTGTTATAATTCAAGTGAGAAATTTTAATGTAAGTGGGGTATTTAATCTTACGAGTAATGAAAATATGAAACAAATTGAACTACATCTGTTTTTCTAAATACAAACGTTATTTTGAAAAATGTGTGACGTCACACAAGGGGGGAGGGGGTTCTAAAAATGTGACAACTTGTGACAAGGACGAGGGGAGGGGTATAAAAGTTCTGAAATTTGTGTGACGTAATTTATGGATGACCCCTAAGTTTTTAATCAACTTTCAAAATTTATTTTAATAAATTATGTTAAAAAGTTCCCTTTCTTTATCATTTTGTATTCAGAACTCAAAAATATACGCATTTAAACATCCTGCTTTATGCCCTTCCCACAAATTTCCTTTAAAAATGATTCAACGCAATCACTGAAAATTAAAAACACCGTCAATGCCCATATTAATGCCTTAATTCTAACCGCGACGAATATTATAGCACATAATTGCACATAACTTACATGCATCATGCATATTCATACAGGCGGGGCTCGGTGTAACAAATTTTAAATAAACACGATTTATTAACGACTCAATTGTCTAGACTGTAAGGTAGAAAGTCGTGTGGCGATTTGTATCATGTAAATTTTCTTGATTAATTTATAAATATTGGTGATAATAATAGGGTAAGGTAAAAGGCGTCCAAATATGTGAATTACGATTAGCCGTAAGAGGACATGTACATAGAAAATAATACTTGATTTGCACTTTATTCAAAGGTGTTTCTTTGTCACATCAACTGTATGCTTTTTAATTAATGGAATTCACTTTACCTATAACATCTGACTTAATCTTTTATTAGATTAACACAACGATAACATCTCACTTAAACTATTTTTTTATTTTACAGGTAATTTCAAGAATCTACGCTCTCTATATAAACTTCAATAGTAAGTAAAAATCTCTTTCTTTCTGACAAGAGGCTCAACAAATTGTGAATCATGGTATCTACAATTCTATATTTTTTTATCTACATATACATACTCGTAGGCATTATACTTTTTATTGCATTGTTTTCACAATATATTTTAAATATAAACCTATCAAAAACGACCTCGCCGACATGTTTTCAAAATGAGAGATCAATTTGTGAAAGCCATCTATGTCTCAGGCCAGGGTCCAAAATATATATCGGAAATGGGAAATGTTTATGTCAAATTTTCCGAATGACAGCTGTGAAATTAAACTTTTGTTATTATATTGAATTTTGCATTCAATCAGCACTAACAGTAGGTATTTGTTTATTTAAGTAAAACAATGTTTTTATGAATAATGAGAAGAGGCTATGTACAATGGATACAATGTAAACAAATAGTGGAGGTACTTATCTTGTTTTCGTAATGATTTACATTTTAGGTAATCTATAGCTGTAGGCTACCTACCTACCTACTAATAATGTAAAGCGGAAAGATTTTATTTCTTGGTTTGTTACGATTTTATTCAAAAACTACTTTATCATTTAAAATTATTATGTACCTACCATTACAAAACTACATGTTTGAGCTCATGCTGAGGCTATTTTTTATCCCATATTCCAAGTGAAGTTGATACAACTAGCTACCATACTATATTCTAATGTTCCCTACAATATAAATCTCACTACACTACACCATAAAATCATTTCTCCCATAAATGCATTTACCCTACATTTTCTTACAAAATCAAAAACCCTTGACCTGCTTACAAATAGGGCCCCTAAAATGTCACCGAAGCACATTAGTTTCAATCTAACTAACTGACAGCCAGCCATATTTCTTCATCTTGACCCCCATAATTTTTATGGGTCCTTTTCACACCCCGTACCTTATTGTACAGTTTATATAACAATTGTATGCGGCTTTTCTTGGTGCGTGTAATCGATACTTTATTAGTGAAAAATAATGTAGGCATTTAGTACACATTACATCTGAGTTACGTCATATGAAAAATGTGAAGAATATGTAAGTTACAATTTACAATGATGTAGATGTATTTAAGGAGATTGTGTTATAGGAAAAATTATAATTTGTAATTAGTAAATGTATCTCCCGAAGTCTATTTTACGTCACCAGACCGGGTATTGTCTTTTAAAATACATATCACAAAAATATATCCTAAAACTCAACAAAAAAAACCTAAAAAATCCCGAAAAAATACCTCAATTGACTCATTACTCGTACGGTGGTCTCGTGACGTCACTGTCGGCATCTCACAAGGCGCTCCAACTATTTTCACGCCAACATACCAATTTATTACCTTAGTGATCGATTTTATTCATTAAACCGTGTCCATTTTGTTCATTTCTGAATTATTTAATTAGTCTTAATGTGTTAATTTAGCCACGGTTTTAGTGAATTCACGCTTTGTTTAGACGTGTTATAGTTATATGGGGATATTCATTTTTATGTTTCACATTTTTATAGATTGGTTGGGAATTGTGGTTGAGTGTTGATTGAATTATTTTCGTGTTGTTTCCCGCGTTTTTGATGGTATAATTATTGATTGTTATTTTTTTGAACAAGATATCGTAATTAAGTGTATCTTGGTAATCCTTTTCGGTATCGTAACTAGGGTTTTATTCTAATTCCCACATAGAAATAAATCTGGTAATTCATACAGATCGATCTCTGTTTTATGCTCGATGATCGATGTTTTATGCTCTTTCACACAAAGACTATCAATCCGAAATCTCAAATGAGATATATGTACATGTATGGTATAGGTACCTTTTTATATCCCGCGCGGAAAATATCTGAAGTTAGGTATCACAAATATGGTATAGGTACCTTATTATATCCCGCGCGGAATCTGATTCTGATATCTGAAGTTAGGTATTAAAAACTGGCAAGTGCAAACTAGTAAGTTCAGATGTGTGCGTAGGCACTTAGCTACGCACTACATTTCGTCTGTATGTAAGGTAGCAACTTATTCCATAAAATATCGTATCAAAATAGTCTAGAAAATCTTTTCATGCCGCCAACAAATGGTATTCAAATATAATCTAGAATTTGTTTTCATATCATTCAATAGTTATTTACATTATTTTCCTTCAAATAGAGCCGAAAACGTAATCCGTGTCATCCATAACGAGAAGGGATGAACCTTTTTCAATCATTCCACTTTCCTAGCGATTACTCGACCCGAAATATATACAATAGTGGAACAACTCAATTTGCATTTAGTTTTTATTTTATTTTTGTATTATGAATGAATATTTATTATATTTTTAGGTTTTAACGTGAGTAAGTACAGTAGGAATCATGGGTTCGATGTCCTTACTATGGAATATCTAAAATAGTAAGATAATAATTAAGACCAAGTTTCTTTTTACAAAAAGTAGAAAGAATACCTACAAGTATATTATCTGAAAAGTGAACGATAGTTTTTGATATTTAGATTATATGCAATTAATAAACATAAAACATTTTATACTTATAGACCTTGATAGGTTAATAGAACAAAAACATCTTAAAATATTCAAAAGAAATAATACAGTGTTAATCAGTCATTAGTGCTAATTACAACGTAATACTTAGTTCATAAAAAATCCCGCAACTTAACTTTTACTATAAAATTATATGCATCATTACAAAACCCACAAGACAAGACAAAGAGAAAGCTACATTGTCTCTGACACAATAGAGTACAAATTATAAAATTTCCCCAACGGATCTTCGTTTCTTAGAACATTATAGGCATTCCTAGCCATTCGACAGTGAATTCCTTTTGATCGTCTCATTATCTGGCAAAATACTGAAAGAGGACTGAGATTGACTGCAAAAAAGGAACACATGTCAATCTCTGGGCCCCGTCGTGAATGGAGGGCCTGATTAATCACTTAAAAATAAACTCTATACACAAGCTATAGAGCTTAAAACCGAATACCAGATCGAACAAGTCGCGGTTAATTTAAACAGAAAGACTGATGTCGATTAAACTAAAAATAAAGGCCGAGGCATTTAATAGCTAGCTCAGGCGTCCCTTGAAGACGGGATATTTTTAAACAAAACACTCGTAAAAAGTTTGTTTGATTGTCGTATACAAAACGTAGCTTTTGTAACGAATGAAATTACTTGGGTACGCGTAATTTTATTTATCTTTGAAAATAAAGGTTAAACTTGTATTTTATGGGGTTTAAAATTTGTATACTATAAAAACTTGAATGTAAAGTTAATGCTGTTTTAACGTGTTATGCTTACAACTTTTTATTGACTACTTGTTCTTGATCCCGGCATCGTCTACGTTTCCTGATTTTAAGCTCGATATAACGCTATACATCGATTTAAGTAAATATACGCTTTTGATCTATAAACAACTTGTATAAGTAATGTAAAGAACTACACTTGTATGGGGTACAGCTATAGATACAATATTAAAAGCACCTTATACTTATTAGTAGATAAGCTGTATTTGAATCGCTATTTATTCTTGCGAATGAAGTGTTCCTAATCCTCTATGTAATCACCATTTTAACTTAAAACCATAGTAAATAAATCCTCCTTATAAATAACTAGCGGTCCGCCCCGGCTTCGCCCGTGGTACATATTTACGTTTTCCGGGATAAAATATAGCCTATACGGATTCGGAAGAATCCCTCTAAGTAATGGTAAAAGAAATTTTGAAATCGGTCCAGTAGTTTTTGAGCCTATTCAATACAAACATACAAAAATACAAAGTCTTCCTCTTTATAATATTAGTATAGATAGGTTAAAACTTTAGACCGGACTCTCAGTGGAGTTTCGTTTGCAAAAATAGCGGACCTAAATCTGACTTCTGATATATATTGTATAGATCCCAGACATCCTATAGACAGATGTTGCCAACCAGTTTTGTGGTCCCCCTCTCCCCACCCCGGTAATTAAATATGGCATACAAAGAAAAAAATAAAAATTTCCAAAACATGCCGTGTGGGGTATCAAATGAAAGAGCTTATTGAGTAGATCACGAATATATAGCATACTATAACATTTCTTACACTTTCTCTAAGATTTTTTAGAAAATTTACGAAAATGCTCCATTTTTGAGTTAACTTTAAACCACTATAGATTGAAAACTCATGAATAAATTTTTTAAATTATTATTTTAAATAATTAACAATAGTCCATTGTTTACGATTCAATAGTTCGTAATATAATATAAGTGAGCTATATGTATGTGGTGGATTTGATGACCCCACAAAATGTTTTAAATTGCAAGGCGCAACTTTCACTGAAGTTACCGATTTGAAATCTAATCATACAGAGGCTGATTCAAGAATGTTCTCCCATATTTTTCATTCTGTCAAACACAACGACAGTGCAGAGATAATTATTCTAAGCCCTGACACCGATATTTTTGTATTAGGCCTTTATTTCTGGCATAAACTTGAAAATATACTCGCCATCTTTGAATGCTCCCCCCACTCCCCCATGCAACTATTTCACTGTACGAACTATTGAATTGTAAACAATGGACTATTGTTAATTATTTAAAATAATAATTTAAAAAATATATTCATGAGTTTTCAATCTATAGTGGTTTAAAGTTAACTCAAAAATGGAGCATTTTCGTAAATTTTCTAAAAAATCTTAGAGAAAGTGTAAGAAATGTTATAGTATGCTATATATTCGTGATCTACTCAATAAGCTCTTTCATTTGATACCCCACACGGCATGTTTTGGAAATTTTTATTTTTTTCTTTGTATGCCATATTTAATTACCGGGGTGGGGAGAGGGGGACCACAAAACTGGTTGGCAACATCTGTCTATAGGATGTCTGGGATCTATACAATATATATCAGAAGTCAGATTTAGGTCCGCTATTTTTGCAAACGAACATCTCCTTGGAGCCTGCTCTACTTTTAAGTTGTATATTGAACTAAAATGACAATCAACCTGACCACTCGCTTACAAAATGGAATTTTTCAACCTAAATATAGAATCAATTCCATCAAATAAGGATTGACGTCAATAGCTTCTATACGAACAAACCAACAAATGTGACATCAATCAGTTTGATATTGATTGCTATCTTTGTAATTGAATACTGGTAATAGTACAATGGTTAGAAACTATTTTTATTTCTATTTTAAATTAGCTACATAGTAGTTTAGGTATCTATTTTACTTATTTTTTCAACATATATGTTCTAGGTCCATCAACATGTGGTATAAACTATACCTAGGTATGCTTAAATTCGTGAAAAATTGTTTCATTTCAATTGAAGATCATACTTTTTCACATATGTTTTTCCTAAACAAGTTTACAAAATAGACACACACATAAGTACAACCAGTAACAAAATTATAAATCTAATGAAATAAAAGCCTCTATTTACCCAAACCCTTTTAAACAGAAATAAGTTGAATCATTAGTATTAGTATTAACTTAGGCTAAGTTCCCAGCGCACACCCCCCAATCAAGTGAATACGTTCAAATAAACATATTTGAATAAGTAATAGTACGGGGTCAATTCTGACTGAAGCAATTTAACCGTATGTTTCTAGGGTTGCCAGATATTTTATTTATTTATTACACTTCATTGTAAATATGAATGGACAAAGCAAAAAAAAGACGTGTGGCACTCGGGGACTGCCGCGGTAAAGCTATTGCATAGCATGCCTTCAAGCCACACCTCCGAGCCCGTCGGAGTGGGGAGCGTGAGGTTTTTTCGTTACGGAATTTCTCGATTCGGTCCCCGCGCTCAAGGCCCGCGATAGAAGCTATGCAATAGCTTAAAAATAACAATTAGAAAAAGCCATCATTTGTACAAAAGGCGGCCTTATTGCTGAACAGCAATCCCTACCAAGCAACCTGGTAGGAAAGGAAATGTATAAAGGTCTTGGGATAGCGCAAAATAAATTATTATAATTACAATTCCACGGTTTCACATATTCCAAGGTTTTTTCAATATCTCGATTCTACAATTTTCTGAATCAAAGTACTTACTTTGTATTTTCTCGAACTGTCTTAAGTGTGTGGTTAATTAATAAAGTTATTCGATCGAAGGTTCCACGTGTAACATTTATTGATAATTGAATTCTAGAAGTGTTATTATCAATTGAGTGTCCTGAATTTCAAGGGTTAATAGAAAATGTTCAATATGCTATTTATTTTAAAAATCTTAAACATTAGGTGGCGAGTATACTACCAAAAAAACTCACAGCAGTAGCAAAGGCAAAATGAATTCCACAGAATTGCCCAAAAAATGTTGACTGACTCGAGGATCGAATTCCGGTTCGCAGTTATTTTTTTTACAAACTGTTACAAAATATATTATGTTTTACTTTAATTTAATATTATTTAAAGCCGTAATAATCGGTATCCTTTGCCACAATTGTGCTGTAATTAGAATATAAAAGTAAGAAGAAAAGTAAAACTATAAGAAACAACCTATTATTATTTACATTTCCAAATATTCACCCAATATTGTATCTGATTCATACCATAAAAGCATAAATAAAATGCAAGTAACTATTCGATAAGCAAAAGGTTCGCTCCAATAGGGTCGGAAGTCCATTTATTTAGGGTCAAATTCAGAATTTCATTGAAAAATAAATGAATGGTTAGCAACCCTCGGTCCTGCAAAACATCAAAGCAGCCACCACGTCGCAACCAACCCGATGCTATATTGATGTACGACGTATATTACATTTTATTTGATACTAGTTGTCCGCCCCGGCTTCGCCCGTGGTACCTACATGTTTAAACTATCCTATCTCTCAAGTTGGATCGAACTGCACATGGTGTGCGAATTTTATTATAATCGGTTAAGTGGTTTAGGAGTCCATTGAGGACAAACATTGTGACACGAGATTTATATATATTAAGATAATGTGCTCTCTTTACGTAGTTGAGGAATTTGCAACGTCTTGCAATGATTGAAACGACCATTGAAAATAGGAAACCAATTTCCTCAAGGATTGCTTAACATCAATTAAAATCACTTGTAAATTCGAAATTAATTAACAGAATTTGTAGAAACTTTGGCGTAACTTGCTCTTTTATCAATTAAAGCATTACTAATTGTTCTTGAAGAACCAGCAATGGAAAGTAAAATGATTTTCTACGTACGCTCTCCCCACAAGGGTACGCACAATGTTGTGGTCATTCGTATCGTTGAGCTAAAGTGAAGTCTCATGTCCCAGAAGTGACAAATTTCTACTCAGAATTTCGATGCTCGATTCTTTATAGTTCTAACTAGTTCTATACCTTCTCCGAAACTTCTGTGTTTAATGTTTACTATAGGTAGTAAATGTGTCAATTTACGAGAAATATGCTTCTGCGATTCAGTTAACATTACCAGTTTTCTAAACTTGAGATTAGATCAATTGTGCGAAATATCATTTTCATTTTTAATGGTATCAAAACCATTCTTCCACACTGATATTGATATAAGTTTACACTTCATTCTTCAGGAAACAAACTACAGAAAATGACAACGTTTTTTTTTTATCGGATTCAATTAGAATTACCAAGTTTTCACGTTAGATGCGTTCTGTTGACATTATGACCTAGAAGTACCAATATCTATCCTTCTCTAAAGCAAAACTATAAAATCACAACACACTATCAGCTTACATTCCTACATATCGGAAACACGTGTGCAATGCAATCGCGTATTTCACTAATTAGGATCGCTTGTTATACGATTTGGTATGTGACGTGACGTGGTATGACAGAATTCCCGAAGTGATTCGATAGCTGATGCAGTGAAAAATTGATTGTAATGGCCTGATATATGGCTTTAATAGTTTGGTTAAATTTATCGACACTTGGCTCATTGTATAAATTTGATACAATTGTAGGTAGGTACTATCGGAATCATGGTTTGATGATGACCTAATAATGCAGCTGAAGATTATTTCGTATGGTGATGCACATGGAGTCTATTTTTCTACAGAATAAATTGTGAAGAGCACTGGGTTTTACTGTTTTCCAGGAATATATCGTATACAGTACGTAAGAATGATGTGGCGTACATAAAAAGACAAAAATATTTGAAACAGTTCGTTGCAGAAGGCACTACATGGCGAATTGCAATATTCCTAATAATACTATGATAGAAAATATTTTACAAGAATATAGCCTATACTTATCCTAAAACATATATACCGATAATTTAGCCAAAATCTAAAATTATAGCTCGAATTCAGACAAATCTACATACCAAAATAATGCTAAATATAAGTACCCATCAAGAAATACCTATCGTGTGCAATTGCAAGCCAAATGATAGAACAGTGGCTATATAAATAGAATCGTGTGGAAATGAGCATAGGTCAGCGTCAGGAAATTTGCCTATATCGTAATTGCACCCCCGGGCATTGCTACCGCATATTATTACTGTAAGGCCAGAATCAATATTGGCTCTTTATGCCTAATTGAGCTGCTAGATGATTTCTACGTTTTCTTATTAGTGGTCGAATATATGATTTTTAATATGGAAAAAGAAATACTTGATTTGGTTTACGTAGATGTGTATGTATTTTATTAGGCTAAATTATATCTATATTATGTGATTACTTTTTCTGTTCAAATTGTCATAGAAAGAAAATGCATGTGTGTTCATAATATTGAGAAGTGCATGATTAAAGTGGAATGTAGCTAGAATTAATTCTTCATTAGCGTACACGTGAAGCGGATAGAACCCAACCGATAAATAGATCTCACTAAATGTATTCTAGTATTTAAACTTATCAAAGTTTAGTAATTCCCGAGATCCCGACGGACTTGCAGATAAGCAAGGATTAGAATGAACTTGTTCAATCAAGTTCCTCCGTAAAGTCAAGTATTGGTTAGGGAATGTTATTTTAGTCTCCTTTGGTTCGGAATATGGCCATTTGTTTTATAGATTTCTGGTTAGATTCGAAAGCTTGCTATCATTTCGTATTGAATGCAATTTCTGCTACTAGATTGCAACTCATTTATTTGTTGAGAAATTACTTATAACTTTATTTGAACGAGTAGTACATTTGTTTGTAATATTACTTTGTAATTTGACTTGGTATATTACAAAATTAGCTTGGATAAAAAACACATAATAAGACGATTATATAGGTACCTAATCACTGACCGCCTCCTTGGTAGGTACATTGGTTGTCGTGTAAGCGTAGAACCGAGGGGTCCTGGGTTCGATTCCCGGTGGAGACGAAGAAAAAAAAATGTCTCGGTCTGGTAGGACACAGAAGGCTGATCCAATCTTGTCCCTTGAGAAAATCGATCAGTGAAACAGATGTGTGCATAATGCATCTGCCCCTTACCCCACTACGTGGACACGTGACTTCACTTTTTTTTAATAACTTAAAATAATTCCATAATCATTCGTGTATTCAAATCCATATTTTTATTCAGTTACGTAAGTGTTGAATAATAATAACCATCCCCCAAAATTATGTTCCGCCAAACCAACAAATTATAACGTAATTCGCATTTGATTTATTTTCTTTGTCCTGAACATATTCAGGAGTCTTTGAAAGCGTAATTACGCCTCATTTCTCATTACACATGAACTCGTTAGCGAAGTCACTCACAGAATTTGGTAACTTATCCAAATCAAATACAAATCACGCAGACTTCAAGACGATGATTTACATACATTACGAATTAGTGGCATTCAGTATTCCCTTATTTTGTTTGGCTCTTAGGAATCATGAATTTTCAATTTTATGAATCAAGTTCGCAGTTTTCAAGGGCACTCCACGGCTCGGATACTTTAAATTGATGAGGGGTTTTTCGCAAAGTTGTCATCGCTTTTTTGTCGTACTTCTATTCGAGTGTAATTAAAACTTGTGCATAATTATTCAAATTTTGCTTTCATGTAATTCTGGGGTTTTAATCAATATATTGAATAAGGAACGTTAGTTCCTTATTCAAGTCTGTTTTATCTAGCAAGGTCGTTGAAACGTTCGCGTGTATGGAAAAATCAATTGCAATAGGATGTTTGTAATTTTATCAAGCTTTTATACAGGCATCGTTTAACACATTTCAAAATGCAAATTGTCTACAGAGGTTGACTGAAAATTGTAAATTTTATTATTAGTCGATTACATGTTTCGCACTTAACACTCGATTTGATCGCTCAAAAAAAAGCTGTTCCTTAATAATGAAAATAGAAATGTATTAATACGAATTCGAAGTATTATAGGTATTTGTAGTTACACAATTAATGATAGCATAATAGAGTTTTCATTCGTACATTAAATCTCACCCTCTTCACAACGATCATTGTTCGCTAATAATAACACGAATTTTAATCTTACCTACAATAATATCAGTGGAATTGTTACAAAATCTTAACACCTCACAATTGGGCGCAAAATAATGCCCTAAGAAGGGTGCGGGTTCATTGACCCGGGAGAGGTGTGAAATACCTTCGTTTTATATAAGAATATTAGTATTGTTATAGAAGTTATTGACTTCAAACTTTTGGGTTTTCGTAGGACGGACTTAAGTACATGTAGCATGTTATACAAGATTTATTTAAGTGCCTGGCCTAGGTTATATGAATTATAAAGGCCAATACGTACAATAACTTTAGGTTACCTATCTTAATCTCGAATTTTAATATTCCGAATATCATAATCCAGAAAACGTTTGGACATTTTTTCATAACCCCGAATTTTAAAATTTCGAAGTTTTGTTTGCCATATAATCGCCACTCCGAATTTCATTTGCCCATTTCTTTATTTGCACGACGTTTTACAATCCAGACGAATGAGTTCCAGACATACGAAATCTAAATGCACAAAATCCAGATGACCGTAATCCATATGCACGAAAGCCAGATTTTTAAAACACAAATTTTTGAAATACAGTTAATTGATATCCAGACAAACAATGTCCAGATTTTTGAAATTCAAATAAACGATATCCAGCAAAACGAAATCCTTCCAGGGGGTCGCAGCACGAACCTAACCTAACCTACTGAATAGATTTTAACACTTTAACCTTTCTGTAATGGGCAAGTAAAACAATAGCGAGTCGGTTCTGGCACTCGCCGGCCGCTGCCGCGGCACGCTCGCTTCGCTCGCTCGGCTCGTGCGTGAGGGGTCATAGTTCAAACCTAACCTAACCTACTGAGTCGAATTTGACACTTAAACCTTTCTGTAATGGGCAAGTAAAACAATAGCGAGTCGGTTCTGGCACTCGCCGGCCGCTGCCGCGGCACGCTCGCTTCGCTCGCTCGGCTCGTGCATGGGGGGTCACACTTCAAACCTAACCTAACCTACTGAGTCGAATTTGACACTTAAACCTTTCTGTAATGGGCAAGTAAAACAATAGCGAGTCAGTTCTAGCGTGGGGGTCGTAGTTCAAACCTAACCTACTGAGTCGACTTTGACACTAAAACCGGTCTGTAATGGACAAGTAAAACAATAAATTTACTTACTGACAATGTTTATTTTCAGTCGATAGTAAAGGTATAATCACGATTGTATGGAAATCAAATAAAAAGATTATGAAAATCTGGCAATAGTTTATCTGTTATACGATTATATGGGAACCAAATAAAAAGATTATGAAAATTTGGCAATAGTTTATTTGGAAAATGGCACGATGGGAAACAAAAAAAAGTATTCTGAGAATCTGGTATAATGAGATCTGTATTATGAGAATACGGGAAACAAAAAAATACTTTTTAAAAATCTGGTTTTGGTGCATCTGGAAATTGATTCATCTGGGAAATTAAAAAAGGAATTTTAAAAATTTGTCATTCATTACATCTGTCTTTTAAAAGTTCTAACAACCGTTTTCGGGGTTTTAAGATTCGGGTAATAGAAATTCGAGTTTTTAATAGGTTACCATAACTTTATCATCACTACATAGTATAAAACAATGTCTGTGTGTCTGTATGCTTAGATCTTTTAAATTACGCAACAGTATTGATAGGGTTTTTTAATAGATGTAGGGGTTCCTGAGGAAGGTTTTAGTAAACAATTTATTAAGGGCGAAGCCGCGCGCGGAAAGCTGGTATTAAAATTTATATTTACATAAGTAACGAAAGTAAAGACAGGCAATATAAAAATGACTAACTATGATATATTGAATTATATATTAGATATGCAATATTGAATAATACTATATTATACGTCTATATTTAAATAAATCTACTATAAATTCAAGATTTCCTTAAATCAACTCAGTGCATTAAGATTGACGCACCGTAATATAATCTAAGTGTAACTTCAACTCACACTTAGAGCTCTATCTGTAACCGTCAGTGTCTGACACTAAGTCTAGACTCCGAGATTGATCCTGACATTAGCATTATGCAGAAGATGTATGATTCCCGTGATACATTTAGATTGTTTGTTTTTGAAGTTCGTGGATCAGTTTAAATAATTAGCTTTTATAAAGGAGTGTTGTGTTTGATGTAGTTTATTGATCACTAACTTATTTATGTTGATTTTTGAGTGGCGAATCTGTAGTCTGTGATTAATGATTATATTTGTGTTATTATGATGATTTTATTTTTTTATATGGCTTATTTCAAAATTTTTATTACCTAAATATTGATTTTAATTAATATCTTCCGAATTTATTTTAACCCAAAATTATCAGTTATCAACCACTAGTAATTAACAATACAAATCTCAATCAATTTTGAAAACAATACCAATCAAAACAACAGTCAAACACAAATGATAACATAAAAATCGATTCCACATAAAACCGAGCGAAACACCAGTCTAGTCATCTACTGTTGCATATGAAAACAATCTATTGTCCGACCCTCGGCCAACAATAGCGTCGTAAGTAATATTTCCATTCAAATCCGAATACATTAAAAACATAAGCACGAAACGATTACCTCCCCTACCAAACTTTTCCCTACCTAATGGGAAATCCTACGGGATGTTATGCCAAAGAATCGCTAGCGAACAGACGCTGTACGATTATTCATATGAATTTGTACGTGTGTAACTTTATACTAAACATCTGCACTACAAATTATCTACGTTATCTTATACCTACTAATTGAATTATATTTTTCATGATACATTTCATATGGAATACAAACTAAACAAATGCTTTAATAAACACTAATGGAAAGCTTTATTATTCTTTTTACAATAGTGTCGTAGCTTCACGTTGGCGTTCTATGAAACCTAGCTGAATCATACAGCCATACAAATACATTCAAAATGCTACCTTAAACGACTAGACAAATTTTAATGCTTCGGCAACTCTGTCCATATTGTATTCTATCAATATTCTCCGTCCAGACGCAACCTTCAGCCGACATTGCTTCAGCATTGTGCATTGTATGCAGATTCAATAACAATACTTTACGCAAGCTTAAAATTCATTTTCAATATTTATTTTCCCCATTCTTCATTTTCAAAAGTATTCCTCTATTCGTATACGGTTTGTGTCGGAGAAATTCCAATCAATTTCTTTCTATCTAACTGCTACTTAAGATCTTTATCAGGATAAGCAATGTGCCCGGTCTAAGCACTTATTCTATGTTACAATTTATGAGGTATACGCCGCGCAAGGGAAACTAGTTCTTATTGTTGTAGTAATAGATACAAATACGCGCTAGTGACGCGGGGTTCGTGTTAATCTGTATGCGTAGCGAGTTCGGTTCGCTTGATTGGTTATTCGTTCACGGAAGGGTGACAGTTTAAAGATTTGCCCTCTATCGTTTCACTTCAATGATTTCGTTTTAATTCGATTTTAAAGTCTCCGCCACTTAGATAACCATTTACGAATCTTCAGAATTTGCGAACGAAACAAAAAAGCCGTGGAAATGGAGGCTTAAAAAGTTAGAATTGTTTGTACGGAAAAGAATAAAAAGGGTAATGATCTCCCTTGAAGTATAAATGAAGGACAATTAGAAGCTTTGACAGTTCGGCTTGTGGAATTAATGACGGCTTTTATGGCTATCCAAATTATTTTTAAAAGAGTGATTACGTCAAAGGGTTCTCGATTATTTCGACAATCTTTTAAATTACAAAATAAATCTGGATTGCCGAGACCCCTAATTTAAGGGATCTAAGGGTGTTGTATGTATACTTGTGTAGTTTTCTCCGCGATAATAGTTTTCATATCACTTAAGAGAAACCGCTCAAGTTTAATACATTTGATTCTAAAAGTGACCTCGTCCCATTTCCCTTTGGTTGTTTTGATTAATTACAGAGCCGTTTGAAAGGGACTCCAGTTGTTTTGATTTCGTATGAATAGAGCGAGTCTATGGGCATCGTTGTGCCACTATGAAGCCTGTCGTCGTATTCAAATTAATGTTTGTGTTTTCTTGTTTGACAGTCAGTATTTGTCGTTTTCCCAGCACGATGGGAAATTATTGGACGTTATTAAGAAATACCAAGGCGTGATGGATGACAATACCGTTTTCATTTTCCGATTTCTATTGTTTTCTTGGATTTAATATCCAGGGGATTGCGTATTTGTAAAATAGAAGTCATATTTATTCGCAGCGAAGATTGGTTTTTGTTATGAAAACGTTTTTGGTGTTTTGTTGTACAGTGATTTATTTATTTTAGAAATGGTTTGTTTTATGCTTTAAGACTAGAAATACTTTGATTATAAAAACTTTTTGACTGGCGATATTAAGATACCTACTTATTACAAATATCTTTTGATAATAGTTCCATATCGTTATATACTTTCAATAAACCAAATTAAACTACAAAAAACGTTTTTATTTTGGCACAATATGAATTTCCTGCAATGTTTCTAAGTGTTTGTTTTTAGCGCTATAGTTTATCCGAAGGGAGAAATTTGCTTACCTTTAGGGATGTAGATTTTGTCTTTGATTGTTCCTTTCGAGGGGAGTTTATTGTACAGTTCCGATCTGTGCTTTGAATACAGTCGTTAGATATTCGTGTTTATTTTGACGGTATTGAAAAAAAATGTGTACAATAAGAAATCATGATCAAATATCGATACTTTGATATGTATTTGTCAAATATACTGGTTTAGAGAGATAATACAAGATAGACAATAATATTATATTATATAAGAATTTTTAACTGAGATAAACATTTTTTATGTTACATCTGTTCCATTTGGAGTATGAAAACATGACGATATAGGCATTAAATGTGTTGTTTTTATAAGAAAACCGTTAAGAAATAACTGTTCAAATTATCCAAAAATGAAACATGATACTTATTTTGACAACAATGAAAGCCGTACTAAAACTTGCGAGCAATAAATTATTGTTATATCCTGTCAACATTTTGGACGACTTAGCTATATAATAAGATATACGAGTTGTACCCGCATAGCAAACAGACATTTATTAAACGGTGTTAAATTTATAGCAATTGATGTGACGCTGGCTTAATTATCCTTAAGTGTCAATTTGTTACGATAAGTCAATTATTTTTAAAGACATACAAATTGGCTTTACTTTGACATATTTTTATTAGTTTGTGTTAAACAATTTAAATTGATATTAATTCATGTTTATCACACCTGCAGTGAATACTCGCGCTTTTTACTTCACTTTTTTCATTCGTATAAAATTCCATGTTGTATTCTATATTTCGCAAATAAACTAGAAGTGACTTGTAAAAAATGGAACAAACGTCAATTTAAAAATAGTTTGACACCAAAAACTAAACCGAAATTGATTTCCACAGCGTTCCATCCGAATGTCGGAGCGTCACACATTTTTACGTCTGCGTACATCATAAATAGATTGAAATTTATATCGGGACAGAGACAATAAAAACAAATTGCTTTTCGACCCGTTTTATGATCCGTCAATACGTTACAAATAAAAGGACAATAACGGTCAATATCTTTACGCGGATTTATACGCGATTGTTATAATCTACACTACGACTACTTTGAGTAAGAGCGCAATTTTCAACTGTCAGTCCCAAGCTCTCGCAGCGCGGCATTTGGCAACCTAACTGTAATGGCACAATAAATAGTTTGCAGCCCTCACCCATCTGTCACTTAACTAGTAAAATATACAGACGTCATTCAGAGAGCCACGTTGAAAAATCGCAGCGAGTACCACCCCTGACGAAGTCGCGTCGCGGCTCACTCCGATCCCCACCTTACCGCCCGACTTTAAAGTCCATTTCTCGTCGCCCCGCTCGATGAATAAATTTAAATATTTGTTAACTTAAAATGTAACCCGTGTACCCGGAAATACAGTCTAAATTGCACGGCTGATCATTTGTTTCACGGATCGCGAGGTTAGGTGTACGAAAATCACTTCTATCATTATCATTGTAAGGTGGTTTTTAGTTTTTGAGCGCGATTTCGCGGCAATCTTATACTAGGGTTATTTAACTTTGAAGTTGTTCAAAAGACCCTCGATTCGGGATTCTGGTGGATTTCTTTTTGGATTAAAGGCCTCATGAATTTAATGATAGTGCATTTTAGGGCCGTTATTTGTGCGAATGCCACGCGTCCGATTTAATCACTTGTAATTGTTTTCTTTGAAAACAAAAATAACGCACTGTATAACATAATTGTGGCACCCCTAATGACTAGAACGAAATACATATTTCAATGCTGTTTCAATGTTACGAATATTTAAAAAGGTTCGCTTACTACATTTAAATGGTATTCTATAAGTTGTACGAGATTTTTTTCATATACCTATATTTTCTTTTTACAGGTAAATTGGTGACTGCGATTTTCACAACTCAACATTTGACAAACAAGTTTTGAAGGTAACTCAAAAAATACATAGGTATTTTGTACAATATCTACCCGCCATAAAGCCTTTTAAAATTCAAAACTCTAACATTTTTAAAGCAGAATGTACATTAAAGTGGGTAGATGAAGAAAACACTGTCCGTGATTTAGCTTTACTAGTTAATGTGTGAATTTGTGAGCGTACTCATTAGCGATTCAAATTTATGCAAATCTGATTAACGACTTCATTGTAAAGCGAAAACTGGGGCAGGCTTCACTTTTGATACTTTACGAAGATATGTTATATTGGAAATAACGTTTCGAATATTCTCTGTTTTGTTTAATTCCTCGTGTATTCTTCTGTTCTATCGCGATATATTATGTTATTCATTATATTATTTCAAGTAAGCGGCTTTTTGAGAAGTCTCTTATAAAATTTTTCTTTTGATATTCTGACGTTAATAATAATTATTTCTTTTAAGCATCACGCTCCCTATAAAGTAACAGACACGTATTATGAAAATCGTATATCTATTCGATTTTAAGCATTTTTACTATTTTTAAGTATAACCCTACTTTCTAGTTATTTAGTATCGGTCAGCAACAATTCTAAACAATACAAATTAAAGGTAATCCCGTATTATTTATAAGTCGTGATTACGTCACATAAGCATATAAACGGCTAGGTCTTATCTCAGGTGCTAACTCTAAAGGTTTTCTGTGTTTGGTCTAACGGATGTGGTTTAAATTTTAAATTCAATGCAATAGGATAGGTGAATGGCTAGCTTTGTGATAAACTTAGGAATATATATAAAAAAAAATATAAAGATAGCACGATAAATGATGTTTTGAGTAGATGAAATCTCTAAATTCTATTGTTTTTGTTAAGTTATAGTTCCTACTGATAATCGAAGCTACATCAGAATGAAGAATGTAATTATAATAGAAACGATAATTATTTTAAATGTCGCAAAAGCAAACTTAAATATTCAATAATTTCGTTTCAATTCAAATTCAAATATAATAACTATTATGTATAACAATTATTAAACGCTACATTAACTCAACCGACCTCCAAATCACAAAGCCAGACAGAGATTTAAATTTATATTGCATTGAAATTGATATTTACTTTAAGAGTAATCAAAAGTTTTCATCTCATCAAACGACTAAATATCAACCAGTCAATCAACGTCGTAACCCAATACTGTTAATTAAAATTCAAAGATAAAATGTTCTTTTCGTTAGAATGTTTGCAAAATATCCTAATTTGCTCAGGTTACGTTTTATAAACAACGTATTATGTTACAACCCTTTCGTATTTTTGCACGTGTAGATTTTAGTATAAATAATCTCTATTATGTTTTACTAAGTTTCCGCCCGCGGCTTCCCCCGCGAAGTCAAAGAAAAACCCGCGTAGTTCCCGTTCCCGTGGGATTTCCGGGATTGCGTCATTATCACGGGATAAAAAGTAGCCTATGTCCTTTCTCGGGTATCAAGATATCTCCATACCAAATTTCATGAAAATTGGTTCAGTAGTTTAGGCGTGATTGAGTAACACACAGACAGACAGAGTTACTTTCACATTTATAATAATATAGTATGGATTGTTATCACCAACGACATAAGCAAAACACAAAAGAAACAAAAATATTCGTTAATAAATTTTACTTACCGTAGATTTTTTTTATAATTAATATATCATCAATTATTTTTCACATCAATTCCTTCGTCGTTTCTAAACTTCAATAAAATTATATGCAGATTGTAGCTATAAAAATACATGTTTGTATATGGCATGCTTCCGAATATAGGTAGATACGATAAAGGATTTACATTAATATACGTATCTTACATGTAAATTTGTTATTTATAAGATTTATTTTTTTATTTTATTTATTAAGGTCATCCAACACCTGTCACAACAATACATATAGCTTAGGTACAAGTTACAATAAAAAATTTTGACAATTGTGACAAACAATTATAGGACAACACAACATGGAAAAAAAAAACAATAATAATTAAGTACATTTGAGTCAAGTCACGTCACAAAAGGAAAAGAATACAAACCAAATCAAGACAATTCTTTGAAACATTTACGTAATCTATGACAGTTGTCGTGAAAAATATCAATACAATTGGCATACTCATTGACTAGTTTACTTAATCTACAGACGGGGGAGTTTCGGCCAAAAACGGTCCTACGCAGTGGAGGAACCAAAGGTGTAATTTTATTGCGCGGGTATCTAGAAGGAACTCTGAGATTAAATTTATTTAACAATTGCGGACAATCAATTTTATTCTGGAAAATTTTGGCTACAAAAACAATATCTGAAAAAATGTAACGATTTTCGAGGGATGAAATGTCAAAATGCGACAAGCGCCTTTGGTAAGAGGTGAGCCTTTTATGAGATAACCTGCTAGAGAAACTCAGGTGCCATAAAAATTTCTTTTGTATGCGTTCCAGTCTTAAAATGTGAGTCGCGTAATGTGGTCTCCAGACAACCGAGCAATATTCAAGAATACTACGTACGAGACTGTTGTATAACATAATCTTAGTTTTGGTGTTATGAAATCCTTTAGAATTTCTTACAATAAAACCCAACATCTTTGAAGCACGATTCGTAACATATTCAAGGTGATTAACAAAAGTTAGTTTACTGTCAAATAGCACTCCCAAGTCTTTAGTAACAGAATTCTCCTGGATTTCCATATTGTTTATGTGATATTTGAAAGGAATAGTTTTAGACTTTCTAGCATAGCGGATGGAAAAACATTTTTCAGTGTTCAATTCCATACCATTGCTACAGCACCATAAGGCTAACTTATCAAGGTCTTCTTGTAGTTTCAGTGCATCTTCAAAGCAATCAATAATTCTACAGAACTTAAGGTCATCAGCATACATGAAACAACGTGAATTTACTAATATTTCTGGAATTTCATTAACGAAGAAGTTAAAAAGAACAGGACCTAGGTGCGAACCTTGAGGAACTCCCGATGTAACATTGTGTGGCGAAGCATCAAACCCGTTAACAGCTACAAAAAATGAACGATCGCTTAGATAGGACTTTATCCACTTCAAAAACATAGGTGAGAGTCCATATCTACATAATTTCTGCAGCAAGATGTGATGTGGAACTCTGTCAAAAGCTTTGCTAAAGTCAGCGTAAATTGTGTCAATTTGTTTATTCGAATCCAGCTCGTGGATAATGGTTTCGGTAAAATCTGTCAAGTTGGTCATAGTAGATCTATGCTGAACAAAACCATGTTGGTGAGAAGAGAGGAATTGTTTGAAATGCTTAGTGAGAGATGGACAAATGAAAGACTCAAATATCTTGGCAAAGGTGGAAAGAATTGATATGGGCCTATAATTATTTATTAGTTCTTTTGAACCAGACTTATGAATAGGTATGACCTTAGCCACCTTCCAGCTTGTAGGGAAGAAACCATAACTCAAGGAAAAGTTAAAGATTCTCAAAAGTGGCTGTACCAGATTTTCTGCACATGCAACAATGAACTTAGGATGTATGCCATCCGGTCCAGCGCCCTTATAAACATCGATAGCCTTGAGTTTCTTTAAAAGAGGCCCATACTCAATACGCGGTAACGTCAGAAGAAGGTCGTTATTCACGGAAATTATAGTTGATGGCTGCTGTTCTTCAACATCGGGATCCCTCTTCGAATACACAGACCCAAAATATTTGGAGAAAAGCTCGCATACACGAACACTAACCGAGGAGGCTTCATCACCTAGAGACATGGAAGGTGGATATGCACTATTACCTCCTCGTTTGGACTTAATGTATGACCAAAAATATTTAGGGTTAGAATGAATTTTATCTTCTACAGATCTAATGTATAGATTATAGCAATTATTTGCAGTTTTAGAACACCTAGCGCTAATTATGTGCAATTCAATTTTATCTCTAGGATTGTTATACTTCCTGTAACGCTGTCTTAGTTTGAACTTCTCCTGTAACATTTTTATAAGATTATTATTGAACCAAGGAGGATATTTATTATTTTTGGACTTAATTTTAGGCACATATTTATGAATGGTATTCCTAATCTTAGCATATAAAATATCCAACATTGAATCCACGTTATCAAGGTCACAAAACAGTTCATTCCAATTACAAGTGCTAAGTTCGTTGTTAATAGACTCGTAATCTGCTTTAAAGAAATTAAATTTACAAGCAAACCTATTATAAGGGAGTTTTGCTTCAATTTTATTAGTAACTACTATATCGAGAGGAGGATGATACTTATCAAGATTACACAGTGGAGATACAGACTCAATGACGCTGCAAAGCGGCACGTTATTAGAGATCACTAAATCCAAAATTCTATTTGTTGAGTTGAGGACATTGTTGTGCTGCTTTAAGTGGTTTAGAAATAAGAAGTCGAGTAAAATTTGACAATGGTTGGGCGCAATGTATTCATGCGTACCAACTAAGTCCCATTTAATATGACCTAGATTAAAGTCTCCAAGTATTAAGTGACCATACGACAATTCAAGTAACCTATTACAATTATCTAAGAAATGTTCCAGTATCGAACGATCCACCGGAGGAGGCAAATAAACGGCACATATTGCAATATGATGAACAGATTGCGACAAAGGCCAGTCCAGTATAACCCAGAGATCTTCAAGCTTAGTTTCCCATTCAGGCTTACGCCTCGAAGTAAATTTTGAAGAAACAGCAATAAGTACCCCACCTCCATCTTTTTTTGATGAGAAACTGGAGTCGCACCTATCCTTTCGATAGACAGTATAACGGTCGTCAAAAAGCTCACTACTTTTGATATTATCATTTAACCAGGTCTCTGTAAGTATAATTAAGTCATAATTAGAGCATGCCAATTGTCTGAAAAATTCGTGCGTTTTAGTTCGTAAGCCTCTAGTGTTTTGATAATACAGATTTAGAGTACCAAATATAAATAAAGATTACTAGCTTACCGCCCGCGGCTTCGCCCGCTTTGTCTAAAACTTTAAATTATATACTAAAACCTTCCTCTTGAATCATTCTATCTATTAAAAAAACCGCATCAAAATCCGTTGCGTAGTTCTAAAGATTTAAGCATAAAAAGTGATAACCACTTAATCTTCACTACATAGTATAAAACAGAGTCGCTTTCTCTGTCCCTTTGTATGCTTAAAGCTTTAAAACTAAGCAAAGGATTTTGTTGCTGTTTTTTTTTATTAGATAGAGTGATTTAAGAGGAAGGGTTTCGTATATATAATTTATTAGGTTTTAGACAAAGCGGGCGAAGCCGCGGGTGGAAAGCTACAAGTACATTATAAGCTCTATTTCTAGATTTTTACAGTATATTCCACAATTATATACATTCAAACCAAATCAACGATACAAATTGAAGTTCTTACTCTCCCGTGACGTCACTCTCATTACACACAAGTAAATTACATCCATGCAGGATAATTAAACCGGTTCATTGAAGTTAATGAGGTGTAATTATAATTAATAATGAGGCTTCAAGTGGTCAGTGCAGTGCTTGGAAAGTATGTGTTGTGTTGATGTTGAAGATGTAGAAAGAGTTGAAATTAGATTTTTTCTTTCTTTCTTCTTAGATATGTAGTAAGATTTCTTCTTAAACATGTAGTTAGATATAGACTAGTGACTACCCGAGACGCTCGATTTATTTATGAAACATTAGGTTAAATTATATAATTAAATTAATAGATTATGTTTTCCAAATGAATATATTTTGATTTGTGATATTTTTAAACTATCGTAGACAACACTGTTTTGGTGACGTCAAAGCCAAACAATATAATTAATATGTCATTCACATAATAATTTATGGATAATATTTGCAGTATAAATTGTATTTAAATATCCTATTAATTGGATAGGTATGGCATCATAACAATCATTTTATGATGCCATACCGATATTTTTAAGTTAATAAAATTGTCTTATTTTTCCTATACGATTAGGCACAAAGTTTCGAAATATTAAAAATATTTCGTATCACGTACCCTCAACATATGCATACCTTGAATTTATATTTTTTGTTTTATGGCATTCAAATGCTTTATAAATATAAATTTATAAAGAATAGAAAAAATTCGATCACGAGGCGGGACTCGAACCCGCATCCTTTTGCGCCATTCCGGGGCGGATGCCTGACCAACTCAGCCACTCGTAACCCGCCAGAGCAATCGAATTTATTCTATTCTTTCAGTTTTATGTGTCTGGAGGGACACACCGCGCGCCATCTATTGAGATGATTAACAACCATTTCAACCAATATGAATATGCGGTGTGTCCCTCCAGACACATAAAACTGAAAGAATAGAATAAATTCGATTGCTCTGGCGGGTTACGAGTGGCTGAGTTGGTCAGGCATCCGCCCCGGAATGGCGCAAAAGGATGCGGGTTCGAGTCCCGCCTCGTGATCGAATTATTTCTATTCTTTATGAATTTATATTTATAAAGCATTTGAATGCCATAAAACCAAAAATATAAATTCAACAAAAAAGGTCGTGTTCCATCGTTACAATATTGTATTCACTGAAAAGTGCTTCATATTGGTTGAAATGGTTGTTAATCATCTCAATAGATGGCGCGCGGTGTGTCCCTCCAGACACATAAAACTGAAAGAATAGAATAAATTCGATTGCTCTGGCGGGTTACGAGTGGCTGAGTTGGTCAGGCATCCGCCCCGGAATGGCGCAAAAGGATGCGGGTTCGAGTCCCGCCTCGTGATCGAATTTTTTCTATTCTTTATAAATTTATATTTATAAAGCATTTGAATGCCATAAAACCAAAAATATAAATTCAACAAAAAAGGTCGTGTTCCATCGTTACAATATTGTATTCACTGAAAAGTGCTTCATATTGGTTGAAATGGTTGTTAATCATCTCAATAGATGGCGCGCGGTGTGTCCCTCCAGACACATAAAACTGAAAGAATAGAATAAATTCGATTGCTCTGGCGGGTTACGAGTGGCTGAGTTGGTCAGGCATCCGCCCCGGAATGGCGCAAAAGGATGCGGGTTCGAGTCCCGCCTCGTGATCGAATTTTTTCTATTCTTTATAAATTTATATATGCATACCTATAGTATACCTAATATATGCAAAATACTAGATGTATCTAAGTACACCTTACCACGCAATCTGAACATTTTGCCAGAATTATATTAACCCCCATATTACAAACGGAAAACGCATTAAGATTGCAATTTCTAATACACAAGAAACAGCTATATTACCACTGTATACAGTTCAATTTTCTCTGAATTGCATTTGTTACTTACGTCTTTCTTACGTTAGTTAGAGTTCAAACGACGGGTCAAGGGTGAAACAGGCGTAACCAAATGAAATTACTAGTCTTCCATACTGAATAGTAATAGTTTATAATTTCGCAAATTGTTTTAGTTTTTATCATTTGGAATTAGTTTTTCCTAGAATATAATAACATTATTTCAATCATAAAGTAATTTAGGATTGTTTTCTTATAACCTTTCCTACATTCATTAGGTTGACTTTAATAAGTTTGTTACCTACACAAAATAAATACTTAGTATGAAAACGAAACGTCTCAAATATAATAAGATCATAGCAAAAACTAAAATTACTTATACTAGTCATATTATAAACGCGAAATTTTAACTGAATTAATGAATGCTTATTCACGCAAAAACTATATTATGTAGATTAAATATTGGCACATCCATAGCTAAATATAGTGGGAATTAGTAGGTACATAAGCTACAGACCTATGCGAGCGAATCCACGATCTAAAGCTAGTTTTAAAAAAGTCATAGCAGTTATTGCAATATCGCTCAGAACGCCCAATAAAAAACAACCTATAGCTACAACGTAATGAAAAAGAAAACTTGGTACAAACAACAAATACACATCAGAAACTTGATCGATAGGTTATCAAAACTTGTATTTTTCGAGGCTTCCAATTCCCGTCTGTAAAATAATCTTATTATACTTTAAAAGCAAACATTTGATGAGCAACGTTATGCCGGCTACTCACGTACCTGCAGCAGGGGCAATATTGGAATTGCACCCTTAAATTGTCTACTTAATTGTGATGTGTATAGGCCAACGATAGGCAAGCAGGGGCACAAGAACAGCTGAAATTGCTCCGACCGCCGTGCAACCGCGATTGTTCCAATATTGCCCCTACGGCAGGTAAGTGAGTAGCCGCCTTAAGTCCGTCATATAACTTGCTAGACGCATAATCTCTGTATAATAACTCTTAGAGATTTAAAGGGATATGCATATAATTGACCGTATCTTTATAACGGTTTTTAAGGCTTTGTTTTAAAGCTTAATTGAAAAGCTGTGATAACAATTTATTGACTGCTTATGGTGAAACGTCTGTAATATCTAATATATATTATGAAAATAAAAGATAACTATAATATAAACCTTTGTTGAAGATTTTAATAATTTTTAAAGGTCTCTAAGACATTTTATGCACATTTGTGTTATAATATTGGTTATTGGTGGTCCTAAATTCTGAATTAACGTCTAATTTCTAATTATCTACTGCCCAAATTACACGTACATGTCTACTGTTTAGTTATCTACATATCTACTGTCCAAGAAACAACGCTTGTGTTAGCCTGTAACGGTTCAAACTTTGTAATTTAAATGAAGTCTCAATTTTCAATATCAGTCGATACATTCAATATTTGTCTATGCTAATGTTAAATACAATCATTGGTCATTGATTATTATTAATGTTATTGAAATTAATGCGTAATTACTAAGTATTGTTTTTATAGGTGTCATCTTCATTCATAATTTTCATTTTTTTGACACTTAAATATTTAGGCACATTGATTAAAATGAAATTTACACATACACTTATTATAGTATGTATATTAGACCTTCTTAAATCACTTCTCAATTATGACATACCTATAGTATAAAAATAGGTTGGTATTAAAACAAAAATAGCAGAACAAACTTGAACAGTTTGAAACAAACTTCGTACCTGAAATTTCGCAAAGCCTGTAAAATTTAAACCGTCCGGGATCACATTATCATAAGTTTGATCCGGTTTTATCAAGTAATCCCCGGTTAATCCGATCGCTAGACCCGGTTAAGACGTTTTGGCATAGAAATGTACTGTTTAGGTCTCCGAATTAATTCTTGGGAGTAGCAAGTTTTCTTGCGCGACCTTCGAGTTTTTCTTTTTACATAATTTGTTGTTCTTATCTGCACTGACTGTCCGATGCTGTTCTTATTTAAATATTGAAAAAGATGTATGTATGTATCACAATTTTAAGATAATTACAATTTATTAACGAGTGATTCAAATACACATTTATACAAAAGTAGCTGTTAATTATGTCCTAGGGCAAAATAGGAGTAATCGGATAGTATTAATTATCATTGAATTTCCATGATAGAATAAAGATTGATAAATATTTCACAGAGTAACTGTCTCAAGGAAAACCTTTTCTTTAAATCTTCTAGCGTCCTTGTAAAGTCGAGAGGAAAAGCGTACCTAAATCCACTTACGGTGTTCAATGCAATCACTGCGTACCGCCCCTTAGACGAAGCATTTGCATTTTTATAGATAGAAAACTTCTATTGTTAGGGTAGGTGTATTTAGTTTTAGCACCCAAAATTTCCTTCCGAAATTGCTTCTCTAAACAGCAATTATATATACATTCAAATTCTCGAAAAATCAACAATATTGTCGACGAAATACTTTATTTTCCTTTCAAATAATACCCCAAGAACAGCTATATCGTGAGACTGAATTGCTAAGCGCAGGCGAATTTCCATACGTACACAGATCACAGCCAGAGTTATTGGCGGTACCACGAGTCTTCAATACATTAGACTATTTTTATTTACTCGGAGAAAGCTCTCGACCGTCCCATCGCCAGGCCTGCGGACGACTGAGGAATACGTTATTTGTCACTTCTATTTTTGAATTTGGTTCACTTTTTACAACTGGCCAGCCATATTCGATTTTCGAAGAAGGTTGTATTGGTAAAAGTTTTATTTTTCTTTATCGTATCCGGCCAGTACGGCCAATGCTCGACAACGAATTATTTTTTATATTTAGCTTTTATTATTCCCGTGCGTGTCGCAACAAATTCACATCAGCAGTTTAATCTAAATTCAGTTACCTGTTGTTCGATAAAAATGACACGTAATATCCGTATTAAAACAACAGGTTCTGTTTCGCGAAATTGCTAACCATTAAATCCGACGCAAACATTAAGATAACTTTTAAAACAATTGCGTTGGGGGAAAAAAGCGCGGGAGTTTTAATTAATAAAAATGGCAGCACGAAATGTCTGCAATTCAAACATGGCGGAGTCGGCCAATGAACGGGTCCCTTTATGTACATATGCTAATGAGTGACAGGCCTCTGAATGGGATTGTCGTGTTAGTGCTGTCATTACAGCGAGGTTACAGTGTAGAGAATTGTTATTTTTGCTTTTCATTTGAATTTGTACATAGACAATGTAGCTTTTTGAATTAGGCGCGAGTTTTTTCGCGCGCTTATGTGCTGTTTACTTGGACGTGTTAACCCAGTTACGCTGAACAGATTTTTAATTTAATTTTTTGTCTAATTATGCTAAATTCATTCGTTACTCGTGTTAAAATTAAATAACGCGTGTAATTGGGTAATTAAATGTGTTGTTCCGTGTAAGTAATTATAAATTAGATCATACTATTATCTCATACAAAAAAGTGTAATCTTTTTAAGCTATTTAAGCTTACCACGAAGCTTAAGCAAAAAATAGTCTATCTTCTAAAATAAGCTTCTCGTTATATACGAAGTTTTTTTTTTAATTTAGCATTTTGTTAATATATTTTATGAAATAACTTAATATGCTTCCCACAGATACTTATAGTAAGATTTTATAAGGGATAAGATTGCAAAGTTGTAACCTTTTTTTATTGTAGAGAAAAAAATCTTCAGAAACAGTAAATTATCGAAACATTTAAGAGTAAGAAAGTAATGAAAGCCGCCCAAATCGACTTTGCATTTTGAAAGCTTATTTATAAAGCAAATTGTTTTCCATAAATAAAAATCTCAATTACCATCTAAATTTTAAGACTAGGCTTCTTAAGCTTGAAGTATCTTAAAGATTCTTGTATAAAATACTATTTTATTTCTTCATACTTTATTAAGTTGCTGATGATTTGAGATATTGAAAAGTTTATTTTTTTTTTTGGACAAATTAAATAATTATCGATTAAGTAGGTATGTTTTTATTTATTTGTTAATTTTTTCGTATAATAATATGTTTTAATTTAATCGATACACAATTAGGTATTAACTACATACATTATCGATAATATAAAAATAATTGAAATTATTTTCATTTACCCAACTAAATACCAACAAAATATTTAAACACATAGATTTTATCTCAAATAATTAAATGTTTTAGCTAATTGCAATTCTAACACGGTATGCGCCTAGCAACCGGCCGCCATATTTAATTTTATTCGGATCTAGCGCTTGTAAACTAAACGAACAGGGTTAGGCTACCTGTATCCAGTCAATAAATAAACCTAGCCTTACATTCCTTGAGGATGCATGCGTTGAACTGCAACATGAGATAGTTTATGAGAGCTGAATATAATATAAATTACGTGTTTACCGACTCCTAAACTATTGAACCGATTTTAATAAAATTGTGCACACTGTGCAGTTAGGTAATTTAAAGATAATTTTAATCTCAATAAATATACCTACCTAAATAAATAATAGGACAGGGTGAGCAGCTAGTTAACATATTTACTCACTAGTTTAAAAAAAAATTGCGTTTGTCCCTCTATTATGCTAAAGCGGTGTGTTTAAATGTTTTTCAGTTATGAAATACTATATTAGTTAGATATTAACAGCTACAGCTGTATTTTTCAGCAATATTATAAAAGAATTGCATCAACGTTATAAAACTAAAAAAAAGCTATTATACAAATATACAATACAACGAAATCTATTAGTTGGCTCTCAGACTATATTGTACATAGTGGAATAAACAAACTTGTTCAAGCAGTGCAAGATATACGATGCGATTATAGCCCATAACTCCTGGGAATAAGAACGACATTCCCGTGAACGATTACCCTCAAATTGGGTTTCGATTGTTATCTCAGTGAAGGCATCGTTTTGCTTTGTCTTAAACGAATGCTTTTTATCTTTAAATTTAAGCTCTTCAACTGCATTGCACGTAGATCGAAGTTGTCGAGGGTTCGATTCTTGGTGGAGGCATAAAAACTGTAACTCGAAGAAAAATAGAAGATTTAGAATCGTCTTTATATATTTCTGAATTTAAAAATAAACCTATATGAGTAAATTTAGTGTAAGTATTTTAATATTAATTGCATCCATATTATTTTTATCAGATTTCCATAAAACTCCACAAGATTGTCTTAACTCTTAATACCTTATTGTTTAATTAATGACAAAAGCGTTTAAAACATATTCGAATGAAGAAAAAACCTTTGAAAATAATATCACTTCCAAACAACATACATATTACGCGAACTTGGCAAAAGTATTAAACTTTTGTTTTTTTTCCAACTCGAAGCTACTTAATAAACCAATTTGTATTAATTCAGTACCTTATTACATAAGCCGATCCAATTTTCTTTGTTTTTTCGTACAAACAAACAATCGTATTTTTACGTGTATAATATTCCTTCCAATTTATTGAGCCTCAATAATATTAAATTAAGGTTTATGATTTTGGCCTAACTGTTGGTGAATAGTATAAACTACTGACTTGATTTGTTTGGTACTTAGTAATAGTTCGATATTACATTATACAGATGATGTAAAATAACTAATAAGATATTATGACCTTTTACCCAATCATATTTAATTAAGTACCCCGCCATTTAAGGTCACACGAGCAAAGCCGACCAAAGTTAGTTACATGTAATATCTGTATTCGACTGTATATATAATATAAAACACATAATAAGTAATTATTTAAGTAGGTAATGTTTTTATATAATTTCTTGTATGAAGTACCTACTGCTTTTCCTTCAACATCAAAACGTCTATCATTCCCTAATCGAAAATAAAATTTATTATAATGACTCTAAATTCTACGTCTTCAGATTTACCCTAGCTGCAGTATGAATTAGGTGATTCTCTTTATGGTTGGATTATCTCTCCCTAACAGTAAGAAATACTTGTGTATATACAAGGGTGGTACTTACTTTAATTTGTACATTATCTTCAATCCCTAAGTGACTGAGATCCTATTTGAGATTAGTACGCGTAAGTGTGGAGGTAAACAAATTATTGGGTTTTAATTTAACGGTTGTAAATCGTGATTTATTTCCATGATTATATATTTACATTATACATTTACTTTGAAACATTCGTTAAATATATCTATAGTTTATATGTATTATATTCAAGGTTAATCGCGTGGTATCAAGGATGGAAACATGAAAAAAAAAATGTCTTGAAAAGCTTATTTCTAATTACTTCATCATGACATGTCCATATACAACACTAATGGTTAATCAAACAATTTGATTTCGTACACACATTATAACTTTACCTTCTTTTATTAGTCAATACTATTTATAGACCACATTCACAAACCAAACTCATCCAGTTTAATACAACAGCTATATTAATAATCGAAATAAAATATTCCACTAATTTTAATTGAAGCCAACGTACATCGGGATTTAAACCGTGAAAATTTAATAAAGCATCCGATTCGAGCAGACAGCTCAATATTTCATAAACATAGTCGAGTGCAAACGCTAAGCGGATTACTACGGGTTTTATTTCATAAATATATTAGCTTTCCGAACGTATTAGGTAAATGTTTTTTACACTACGTTTTACAGTGAAATTTGTAAAAATAGTTTGATTTTAAACGTTATAAAAGTATTTATTTTGAGTTGTTTAGTTATTCTTGTAGGTTGTATTCATTGATATTTCATTAAGTTTTGATTAGAAATGTGTGGCTACTACGTTCATTTTACACTAACAAATATGATTATAACACCCATTCATTTAAAACGAGGTGGGCTTATATTTCTACTACAAATATATTTTACTGTAGTGATATGAGAATAATTCTATTCTATATATTTAAATAAACACAAATAAGAATTCACCAAAACACACCAACCTTACACAAAATACAATACAAAAACACGTAACAAAACTATTAAAACAATCGTGTCATAAATAACGCTTGCCAAGAATAGACAAAAGCGAGCGTTTTGTCAAACATTTCCATTATCCCGCAAGTAATTCGCGAGGGACATCTACAAATGACCGACCACGTTAGCTTTAACTTTGTTCTAGCCGGTACCCAGGTGCTTCTGCCCACATTTCTCTACGTCAGAGCACAATCTAGTTTTTACTAAACAACACGCTTTTACGTTCGTACCTATCTGTGAATATGTGATGAAATATACGACGCTGTATTTCGCCAACGCCCGCTGCGAAGTCGCGTGTCTAGCTGCAATAAATATCGCTAGGATTAACACGGAATATCTCTGAAGGTAAATGTTTGTGAGAATAAAACAGCGATAAATAAAAGGGTATGAAAATGACAAATTATTGCGATATCTGTTGTTTATTTAAGCTGTAATGTAAATAAACATCGCGTTGCTATTTAATGTTTTGTTTTATAATAATCGTTTCAATAATTTATAGCGTAGGCACAGCTTTTTATAGTTATACAACTATAAAAAGCTGTGCCTGGGTTAATTGAGAAAAAATTTCAAAAACGATACACGATTCTTGTAATTCATCGCCGGCAAATTTAAAAGTCAAACTAAAGCAATTAACTTTAAATTGTTTTAACTGAAAGTATTACGACAATGATTTAATATTCTTTGTAGAAAAGAATGACAACACATCACATAAAAAAATAGCGCATCAAAAGCTTTTAAATTTTTACTCCCAAACCGAACTGTCCAATGTCCATGTTTAGACGTAGCAATATGACCGGTCTAAAAATGTTCAAGTTTAATTCTAGTCATTTTGCGCTCCAATAACGTAGCGACATAAGTGGAGACTACCGTCCGTATGTCTCCTAAAATTTTAGTGGAACAACGGTTTAGTGTGATGCCAGGGCATAAATTCTAGTTTTTATCTTCGTAATATCTCGTCGCAGAACTTTATGCTGTGACTACGAGGAAAATATTGAATCTGCAGACTGGATTCGTATTCATTTTGCTGGTGGATAAAAACGTTTTTATGATTACGGTGTTTGGGATGTGTCAGTTCTGTATGTTAGTTGTAATGTACGAGATATATGCTTTTTTGTGTTGTATATAATAAATAATAGCAATAATTAATACACTATCATTGCCTATTACCTAATTATGGATTAATGAAATCTTCTCATAATACAAATTATCATATAGAATTGTTTAAATTTGTATAATTGGAATAATTTGCGTTTATCATGCTGTACGATGTACAATAATAAAACGTAAGCAAAAATAAGTTTACTATGCTTTACCTACGTTGGTACATAATTCATTCGTCTACACAAATAAACATTCCACATAAGTACATACTTTCCAATAATTGCAAAAGCCTTTTTCATTAGAAGCACACGAGCGCTATACGTCAACAATTACAACTAGGTTTCAAAACAATTGCGCTGAGTTATGTACTTACTCTGACATAATTTATGTCAATGAAAATATAGGGCGAAATTAAAACCGAGGGCTGTCACCTGTTAAAAAAAGTTCGTGGAGATTGAAATTGTGAAAAAAAGTGCCAAATTACTAAAGATTTTCGTTCGTTACAATAAAATAAGGCAATAAAATAATTCTTTGCATGATTGAAGACATGTTTTTTTTTCAATAGATAAGTATATTATTATACTTAAGTTAATAAAAAAAAACCTCAAGTAATGGCTTTATTATATACTAGAGGTCCGCCCCGGCTTCGCCCGTGGTACATATTATTATTTCGCAATAAAAGGTAGCCTATGTCCTTTCTCGGGTATCAAAATATCTCCATACCAAATTTCTTGCAAATTGGTTCAGTAGTTTAGGCGTGATTGAGTAACAGACAGACAGACAGAGTTACTTTCGCATTTATAATATTAGTATGGATTTTCATGTACCTATGCATTAAGTGTGAAATATTGAAAAGTAGCAAGTTGCCAACCCTACTGATAAGCTGCAGCTTAACTTCAAGTTTCTCAAAACTTGAGATCACCGCTAATGGTTCCAAATTATAATAAGACTGTATAATATTGAAGTACAAACTCATATAAGTACCTACGAGATTTTTTGTTTGTTTTGTTTTGGATAAAAGTGGATAGGCGTAGTAACTACTTACCTAAAATGAAGTTTTCTAATTCTTGCGATACCTATATGTCAGATTTATTAGTTATTATTTTATGTGATGTTCACGATATGAAAGTTTAGAACTTTAAAAGTTATTTTTCAGCATACAAATAATCATAAACGAAAATGGTTTACAATAATATTGAGATGAATTTGCGAATTAGATAACTTTACCTTTTTAAATATAAGATACTGTTGAAATGTTTTACGAAATAATTTTTGGGAAATTTTAAATCAAAATTAGAGGCTAAGGATTATAAAAAATAAAAAGAGTGTAAAGTAGATACACTAATTAAATTACACTTTTAAAATACGACCCACACATAAACTTAGCATACCGTACAAGCAAACAGCTCTTAAAATATTCCTTTTGTTCATTCTATTCAAAGACAAGGCGTTTGCTTAACAAGTTACCAAAAAGGGACTCAAACTGAAAATTTTCACATGCATTTTATTCGACCGGCGATTTTCCGAGAGAAATTCGATAAATTCACTTTGAGAGGTAAAACATGAGTATTTTTATATGTAGATAACGTTTATCGTATTTGTTTTAAAAATTTCAAAATGTATTTTAAATTGACGATAAGTTACGGTGCAGGGAATAAATTATTTCGCTTTTTGCGATATTGGTTTCGTTCGATTATCTATAAAAATACTAAGCTTTTCGTGTCTTATTATATTGAGCTTGGTATATCATTTCTACTTTTATTTTTATAGGAGTCAAAAATACTTTCTTAACAAAAGTTTAAATTCATTTTTTTAAAGTAGTATATAAGTTGAACATATTTTTTTTATTTATTAGTTGTACAAATAGGAAACCTTAGAACTACTTACAGATAAAACAGAGATATACCTAAGTGTGATGATGGATGTTCATTACTTTTATCCATATAGTTTAAATTATCAGTAAAAATAAGTCAATACCGCATAAATAATAAGGAGTGGTTGCTTCGCTTATATCTTTTATAAAATCCTACATTTTCTAAACTCCACAAAGGCATAAGGAAATGGTCCAGAATATTCTAGTACTTATCGCATTTATGGAAATCATGCATTCCCACGTAATACTGCCATTTAGATTATTTCGATAGAGATTTGTGAGCGAAGATTTTTACGGCGTCAAATGCTTTGCACCTTTGTATTGCACTATTGCATTATTTTATGCACAAAAGTATTTTTAAGTTGTTTTGTTATTTTTACTAAACGTATTTGGGAATATTTAATCATGAAAAGATAATAAACGCAGTCACTCGATTTACAGGGTAAAAAGTATTTTAAATCTCTACCCGACGAAATATGTACATTTAATACATTAAAAAAGGTTAAATGCAAAAGAAAGGATATAATGGTGAACTGGACAGTCTATTATTCAAAAGCACTATTATACATCCAAATCAATTCCACAGTTTTGTAAAAGAGCTCGATCCTCACATAATTTCCTATAAAACCACATAAAATTACATGTCAACAGACAAACAAAGAAACACCTACACAACGGTTCAATAAATACCTCACCATGTTCTATATAAGTCGAAATACATACAACTATCGGAGGGAAGGTAAAGAAATAAATATTCCCTGGTAGTTAATAAAAAACAACTCGCCACTCGGCTCTAATAACACGGGTAGGTATATGACTCTAGCGCCATTTACGTCTATGAAATTTTAACCTAGCCTCCGGTGTGGGGTTTTGTGTGGTACATGTTATACGCTGAAGCGATTTAATTTTTATAAATTATATATTATGTAGTTCGGTCCGTGATATGCTTTTTTTTCGCTGAAGCGGGGATGATTACATTTTGAATAATAATTTAGTTTGATGAAGATAGTTCTTGATATGCTTTCTTTTTAAATGATTCTTACGCTATATTATTGTTATGCATTTATAAGAACGATTAGATTGACTTTGTAGCTGTGATATATTAATATCAAGAAAAAGCTTTAAAACGATGTTTTTTTTATTTTTATTGATAAATCACGTTAATCTTAATCAAATATCACTACTTTTTACTAAACAGTTTTTGATCTTCTACATTATTTATTTTACATCACGTCGCTTATAACTTTTCCCATACCGTAATCGGGAATGCAGAGGTAGTCGCTAAATTTAGCCAGGCTCCCTTTTACAGATTATGTGCTGGTTACCAACAGCATTAGTTATTACCTCTTTTTGTTAACATATCATATCTATAACTGTTACTATTTAATGCGTAGTAATAAATTTATTAATGTAGTGCGTGTAATAAATTTATTTGCTAGGGAAGTTAGTTTCTTGTCGTAAGAAAACTGTGGTTTAATGATTTATGTATTCTGTCCCGCGGCTTCGCTCGTTTATCTTTCTGCATATGCATCTTCTATTACAAATTTTGTGTCCACATTTCGTTTTTTTTCAAGATTTGCTTTCGTAAAATAGTAGCCCAGAATTCGAAATCTAAGGTCTCATTTTAGATTTTAAAAACACTATCCAAATCCATTCCATTGTTCAGTTGTAAAAACCTTCTACTAATCACTTGGTAGTTTAGAATTCCTAGTTGAAATTAACATAAAATTGAAACAGAAAAATAAAAATTATATCTTATTAATACCTCTAGGTACATTTCTCAGAAAAGCAAATCATAAAATACGAAATTCACCCTTAAAAAGTAGCAATTCATACACAAAGTGATTTAGTTTCAGCAAATTGAGTGAAAACTGAAGCTTTTTGTACTGCAAGTGCAAACGGAATAAAACCAGAGTGGGGGCGATCCTCCAAGACACCTGCGTCCCGGGGGCATGGGCCACGATAAATGACTGTTTATATTTCTGCTCAACTAAGACTTCACCCGGTTATATAATTCGAAAGATATATTATCTTTAAGATATTGTACGAAGTTATTATGAGAGCAATAATAAGAGCTATTAAGTTTTACGTAGAAAGTACGAAGACTTTATTAAAATATTGTTGATATTAGAAATCATATCATTATTATTTGAAAATGTCCTTATCTGAATCTACTAATTCAACTTTTTTTATTGTTAATTAACCACACAATTAATGATAGTCTATTATTTGTTAATTTATTATGAGAATGCCTAGAATTATATTCATATGTTTTTTATTTAATTCATGATATGTTTATTGTACCCTCTATTAGTATAGGTTTATCTTTCTAATGTGATATTACTCACTATATATACTTTCTAAACTCCAATTGAATCATTCCAAACATCGATATTATACAGTACGAAACCGTTCCGAACAACACCCCACACAATTTGTCACCCAGCAAATATGAGATATGACACCATTTAAACAGACCCATAGCATTTCTGCGAAATAAAGTTCACGCGTAATAAAACCGGTGCAATGGCCCCATATATCACGCCACCTGCAGGATCCCAGGTCCAAACGGTCCCCGGGGACACAAACAATTTTCAGGACCCTTGGCAACCTTGACAGCCTGTCGTTAGTAGGAAAATATTGGAAAGGTTCCCGACACTTTATCGATCAAAAATAATGAGCAAAACCTTGTTAACTCAGTCTAGATCTGATCGTTAAGGCTTAGTCCTGGGCTTTTTACCCACCTTTTTTTTTTTAAGTGGGGAAATCTTGCATAGATACCCACGGCCTCCGGGGAAAGGGCCGTGGGTTATGTCGGGGTGTAGAGCTATCGAAGAATAGTCTTTAGTATTGTTATTCCTATTCCTTAAGAATATGACTTTTTACATTTTTCTAGGAATCTTTTACAAATCGCCAAACATGCATATCCAGACGATTAAATTCCAAAAATGGTACTAAAAGAAAATTTAAAAGCTTATTTACCTGCATCATTATTATATCATTATTCCTTAATATTTCGTACAGTATGTACCTGTGAATACTTGAACAGTATTACAATCCTTATAAATAGTTAAATATTTAACCAACAGTTAACTAGTAAACCAGTTAACAGGGAGCGTGTAGCGAGCTTGCAAATCCGTTGATAAGATCTGTTATTTTGCATTCTTCGACAGCCATTTACTGTTTAGTCACTTAACACCAGTTTAAATCCGCAATTTCAATATAAATTTAAACGAATTCTAGTTTATAACAGACGGACAAGCGATTTCTTCCCATGTTGTTTTAATATGAAGGGAAATCCTAATTACCTACTAGAATTAAGAAGATTATAATATACTCAAACATTACCACTGTAGGTATCATTTCTTTCAAACGAAAGTATGTTAAATGAAAAGAGGTGTAAAAATGTAAAAATGAACAGTAATTGAACTTACTGGAGTTGTCATTTTATACAAATGTAAGTACGTAAAAGTGAAAAGAAGCATAGTAATGTGTGAATTACCGTGGTATGTGTATATTTCCGTGAAAAATGCATGCTCTCTAATGTTAACAAGCATTTTATTAGCCCCCGTTTTTAAATTATCGTGTAAACTATACCAAATAGACAGTTAATATAGAACTTAACGACTTAGCAACAACGATATGGTAAGAAGAATTCTGCGACATTAATTTTCACTCCCAAGAAAGAGAAATCTTAATGGCTAAAAAGAATTAAGAAATCTTTCCTCGGTACGATACTTTTACCTTCATTATTTTAGATTTCTTTATGGAAAAACATTATTAATAACTCAGGCCCCGGAATCACAGACACAATAGAAAATCTATTGTGTCGTGGACCGATCGGGCCGTTCGGGGCTCAATGGGTTAAGCATACCTTTGTCTTTCAGTATAAATTACTTAATCTTCATGATTATATTTACCAGTTGTAAACATTAATTAATAACCATTATAATGAAAAACACATCAACTAAGAACGTGTAACATGTAAACATTGTCTTGTCAAAAACAGATTACTATACGACATATAAGATCTTGTAACAACCCCGGTCCCAGCTGATGAATGGACCCTCCCTGTCCCTCCCGTGGCCCTCCCAATCTCCCATCCCGCTCTCACAATGTGTTTATTTCATTAGGTTTTTGTCGGAGAACGATAATAATTCTCGATAACTGTCAATTTACTAAGTGCTGTTTATAGGTTTTTCTCGCTATAGTGAATAGATATTCTGTTGTTACAATGCGATCAAATAACAAGGATTTTTTGATATATATTGGATTAGAGTGGGCTTATGAATAAATAATTGGTGTTATTCTTGTGAGGGATGTTATAAATAAAATGTATTGATTTGTTGACAGCTTTTATTATGAATAGAGTCAATTTTAACTGTGATATCTTTATCCTACAAACATTTTCCATTATGATGCATAAAGTTTTATAAATCCAAATCTGATAACTCCTTTAAGTCTTCTCTATTGTACCATAATGTATTAAGATTCCTACACCTTTTTAATAAAGTTTCCTGAAACTAATCTACTTTCTTTTTTTACAGATGCTGTCACACGATGCGACGATTTGACCAAAGGACAAATGAATCATTGTAGCACTAACAACCAACCAGCCATGACTGCAAGCCAAGAGGCGTTACAGCCTCTAGAGAACAGAATATGCAGCAGAAACAGCCTTCTAGAACTAAAGAATCTTCTTGAAGACAGAGGCGGCCACGTGAACCACGAGAGGCGAAAGAAAAGTGTTATAAATAGTAGTGTTTTTAAATTAGACAGTTTTAGTGAATCTAGGCATCAGTGTAGAACCTCGAGGGGACTGTGGAGGTTTAAGACTTTGTTGTTAATATTTTTAGTATATGTTTTGGTGGATACGAGGCTGCTAGTGGAGGCAAGAAGTTTAGGTAAGATATTTGTATTTATTACTTAATTTTATATATAGAAATGTTATGTTGTGTACGCTTTAAAAGCTCCAAAGTCGATTGAGTTCAAACGACACTATAATAAACAACCGGCTTGACGATAAATTTACTATATACCTATTAACTCAATTTTCGTGAATGCAATTATAAGCGGTTATTTTACAGCTTATTATCCCTACTTCAATATAATGGTAAAAATTTCGACATTCGAAAGTTAAGCTTTTATACTAAAAATGTTGAACAATTTCAATGTTATTTATCATAGAAATAACGATAATACAGACATTATTTCAAAATTCACCTCACTCTACTTTTAAAGTTGAATTTTCATTTCATTTTATTGATGTTTTCAAAAAGATTTTACGTAGAGAATTAATTTTATTACTTTAGTTAGATTCAGTGCAGTATATTGTAGAATTCGGTTGGCTGAGACCTAAATAAACGCTCGTATTTTGATCGGAATTAGGTCATTGTACATTATTGCTAGAATACTAAGTACTCATAACAAATGTTTCGTGCTTGTAAGAAATTCTTATTTAAAACAATAAAGTCTTGCTTTACCTACTTCAAATAATAATTTAAGTTTATATAAGATGTAGGTTTTTGAGAATTCGTATTATGAACGAAATACTTCTTTGGCAGGTACTGCTAGACCTTCTCGTAATTGTTTTCAGAACCACATTTCAAATTCATACATACAAATAAAGTATTTATAATATTGTGTACTTCGAAAAGTACGTTTCTGGGAATTTGTCGTAAAATTTATAATTCGGTTTCTTTATATCAGTAAAGATAGATAAAATACTAAATTTTAAATTTGATCGAACAGCAGTACAAATGGGTCTGTTTCGCTTAAAACGCAAAACGACTGAACCGATTTTTATGAAATTTTATTAATTAAATCCAAGGTAAGGCATGGAATAGTACCCATCATTTTTTTGTTAAAACCTAACAAGATGAAATATACTATAGTAATCTATACGCAGATTAACTTTCCTACAGTATTATGACATACATTCAAGCAAAGCCGCGGACAAAAAGCTAGCTATATTATATGTATGTTTACATTATACCCCGAAATGGAATGTTCAAATTGCATCACTGAATGCGATTGAAACTGTACACAAATAGATGAACAGATTTTAACTGCAAATGTTAAACAGCGAAAACGTTTGAAAGTTTTACTGTTTAGTATTAGTTTGAGGTATGGGCATTTCTCTGCTAAATGGAAAATCACTGTCCCAAGCAAATTTTATTAGAATAAGTTCTATCATTCTATTTTTTTAGGATTAATATGAACATAAATGTGGTATTCTTGGTTCACAATTGCTCATTATGTAATTTAATATAATAATTTTCGAGAAAAAAAATGTTATACATCTCAAAAACCACTCCCCTGGTATGTCCCTTTTCCAGAATTAGAAGTATTGATACCTATATATATTTAATACTTGTCAATTCGTTACTAAATAATAATAATATGTAATTGCAGAAGACTGTGGCATATTTTAAATTACAAATTACATGTCTATAATAAAAAAAATATTGAAAAAATTGTTTACGAAGTTTGTCCTCAAATTTTTAAAACACTACCCTGGTAACATTTGAAAACGGCGCGAAAATCACTTAGGTTATTAGTCCAAAACATTTCAACCGTGAAATGGAACGCAAACGGTGTAAAGTTCGTTCGGTTGTCAATGTAAATAGACAGCCGCCATTTTGTCAGTAGTACCACTGTGTTTGGATGTGAACAACGCGTCGCGGCCGTTAGTACGAACACTCCACTGGTGAGCATTTGTCTTCATATTTTAAGAGTTTTAATTAAGATAATTTGTTAAAATTACTTTACTAGCAATCATGTCTGCACATCTGTGTTATAAATGTGATATGTTTTAATGATTTTGAGTTATTTGGTTTTCAAGTTAAAAAAACATTCCCCTGGTCAACATCCCCCTGTCATTTATATGCACAGGGGAGTGTTCCTTACCTCAGGGGAATGTTTTTTAAGTTTTGTAAAGACTTCATTGCTGGATAGCGCATCAATTTTCCTCAGCGTTAATAATATGTACCAAATAAATAAATAAATAATATAATTATCGTTCTTTTTCGTAGGTTATAGCTCAAAATACCACCTAAAATGAAGCCACCCAAAACAAGAGAAGAAATATTAGAACAAAAACGAATAGCTGAACGATTGAGATATCAACGACTTAAAAATGACCCTCAAAAACAAGAAGAAAGGCGTTTTTCAGAATATCCATAGTCATTTTTTTAATTGCATCATCGTCATCTGTAAATAGAGTGATTGAAGGACACCTTTGACGTACAGAGTCTATAAAAGATTCCATACTATCGATATCTCCTCCTGCAGCAACGACAGCATCAGCAGATCTTTTGCACGTGGCGCCAATACCATCTGTGGCACTCTTGCCATGGCCACTCTCTGAAAAATTCCAGGAGAGCTTTTCTACATTTGGAACTTCCACATGTAGCCTCGAAGTCACAATATGGAACATCATTTTATTTCGATACTGTGTAACGGGTCCGTCGCTCACAAAATGAATGCCGGTAATATGCGATGGTAAAGTTCTAAAATAGGCTTTTAAGGCATTTTTAGTGTAAACTACCACAGTATGAAGGCTCAGCTGAAGTCTAGAACCTCCAAAATGATAGGCCTGTATCTCCACAGACTCCGATTCCGAAGACGAAATCCCGCTATCTCAAATCTCACGGAATAATGACTGCATTACAGAGACTGTCCTTTTAAGACCGATTGAAAATACTAAGACTGATCTTGAGAATACTGCGGAGCCTAGTACAAGCGTCCTTCAGCAAACTTATTATAACAGTGGTGATTACGTTTTAGTTAAGTTTATTGTCGGGAACAGGGAATATCGCTATGCTGCGGTTGTTAATAAAGTAGATGATGAGGACGGCGAACTAACAGAGACTTTTCTGAAAATTTGTGATAACAAGGGCTACAAGTTTAGAATAGATGAGAATGATATGTCTGATGTCGGTTTTGACCAAATATTGGAAAAGTTCCTGGTCCGAACGTGACTGTTAAAGGAAGTAGATTATTTTATAGTTTTCCAAAATCTTTTTTTTTTTTTTTTTTTTTATACATGATAGGCAGGCGTTTGACCACTATCCCGCCTGATGTAAAGCGGTGATGTGATCTATGAAGGAGCACGTCTGCCTAGAAGAAGCCTATTCACTCTAGACTTGAAGAGCTGCAGATTATAATGGTCCGGGAATACCGACGATGGAAGAGAATTCCACACCTTCGCAGTTCGAATGAAAAATGAATTCGCATAACGCTGAGTGCGTGTGTGCGGTATATCGACTGTGAAGGGATGGAGTTCCATTCCACGCCTAGATGTCCGATAAAGAAATGGAGAAGGTGGAATAAGGTGGTGGAGTTCATACGCACATTCACCGAAATGTATTCTATAGAAGACCGACAGACATGCAACTTGTCGGCGGTGATCTAGACTTTGGAGGTTACGACGAATCAACGAGGGATCGGCAATAATTCTGCAAGCTCGCCTCTCGATGGAGTCCAAAGCTCCAAGGTGAGTTTTGGCGGAACCCGCCCAAAGATGACTACAATACTCCACACACGACCGAACTTGGGCTTGATATAGTTTTAGAAGCTGTTCCGGTGTGAAGTAATGTCTCACTTTAGCAAGTATTCCAAGTTTTTTGGCTGCTATATGGGCTTTGGACTCGATGAATTGTCCGAAATTGAGATTTGCAGAAATCGATACACCAAGTAGATCAAGGCTGTCAGTTAATGATATCGGTACATCACAGAAAGATGGAGTTAGATGGAGAGAAGTCCGTTTGGCAGTGAAAAAACACGCTTGTGTTTTTTTCGCGTTAAACTCTACCAGATTAGCGTCACCCCAACTAGCGACATCCTGTAAGGCTGAGTTCATACGCGTAACAATGGCCTGCCGCTCGGATTTGGTGATGATTTGGGATGCTTGGGCATTGGACAGATACCTCTCTACAACAGTAGTATCATCTGCATATCCGAACATGTTGGGTTTGAGAAGGTCGTTTATGTGCAGAAGAAATAAAGTTGCAGAGAGGACGGATCCCTGAGGAACACCGGCATTAATAGTCATTTCATCTGATGAACAACCATCAATAATGACACGTATCGTGCGTTCTTTCAGGAAATCTTCTATCCAAGCACAAAGGACATGGGGAATACCGTACGCTGGAAGCTTGTTCAGTAAGCCTGCATGCCAAACCTTATCAAATGCCTTGGAGATGTCTAGAGAGACGGCCAACGCCTCTCCATGATTCTCCAAGGCTTCGCCCCATTGGTGTGTAGCGTGCGCTAGAAGATCGCCAGTCGACCTCTTTTTGCGAAAACCGTATTGGCGGTCGCTGAGGAGGTCGTTGGCTTCTAGGTGTTCGAGAAGTTGTTCATTCAATATACGCTCCATAATCTTAGAGAGTATGGAGGTTATTGATATTGGCCGATAGTTCGTGGGTTCAGCACGATTACCTTTTTTGGGCACAGGTTGAACGTTTGCCACTTTCCAACTCTTGGGAACTATTCCGGATTTTAAAGATAAGCGGAAAAGGCGTGTGAGGACAGGAGACAACTCTGGTGCACAGTTCTTAAATACTATCGCTGGCAAGCCATCTGGTCCGCTGGCTTTATTCACGTCTAGATTACGAAGGGTTTTAAGAACTGTCTTTTGTGTGATATGTATGTTAGACATATATGAGCCACAATGGGGAATTATTGGTGGACATTTATTACCAGAATCTAGACGCGAATTATTTGCAAAAAGTGATGCCAGTAAATCGGCTTTTTCCTTCGCGCTATGTGCCAACGAACCATCAGATTTAAGTAACGGTGGTAGTGAAGGACGACAGAAGTTTGACTCGACAATCTTGGCAAGAGACCAAAAAGCCTTACTACCTGAAGGGTAGGATATCAGTTTCTTGCCAATACTCTCAATTCGGTCGAATCGGGCTTTTTTGAGCACCTTTTTGCAGTATTTGGCGGCCTTATTAAATGCCCTCTTTTTCGAGCGCAGATCTGGAGCTTTGCGTAGTCGAGCATCGACCCAGGCTTTATAAGCTAAGAACTTCCGTTTCTCTGCGGTGATGCAGTCGGAGTTAAACCAAGGTTTAGCTTTGCCATCGAAGTTAACGTCTGAGAAAGGGATATAATATTCCATTCCCTGACGAATAACATCAACGACATTATCCGCGCAGCTGGAAGGATCGGCCGACGAGAAGCAGACTTGTCGCCATGGATAACTTGCAAAAAAGTGACGCATCTCTTCCCAATCTGCTAACTTGTATTTCCATACTCTCCGCTTATAACTGGTGGTAGTGTCTGGAGGAGGATAGTTCGATACAGTCTTCACCAGACAGTGGTCAGATGATCCTAAAGGTGCAGAGACTGATACTGAGTGTCTGTCTGGATCTGTTGTTAACAGAAGGTCGAGGCAGTTTGCTGGTATCGGTACATGTCTTTGAGAAATAAAAGATGTTTCCCTGAAAGATAAAATTGATTTTTAGTGATATACTGAGCCAGCAATGATAATTATTTCAAGTTACCTGAAAAGTATAAATGTTTCTTAATTGTAAGCCAAAAAAATTTATTGTGATAATTTGATAACAGAACAAAGGTAATATTTTTGTTTTTATTTTATTTAACATTCTAAGAGCTGACTTATTTCAAACAATCAGTATTTTAGAAAGACTGTTAAAGTAAGAAGTTGATTTTGTTCAGTTTATAACAAATGTTATAAAAATGTCTCTATTTTGTAAGTGAAGTTTTGATCTCGTTGATTATTTAAGTAATAATTACACATTGTAAGAGCTAATAAAAATAAAGATTTGATTATTTAAGCATACAAAAATATTAGTTTTAGTTCATAAAAACATTCCCCTGGTTAGTCACAACATTACCCTGTCACGATTTTGCACAAAACCGCTCATAACTCAAAAACAAAGAAAAAAATGTGTGTGTTTCTTTAATATATATTTTTGATATACTATTACCTTGCTTTGTATTGACAAACATTCTCAACATTTGATAAATTTTGGTTAGGACAGTCTTGTTATAATGAGTTTCCAAATAGCAGAGAAACACCCGTATATTTGGGGTGATATTAATTTTTCAATATAACTACTGCAGATAATAAGGCAAAGTTAGTCAATAGTAGTAATACATAATAATTTACCTTCGTGTTTTATAACTAAAAAATGTTACTGTAACAAAATTATACAATATCAGTTTGTCCGTGATTACGTTCGCTGTGTTTGTTTTATATATACTATCGCTTTTAAATCCGTTGATAATAATCTGTCTTTAATTTTAATTTTAAGTTAGTTTCACCCGCTCCTGTTGATCTTAGCGTGATGATATATAGCCTATAGCCTTCCTCGATAAATGGGCTATCTAACACTTAAATAATTTTTCAAATCGGACCAGCAGTTCCTGAGATTAGCGTATTCAAACAAACTCTTCAACTTTTTTAATATTAGTTAAGATTGAAAAGTAATGTGTGTGATTTCTAACAACATATAAGTTCACACAATGAATAACAAGAATTCATTAAAACATTCGCAAAGGAAAAGTTAGTGACAATGGTGCCAAGTGGTGCCGCTTGATTCTCATAAACCTCATTTATCCAACTGAATCATCAGCTCACGTTTATTTAGTAATTCCAGGTATTTCTTAACGAAATTAACATGATCGTGACTAATCGTATTTTAACAAAAACATGTTATATCCATTCACTATGGATTTTTACTGGTATGCTAATTTGTGACTAATTTGAATTGTTTTGTTGCTAATATTATAATTTTGAAATTCGATGATGGGTTGATCCGTTTTCCTTATGAATATATAATATAATATTATTGTCATTCATTATATTTGAAATACTGGTAGTTTTTAAACTAGTTTCGTAGATACTTACATAAATTTTGAATGTATGTTTATTCATAAATTACTTAATCAAAGTGAAACCGACAAGGTGCAAGTTGAAAATACTTAGAAAGCAAAAACACATGTTATAATTTAGAAAATTTGTTTGGATAAACACATTTGAATATATTATTTAAAATTTATAGGCAGATGCATAAATTCTGTAATCATATATTACATACCTTTCTTACGCGTAAGTTACACATGTACCTAGTTATATAACCAATGCAATATATTTAGAAACTAGCTGTGCCCCGCGGTTTTACCCGCATTGATCCGCTCCTGTTGGTATTTGCGTGATGATATAATATAGTCTATAGCCTTCCTCGATAAATGGGCTATCTAACACCGAAATAATTTTTCAAATCGGACCAGTAGTTCCTGAGATTAGCGCGTTAAAACATACAAACAAACACACTCTTCAGCATTATAATATTAAATTTTTGACTATTTTCTATAGGTATCTATTCTCCTTAATTTTGGAATTTATCTGTCACCCTTTTTCCGACAACGCTACTTATTTCGGACCATAAGCTATCTCTACGAAATGTACGACTCAGCAATTTTGCGTGAATAAACTACATACATCCAATCTTCTGTAATGTTACTAAAATATAAGGATGCTGTAATACTTAGTAACTTACAAGAAAATACTCAGTTTCATAATCGATTTTCTGGGTACGTGAAGGGAAAAAAATATATTTGTGAGTATTTTTTCCCTTCATTAATTAGGATAAACATATTTATATAAACATATATATGCATTAATCGTTTTAAGTATTTTATAGTTGTTAATGTGTTTCATAAGTTAAATGATTTTAAAATTTACTTAATCAGAAATGAAAATCCCCCAACAATTTTTATTGTTGTGGTGTAAGCCTAGCCTTACGCTTTATATTTAGTGTTGTGTTACATTGATAAGATTACAAAAGAAAAGATAACACCGGGACAATGAACATTTTGTAGAATTACTCAAGATAATTGTATTATTTATTGGAGTGTTGCTTTTCTTACAAAAATAATATTATTTATACCTACTATAGTTCCTTTGGCTATCAAATCTTAATATATATAAATCTCGTGTCACAATGTTTGTCCTCAATGGACTCCTAAACCACTTAACCGATTATGTATAATAAATTTCGCACGCCATGTGCAGTTCGATCCAACTTGAAGAGATAGGATAGTTTAAACATGTAGGTACCACGGGCGAAGCCGGGGCGGACCGCTAGTAATAATATATAGTATATAATAATAATATATATAATCAACAGAATTAGTAACACCCACATAAAAATAATCCTTTTTACAGGACATTCATATAATATGAAATTGTAGTAAATCTTAACGTCATAAATGTAAAACAAAAATAAATTTTACTTTTTTCCACCTTGCACCAGTAAATTCTTGCCAACATTCAATTCACATGTCATAAAAGATATCTTCTCGATATATCATTTACCTTTAAAGCATTCTGCTTACACCTGCACGGCCCATTTCATCCAACAATGTGAAAACCACGAAGCAATCATTTAAAAGTGCTCCCACAAAGTGGAACGTATAAACGATCGCTATAAACGGCGTGTTCATAAAAAATAATCGTTGTTTTTCCTAATTGCCAATACCCCAGGCTTCGGAGACAATTGAAAAGTGTAAAGTATAAGCTGGAGTGGCCCAATCAAAGCATAATCCATTAAGATTTCGCAACGCTCCACCGAACACTTCCAAACTCCCGCGAGGTAAATATTTCAACCTTTACCCCCCGACCCATCTAGTATAATGTATTCTACCCCCTCAGACCTCATCTTTTCGCCCCTATTTTGCATGAAGGGGGAATTTAAATTGTGTAATCTAACTTTGAATTCATTCATACATTCAGCGCCATCTCTCGATGATAAATTTAAACTTGACTGACGCATTTAGTTGCATTTAGCGAACTTGCTATCGGATTTTGAAAGTTAAATGTATTGTGAATTTACGTGAGCTATTTCACGGTTGCGGGTGACACACTGGCTTAATGCTGGGTTTTGGAATAATTGCGACACGCCTTGCATCTGCATATAATTGAATGCTATTACTTCTTGGTTCTTGGTTATAATTGAAGTTGTATATTGCTTAGAATCGTTAGAGAAAGAACAGAACTTGAGAGTAATTTTATCATTAAAGAGCCTGTTTTAATGACTATACCAACAACTTCTCTAGTTTTTGCGCTCTACGTACACAAATCTTATTTCGCATCATTTACAGCTTACGAAATCCTAGTAGCTACATTTGTAAAACATTTAATCGATATTTTAAAAGCTCATATTATTAAGACACAGCATACCTATGTATCATCACTACATAGTATAAAACAAAGTCACTTTCTCTGTCCCTATGTCCCTTTGTATGCTTAAATCTTTAAAACTACGCAACGGATTTTGATGCGGTTTTTTTAATAGATAGAGTGATTCAAGAGGAAGGTTTTAGTAAATAATATATTATGTTTTAGACAAAGCTGGCGAAGCCGCGGGCGGAAAGCTAGTAATTTATAAGATGTTTGATATGGTTTAATTTGATAGGGCTAATAGTTTATTTATTCTAAAAGACGTAACAATCTCTTTAACATTTATAAAAACAAGGTTCACTATTCTTCATAACAAACAGTAAATTGTAGTCATGATAACATTCTACATTCCCCATGTGATAGAGTCCTTTCAAGTAAATTCTTTACGCAAATGGATACATAATGTAACTCAACCTTCATTTAGGTGTATCGTTTTAATATGCTTATTTCCTTGTTATCTCCATACATAACTGGATACATTGAAAGCGAGTTGTAAACATCCATTTGGAAAATTAACTCGTCATATGATAGGGTTTTGGCGACTGCTTTGGGGATTTGTATCTATACTAATATCATAAAGCTGAAGAGTTTGTTTGTTTGTTACGCGCGCGCAACGCACAACGCGCTAGTCGAAGGAACTACTGGTCCGATTTGAAAAATTATTTCGGTGTTAGATAGACCATTTATCGAGGCAGGCTATATCATCACGCTAAGACCAACAGGAGCGGAGCAATGCGGGTAAAACCGCAGGGCACGCGGGTTTGTTGGGTATAATTATAATATATTTCATGCTTTATCTTTGTATTCGATGAATCAATAGTTGGGATTTAAAATTCCTTTATCCATACATACTACAACTTACTCCATTTACAATAATTTATCATACAGCTTTGTATCATGAAAATTCGAAATGTAACATAAATGTTCATGATACTATAATATTTTAATTACAATGGTAGAAAATGATAACTTAGATTTAGAAACAAACACTACCTTCTATTTAATAAAATCCCTTGTACCTGAATTCAGTTCTTTTTCCAAAAGCATCACATGTAACAGACAATTTGCAATCAGCCCTAATGAAAGGGATGTTGATTCAGCATTAGATTAGCCTTTGAATCATACTGAGTAAACACTGTATTCTTATATGTATGTGGGAAGTAGAGGGAGATATTCTTAAAAGATTTTAACTTAAATAATAGCTAGAGTTTCGTTAACTTTACTGTTAGTATATGTTTTATTAAACAAAATCAAGTCTTATTTGCTTACAATATGAACATGTGGAAATTTCACAAAACAAACTTTAAAAGAAAACAAATAAAACCTTAGCACTCTTATTAAATATCCAGCTATTTCAGGCATTTATATAATAACATAAAAATAGAAGAAATACAAAACAAATCAGATATCAATTATATCTACTAATAGCGTGCAAGTCATCAATATCTAATATCAACTTCAAACATTACTGAACTAAATAAAAATAATCCAAAGCAACAGAAACCGTTACATCAAAATATACATTAATAATCAGTAAATTGTCTTATTTCATTTGTAACCGAAATGAAAAAAGCCAATTCAATTTGTGAAGGTAAAAATTGTAATGCCTATGATTCGCAACCTAATTCTAAAACGAAATTCGGCTAGCTGCCAAAAGATTTGGACTTCAAGCATTTTAGCCTATTGACCTATAACTGCTGGTTTCACCTGGCTTTGTTTGTGTTATATGATCACATGAATATGATAGGTAGAACTTAACTGTTATGGAGGTAGAATGTACCTACATGTTATAGTTATGTTTTTATGTAGGTTAAAACACAAAATATTAATATGTTCTTATATCCGTAATTATAAGATTTTTTACTTAGATTACTTTTAAATTTTAGGTTCTAGTTCTAATAACGTTTATAAATAAGCAATACGCGTAAACAATGATCACCAGAATCATAAATACATACGTTTTCCTTGAAATAAAGGTATACAATTTACTGTACATATTTTAATATCTATAAAATACGTACCTATGATCTCTATACAATATAATATTCACATCTCTATGCAGCAGTCCGATACATAAAATATATTCAAAATAAAATTAAAAATATATCAAATATCAGGGAACGTACGTTTTGTTTCCGCTAACCTGATTTTTGGCGCGTGTCACTTGCTTCAAATATTAACAACAATAGCTATGTAAAACAATATGTTTGTGGGTCACGATACATGTTGAATTCGGGCCTTTGCCAAACATTTTTGTATAAAAAACTAGAACTGAATACATAGCGATGAACTAAAAAATGTATGTATAAATAACGGAGTATATTATGTACAATGTACATACCTATATGTAGGTATTTACTCTACGAATATACAAGTGACATTGTTTTGCATCTTTTAACTTCATAATATCGAATTAGAATAAAATAAATTTTGTTCAGTGGACATAGATCTAGAAGCATTAATAATTATTGTTCTCTTTAAAATAAAAATACTCATGCGAAGTCGATGTTACCCTTCATACGTGATTCTAGGACTTTAGTAGGTATTCCAAAATACAATACAAATTTGAAAAGAATCAAATATAATACAGACGATTTCGCGTGCTACAACTAGTATAAACTATAACTATTTTGAACCACTCCCAAACAAAGCTTTGTTACCTTACTTTTAAAATACTTTGAAAGCTAAGGAGATATAATTTTTAAGATGACAATCTCTTAAACAGCCTCTTCAGGTGCCTGTAATTGAAAATTGCTAGTAATGACCTCTTTATTTCGCTCGAAAATAAACCTTTATCGTTTGGAATAGAGTGTAAATTAGCGTATAGTTACGTGATGTACAGGACAATGGGGAAAGGGGATCTTTTGACAAAGGTAACGATGATGAATAGTTTTACAATATAGATAGGTTATATAGGCTACATTAAGGTAGATATTAGGAGTTCGAGTATTGCTTAATTTAGCCAATATAAAGAGTATGGGGTAGACTAATCTTACTCATAGAGCCTATTACTTTAAGAGGCTAGCTAATTTAATACAGTTAATTTGAAAACTTTATAGCTTTGTATTTATTAGAAGCAGAATGGTAAATGGCATATATGTGATTGTGTTCACGTTGCTATAGGTATATAGCAGCGAATGTTAATGTTGCCTTTGCGTAATAAAAAAACTATTATAACAATCCCTAAATAATACCTTTAAACTAGGAATTGTTACGAGATATTGCCGTTCAATATTAAATGCTAAATTTATAGTTCACTTACTTGGAATAAAAGCGAATTCGTTAACAAAAAGGAAATTGAAAAACAATCCATTTCATTTAACCGTTTACAGAACCTTCGGGAATACATATAATGAGGGATGAAAAAAAAAATGGACAGAGACAATCACATTAAAATCTCACGAACGGCTTTCTTAAGGAAAAACATTTAAATCGCTAACAAAACAAGCTGAGACTAAGATGTACTTGGGACGAACATAAATTTTTCAAGGGAATTCCTGGAAAGCGCGAATCGGCCTGCATTCTCGGGATTCCGTACGTTTCAGAGGTTACAAGTTACTTGTCGAATTTAAATGGGTCAGTGATGTGGCGAATTGTGGATAAGTGTAGCTTTATTAATGAAATAAATAATTGTGGTGGTTCATTTTATTTGGTTGTGTTTGTAATTTTAAATGTTATTGTGTGAATATTGAAGAATATTTACATAAGAACAGGCGTTGTTCTATATACACCAACTGATAACATAGCATATATAAACCTGGATGAAATGGAACCAAGTAATAAGTAGGTACCTACTTACTATATTTTACGGCATTTTTATTATGAATAAGAAAAAAATATAAGCCAAGTATTTCACGTATTCTTGCGTTGTCTTAGTTATTTTTCCATACAAATATATTCCACTAGTAACACATTTTAACTGTTCATTCATAGAATATTCTGTGTACACTAAAAAACAACTTAAAGCATTCATTTATAAAAAAATCATAAATTAGGAGCTTTCAACAAAAATAGTACGAAAAATATTTTCTTCCAAATTCCATTGTGGGTCTCCACGTTGAAGGTAGAAACGTTTATTCATTTGAACGTAACTAATGTAATGAGTATTTTTGACTTTACCAATAATTTTTCATCCCAACGTTATATTCTTGGCGTTAAGAAGTGATTTATCACGTATTTTTAATGTAAGGACATTCGCTATTCATCTCTTGGTGTTTTATTCTATATTATTAAGAATTAGAAAGAAACTTCTTCATGAGCGAAATTTCGAGGAAAATATTCTGTTTGTTTAATGGTGCGAGCTTTACTACGAAATAGCAATATAATAGACTCGATATTCCATTATATATTTTTTTTAATATCTCCAAGAACATTTAATTGCGTAGATTGTATACAAAACAATTGAAAGTTATCATAAACAATAATTATTTATATTATGAAAATAAAACGACACTTCATTAGTCAAAATCCGTCTAGTGATTGGGGCTGTACGGCGTGCCAATCAAATATACATACATACATATACTCGAAAAACATAACCATCCTTTCGCAGTCGGGTAAAATTTCACAAAAATATTCGCAGTCAAAGTTTATTTCGCACCGCACTAAAAGAGTTGAAATTAAGTCGAAAACTTTTAAAGCGTTCGATAGACGTCCAGTGTTGTAGGTATTAGGTACCCTTGTGGGGCTATTCTTATGTATTTGAACATTATGGTATTTTTGATCTGAACATTTTAGGTTGTTGTAGGGCGATTCTGTTGTAATGAGAGTGAAAAATAATGTTTTTTGAAATGTTGATAAGGTTTTGTTACTTTATGGTATACCTATGTATATCTACCAAAAAATATTCTGGCTCTACTTAGATATTTATTCTATACTAGCTTTCCACCCGCGGCATCGCCCGCGCAGTCAAAGAAAAACCCGCATAGTTCCCGTTCCCGTGGGATTTCCGGGATAAAACCTATCCTATGTCCTTTCTCGGGTATCAAAATATCTCTATACCAAATTTCATGCAAATTGGTTCATTAGTTAAGGCGTGATTGAGTAACAGACAGACAGACAGAGTTACTTTCGCATTTATAATATTAGTATGGATGTCTGTTGTAGTAACAATATGAAAAACTGCAAAAATGTTGCCTATATTTATGTCAGGACTACTTAACATCTGAATTTCGTGTCTACATATTAAAGTACAATATTAAAAAGGTGACTCCTCACAAAATAGATCGTTATCTAAATTTATTCGGACTTCATTCTGAGATAATGCAATAGTTTTTCTGTCTATCCGTCTGTCAATTACGCGGTTCGAGATGTTTCGTTGGGTAATGCAAAAAGTTTTAATGCATTAGTTTAACTATTGTAAAATGTTCAACGGTTGAGGTTTAGATTTATAGATAGACTAAAGAATTGAATGGATGTAATTTGTTTCATTAAAATGCTATTAATTAATAATTAATACAAACTTTTTATCGTCTGTTTTATGAATGGATTAGTCTTTACTTTTTTGCAAGCCTCTTAAAAATTCAAATTAATCAATTAATATTCAGAAATAGACGCTATTATATACATATGTATAAAACAAGGCAACGAAAATACAAAATTAGTCGATAATACTCTAAAGTTTTATAGACATAAGTGTCCCGTAGGAACGGAAGCAAGTGAAACCGCGGCACTTACATATAGGTAGCGTTAGCTCCTATTAAGTATTATGTGATATAGGTACAACATGAATGTATACCTAATATCTTAATATATATAAATCTCGTGTCACAATGTTTGTCCTCAATGGACTCCTAAACCACTTAACCGATTATAATAAAATTCGCACACCATGTGCAGTTCGATCCAACTTGAGAGATAGGATAGTTTTTATGAAAAAAAAACGTAAACATGTAGGTACCACGGGCGAAGCCGGGGCGAACCGCTAGTAATTATATAACTATTAATAATAAAACTTAATAGTTAATTTCGCTTCACATTAACCCTAATGCCTGTTTCATTGTACGATTTTACTTTATTTTTGTGTCGAGTCAGCACATTTGGAGGTTCTCACGGTCGATATTTTGACCCGCTGTTCGTGAACTTAATTCAGGTAACAGAGTACGCGTGTTGCAGACGCTGAGACGGACAGACAAAATTATATTAAAATATTGCAATATACAATACAGCTGTCCGCCCGCGGCTTCGACCGTTTTATCTAAACCTAGTAAAATTTAAATTATAGACTTAAATCTCGAGCATCCATCTATTTTAAAAAACGCATCAAAAGCCGTGGCATAGTTAAAAATCTATGCATACATTCAGACATTATTGCAGACGCGGAAAGCGACTTTGCTTTATCCTATGTAGTGACTAGTGATCCTAACAATAGTAAAATTAAAGCCTTCTACTTGGGTGGTAGATATATACGTTTGATTCCATCGAAAAATTATTAAATTTCACCGTTAGATATAAACAATAAATATTAAAATAATATAATTATGCATAAATTCGCTACTGCTATCAAAGTAGCCGACATTTTATTGTTCTTAAGTTAATTATAAATTGAATATTGAAATTCCATTTTAATACCGTATAAAATTTTATATTATTTTATATGCAAATTAATGGCAAATGTTCAAGGTTAAGATTGGTTTTAGTATAAAGTTACGGAAGTTATTCTGCTGTTGTGTTAATATTTCTTGAGTTAGTTACTATTAAAATTATAGGTAGATCAGTTTAGGAATATTATTGGCATTTGTTATCTACATAAAATTTATTATTATTTCTAAGTTCCTGAACGATTACGAGCTTTAGTGCTCAAGTGTGTTAAAATGCGAATGAAACATGTTAATACATACATATTTTTTATTATTAATTGATAAACATTGCCTAATTTAGTGACGAAAGAGGGGGTAGAAATAACCTTTAAGCTGTTAATTTGTATCAATATGTAATTTACAATTTTTTAAAGATACTTATTGCCAAGACATATCAGAAGTAGGTGAGGGTAATAAATGTGTACCTATAGACGATATAACATACTTTATGCATTTTCAATAAATAAACTCAATTATTATTCACAATCTACGCGAAAACTACTCTGTGCAATGCGTAGGAACGGGTTGGTACCAAAATAAAAGGCTTTCTGAGTTAAACGTTGCCCTTAGATATTATAATGTGATTCCTTTGTTACAGCCTAAACTTATGGTCATTAGTCAGCCATTAGCGAGGAAACCGAATTACGGAAAAATATTTTTACGAGTTTGAATAATATTTTTGAGCTTGGAGCGTTTTTTTCAATTGTGTACCTTTTTTTGGGATATTCGAATTGTAAGGTGAATCGTGATAAATTAGAGTTTAATGATTATCCTACTAATATCTATTATAAATGCGAAAGTGAGGATGTATGGATGTTTGTTCTTCTTTCCCGCAAATATACAATTAAATGTGGTATGCAGTTAGCTGAAGACCCAGAATAACACATAGGTTACTTTTTAACCCGGAAATCCCAAAGAAACGGGAACTATGAGGGTTTTTCTTTGAAAATGCGGGCGAAGCCGCGGGCGGAAATCTAGTGTAAAGATATATTCTTAGTGATTAATATTTTAACTAATCACATAGAAACAACTTTAAATAATGAATAATTCGTATTCTAAAAGGCTTGTACGTATAATAAAAAGCTAACTTGCATAATTAAATTAATAAACTTAGGGCCGATTTTTCAATGCCCAGATAAACAGCTAGATAGACTTTATTCTTCAGTTAACAAAATATTCAATTTTTCAATAGACGAATAGGACTTATCTATCGAATAACTACGTTATTTGAGGAATAAATCTATTTGCCGCTCCAACGGCCAGATAGCGCGCTATTCGACGGTTAGGCGTTTGAGTTGACAACTGACGCGTCAAATTTGGGATATTTTCGTATGTCATAACATAGAGCGTAGAATTATTAACAATTAAACCTCTTTCTATATAATTATTATCAATTAAAATCATATTGAAATTGATGTTTTTGATAGTACTGATGACCATGCCATTGAAAATTTGCCGAACGCTGCCTTTAAGTATGTCGTTTCCATCGTAAAATATATAAATTGAAACACAAATTTAACCAAACTCTTTACTCGAATCAAAACAACAATCAACAATCATAGAAGACAAGAGCAATACAAGACAAACTTAAAATGCACTCCTGACGTGAGTCATAATGACGGTTGTTGACAAATTGCAAGAGTTGACTCTATCCCGCTCTAACCTGACTAATTTAATATGTTTGTTTCGCCACTCCGAGAGCAGAGCTGCCAATATGGAAATATTTGGTCAGATAGTTATTCATCAAATAAATCACGATTGAAAAATAGGCGAGCCGTTATGAGTTAGATAACTAATTGAATAAATCTATTCGAGGGGTAGTTATTAGACTGTTTATCTCGGGATTGAAAAATCGGCCCTTAATGAAATATTACGAAATAAGACAACATAAAAAGGTTATAAAATTATTAATTATACGAACACCGCGTATTATGTTTCAACCAGTTATTAAAATATGATTATTATGGAAAAACCACAATATTAAAAGTAAAACAAATATTGTGGGGGACCACCCGCGTTCAAATTGATATTCTTAAAACATACGTTATTACTCATTAGTGGAATATAATTTATTCGTGACAACCTTGGGATGGGATTGGGTGGGTTTTTAGTGGGATTATAATATTTTCTGTATTCAACAATGTGAAATGGGGATCGGGAACTTTTATTTGAAGATATAAAGAAAACTTATAGAGTAAGATCCCAGAGCGATAAGACATAACTTATTTTCTAAAAGATGAAACCTTAAGTTCTCAGTAGTGTCTCATGTACTTTGTATACCTGCGTGTTTGTGAAGTTTGCCCAGTGACACCTGGGCAGGTACCAGGTGAGAAAGGTGACTAAAAATAAGAGTTACTTTACTTAAATTTAGATGGCTGATTTTTAGATATATTTTATAGAATATCATTCTCAAATGGTATCGCAAGTATCAGACACTTTTCATGGACCAAAACTTTTGTCAGACGCTTTAAAGCTCCACCAAAAATAAATAAACTTTACTTATTTTTTAATGTCTGATTTTTTAATATGTTATCAACATAACTATTACAAAATTATATTTAATCAGTCAGACAAATTGGAATGACCAAAAATCCACTAAACACAAAAAATATTTGGCCGTGAGTACGAACGCGAGAGCATTATGCATGCGTATTGCGTTTCAGAGCGAGTGAGACGTCCATAGTAACCCGGTTCTCCTTCTTTAACTCACATTCTGTTTCAGTCTACTGTGTATGTGCCCGCAATGTATAGTATTAGACCGGGAGATATTGACACAAAATTTCGAGTCATTTGTAACAGGATGACGGTTCTACAGGGGTCTTAGTACGCAATGACAAAAAGAAAAATGATGGTGTGAACGCTGGTACCGGCGGCTTAGTCGCGTGGGCGTTAGTCGAACTCGTCGGAAAAATAGCGAAAGTCAAACGATTTTGTAACACAAACATTTTAGAATTTACCGATAGCCCATAAAAAGAAGTAGGCGGTAGTGTAGACTTACAGCCCGCCATACCGACGCGAATGTGTTGATTTAAATAAAACAATTATTCAACCATTTGTACCAGGCTAACTTTTGCACAGGTAACCATCGTCGTGCAGCCATTTACGAAAATCGCCATGCCATACTTTTCGGACGATTCCAAATGGTCGCCATACCGCCGAAAATCTGCAAAAAATTTTTTTTTCGCCAAACTTTTTGTACCAGTATTGCATTTGGATTTTTGGAGAGTATTTGATAAAATGTGACCATTATTATATTTGCCATACTTCTAGTAGGGGGAAAAAGTGCTGTCATACTTGAAAAATTAATTTATTATTAATTTATATAAATGAAGATTTCCAACACCTAGATCTTTGAAATTTTGTATTTATATTCGTTGATCCTCAAACTTACAGGAAAAATAAGTGCCATACTGTTACAAATCGTTTGACTTTCGCTATTTTTCTGACGAATTTGACTAACGCCCACGCGATTAAGCCGCCGGTACCAGCGTTCACACCATCATTTTTCTTTTTGTCATTGCGTACTAAGACCCCTGTAGAACCGTCATCCTGTTACAAATGACTCGAAATTTTGTGTCAATATCTCCCGGTCTAATACTATACATTGCGCGCACATACACAGTAGACTGAAACAGAATGCGAGTTAAAGAAGGAGAACCGGGTTACTATGGACGTCTCACTCGCTCTGAAACGCAATACGCATGCATAATGCTCTCGCGTTCGTACTCACGGCCAAATATTTTTTTGTGTTTAGTGGATTTTTGGTCATTCCAATTTGTCTGACTGATTAAATATAATTTTGTAATAGTTATGTTGATAACATATTAAAAAATCAGACATTAAAAAATAAGTAAAGTTTATTTATTTTTGGCGGAGCTTTAAAGCGTCTGACAAAAGTTTTGGTCCATGAAAAATGTCTGATACTTGCGATACCATTTGAGAATGATATTCTATAAAATATATCTAAAAATCAGCCATCTAAAATTAAGTAAAGTAACTCTTATTTTTAGTCACCTTTCTCACCTGGTACCTGCCCAGGTGTCACTGGGCAAACTTCACAAACACGCAGGTATACAAAGTACATGAGACACTACTCAGAACTTAAAGATTCATCTTTTAGAAAATAAGTTATGTCTTATCGCTCTGGGATCTTGGACTATTAAATGTTTTTTTAATAGAGTTGTTTCAGCTCTTCTTTATTCGAAGTTGTTGTGATACTTCGAAGTACCTACTTATATTCTTTAGGTCTATAATGCTTCCACTAGTACATACATGGCTTTCATTGTAAGTTAAAAAATATTGTGAAGGCATTTATATCATAGTTATTTATGTACTAGTAAGCTTCCGACCGCGGCTTCGCCTGCGTTTTCAAAGAAAAACTCGTATAGTTCCCGTTCCCGTGGGATTTCCGGGACAATGAAAATATCCTAATATAATATAATTATGAACACAATGGTTATTTACAAGCTAAATAAACTTTATTTGAATTGCTGTTATTAACGTTCGAGTTCAAACCATATTTATGAAATGTTTTGTGTGATAATTAATTTACTACTCGACTAAGTATTGCATGCGTCTTTGTTTATGTTTCAATAGTAATTAAAAATAAAAAGTAAAGACGTAGTATACCTACTCATTGGCTTGATTTCTTAGTATAATAATTTTGCATCCATATTCTGCTGGTGCATCCATATTCCATTAGAAATTAAAATCCCAGATTAAAGTCCCACAAATTAAAATGGCATTGTGATGTCAATGGGGTTAAATTCCAATGATCCGGATAAATAAGATTTCTATAGGAATAGTAGGTAATTAAGAATTTCATAGAATCGCCTATCGGTAAAGGTACCTATTACGTAAAAGATTTCCAGTGTCGCTATCTAAAAAGAAAAGTGTAAAATAAAAAACAGCACAAACAACGGAGAAAATAAAATAATACAAAGGAATTTGCATTCCTATCAGCATTCTGGAACGATTTTAATCGTCTCTCATTAAGCACATTGCTCTGCGTAACCACGCAGTTTTACGGCTGCCATTTTGAATTATTTTCATGAAAAAACAAAATGGCGATGCGTCGAGCAATAAAAAAATATTAATCGCTTGTGATATTGCGGTGGTGGGGACATAATTGTCTTTTTCTGTTATGCAAAATTTTATTTCTTATGCAATGTAATGTACTGCAGAATTTGTGATACTTAGAGATAGTTTTAATATTGTGTTTTTGCAAACGTTATACATGCATCCTATTACCAAAAAATAAATTCTACACTGAACAATCTAGGTGTTCTAAATACGATTTTTTTTTTGTGAAATCCAGAATTTTTTACAGTGACGCACAAAAAAGCAATTACATAGTTGTCTTATAAAGAAATTTCCCTATCACAAGCAAGCTCGCCATTTAAAGTTTTACTTAAAATAGATACATGCATTTCCAATAGACTTTTCTACCACAAACAATGGCGAGGAGCGAAGACGGTGCTAATAAAATATTAAGCAGTCTGTTCCTTCACTGACAGTGATCGCTTTTAGTATTTATAGAACTGTTTTCCGGATTACATATAGGTAATTATTTGGTAGGATTGATTTTATATGTGGGGAATTACCATTGGTAAGCGATACATTATTGTAAAATGTAGGTGGAGGTAATCCTGGCTTGACCAAGTTAGTCTTAGGCGGGAATCGAAGTCATCTATAATTTTTAACTCATAAGTACTTAAACTTAAGTATGAACTTACATTGATGACATAATTATGAATTCATCAATAGGCAAAAGTATATGAGACAGTTTAGAAAATTATCAAAATAATTTCAAAATTAGATAATTATTATTTAGGTCATAAATTTAATTGATTTGTACCTAAGTATGGCTTCATTAACTAATGTGTGCAAAGAGAATATTTTGTTCTTCCCTTTTTCACAATATACAATGATAGAAATTGCAACAAAATCATACATAACAATATAACTGTGTCATGTGCCTTGTTAAAAAGTATTTACATAATAAAAAAGTATTTTCCGTTTAAACACATTTGTTTCATATAATATTCTTAAAGAGACGGACAGACCGTGGAAAAGCACAAATGTGAACATGAAGGTGTAATAAAAGTGTCCACTGCGTTTGTATTAGATGTCAACACTGATGGACACGGAAACTATTATCTGTATATACTTTGTGTAGGATTATTATTTAGTACGGAAAAACTACTTTAACGTCGTTTCTTGGTAGAATTTATATATGTAATGTGAAAGTGTGGAGTTTTTATATAGTTAGAACTAAACCATTTTTTTTGGATTTTGGTATAAAAATTACGCTTTCGTCTATTCAAGATATTTTTACTTCTGTTGTATATTTACCCATAACATTATGTGTATTAGACGTTTAGTAGTTATAAGTATTGAAAATATATCAATTAGATAGTTTCCCACAATTATCTATTCGGAAACATATGAACTTATTTAAATTTTGTTAATAATACAAGTTTCGTCCAAAATCCACCCTAAATTGTGTATACAAACATTATTCTTAGGACATAGTCCTCGAAATCATAACCAACTCGTATGTACCACTTGTACAAGTTTTCAGACTGCTATTAAAGATGGAGGTCGTGGAATAATTAATAAACAATTGTCTAGTACGTGCCGGCGGCTGCGTTAATTGAGTTGTGACTGCATCTTCCACTTTAACTTTTGAGACTATTCCAATTTTATTGTTTACTAGCTCGCCCGCTATCTCTATAACTCTAAATAATATATGTACTAAAACCCTCTAGAATCACTCTATCTATTCAAAAAAAAACATCAAAATCCTTTTTGTATTTTTTAATACGTAATACCACAATGACGCCCCATGTGTAGAAATTTTGTTAAATTGCATACAAAAGATTGTATAATCATACTAGCGGTCCGCCCCGGCTTCGCCCGTGGTACATGTTTACGTTTTCTCTACATAAGAACCACCCTCGTACTTCAAGGAATATAATAAAAAAAGAATTATCGAAATCGCTTCAGCCGGTTTCGAGTTATGCGCTTACCAACACATTTTGCGATTCATTTTTATATATAAGACTAGCGGTCCGCCCCGGCTTCGCCCGTGGTACATATGAAAAATAGATGTTGGCCGATTCTCAGACTTACCCGATATGCACAGAAAATTTCATGAGAATCGGTCCACCCGTTTCGGAGGAGTATGCAGACTAACATTGTGACACGAGAATTTTATATATAAGATTAGAGCTAGTAGAAGTTAGTATAAATAAATTGCAAATCGTAAGTAGCGTATTTTTATAGAAATTAATTTAGGTACTTACCCTTAAGATCACTATAATTTATGAATAGTTCTGTGTACTTATTACATTTTTTTATTTTTTGACTCAAACAAATAGTCAGATTAAATGAAACCTATTCATTATAACATAATAAGATTTCAAACGAGATACCTATTACAATATAAATTGAGAGAGCAGATATACAAAAAAATGTAGCCTTTCTACGAATAGGTTAGATTTTCTTTTTATTTTGCCCAAGTAAGTCGTGAGGAAAAATATGATAATAATATAAAAACCCCCGTCAACACCTCCGATTAGATTCTGTCAAATTTCGGTCCACTAGGAGGTTTTATCCGATCAAAGTAAATTGAATTGGATGTATTTCAAACTTTGTATTGTGTTGTGAATTAGTAATAAGATGGCTATTGAGATTACCTAGTAATATGGGCTTAAGACTAAGCTCTAAAAAGTTAATGAGATTTAATTGAAGTTAGTAGGTACTTACTTACGAATACAAGTTTTCTAGAATTAATATTGTAGTCAGTAGGTAGGTACTTTTGTAGAAGTAAAATTAAATATGATATTGTGCTGAGCTTACTATATGTTTTAATGGATGGCGAATGAATTGAAAATGATTTATAAAAATAATACCTACATTTTTTTTTATTTAAAGCTTACAATTTAGTGATCTTAATAGCTGGGTAAAAATCAACAATCAATTCTTATAAAATTTGAACTAATTCCATGAGCAAACACTTTTAATAAAATATATATAAAAAGCACAAACAAAGTCGCAGCAAAAACCCAGTTCAGTATAATAAATCCTCACACGCAATACCCTAGATATAGTGATATATCGTGGAATACCTCGCACTCGTATATGATTTACGATATTCAGAGTGGGCGGAATCGGGTGTACCAAGGAAATGTGAGCTTTTTTCAAGCATATATTACAAGTTTTTCGCAATTAGTGGATGCGGCAGTTTCGTAGCTCGATGGTTTTTGTTTGTTTGGTTGTATAGATGGATGTACTGAACTATGTTTTAGATTTAGTGTGTCTCAAATATTGGAAATATAGGTATAATGTATCGTTTAGCACAAAGGTTAGCAGAAGTTACCTACCTAGCTGAAATTTATGAATTGGTTCATATGATTATAATAATTTTTGTTTTCTTGTTTCAGGTAAATCAATTCATTGTATAACTCATCCAAAAATTCGATACCTGATGGTATACTATGTAAGTAAATAATATTATAAGTGTATAAGACCATGGTGTTGTCTATCGTCTTAATGATTACATGTAAGTATTAAAACTGAATAAAATATTTTAAATTTCGGTGAATATAATATATTAAATTAAAAATACTAAAAATAGCTTCAAAAATTTTAACATTTCAGAAAATTTGATAGCTTCAGCTTCCCAATTAAATTGAAATAAATCAATTATAAAAACCGAAGTTTTAAATTAATTCAATTTATTTGCTCATTGTTACCAAATAACACAGCTTCAACCGTGGGTTTAACTAAAATTAGTTAAACAAATCTAATTAAGTTGTATCTCACGAGGTATCAAGTCTTATTGAGATTTGTGATACTAGTTGTTGCCCGTGACGTGGACTGCGAATATTCCGAAAGTATACGTAAACTGTTATTAATGTAAGGTATAAATAATTATTGTCTATATACATAATATAAAAATGAAACCCGTTTTCCTTGGTCACGGCATCACGCGTGAACGAGAACGTGAAAGTTTTTATTATATTCCTTGTAGTACGAGGATGGTTCTTATGTAGTGAAAACGTAAATATGTACCACGGGCGAAGCCGGGGCGGACCGCTAGTACATTATATTTTAATGAATACCATTAACCATATTAAGCAGTTAGATATGCAATTATAAAACACAATGTTTAATAGAATCAAGTACCAGTTGAATTCTCGCAATTACGTACTTCAATTAACCTAACTTTAAAGTAATTAAATCCGTAGTCGTAACGAAATAATTCTTGTAGAAAAAAAAAACCTAATAACCGCAGCCATGTTTTTGAAAACATTTCACACGCAAAAATGGAAATTAAAAAAAAGCATCAGATAAATAATTTCTAATTCCCGACGTTCTAATTACAGACCGGGCAATCTACAAAACGTCTAGATTAGTCATTTCGCAAACATAACTCAATTAGCCTAACGTGAAATATAGGGTTGGCAACTGCAGGTTATAACAGAAAAAAATGTATTTTAGCATGACAAAATTTGGCTTAAGCAATTAAATATCACTGATATGATGTGCTCTAAGAATTACTCATCATTTCAATCATTTATACAGATTAAGGTTTTACATTCTAACACTTAAAGGGATAAGTGTGAATCCTTTTTTTGCATACCGGTGTCAGTGTCTTACCTCGAATCTTCTACTTTTTAAGTACAGTCGAAAGGTTTCATTACCGGTACCGAGCCACCACCACCTTTTCTTATTCAATATTCATTGCACATATTTACTTAAGTATTTATTAGTAAAAATCGATTTAAAACTAACATTGTGACAACCCTAGCGGTCGCTACCCGTCACAGAGCTTAGATAAATGGTTGTTTTAAATTATTTTACTTTAATATTCTGTTGTAAAAGCTGTAATCTAAACTAGCATTTTTCAAGCACATCGAATATTTGCATATGATTTATTAGTACGTTCAGTTGGAATGATTTGAAATATCTATTGTGTTTTTGGTTATTTGTTATGTTACTTTATGATAAAATTAATGTTTTCCCGAAATAATTTTCAACATTTCTGTAATAAACTAAATAATTATGTCAATATAATATACCTGATAATATACCTACAGGGATATTTTTGTTTAATGATTTTATAGAAAATAATATTATTAATACTATTTAATCGTACATTGAACCTTCACAATTTAATTAAAAATCCATAGGAACATAATTTTACTCATTGACATGAATGATTGAAGATAAAATATCTTTCATTCATAATTTAATTATAATTTCTATAGAATACAATCAAACAACCCTTACCCTACTGCTTGTGTATAAAACAACGTTCAATACAAAAGCTGATTTGGAAGTGACACGTCAAAGACTCATTTGAGATTAATTGAATTTGATATTAGAAACCAATGTCAAAGGGTTCCAATTTGAATGTCACATAGTGTCGGTTATCAAAACAAGATTCTAAGGGTTGGTAATTAAAATTCGCATTATCGCTTCAGGCCACGAACTTAATCTTAAGAAAATGGATTCTGATGACGGGTTAATGTACCTAAATTGTGATTTTATCTGGTAACCCCGGATTGGTTACAATTGCCAATTGACGTTTTAGAATAGCGATTGTGATTGGTTGAATTTATGTAGTATTGGGATGACTGATTATTGTCAATCGCGTACAGTAATATTTCCTTTACTTACTATATAATATTACGGAAATTCAATTATTTCTTTCTACATTAGTTTAAGCTTGTGTAGAAATCATTTTTTCAATGAGAATTAATCAATGACGTTTTTTCAAAGAGCTCAATGAATTAAATGTCCTAGTTATGTACCTACTCTATGTCGTTTTCTTATTAATTAATCTATAATATAAAAATGAATCCCAAAATGTGTTGGTAAGCGCATAACTTGAGAACGGCTGAACCGATTTCGTTAATTCTTTTTTTATTATATTCCTTGAAGTACGAAGATGGTTCTTACGTAGAGAAAACGTAAATATGTACCACGGGCGAAGCCGGGGCGGACTGCTAGTTTATTTAATAAATATTTATTATTTACTGCTATTTCTTCCTAATGACAAAACAAATAAACAAAAAAATCATTACTTGTATAAATCGCTAACCTCTCACAATTTGGCCACACCCTAATAATTATTTCTTCTACATTAAACAATAATTAGATGTCGTCCCGTACATTAATAGTTTTGTTTATTACACTTGTTTCTATCCAAGTTCATGAAATACACTAATATGTTATATTTATGTAAGTTTGTACTTAATCTCTGTAACTGGGCTACCGTCGCACGCTAAATGCACATTAATAATAAATACAGTAAAGAAGTTTTTGCTCCGTCCAAGTTATAAGAAATAGGTGTATTTTAATAGTCACTTAAATAACAAATTAAACTGAATTAAAGGCTTTTTGTTGATTAATTAAGTCAATTATTATTCCTGAGGACCAATTTTTTTATTAATGAAGTCGATGTATATCTGACACAATACAATAGTTACCGTGCCTAAAATGGTCATTTTCTAGTGTTCTAACTTCGGCTTAAAATTATTGATAATTATTATTAGTTATTATGGTCTGTTTGCATATGTAAGTTGATATTTAAATCAACTCAGTTTTGTCACTTCATATTATAAAAAAAAATCACTGTCTGCCATGCATTATTAAATTTTTAAAACTTTACGCAACGGATTATAATGCGTTTTTGATTGATAGAGTTATGGATAGAGTGTTTTTCAAGGAACATTTTAGCACATAGTTTGTTAAGTTTTAGACAAAGTGGTCGAAGCCGCGGGGAAAATATAGTAAATATTGAAATCGCTACAGCTTATGACTTATACGTGTCAGACGCAGTAATTAGGTTAAATGATCGCTGGCACGGCGATTTGCCTAGACGCAATCAATGTTAAACTTACTAACGAGTATTTTTCTTCACTTCCACGGAAATTGCCCGCCATTAATTTTGTTTTTATGTCACATTTAAAGTTTTAATACTGCTGAAATTATAATGGAATTCCCGTTTTTGTTTATTGATTGCACCCGTGATGTGTTTTAAGAAGCTTATGTTTAGTTTGCATTAGGTATAAATGGGGCATTTCAAAAGCTTACAGCGTTTGAAATATAGGGTTTGTAATAAAAAAAAATATTTTCGTAATAAATAAAATTGATTGACTTTATTTACGACGTCGCTTCAGTATTCATTGTAAGGAGCTCTGAATTCGATTATCAGGTATTTTTTTTGACTAAGTATTTCCTCTCCAACGAATTCGGTTAGTATAGGTACCTACCCAGATATATGCACAACATGTTAATAAACAAATTACTCAATATTTTATTTATTGTACAACTTGTTTTTACAGTTATCTCTGATTTACCCCAAGGGGTATTCATTAATTATAAACAATTACCCACCATCACATTCATCGGACTTTTAATGAATACAATTAAGTCATAATCGATACAGCAGTTTTGACTGTCACAAATAGTTATATCACGGCAATTTGCTTATCAGTTAAAACAAGTGTTATTAATAATTGTTATTGTTATTTTAAACTTTATATCGGTAACTGTTAGCCGTTTATTTCATTGCGTAGATTTAAACTTTACCGATTTATTTGCGATAAATCGTATTGTAGTTTTTTTTTATTTCCATGTTACAAATGATTCGAATAAATAAAACGTTAGTATTAATCATGAAGGAAGAAAGTTATAAGTTAATAAAATACGCATTTGAAATATTTAAAGTAAATAGCTCTTAACGATTTATGTCTATTATTTTGAGAAAAGTGTGATTGCAATAGGTAGGTATCTAATCTAATCTGCGCGAAGATGAACTGATTTTGAATTTTTATGAAAAAAGTAAAAATGTGTATTTGTGTCATGATATTAAAGTTTGTTTTTCAGTGGTTTTATCAAAATGTAATTTTCATTTATATAGACAGATAAATTGATTTATCATCACATCCAAATTCTGTATCATTTACATACAAGCTTAACCTAATAACTTGCTTTTGTACGAAGGAATTGAATATCAAATATAGAATTTACATGATTTATTACATTATTTATACGATGTAAGCTTGAGACTCGTATTAGATTTACTTGGACCAATGGCGGCAATGTATTGAAGATATACGAAATTTGGATGCGCTTAAATAATATTAGTGCCTATATGTATACTATTTTTCGTATTATCTAATTACATAATTCGAATTCCTGTTACATAAGAAAAGTTGTAAATTAAAATGAATCGTAAAGTTTCATATATTTTCCTAATTTTTGCGAAACCGTCTTAATTCATAAGAAACTTCCACATAATAAAAAAACATATCAGATTAACGAAATCGGTCTTTCTGTTCACGTGTGATGCCTTGAATTTTTATAGTTGTTGATAACCCGCCCGGAAAGACTTCCTATTTCTAAACATTTGAAATTTTTAGAACATAACCTATTCTATTTAACCGCCTCCTCGGTACAGTGGTTGACGCGTGAGCGTAACACAGAGGGGTCCTGGGTTCGATTCCCGGTGGAGACGAAGAAAAAAAATGTCTTGGTCTGGTAGGTTACAGAAGGCTGATCACCTACTTCGATAGGTGAAACAGATGTATAATGCGTCTGCCCCTTACTCCACTAGGGGACATGGGACTTCACTACTAACTTATTATATATTTAAAAAATTACCTAATCAAATCATATCAATATACGGATAAAATATGTATTTTATTATAACCAATGATATAATAACAAATTTCAGGCCTCATAGGGCATAGAATGACCTTAAACCTTTGAAGGTAATTTGGATCGTTATGTTATTTTTGGAATTACGATTTTTTACCACAATATCAATTATTAAGGGAACAATAACTTAACATTCACTTGAGTAACTTAACTTTGACTTTTGTTTCAAAGTCATGATCTGTATTAATCGATGATTCTACTTAGATTTTAGTAAGTTGAAAACTTAATTATTATGGTATTGAAGTTTTTAAGCATTATTTGTTGAATACCAAAAAAAGAGCATGTGCCGAGCACACGTGTCAGATGTGAAACTACTTTAGCAAGATTCAAAGACACCAAAATCGGCGCCTTACTCCATGACGTGACGGTATTGTTATGACGCGACCTTGAAATTTTACTCTCAACGCGCCCAAAGAATTTTTACTTTAAAAATAGATACAGTACTCCCAAACTGATAATGCGCATAGAAAAATTCGTCACTGTTCGGCAACTGTCATATTCCCCGAGCTTCCGAAGACGATATGTATATAGAGTGGTTAAATGTATTTTCTTCATGCATAGTTTATTAAAATTATGAGTTTTATTGTGATTTTATGGTAAAAGAGATAAGTAACGAAATTTGTTTCGATAATTCAATGTAAATTAATAGCGAGGATAAGCCACACGATTGCGAATATATATTTGTTGTATTGATTTACTTGGAAAATTCTATACTTAGAACTATTAAAGTGTCTTACTGAAGCTGGCGTAATGATGGATGTATGGAAGGTTAAAATAAGACAAAGTTTATATTTAAAAAAATATTTTCAAACACTGGTTTACTTTTAAATTGTAGAAATCTAATCATTAAAATCTCAGTCCAAAGGATTTACAGAATCAGGGATTATCTCTATTTCTGATATCGTAGAATGATCAGAACTTTCATTATGCTCTTATTAACTTTCACTTTCCCCACTGCTATCTGCTAAAAATAATCATTTTATCGGAAAATTCGGTGTAAATAATCATTTTATCGGAAAATTCAACTTTGAAACAAAACTAAGAAGGGTATGTAACAGCAGCTCTATATAATTCCATACAGAGATAATACGTGCGGTAACCACTAATATATAAAGACGACTGACGGATTTTTGAATTTTTTGACTGACAGGCTACCGTCACCTACCGCCCGAATTGTTTTCGATTGTGTATGACTCTGAATTGACTCCTATTTCTTTCGAACAAGGTGCAAGATGCAAGTGCATTGTTTAGGGCACTTACGATTCGATGATTTGGGGTGATTCGGGTGTTTCTGGAAATACGATAATTGGCGAAGATCTGCACGCGCATTATTAATTTTGGAGTACTGTACCTATGCTGGACACTTAATCGACATTTATCAATTTAATTAAATCTAACGATACACGAAACATATATTTTAAACACATTTTACTCTATTTTGAAGCCCATTATGATATATTGTTCTTTTAAGCGTAATACGAATACCGTTTTCATATTTAAACATACGCCTACCACATGCGAGAATCTCACTCATTATGGCTCATTATTTGGAACATTAAACTATCCGATCCATTAATTAAGATTTAGTTACGGTCTTGTAATAGACCACCATATGATATATATTAATGTACTTTATATAGGTCAGCATGAATATACATATAGGTAGCTACTACAAATTACATACGAATTCGATCTGTCTGTTTATTAGATCTATGTTTAATTATTAAATAGGAATTCTTAATAATAGATCTTTATATTGTACTTTTAGAATTAATCTAGAAATAACTTTTGAGGAACTCTGCTTTAATAAAATGTCCATCGTGAGAAATGTTATTAAATCAAAAGCTTACAAAGAACACCAAAATACACATTAATTAAGAATACAAAATATCCTTTTCTCTGTATTCTAAATTTTTGTTCGTTTTATTTGCACTACGATGTCCAAAACGCATTTGATTACAAAGCGGATCACAATAATCTACCAAAAAAATACCGAATTCTGAATATTTTGTACTTTATAGATTTTATATGAGAACGTTAAGATCACTTATTTAATATTCTGATTAGCCCATTCATGCAAATGTTAAAAATATATTACGACGATTCGTAAGTATTTCTGGAAGAAATCTAACTGAAAAATATATGTTTGACTTTAGGTTCGATTTCCAGAAATTATTCCTATATATCTAATGCTAAAAGGTATGTTAAGGTGTACCTTACCTACTACTACGTACCTTACAGGTTAATCGCACATCGTATCGTATTAACGGAAATACAATGTAAAACAAAAAGTATACCATATCATATCCTCAGCCGGCCACCGTCAGATAATGAAGTACATTTGATTGCAGCCGCTCAATGCAAATTACAAGGTATGAACCAATTAGTTCACATTGCAATACGACGCAAAGTTGCAATGATTATAGTCCCCCGGTGTAAGGGCTAACACTTGCCACGGTGCGTTTAACTGAACAATTGTTTATGGATAAAAATATGGCGGTGAGAAACTGGGAAAGTTCTTATCACTACATGGTATAAAACAAAGTGGCTTTCTCTGTCCTTATCCCTATGTATGCTTAAATCTTTAAACTACGCAACGGATTTTGATGCTTTTTTTAATAGATAGAGTGATTCGCAAGGAAAGTTTTAGTATATAATTTATTAGGCTTTAGAAAAAGCGGGCGAAGCCAGATGTTTATAATTTGACACTAGCTGGAACCTGCAGTGTCACTCGCGTGGTCTTCAGTCTATGTGCTAAGGTAGACAATGATATATCTATGCCAAATTTAATACAGATCAGATCAGCTGTTTGTGCATGAAAGAGTAACAAACATGCAAACATTCTTAGAAACTTTCGCGTTCTTAATATTAGTGGGATTAAATGCCTCAACACCTCCTAGTCTTTAAATGTATACGATATGTTATTACAAGTGAAAAAATATAACATTTAATTCTTCTCAATTATAAAGATTCAATTCATACAGGTGTTTTAATAAATAGCCAGAACTCAGATGGAAAGCATACATTATTTTTTATTAACCTACAATAATTCAGAATTCGCAGAACTGTCACTGAAAAGGTAGGTATTATCAGTATTCAGTAAGACAAATTTCATTATCTCAAATCCAGCTAGAATAGTGAAATTTCATTAAATAATTCCATGAAAGTTGCCGTTAAAATCTCTACATGAGAATGTTTTTCCGAATTTACAAAGGTGTGACTAGGAAGCTTCTATCATTTACCACAAAAAGTAACAAATCCAACTAGTAAAATACATAAAACAATTCCCTGAAAAATAATGTTAAAACTCCCATAGAAAATGTAGAGTTCTGTGAAGCAAATGAACACGTATTTCCTATAACAAGCTTCAAATGAAGCTACATTACACGTAGGTAGTAATTTCAGTAGCCAACTGATTCTATACTTGACTGTAGTAGTATTAACATCTAACTAATAGTTCAAGTGTTAACGGTATCGCTTTCATTGTAACTTCTAATAAGTGGCCATCTTTCATAATTGGAAGCAATTTTCTTCGTCTCAACACATTACGAGGTGTTTTAATGATATAATGGCAGTTCAATGCTATGTTTCGCAAGATTGATCTTTGGGGTAATCATTTTTGGCGGGCATTTTAGGTTTCATGTTTTATGAAGATTTAATTTATTACCCTTGTTAAATTTAATGCGAATTGAGATGTACCTACACGAGACCAAGTACAAGTCATCTTATTAACTTTCAATCGGTATTTCTGTTTTAATATTAATCACAATAAAATTGAATGCAACAAAATCAATCTAGACAGTCTTAAATTTAATATTTAACTAAAATAACAAACAAGAAGTCCGCAAAGCAAGTTGTATCCCCCGACTGCGGCGAAACAGTAAAGCGTAGCTCATCGCTTATAATTTCAAATCAGATATAACCGGCTAAAACCGGACCGGACCGCCTCTAACCGCCCCGAACTGGATTACAACCGGGACGTTCTGGTATAGAAACTGGATTAATCCGGTAAAGTTGTGCGCATGGTTACGCTGATTTGGAAACTTGTTCTTGTTTGTTTCTTGAGATACAAATGTTGTATTGAGTGATCTAGAATTATAAATAAATAAATAAATAAATATTATAGGACATTATTACACAAATCGACCTAGTCCCACAGTAAGCTCAATTAAGGCTTGTGTTGAGTTCATCACACAAATATTTGCCCTGACCGGGGATCGAACCCGGGACCGTCGGCTCAGTAGGCAGTTACTTTACCACTGCGCCAACCGCATCGTCAAATTTATATATAATATCTATATTTATATATAATTATATTCGCTGATAGCAGTAATTTGTAGTAGCTATATGCACTCACTCACGTAAACTGTAAAAAGACAGTGTATGGTGCAGTAATTTTTAACACAAAAAGAATAAGAATGATAATCAATTCCAATTTTAAAAGTACAAAAATCGTAGTGAATGTTTTAATCAGGCTCTAGTTATGACACACTAATATTAGAATCCATAACTATTTCGCAATATCCGATCCCCTTTTGATGTTACAATTTTAGCAGTATATCAATTAGTGTTGGACATTCCATAATACCAATTCAATTAAAAATACCAAAGCGAATACGTTTCAGCTTATATTTAAGGAACGTATAATATTTGTAGTGTGTTTTATGTGTAAATGTTAACAGTATCGTTGCACACAGTTATTGCAGCAAGAGAATATTTATTCAAATATAAAGAAAATATTCCGAGTTGTATTCTTGGCTAAAATGATATTTCCATTTGAAAGAACGGCAAATGCAACGTTTTAAACTATTGAATTTTTGATATCTTGTTTGCGACAATCTTAATTTATCACTTTGTTCATTTTATGTGAATGGCTTTTATGTTAAATATTAAGCACATTTTAGGCAAATATTTATCCGTAGTTTTGAGGATTGTTATAGTTTTTGTCGATTGGCTTGCGCTCCAGATCTCATAGGAACTTTGTTTATATATTCGTTATTCAGCCTACAGGCACTCCTTACACAAATAACAACATAAAAAATTCATCGTGTTTTCATTTCGTTTTGCGAATACAATTTATTTTTTATATTTACAAATAAATCGAATAAATAGGTCAGCATTTGTAATAAAAACATTGCGTCTTAAATCCTTTAAAGATTCATTAATCCAGTCAGTAGGTATTTATGCTCTACAAAAGGTGGCGTAGAAAATGTTTTGAAACGATATTGTTTAGGTATGAAAGGTAAATAAAAATCCAAGTTTTCGACCTTGACAGACCCAGGCGCTAGCCGCCATCTTGAATTAAAGGTGCTAAAATTAGGTATATTTTAAATAACTTCTCAATTGTTTACTAAATCACATAAGTGTCTATGAGGGGTTCAAAGAAGACAAAATTACCTACATTTTTTGCATACATGATTATTCTGTAAGTCTTAAAGGTAAAAAGTTACAAGCGACGGAAATAATAATATTTTCAGAAATCATATAATTTTAATTTTGTTTAAAAATTGTACAGCTATGATTTTTTATTTCTCTTTGATGGCCCGGGCTGGTTAATGGTGGCTTCTTCATTATCGTCGCTGAAATTTTCTGTTTCATTGTCTGTATTTTTAGTTTCCAACCATGAAATTTCGTCGTCATCACAGATTAAATTTACTTTTTATTGATGACTTTACGAATCGTTCATATCGGATATCTTCTAAGGATTCCTTATCCATGTCCCCTCCGTACAAAGTTACTAGAAAGCGTGCTCCAGCGTCTTCGAATTCTTCTGGTCATGACGACGAAATTTCATGGTTGGAAACTAAAAATACAGACAATGAAACAGAAAATTTTAGCGACGATAATGAAGAAGCCACCATTAATCAGCTCGGGCCATCAAAGAGAAATAAAAAATGATAGCTGTACAATTTTTAAACAAAATTAAAATTATATGATTTCTGTCAATATTATTATTTCCGTCGCTTGTAACTTTTTACCTTTAAGACTTACAGAATAATCATGAATGCAAAAAATGTAGGTAATTTTGTCTTCTTTGAACCCCTCATAGACACTTTTGTGATTTAGTAAACAATTGAGAAGTTATTTAAAATATACCTAATTTTAGCACCTTTAATTCAAGATGGCGGCTAGCGCCTGGGTCCGTCAAGGTCGAGAACTTGGATTTTTATTAACCTTTCATACCTAAACAATATTGTTTCAAAACATTTTCTACGCCACCTTTTGTAGAGCAGAGGCTTTTACATTTCCCCACAGACTGGACTACATGTGAAACTTTAACTTTATAATTATTATTATTCAAAGAAGCAATTAGCCATCTGTTAAACTTTCCTACCTCCATTCCTTTAAATCTACATCTGTATGAAAACACGTGTTCTTATCTAGATCAAACAAAATTGACGAACTTTCTTCGTTATTAGAATCAGAAGACTTATTAGCTCCTCCGGTTTCTCATTACACACTATCAAACATACCATCTTAATATAAGTTTGCCAAAATTTGCAGAGAGGTAAATATAGCCGTTCCTAAGTTTATCTTGCGGTCTAGGCTTTATGAAGTCACCTGAGGATAGGGGATCCACGACTTTCTGGGGATTTTCTTCGTTGAATATTTTCACTCAATATAAGCAATAGTTTTGGATATACGAGGTGTACCTTATTTTGCTGAACGTTAAAGTGAGAATTCAGAATTATTTATTAAATTTTTATTTTATTGTATACCGCTTGTAAAAGTTAAGGACTATGTAGTTAACTACTCATAAAAATCGGTCTTCTCACTCTGCCATTTATCTATCAGGCAAGCAGAAAGCAAGAGCAATATCTTTAATTAGATTAGGTAAATGTCTAACTTATGATTTCACATATTTTACAATATTTTTACAGTTATTGTTACTCTACTGACCCACTTCAAGAGCTAGATTAAATGGTTTTCGACTCCAAACCAAATTTGGATAAATTTTGTCTCATATTTAGGTTTCGTGTCATTATGAACAAGTGAATGCGCGTGAAACATTAACCTTAAATTACATATCTAGTTGAATCTCATATTTCTAACATCATTTCTACCAAGTTCTGTATTTCTAGTTCACTTTACGAATTGTTTTTTGAATCTAAATCTACACAAAACTGATCTAAATCAATGTTAACATTTTTGTCCATTTTTTTATTGATAGGTATGCTTAAAAACTACTTCGATACGATATTCTATCAGAAACTAATAATTCCTTCAGATACTTTTTTTTCGATTTATTATTTATCCTTGGTTTAAATCTCGCGGATTCGGGGCGAACAGCTAGTTACGAACATAGGAGTATACCCATATGTTTCGATGTTAAAGCTTCAACGACACCAATAAAAAGTGCACTTGTTCTAAAATCTATATAATCTAAACATACCCAGATGTTGTTCGCATGAATTCACAGACCAAGTTTCCACAGAAGCCAGCGATGCGTAAATTAATTACTATACATTAATTAGACGTGTGATCTTCAAAGGCCTCATATAATGTACTTAATGTTCTTATGTAAATATCCAAATGAGTTGGAGCCGCTGATGTATGGACATGTTTCAATGTTATGCCACTTTTATTCTGTTCAAAAATCTCTTCTCGGCAATTACATTTGTACAATATTTATTGAGTAGGATCTTATTTGGTTGATTAATTTGATGTGACATTTATATATATTTAATTTCCAAGTATTTTATTGCTAAAAGGATCAAGAAACTAATTTTCTTCCTGCATTTCTAAGTTGTTATAACTAAACTTTTGTGTTAGCTTATTCAGCGAACGTGTACGGTGTCTATTTTCATCTCATATCGGATTCCAAAAGTTTTTCGTTTTCGGAATCATATAAAACCATATTCATGCTTTCACGCTGTTCTCACGCGAACAATTTTACAACATAAAACTTTGATTGCATTCCTAACTTTACCTTATTAAAGATTAAACGATCATCACCAAAAATATGTCATTTGAAATTAGTTACGTTTGATATAATAATTTTTCAATGTTAAACGTCTAAACTGGCAGTTAAACGTTTACGTGAATACGAAAGAGCAGAAGTCCAAATATAACTCCCTGTGAGACACCTAAAATCACTATACGTCCTTTAGCCCGCCAACAACCGTTGCCAATGCGGTTCTGAGACACATACCTTGGGATATATTCTCTGCGATTAAATTACCGTCAGCAACGGCATCGAGACGTGAACACACTGAAATGACAGCACAAAGTCTTATAACCACATTATCATACGCTTTCTTACGAACGTTTTTGAAAATTTTACAAGGAAATGTTTTACAAAGTAAGTAATGTAACCGAATTTTTATTATTACATTAAAAATGAATCTTCTGAAGTAAAAACCTCGCTCATAAATAATGGAATCCCATCGTCATCCACAATAAATGTATATTTTATTAATGGCAAAATAAACTTCAACGCTTTACATCGTTTATAACTGCCAAAGTATTGAAGCGTCGGAAGTAGAAATGTAAACAATAAACACAAAGAAATATATAAACCCCCGAAGATATATTACGATGTAAGAGCGGAGTGGAATTATGAAATTTAACCGAGTCTGGTACCGGTCGAACGGATCCGAATATCGGAGTTTACGAGTAACTTCAGCAAAGTTCCCAAGTCGCGCCAACTCTACCGCGATCGCTTTGAAAAATGAATTGTCTGCACTTCAAATATATGGTTTAAGTTGAGAAGCTGCGAGAAATATGAAGAATATTTCTTGTGAATCTTTACGTCTCTTTGTTATCATTTTGGAGTTACTTGCGCTTTTAAATTCTGTACTTTGTGGTGTGTGCTCTTTTAATATTGAAGCTTGAAATATAAAGAAACATATATCAAATGCAAAAATCAAAATATTGAACTTTTAAAATCTGTCACGTAAGATACATTAAGAAAGGGATTACTATTGTTTTTGTTTCTAATTGCTGTAACTTTAACTTCAGGATTATATGCATCACCTTACTTCATCTCGCTTAGATCCCAAGGTAAGTTGCATAGCTCGGCATCTTAGATGGGTACAATAATCATATGCAAAGTGATCATTAAGTATGCGGGCTGCATCTTGCTGCATGCGACGTTGAATCTAGCTGTGACATTTGAATATTCTGTATAATAAATAGCACTCCATGTGTCCCACTTTTTGTTGTGACATTGAAAGATATATTCAATGTGAATGTCATTATAATTGGAGAGGTTTCAACATTGAGAGAATTATTACGTGTGCCTTAGTTGAGCTCGCATTTGTGTTTTATCCGAGGTTCTCTCTTACCATTCTATTGAACATCGTTAGTGTATTTTTAGTAAGAATACTGCAGAAGCTACATTTAATGCTACACTAAAATTTATATTGGTTCACGTTTTGATTCGATTGTATTGCTTGCTGTTGTTTGGTACAAACTTTATCTATACCGTAATAGTTTTTACAGATGTTCAAAAGTAATCTAGCGTCAAATTGGTATAATATTATTGCACACCGTTTCGTCATAATCCCATAATCAATTTGACATGAATAATTCGAATTACTCATCCCAAAATTGAAATGCGAATATAATTCATGTTTTCATTATTGACGTTAAGTGTGGCATGATTTAATTTAGCTAGGCGTCTCGTGCGTTATGTGAGAGGCTACGTTTGTGCTAGAGCCTACGGGACGGTCGCGTAGAGCTGGTAAGTTGTTATTCAGTACCAAGAAGCTTATATCTAATACACTGGAGATTGCACTATGACCATTAACTTGTAACAAGAAAATATGACGTTGAATGACGCCTGTATGTTTTTTATCCCTTTCACACCTAACTTCCTATCGTTCAGTATTTTGGTAGTTTTTAGTGTGGGTTCGAATCCGGGATCGCTCGTGACGATATAATTGTTTGTCTGGTTTTATGTCTGTTAACTGCCAATTAATAAAACCTGCGTTGTGTAGAACAAAAGTGAGTGATTTTTTATAGCTTATTAGCTTACCTTTCAAAGTAAATCATTTTGGACCGGATTCTCCGGATTCACTTAGGCATATTTTTTTTTTTTAATAAAAGATGATTCTTTCACTAATTACATAAAAAAAATTTAATATCCATAGGGGTTTCTTCCTTGCCTTTTGTATTATAAACTATTAGAGGTCTAGGAAATACACGACGGATAACAGGTTTAGAGGAAGATGAATGTTCACAGCAGACGAGTTTGATTGATGCGCCAATGTATTGTGCTGTTAAGGTAATCTGATAAGGTATTTATGCCTAACTAAAGCTAGAATTTCAGGCATATCTGTGTTGGATTATATGCATGTATTTGCACAACCAGTTAGGCTAGTGTATAATGTTATATTGCAAGTGAATAATCATAACGTCTATTAGCCTAACCACATTTCAAATTTTGTCCCGGTTTTTTGCAGAAAAAGCTTATCTATATTACTGATATTATAAACTGAAGAGTGTGTTTGTTTGAACGCTAATCTCAGGTACTACTGGGCCGATTTGAAAAATTCTTTCGGTGATAGATAACCCATTTATCAAGGAAGGCTATAGGCTATATATATCATCATGCTACGAACAACAGAAGCGGAGCGATTCGGATAAAACCACGGAGCACAGCTAGTAATATCATATGTATCATTTGTACCTCTCTCAAGCGTGCAATCAATTCGTAACTGCGTCCAATGTCCATACATCAAAAAATGCTCTTTCTCTATAAATGGCCTGTGTCATATCATTCCCTATAGACCTTGACCACAAACCACTCTGTCGCAAGCCAGAGATCAATTTAGAATTCCACAGTTTCGTTTTTCTGTCTGTCCCTTAACGGAAACGGTACGTACGGAACGGGGCACGCATAAATGAATAATAACGTTTATTGTTTTATTTTCGCCAGTCTAAATTTCGCGGTATGGCTTTTTGCGGTTGTCTACCGATTTAGCCTTTAATTCCGTTTTTATTTTATGTCCGCGCTTTTTGTTATAAAGCGTTTACAGTGATATATTTGAATCCTTTTGCTTATTTTGATACATCGAAGCGGTAATGTTTATAGCGACCATAATGTAAATGTTAAATATGATATTGAGCTTTGCAATTCCTTCTATAAAAGAGCATTCCCTAAACAGTACTATCAAGCCAAATTCTATATCTTCTATGGGAATAAATATTCCTATAATAGGTTTTTTGGAAGTATTACTTTCAGAAAATAAATAGGCAAGATTTAAGTCTAGTTTCTAAAAGTAGGTACTACGCTGCTATACGCTAGGAGATAACACCATCCGTTTTTCTATTGCATTTTACTATAGGCATATGTTTATTGTAAGATAATTCAAGCTGTATCATTTAACCCTTATATAATTCTATTCTATATTTCAGTTACGAAAACCTTCACTTGCGCAATTTAGGATCAGTTTAACAGTTATATACAGCTATTTAATTCAGCGCTCTAAGGGGTAGCTTATAAAGATGTCCACAGCGAACCGTTTTAGGGAAATGGTCATGTTTTATTTATTTCTACCTCCTGTCCGGTATAAGGCTGGGTTTATGGGATAGAGGAATAATATTTCATAGCTAAGATACGGTGTTATGATTGAGTGACAGAGTTTAATGTGTGTTGATTTCCTTCAAAATGCAATAATTTATAGCGTTCACCTTTGACAATTCAGTGCTGGTGTTTGTAAAGATGAGGCCTTGTCTCTAGGCTTTCTTGTTCTTATGTGATGCTTTGAATATTTATTATTATATATAGTATTTTAGTTATGTGCAGTTCAATGGTTAAATATAGTAATCTATATCTAATACATCCATCTTCATGCAGAGAGGAAATTACGGGAAGTAGTTATCAGGTGTCATTCTTAAGTAATTGAAGGATACGTACTCTGAATATAGGAGTACGAAACCAATTTAACTCCCATCTGCATGAATTTCACCATCATATCCTTGTACAGAAACTTGATCGATTCTAGTTAAAATTTGTGTGTAGGTACAAATATATTTGCGTGTACCTACTACAATATTTGTAATGTAAGTACTGTTTTATTCATTACAAAGTACTATTTTTACGTGTTAAATGGATAAATAAAAACCGAATTACCGTCATCGCTAATTGAAAAACCTCCTTATGCTGGCGCTACACATTGGCTTCAAAGTTTGAGCAAACATTTGTACAAACTTTGAAGTGAAAACTTTGAACGCAAACACGATTAAGCCGGCGCCAGACATATGTTCAAATACGCAAATACCTACAAAGTCGCGAAGTGTGGCACTGACATTTGCGTATTTGTGCAAAGTTTGAACACATATTTGTAGTTTGCCATCATGTGTCGGTTTTTAGTGCGCACATCAAAGTAAACAAAGTTCAAAGTTTGTGCGGCCTGCCACACTTGTTGCAGTGTTTAGTCGCGTGTGCGCCGCTGAACGGAGCAGTTGTATGCAATTGGTATTTTGAGCGTCAATAATGGAGTGGTGTAATGACACAGTAATATAATTATTTATTGAGCTACTTCAAACAAAAAAATTAAAGGCACCCAAATAAAACAGTCTGACGGAGTCATCAAAATCGTCGTCTATTCTGTGAGCCATCTTTGCGGTAACTGTGCCCGTAAATCATTTGAAAGACAAGTCTAGCCGGATACATTAGTGCATATAAAGTTTGATCAAAGTTTTGAAAATGTGTGCTCAAACTTTGATCCCAATGTCTGGCGCCGGCATTACAAATATGCCTGCTAGACTTGTTTTCAAATGTTTTACGGCACAGTTATTGCAAAGATGGCTGATAGATCGGAAGACGATTTTGTGGACGCCGTCAATCTGTTTAATGTTAAATTATCCCTATACTGGGTTAGAAGGCTATTTCTCTTTCTTTTTATTTCATGTACCGTAAACGGTAGTGATAAATTATTTTTTATTCGGACCCATGCGTCGTTTACAACGTTACGGTTTTTGTGGTCTTTGTTTTTTGGATCCCATATGGAGGGTTCCGCTTCAAGTAGCTGAAGAAATTCGATAACTACATCATTACTCCACTCCATTATGACACTCAAAATATACACACACAACTGCTCCGGTCAGCGGCGCGCGCGTTACCAACTAAGCATTGCAACAAGTGTGGCAGGGCGCACAAACTTTGAAGCAACTTTGAAGTTTGATTACTTTGATGTTCGCAGAAAAACCGACTCGACTCGGCAAACTTCAAATATGTGTTCAAACTTTGAACAAATAGGCAAATGTCAGTGCCACACTTCGCGACTTTGTAGGTATTTGCGTATTTGATCACATGTCTAGCGCCTGCATTAAGCCGGCGCCAGACATTGGGATCAAAGTTTGAGCACACATTTTCAAAACTTTGATCAAACTTTATATGCACAAATGTATCCGGCTAGACTTGTATTTCAAATGATTTACGGGCACAGTTACCGCAAAGATGGCTCACAGAATAGACGACGATTTTGATGACTCCGTCAGACTATTTTATTTGAGTGCCTTTAATTTTTTTGTTTGAAGTAGCTCAATAAATAATTCTATTACTGCGTCATTACCCCACTCCATTATTGACGCTCAAAATACCACTCACAGGTATATGTATGCTCACAGGTTAACTATTGCATACAACTACTCCGTTCAGCGGCGCACGCCGCACACGCGACTAAACACTGCAACAAGTGTGGCAGGCCGCACAAACTTTGAACTTTGTTTACTTTGATGTGCGCACTAATGCCGGCGCCAGACATTGGGATCAAAGTTTGAGCACACATTTTCAAAACTTTGATCAAACTTTATATGCACTAATGTATCCGGCTAGACTTGTCTTTCAAATGATTTACGGGCACAGTTACCGCAAAGATGGCTCACAGAATAGACGACGATTTTGATGACTCCGTCAGACTGTTTTATTTGGGTGCCTTTAATTTTTTTGTTTGAAGTAGCTCAATAAATAATTATATTACTGTGTCATTACACCACTCCATTATTGACGCTCAAAATACCAATTGCATACAACTGCTCCGTTCATCGGCACACACGCGACTAAACACTGCAACAAGTGTGGCAGGCCGCACAAACTTTGAACTTTGTTTACTTTGATGTGCGCACTAAAAACCGACACATGATGGCAAACTACAAATATGTGTTCAAACTTTGCACAAATACGCAAATGTCAGTGCCACACTTCGCGACTTTGTAGGTATTTGCGTATTTGAACATATGTCTGGCGCCGGCTTTACACCAATAACTAACTTGCTTCACACATCGCTTTCGCTACGCAAATATAGTTTATATCTCAAAAACAATAATGTCCATTTTCGCTTGGATTGGTTTACATTTCTCATTTTAATGTATGGCTTCAGAGATAAATCGAGAGACAGTGGGTATGATTGATTGGAGCACATTTAAAGTGGTATTGGTCGCTCTTCTAATGGGTTGTGTATAATTTGAGTTTTTGTGTGTTGTGTGTTGTGTGGTGAACGCGGTGCAATCAATTCAATCGTCTTTTTCTTAAGTTTTCGTGCTAAAAATGTACTTAGTTTATGTTTAAAGATGAAATTATAGTTTTGCAAGTGCATATCTATACTAATATTATAAAGAGGAAAGGTTTGTATGTATTTATGTATGTATGGTTTTCACGCATAAACTACTAGACCGATTTTGATGAAATTTGGCACAGATAATCTTTAGACCCTGAGAAAGAACATAGGCTACCTTTTATTACGAAATATGTACCACGGGCGAAGCCGGGGCGGACTGCTAGTGATATTATACTTTTTAAAAAAGAAAAGGTTTACGAAACCACTTCGAAGTCATATTTTCAACTAGTTCTAGGCAAGGAAATATTCGTAAAATAAAAAAGTAGATTATCAAATTTATCATTATTATATAATACCATTATCAAACATTTACTTACCTGAGCTTATCTATATATTTTATTAAAATGATTTTCCGAAGTTGTTTATTTTATTTTCACGATATAACATGTGAACTGAGAATTCGATTCAGAATCTTGTCACATCATAAAAGCCAAATAAAGAAAAATATATCATTCAAAACAGCGGGAAAGCCGCGAAAATAATAATCTTTTTTTTAGAATATCGTGACATTTATGTCTTGTCTATTTCGAATGTCTGCCGTTCAATTTCCGTGCAAATAAAATATATGTCAAGTGCAGGGGAAATAGAGGGATCTCGAAGCGTTTTCTATTTAACAAGCAAATGTACTAAACAGATTTATCACGTATATAACTGTGTATATAACTGTAGTTTGGGTTATGTACCTACCTACTGTCGGCAAAGTTTCATCAAAATGTGTTTAGTAGTTTTTGGGATGAGTTAATCAGTCTCGCAAAGTGATAGTGACTGTTGTGATGGAATGTACAAGGTTTATTTTCACAATTAAATTACTATCGTACGTATTATAATAAATACAAAATACGTACGTATAATATAAGTAATGGAGCTTTCGAGACGTAGCCAAATTGAAAGAAAAAAAATTGGTTGTCTGTAAAGTCGGTTTACTGACGATAGTTGAACGTGACAACGTCCGATTGTGCTTCTTTGTCGCTCGTTCCGCGCTCTCGCTCGCACTTCACGGAAGCCTTACACGGAACGCCTCAGAGCGAGGTAACGCCGCATGAGTCATGTTTTTTCGTGCGTGCAGGCGGCTCTATCGAATTATAAGACGTTGTCACGTCAATATTAGGTACTATAGGTAGTTAAAACTTAAGAAGTACCTACACTAATTTTATCGCTTAACATTTGTCTTAGTAAAGTATACATTTTAGAAATGTTATTATGTATTATTAAGTACAGAAAATCCTTTTCTAATACGTTTAATTAATTTTATTGTTTCTTTAATAACATTAAAACTTGTTGTTACGTTGGTAAACCTCTAAATAATAAAAAATTTTACCTGACTTTCAAATAAAACCGAGGCCCAATTTCACAATCTTAATAAACGTTGTTCAAATATAAGCGGTCGTTTATCGCGACGTTTAATATGACAGAATCCACATAAACAACTCGTTATATTTTAACTAGTGATTTTGTTGGTGAAATCACGTTTTTATTTGAGTTTAGTAGGTCTTGCGATAAAAAAAAATTTTTAACACAATTTCCCAATTTACCACAAATAAGTGGGTACTTGAATATATGTAGTTTAAACACTATAATAACATTTAATCTAAATTCTAAAGTAATAAAAAAATTATGATGTTTTTAGGGTTCCGTACCTCAAAAGGAAAAAACGGAACCCTTATAGGATCACTTTGTTGTCCGTCTGTCCGTCCGTCCGTCCGTCCGTCCGTCCGTCCGTCCGTCTGTCAAGACCCTTTTTCTCAGGAACGCGTGGAGGTATGAAGCTGAAATTTATATCAATTACTCAGGTCTACTGTCCCTTGAAGCTGTGAAAAAATCAAACTTCTAAGCCAACGCAATCAAAAGATACAGCCGTTTATGCCGCAAATTTTCGACGCTTGCAAGGGAATCAAAACCTACAGGGTGCTTCCCGTGAACTCAGAATCTTGAAATTTGGTACGAAGCAACGTCTTATAGCATAGATAAAGGAAAAATTACGAAAACCATAAATTTTTAGTTACATCACATAATATATTTTTTTTTAATAATTTTAAACTTACTACCCATTTCCTCATAAACGCGTAGAGGTATTAAATTGAAATTCATACCAAATACTCAGGTCTATAATACCTTTAAGCTGTAATAAAATCAAACTTCTATGTCAACGCAATCAAAAGAAACAGCAATTTAAGCTGCATATTTTGAAACTCGCAAGTACTCGCAAGGGAATCAAAACCTAAAGGGTACTTCCAGTCGACCTAGAATCTTGAAATTTGGCATGAAGCAACGTTTTATAGCACACATAAAGGAAAAATTCCGAAAACCTTAAATTTTTAGTTACATTACAAAATATATACTGTCGTAATGAACGAACTTTGTAAACCTTGCAGGTTTGTACGGAACCCTCGGTGCGCGAGTCCGACTCGCACTTGGCCGGTTTTTTTCTGTTACATTGGTTATGTTACAGGAGAAGTTATTAAAATTTGGTCGCACAAATCCAGAGAAAGCGGCTAGTTCAATAATACAATATTACAGTGAAATTAGTCTCGAGAAATTTTTGCATATGTAGTGGTGTGTATATTACTCAGATCTTAGAGCGCGTTTCCATTATATCGTTCTAGCCTATACAAAAATGTTTCGATATCCTAACATTACTATTTAATTTTATACTTATCCCTAGCAATACTCTGATTTATGTTTTAAAGAAAATGGTTTTGACTTTATAAAAAAAATAATATATCATTCAATTTTACGTCCTTGAGCCAATGACAAGGCGAATACCGTGAAACAATAAAATATCTTGTTCATAATAATTTGTTTCGTAATTAATATTTGACCATAATAATTACGAAACAAAACATATAAATAAATCGTCACTTGATAGTGGAAAGTGGAAACACGCACAAAACCAGAATAAACCAGTTTACGCTGTCCGCAGGTGCCTCGTGCAGTCCGGCGTCAGTCGCTGCGCTTGGTACCGTTAGAACATAAAGCACACATTTCATTCGAAAATTATAATTATTACGTAGTTTAATTGTTAAATTTTGTATTTGTTGATTGTTGTTATTGTTTGTTATTGTTGTTATTGTTTGTTATTAAAGTGAAACTTTTATTACATCGTCTCAAACTTTTTGGTCTGTGTAGCGCATGTCGCGTGTATCGCGGCTGCCGAGTAGGTATACCTAGCCGACCGTCACGCGACATGCGCTACACAAAGCAGTGTTCGGAACCGTTCGAACAGTTTCACTTTTACCGTGGTTTACATTTTTGGCCGGAGAACACCTAATTCATACACGTCTTCACTGAAGTAAAAATCGGCACTGCTTGTAATGTTTGGAACTAATAAAATATTAATAATACTAATATTATATACTTGAATAAAAACTAAAAATAAAATGTTGTTTTTTTTTTATTTGCTGACCATACACTACTACAAACGCAAAAATTTCTCCAAGCTAATTTACCTGTACCACCCTCATATCTTTGTACCTAATCACTCAAGATTAATAATAAAATACTTGATTATAAAAGTATTAAGTAAAGTATTAAGAATCGTGATAAAATGTTCATTGCGGGGATCTTAGTTCGTCGAATGTGTATTAATATAAGTCCCCCTAATGACAAAATTCCAATAATTTATGAGATACGAATATTTTAATGTTTTTACCTTCTTTACTGAAGATTCCTTTAAAATGTCGTTTATAGGGGAGTGTAAGCTATTTTAAATTTTTCTGGGGGCTTTTTGAAAACAATGTTATTTTCGTATGTCCGAAACTAGATCTCTTCCTCGTCTTTATTTTTTAGGTGCACATATGTAATTCCAAGTTCAATCGCTATCTGCTTATGAAAATCACATCGAAATGAGTCCAAATGTTTCTGAGTTTATCAACTTAACGAACGAAACCTTAACATTGTTAGTTTTAACTATAAATACCTCCAAATAGTGTAAATAAATGTCTAGAGTCTAGACAGGCACTTTTGGACAATAAACTGGGAACACCAATTAATATTATATTTAGAAGTGTACTTAATAATTCCAATTAACTTAACTAGGTGCTTAAATAGTGAATAACAATAATATTCCCATTCACAAAATGTCTTGTACAATTCAATCCCATACATTATGTACGAAATGTTCCGCATAACTCTGTTCGCATTAAGTGCGTTTAATATCTAATTATTTCCATTACAAATATTATTTCGTTCGATTTTAGAGCTTATTGCAATAGTGTAAAGGCGTTTATGTCGTGAAGGGATTTTCATGTAAATTCGTTTCGCACATGGCGCGGGGTGCGCTCACATGTGTTACGTTTGTGCTTAAGGGAATTAAATATTATTATCCGTGATATTGTTTCAGTGTGTTTGTGCGTATATTGAGTACTGTACTTCCAAGACGGAAGTAATTTTTATATGTATAAGTAGAAAAATAATAAGATAAAGGTCAAGATTTTCGTTAAGGTTATTTTTATTTCCATATTGTTATAGGCAACTTACAATGTTTATAAAATTACCAGAATTTCAATACATAAATAACCATTTTAAAGTCAGGTAATCCTACATCATAAAACTTACAATAACATTTGCAAACTATTAAAACCATGTAGAAATACATTCGAATCTTAAACTATTAAGATCAAAATCTTCCTACAAAATCCATCTTAAAATGCATATTGAACCCAATCTTTCAATCAGGATCAAAAACTACAATCAAGAAAAGAGCTTCATAGTTCAAACATATCATCAAATTAATTAATGTTAAAAATAGATTCGCAAAAGCAATCTCAGCACAAACAAACCGACAGATTACACGAAGTAATTGATCGAAGGGAAAGTTGGTGCATTTTTATATCTTCAATTTTACTACGGAGCACCTATTTCATATTCTACCGGATTTTGTAGGCTTTCGAGATCATGTTATTGTTGAAATTATAATTGAAATAACTTTTTTCGTTAAATGTGATTGTAGTTTCCTTGAAAATAGCACGTGGCTTCGATTTTGTGTTTTAGTAGCCTCAGTTAGTCAAAAGTTGTTGTTGGCTGTAATCTATAAGAATATCAAGAAAGGTTGACCATAAACTCAAAGATTATCAAAGAAAGATTAAAATATAAGTAAACGTCTTAACACAATGAATAAATAACGTTACAATCTCTGTATAATACACTTTTATATGTTATAATAATAATATCCTATCTTATCCAAGAACAAAAGTACTATAATAAACACAATTTACATAATTATATAAATGCCGAGATAACAACATAAAATATCTTCCGTTAACAATATTATCTCGCAATTAGCAAGTCAAGAGAAATGGAGCACAAAAACCAAAGAATATTCCAGTCTAGCAAGGTCGAAAAATAGAAGTTAAAGCCGATCTCCACAATGACTCTCAGAGGTCATTAGCACCATCTTTTCATAGGATTCACGACAGTTCCCTTATATAATGACCCTTGACAACGCTACGCCGATGTTTTTGCTTGTTCACTCCAATTTAAAAATTTGGTCCGCTGAAATTAGTTTCAGTTCATATTTTGGTCAAATATTTTTTGTTGCTTTACTCTCGTACAAAGTTGCCTTTCAATTTTTGTACACAAATACAAGTGGAACGAACAGTGAATTTTTTAGCTTATTTTTGTAAACATTAGAAAACAATTAACGTAATGGTATTTTTCGTAATCTTCCTACGCAACCTTGACACTAAATCCTGAAAGCTAGACATCTAGACATCATTTTTGCCACCCATTTAATATCGATACATTTTTACTAGAGATGAAACGGATATCCGGTAACTATCCGGTATCCGGCCTATCCGGCCGCCATAATACTATCCGGCCGAATACCGGATAGCTACTATTCGGCCGGATATACATCCGGCCGATTAAAAAAAAATAGCTGGATAAAAGAAACATATTTTTGAGTAATTATTTGCTTTAATTAGCAAGATTTACATTTCCCCGAAATCAATAATTATTGAATATGTTACGAAACTTGCAAGATATTATTTTACTTGATAGGTATTAAAATTATTGCAATTAGATTATTTATTATTAAATACATTACCTGCTTTTTTCGCTTCGCCGCCACGTGAAATATTAACATTGCATAATAAACAAAGAGCTAACTTTTTATTTTCACTGCTTATGTCAAAGTATTCCCATAAAGACGATCTTTTCTTCACCGATGCCATTTCTCATTGCTAAATCTTTTAGACCTATGTATATATGTATGTACTTAAAATAATAAGAGCACAAATAAAATTATAACCTAAAAACGATCACGCACGTGTCTGCCCTGCATGCAATCGACACAATAATAAAATTGTACAATTGTTAACTTCACTCATCAACGAAAAGACCCGAATCGAACCGAGTCCATCCTATCGTTCGCGCGACGCCTACGCAAACGGCTAAGTTTCGCCGGATATTCGGCGGCCGGATATTCGGCTATCCGGCCACTTGGTCGGCCGAATATCCGGTATCCGGTATCCGGCCAAACTGCTATCCGTTTCATCTCTAATTTTTACTAGAATACGATTGGAACAATTCAGCTGAAATATTAAATTCATTCCCAAAACTCAATGTCAGAGTGATAAATCAATTAAAGCAAAATAAACCTTTCAACAATAACATAGAACGTAAATTGTGAAAACCGTGCGCGATGGTCCGAAACTTGCAAAAGATAATTAAGGTGGATAAAAAATAGAATATTCGAGGCCTCTCGAATATCCGCCGTTCGACCGGAAGTATCGCCATTTTATACTGTCCTGTTTGAGTTAGGATTTTTGGCGGAATTGCTGGTTGCGTAGTGTGAAAGGATAAGTTGATTTAATGGTTCTCTATTGTATTTGTTTTAATTGGATTTTTGTTTGGTAGAAAGCTATAGTCACTTTTTTTGATCATATATATTATCTACATATCTATCATACGGTCTGTCATCTTATTCTTATTTGTGTAGCATTAAATTAAAGATAAATATATGTTTATTAAGCTATCTATTATGAAAATCGTTTTTTTTTTCAGGAACTATTTTTTATGTTATAATTTTAAACTAATTTATTTATTAATCAAGTGTTTCTACTTTCTTCATATAATGTAAATTATAATAAACCTAACCAATTTTTCTTCTTTCATTACAGGTACGTGCAAAATAGTCTGGTCATAGGTTAAGGTAAAAACAGCATCGTACATCAACAATTTCTGGTGGAGTCGTGATTGCACTGCGGGCCAACATTAATGGCTAACTTAATTACGTACAGCTCTCGATAGTGACAAGTGGTCCTTTGGGATGTTGCTTTTATTTTGGCCCGCCTTGTAGCTTTGTTTGGGGTAGGATATACCTACGAGATTACTGTATTTTAAGGCTTGATTATTAAGTTAGAATTGTATTTGAACGTTTGGTTTGGAAATTATATGTGTGTGACATTTTTAACGGTCTAAAGAAGGTCCCAAAAGACTGTGACAAAAATTACATAAATATCAAAGTTTGACTTCGTCATTTCTATGCAATTTATTTTTAAATCTTTATTCGTACATTGCAGTTATATACAGTACTCCAAACTTAATAATGCGCATGCAAATCTTCGCTAATTGTCGTATTTCCGAAGACACTCGAATCATTGAATCGTAAGAACCCTAAACAATGCACTTGCATTTTACACCTTGTTCAAAAGAAATAGAAGTCAATTCACGGTCATACACAATCAAAAACAAATCGGGCGGTAGGTGACGGTAGCCTGTCAGTCAAAAAACTCAAAAATCCGTCAGTCGTCTTTAAATATTGGTGGTGACTGCACGTGTTCTCTCTGTGTGGAATTATATAGAGCTGCTATTACATACCCTTCTTGGTTTTGTTTTTAAAGGTGAATTAAATTAATCGATGAAATGATTTACACAGGTGATGGCAGTAGGGAAAGTGAAAATGAAGAAGAGCATAATGAAAGTTCCGATGTATCTAAAATGTCAGAAATAAAGATAATCCCTGATTTTGATTGTTTTTATTTTATTTTTTTATAATTGTCACAATATTGAAGAATGATCAGTACTGTAAATACTTTTGAACTGAGATTTTAATGATTAGATATATGGTTTAAATATAAACCTGTGTTTGAAAACCATATTTTATACAATACTAGCTTGCCACCTGCGGCTTCGCCCGCTTTGTCTAAAACCTAATAAATTATATACTAAAACCTTCCTCTTGAATCACTCTATCTATTAAAAAAAACCGCATCAAAATCCGTTGCGTAGTTTTAAAGATTTAAGCATACAAAGGGACATAGGGAAATAGGGACAGTGAAAGCGACTTTGTTTTATACTATGTAGTGATAAATTTTGTGTGTTATTTTAACCTTCTTTTCTTCCATCATTACACCAGCTTCAGTAAGACACTTAAAAGTACTATAAAATTTTCCAAGTAAATCAATCCAACAAAGATATATTCGCAATCGTGGGTTTATACTCGCTATTTACTTACAAGGAATTATCGAAACAAAATCGTTACTTACAAATACATATTAATTTCTTTTAGCACAAAATATATAATTTGACTAAATTATGCATGAAGAAAATGCATTTAACCACTCTATATAGATATCATCTTCGGACGCTCCGGGAATATGACAGTTGCCGAACAGCGACGAAGATTTCAATGCGCATTATTACTTTTGGAATACTGTATAATGTTTACATTTAAATTAATAGCATCCAGAATTACACAAAAAACAGTCATTAAGTTTATTCTCAAGAATTCTAAATCATGGTCACCCAAAAGTCTGATAGATGAGTGGAATAAATCACTCCTACGCGTAGGGTGACAATTCTGTCTTGTAATTAGGGGAATTTGAAAACTGTATAATCCGGTGTGGGCGGGGTCCATTAATATTGGGCCATATGATGTGTATTGCGCACATGGTCACCCTAGTATCACAGATGGTACTTAGAATTATAAAGGAAGTTAGTATATGTAAATAAATTAATATTTAATTGGTTAGATAATAAGATATAAAATGCATACTTTCGATAGAAATACCTTCAATCTAAATAATACTAAAATAGTGGTTAAAGTATGAATAGTTCGCGTAAAATTCGTAAGAAATTTCAATACCCTGATGTAATTTTTTTTTCTTATAATCATACAGTGAATAAATATTTAATATCCACGCAGCTCCTAGATAAGTAAATAATAATATCAATTCACTATTCCAGACATATTTTCTATCACGGCATCACGTGTGAACGGGTGGACCAATTTCGATAATTATTTTTTTATTATATTCCTTGAAGTACGAGGATGGTTCTTATGTAGAAATATGTGCCACGGGCGAAGCCGGGGCGGACCGCTAGTACAATATAATTTCACAAGAACAAAGACTTAAATAAACTACAAAGTAATAACAAGTTACTTCGCTGTTATATAATGGAAAGCATTAAAACCACCTCTACCTGAATATAATCTGAATTATACCATAAAAGTGATGTATTGTTATTATTAAAACATTGTTTAATACAATGATATTATATATAGAAACAAGAGGTAGATACGTCATCAACGCACCAAAACTGATTCCGTGAATTGGTCCTATTTGGGACCAATGCAATCAGTCAGATTGTGTCCGGTCCCAGTGAGCGCATGTGCCGATAGGTACATTAAAGTTGTCGAAAATGCCTTCCTGTGTGTTCAGAAAGTGCACGTATTCGTGCAAAAAAATAAAGAAAGATAAAGGAATATCATATCACAGCAAAATATATTAAATTATTACAGTTAGGGCCGATTTTTCAATGCCCAGATAAACAGCTAGATAGACTTTATTCTTCATGTTGTGTTTAACTCTTTATTATAATGAACAAGTCATTACATTTTTATAAAGTATATCAAAGTACCCACATTATAATTAATATTACATACAACATCTTCCCCTTTCAATAAGATATAACATAAGGATAATAAAATAATTTGCTGACGAACGATACTAATTTTACAATGAATCTTATATATACACTTAAGCAATAGAGTACATTCATTACAGTAAGTTTAGCTAAACAATCAATTAGTTTGCAATAATCTATATCTATCCATTAGTGCAAAACATAACATCATGTATGATATTCTATAGACATTAATTATAAATCATCTCAGCTAGTAACATTAAACAAAATTTAATGATAACCATTCAATCATAAATTTAACACATTACTCGCACTTAACCTATAAATATTTTAACACAAAAGCCAAACAATAGTAGAACATTCGATATACACATATTCCTATACTACATCATCCGATACTATTTTTTGTTTTTTTTTTTTTTTTTTTTTTTTTTTTTTTTTTTTTTTTTTTTTTTTATCAAAAGCTCTACCTATTATGCAATTATTTAATATTTTTTCAACTTCAATGCATACTGTTGTGTTTAACTCTTTATTATAATGAACAAGTCATTACATTTTTATAAAGTATATCAAAGTACCCACATTATAATTAATATTACATACAACACTTCAGTTAACAAAATATTCAATTTTTCAATAGACGAATAGGACTTATCTATCGAATAACTACGTTATTTGAGGAATAAATCTATTTGCCGCTCCAACGGCCAGATAGCGCGCTATTCGACGGTTAGGCGTTTGAGTTGACAACTGACGCGTCAAATTTGGGATATTTTCGTATGTCATAACATAGAGCGTAGAATTATTAACAATTAAACCTCTTTCTATATAATTATTATCAATTAAAATCATATTGAAATTGATGTTTTTGATAGTACTGATGACCATGCCATTGAAAATTTGCCGAACGCTGCCTTTAAGTATGTCGTTTCCATCGTAAAATATATAAATTGAAACACAAATTTAACCAAACTCTTTACTCGAATCAAAACAACAATCAACAATCATAGAAGACAAGAACAATACAAGACAAACTTAAAATGCACTCCTGACGTGAGTCATAATGACGGTTGTTGACAAATTGCAAGAGTTGACTCTATCCCGCTCTACTAATTTAATATGTTTGTTTCGCCACTCCGAGAGCAGAGCTGCCAATATAGAAATATTTGGTCAGATAGTTATTCATCAAATAAATCACGATTGAAAAATAGGCGAGCCGTTATGAGTTAGATAAATAATTGAATAAATCTATTCGAGGGGTAGTTATTAGACTGTTTATCTCGGGATTGAAAAATCGGCCCTTAAAGAGTAAAAATAACAATTTACAATTCTTTATGAATGACACTTGCTTGACACTTGTATTGAAATAATGAAAGGGATAAAACATTGCTTCAATCACTAGTGTGACAAAGCTAGCGTACACTGTGTTCAAAGATTATCATGTAGATACGATTATTGAAAATAGAACGGTTATTTTATTAATTTAGATTTGGGTAAATACTTGATTATTTTTATATTTAAATCCACACAGTGCATGTAATTAACAAATATATCTATTTATTATATACAATGAAATCTTGATGGCAAAAATGTTTGTTTGCAAAAATGATGTTGAATATACGTATACATTAAAGAAAAGATTATCGCTACTGACGAAAAATGCTATTTGCTTTTCTGTAAATAGCTATTGAACATAAATTTTATTTGTGTTTTAGATAAAAAAGGCTTATACTTCATCCTTTCTTTTATTTCATCCTTTTTTTTCATCTAGGCACCACTATTATTATAATTATCCTACAAGTTGGAGTGATGACCTTGTACGGGTTTCGGGAACTGCCTTGAAACGAATAGCGTAAGATCGGTCCTTATGGAGTTCTATAAGGAGGACTATGCAGTATGCTCAGCAGTGGGTGTTTATCGGGTGAAATGATGATGACCGAAAACGAACACCACAACACAAATACTTAATACAGTTATATCTCCAAAAAAGTTTTTGAAGTGAAAACTTCTTTAGCGGCGTTGGGTATAAAATCTTTCGCGTCAGGACACGTGGCCTGATCGAAAAAGCGTAAGACGGATTTTTTTTTTAGCCCTTATATTCCATGCGTAAGACGGATACCATTCCAAAATATCAAACATGCTGAACGTTAATAATCAAGTTTTCACTTCTGCCGGCACTCCCGGAGTGCAACCCGTCTTTTTTTTTTCATTTTAATACAACATCATAATAATAATTAAATAGTAAATGAAATTGTCACATTTATTTACTTGTGCAGGAAACGTAACATCTATAACATTGAACCTTCTGTGTCGTTAGTCTATGCCAATTACCATGGCAACTATTTGTTTATTTATATTTAATTGGTAAATTCTTATGACTTTTGCTTACACCTGCGCGGAAATGACAAACTATCTTTGTCTTTTTTGTTTATATCATTTTATTAGAGCCATCTCTCTTATACAGTCTGTCAATGTAATAAATTAAGTAAAATGAAACTTGTATTTGTGTGTGCCTGACACTGCATATGAAGCATTTTTTTTGGATATATTGTGAGTATATAACGTATCTATACATAAAATATCATTGGTTTAATATTTATAAAACGTAACAATACACATTTATCATGCCATTCCCGTAGCTATGAAAAGGAAATTACATCTGCATTTTTACACACGATATTTTTAAAATTTCATATTTTACGAACTTTGAGTTGTGTTAAGTTTAATAAAATAGTTTTTATTTATCATACGTTTTGATATTGTTTTATAGTTCTGGGTTCTGTGAAACATGGTTTCAGAGGTTCTTTTAAAGATTTAAAAACTAACTACCTTCTTAATACTAAACTTTTCAATAATTTTCAATCTCGAATATAATGTAAATATTCTATAAAGTATTTTTAAAACATTACTTCTTATATTTCTATTAATTAACATAAAATACTTCGCCGTTTTATATGTACAACATATAAAATAATGAAGGATTTTTCCGCAAAAAATACGCAAAATTAATTTACCTATATTATACGATACAACTAAAAATATAGAATTTGAAAAGGCTTCAGTCAAAGACCTGTACAAGTTATCTACAAAAATACGTAGTCCATTAATAGTTCTCTACCAATTATTAAAAGAAGCATAGCAAAATATTTAAACTATGAAGTTCCTATAATTTCCAAAAGCTTCGAACATAGCCTAAATTCAAATCCATTCTAGTAAAATCGCCTGAAACTCCGAAAATTGATAAAACACTATCAAACGTAAGCTTAGCTTGCAGTGCAATTAAGCATGATTCATAGCAGCTAACCGTAAAGCATTGTCCATTACTTACTATTAATCAAATATCCCTTATTCGATACAGGAACAAAGGAACCCCCATAATTAGTTGCTATAAATGCATTGCCTCTAATGCCCGCTTGCTACCCTAACCTGCTTCGAACATTTCAAGAGAGATTGATGTATTGCAAGGAAATGTACAACTGATTTGTTTTGCCTGCAAATGATACATTGAGGCCCCGTCTAGAAATTAAAATATTTTAATTTAGCTTTTAATTGATTAGACCTGTAATAGTAGGGGAGCCCAAGAGGGGATTTTGGGATTTACTCGAGCGCGTCAGATTACTATAAGGGACGGTACCTTAGCTATTCATTAGTACCTCTAGTCAATATGAGCCGTTATGGTTGGTGGGTGCGCTCAGGGGCCCCGCTGGAAAATTTGAATAATCCATAATTCCCTAAGGTTGAGCTCGAATCGTCAGATTAGCGAAATGGGGACTTCTTATATTGTAATTAACCCCCCCATATATTAATCTGACGCGCTCGTATAATATTACTTTAATTTTTTACCCTTTCTTCATAGCGATTAAATCGCCACTTAAATCGTCAGATTAACTTATACTTTTTTTCAGTGACGTCCTGGAGCATGCAAAATATCAATATCTAACGCGCTTGAGTATTTCCAAGCCAATTGTTTTCTTTTTTAAATTAAAAAAAATCAAAAAACCCTTCCCCACCGCTAAAAGTGAAAACATTATAGGACCTTTTTTTCTCGCTATGGTCTAATCTACCAATTCTAATAGGTTCCCGTGACGCTCGAGTAAATCCACATTTAGCATCCTGGGCTCCCCTACTATAAGATATTAAACGTAAAGCTTAAAAAGCGTGCAAAATTTAAATCATTTGCAATATATTTTGTTGAACCTATATTATTATTAATTTAAAAAATACGTTCTGTAATTGATATGGTCTAAAAAATATAGTTTTTCAGGCATTTAGAACCTATCTATGGATAGATGGACTTCAGTTGTTATCAAGAATTAGTTAATCAATCACCCTTATAATTATTGTACCTAAGAGTTTCATTGTCAAAGCCTAACCATAAGGGGGAATATTAATTCAACGATGATGACAAACCATAAAAAGCACTCTAAGTACTTTTAAAAAATTCAATAAAACCAAAATCCTTATTCTCCCGCCATCTTTAGCACATTATTTACGTGGAAATATCGTCAAGGCGCCTCGACGTTTATTAATTTACAATTCATAAGTTATTCAGCGCTGTGTATAATAAAGATTCTATATAAAGTTGTCCTGTGTAATGAACAGGGATGGCTCTGGGGCCACAGCGTTTCAAATAAGTTACATAACATTTTTGCCTCAACTAAAAAGAACGTGTACAACAAAACATTTTTAAATAATGATGTTTACCTCGTTTATAGGAAAATTTAATATCAAAACATCACAGTAGTCCTATTGAGATTTATATAAACAGATAGTTTTCGGCAATTACTTTTCTCTCATAATACCTATGATCTTGTGCCTGTTTTCAGTTACATCGTATACACGTCATGTCTTATGAACCTCTTATGCATTTACAAGAACCATACCATTTCTGTTTATTTTTCCTATACATTGAGATACGTTATGAATATTTAATCTGGGGCCCCCAAAGTTCTAAGTTCGGTCCTGTAACCATGCCAGTGATCGGCTGTGTCGCTCATACATATTAATACAGCTGACTCGGTGATGCCGTGAATGACTCTCGGCTCGCACCCTGTATGTTCACGCTCAATAGACTACGTTGATTGTCCTAGTGTAAATTGTTTTTCATTTAATAGACAAGCTTTCGATATTACAGGGCCGAATTGTTAATAGATTTTTATTGACGTTCAGTTAAAGTTCGGATTACGTTGGCTGATGGGTATGCATTTTTATTTGGATGAGTGTCTATGCAAAGTATTTATAGGTTTATTTGTGACTGTAAGTACATAATTGAGTATGATTTAAAAGGTAGTTGGCGCTTTTAAATAAATAGCTGGCAATTAACAGATTCACTGATTTGATTTCAAAGTGCTTCACGAATTATAAGGTATTATAGACCCAGATAGGCTTTTTTTGCTAACCAAATCACTATAATCTTTTTTAAAGTATCAGCTATTTCTAATATTACACCCATTAGTAGAAATTGGCCGAGAGTGGCATTAAAAAGAAATGAAACGTCACTAAATGGTAAAAAATGAAAATTAATTTCCGGGCACAACGTTGCTTGTCTAAATATAAATAAGAAAAGCTCAAGGCTTATGTCTGTCGTCGTCCTGTCGCTTCATAATATCACTGTATTGTTGACACCGCGCGCACCATTCATCCGCCATTTTCGCCCGCCATTTTAGAAGCGAAAGCGCGGGAAGCTTCTGTCATGGCGCCGAAAATAATTAGATTTCTCTCGTGAATTCTATTCTACGTTTCGTATGTATTTTAATAGTTATTTCTTCGGCTTTGTATCAGACTAAAAACTTTAAATAAAATACGTGTTCTTATTTAGTCCCCACGGTAAATATTTTGAGCCCCTTGCGAGGGCAAATTGATATTAATTATATTAGAGCGGACTAACCCCGTATGTTTTTCTTTCCAATCAAGTGCTGTTGGTTGTTTGCCACCGCATTCTTTACTCTATGACACTGTGTTACAATCTGTTTTCATATTTTATCTGTGCAAAAAATAATTTGTCAAATGTCGGCTAATTCTATTTTCAAATTAATTTAAATTTTGTGGCTCTGAAGGTACCTATTTAATTCAATTACCTACATTTAAATTTGTAACGTTAATAATAAATTTATATAGGTATAATATATGTTTTCAGTTTGATATATTATAGGTACCTACAAGATATACTTATTAAATTACAATATAACTTATAAAAGTAATATTATATGTATATGGATTATGCGGATGTAAAATTTAGCGTAAGTAACGTGATCCAAATCGCGCCTAAAAGTTAGTATCTACATACTATTACGAAAATGTGATGAGAAAACTTTTCCAATTATTATAGATATGGACAGGAAAAACGTATCAAACCCAATAAATGTTGTTACTTGTAACTAAAGCGTTTATTTATATATTTTCCACTTCATTTATTATTGAAATATTATAATTTTGATATATTCATTTTCTTGTAGTTCATTTTACGTTTTAAATATCTGTTCGTGATTTATCATTCTATAAGAAAATGCATATTTTCTTTCATAAGATTACAATTACAACCAATAGTAATGTGTAGGTTTTATCTAAGCTTTATAGCCTTATGAGTTTTTGGTTTGCTTTTTTACATAGGTATATGATATATCATATATACTAGGTATGTGTAATCTTTACCATTCATACTACAGGTAAAAGGTATACAATTTCTTACAGAAAATCTGTGAAAGAGTTTTGTTGTATCTCCACTTTAGTAATGCCAGTGACTTTTACATTACAATTTTTAAACAGACTGTATTCCTCTAGTAAAATTTCATTTTTTTTCACATTGTATTCGTTTAGAACAAACTTGACGTTATAGATTGATTTATTTCATGATTATATTATATCAAATTTAGCACAGTTTGTTTAAAGCTTTCATATTTGACTCAATAAGTAGACATCAATACGAAGTGATCCTCCAAGGAATCCTTTTGATAATTTATCTTTTCATTACGACAACTAATTAAGGTAAATACGTTATTTAAATTACTCATTCATTTTATGTCATTAATGATGAAGATGTGAATTTAAAGCCAATGGAACATTTTCAGCTTAAATCTAAATGTTATATGGAATACATTCATGAACATCGAATAAATAGTTATGCAGTTTAAACTCTTTTATCATTTTCCTTTGAGTAATTTACTAGGAGGTTAGGTGGTTTAGGTTGCGAAGTTCCTAATATATGTGGATATTGAGTTGACGATATTTGTATTAACGGAAATGGGATTATTAGATAAATGATATAATATTTTGGTTGTAATAGGTATGGCATAAATATATGCCATATGAAAAAGTAGTTTCTTCTACTATAATAAATATCACAATGCACACCAAAATTATAAAATAAAATATACAAATTCACTAAATCGCTGAACACGAGCTAATTTCAAAGTAGTATATGATAAAAAATAAACATGAAACAAGCATTTATAACACTTTAAAAACACCAACAAACGATACTACCAACAACAAAACCGATTTCGTAAAATAATCCTGTATTAGTTTAATTAATTGACGCATCTGTGAAACCTGTCTTACAACCAAAGGCACCGGGACCAAGCTATATGACCTCCCCCCCTCCCGCTCCACCGCTGGTATAAGACGAGAGAGGGGGTGATGAATGAACATTCAGGGGTCTCGTCTGTTTGGACAGCTATATTTCCGACTGGCGGTTGGAGATGATTTTGGTGTTTGGTGTGAAAGAAAAGTTTTTGGTGATGAATCGATTTTAATGGGATAAGATGATATTTGGAAATGTGTTAAGCGATCTAAAGAATGCTTTAAAAAAAGGCAACGAAATGAACTTTTGGTTTTCACTTGGTGTATGTTTTTAGAAATATTCAAAATTTTAATCCAGGTAGATCATTTATTTATTTATTTATTTAAATACTTTATTATACTGCAAACAAAAAAATACAATAAGAAGACTTATGCTAAAAGAAGACACAGCACAGATGGCGGCCTTATCACTTATAATGCTTCTTTTCTAAAGAAATCAATAAGCTTTAAAAAAAAACTGCTCGTTTACTTTCAATATAAAGAGAATAATTATTTAATTCTGAAAAGTACAATAACTATCTTCAGTCTTTAATATTAACACAATTAACAGCAACTATAATTAGTGTTATAAAACGTACTAATAATAATGTAATTAATCGCTATCGCTTATGACTTGTCATCTATACCTAGATGACCAAGTGATACGACGTGAAAATCCGATCGCGGTTGAGACTAGCAGCTAATTAGTAAAGTCAAGATCCACTTGTCACACGCTACATCTTATGGATTAAACATTTTGTATGTCTGAGCAGAATGTTGGAATTGCTTGTCCGTTAATGATGGGATTGTTTGGAAAAATAGTTGTGATTTAACTTATTTATGATCTGTTTATGTGATGTGACTTGATAAATTTATAGATTTGAGTTGTGTAAAACACTTAAATGTTCGACTTTTATGAATATTCCTAATCGTTATATAATATTTTATCTTGTTAAAACAGATTATACATTTGTGTGTATATGTTTACGAAATTCAGAAGTTACTTTTCCTAATTATTCTTCTATCCTTACCACCCTTACCACTGAACCAAAAACCAGGCCACACTAAAACCCTTTTAAAAAAGACGCTCATCCAGAAATAATAACCAATGTTAAGCACATAGTAAGTTCTCTTCTATGTTAAGCACAAAGTTACGCAATGCCCTGCTAAGCAATAACAAGTGACCGTTGACCCGAAGGACACTCTATGAAAATAACTTCAAACGGCATGGGACAGAATCTGGGGCATGAATAATTTAGCGTTAAAAATATCCTTAAAACGGGAATTTTGCTACTAGCATTTTCCAAAAAAAAAAATTATAGAGTTTTTTTAATATGTACGATATTAATTATAGCATCACGACAAGATTCCCTTTTTTTAAAGGACATTATTATCACATATTTTTTTTTTTTTTTAAAGGCACCCGTCATCACAGGGTGTTCGCGCCACCTCTGGATTATAGTCCAGAGACATTTTTTGCATTTATTTATTTTTTGCACGAATAACATTAAAATACAATAAAAAAACAATATAAATTTTAAAACAAAATAAAAAATACTGGTATAAATTACTAATAAAATGGCTAAAATACAATAATTACTTAAAATACTATAAAATTTAAATCAAAATAAATTATTATAAAATTCAGAAAAAACACGGCACAAAAACACTCAACTTAATCCTATATCACAGTAAAGAACTAAACTAATATCACACACTATTCCTTTGGTTCACTACGACTACAATATTTCTACAATATTGTAGGAACGCATCCCTACACTTGTCCCCCAGGGCGGAAGGCAGATTCTCACCCGTCATCGCCATGCCCAATTTTTGCTCAATAGCATATCTATTGCTTGCAAAAATTGGGCACTCGAGTAACAGGTGAGGAACCGTCTCCTCAACTCCAGGCTGACATAGACACGACGGATTATCCTTCAGCTTGAATCTGTTCAAGTAGAAGGCGAATCCGCCGTGACCAGTCAGTACTTGTGTGGTGTGGTGTGTGATGTCTATTTTCCCGACTACCTTGTATGCAGCTATTATCACATATTGTAGGTACCTACTAGTTTTTAAATCTGTAAAAGTCGTTTGCGAAGAAAATACAATAATACAGGGACAAAATGTCAACTTTGAGTAGGATATTGTAATTTCATTTTTAGCAACCCAAATAAATCAGAAATATATCAATCCGTTTAACCATTTAAATAAACAGTCCTACCAATACTTACTTCAACGTATAACATACACTATTTAATAATCTATTAAACACGATAACCTAAAAATAAATCGAAACCCAATAACACTCAATACAAGGAATTAACAGCGAATTTTCAAACCCTTTTCGTATCTTCATTAATTGTTAAAGTCCCGGGAAGCCATAAATCTAACACCTGAACATTGTCCCCTGCTATAAATTACCCACCATGATACTAGATAGACCTGTTCAAACTTTAAATTGAAATCTTTAGCTCTAACTTGGTATTATGTGCTAATACTCTCTTTTCGTGACCATTTTCGCGTAGTGGTTTTTGTAGGAATCGATTTTATTACGTGTGCTTTATTTACCAAGGCAATTAATTGCCTTCATTATGTTTTAACACTGAACTTTAATGCACTTTCCGGTTTGCGTTTAATAATATTGTAATTAAACTTGCACACAATAATTTACACTAATTGTATGTGTATATTTTATTTAATATCCCACTAAAAACAACTCTTCCTAAATGAAACACAATCGTCATATCGCAATATTTCATTCATATTTCATTATTACACGATATCTTTATTTTTATTACAAAATACTTGTTAAATTATATTTAATACGTTCCCAATTAGAGAAAAAAAAATTATTTGACTCCAAAGATAGAAGAAATCATATACATCGCAGACCTATGCTATGATACAAATTACATACAGATTAATTATACACCAGAGGACAAAAAGAATGATTCCTTTGTAAAATCATGATTTATAAATATTTGGCAAAACGTAGCCAAGGTAAGGTAATCAATCAGTCACCGTCCCCTAATGATGATCTCCTGGGAACACTCCCTAAAGCGCGTCACACACGGTGAAGATACTATAATATTTTATGTTAAGATTCTCTAATATAAAATATAACAGTATCTTAAGGTATCCGGTATCAGCGTTCTGACCATCATTTTTCTTTTTGTCATTGCGTACTAAGACCCCTGTAGAACCGCCATCCTGTTACAAATGACCCGAAATTTTGTGTCAGTGTTATAGTATCTTCACCGTGTGTGACGCGCTTAATTGTTGATGCAAGTCTTGTTGCTACTCGTTTATTTTGTTGCTAACGATGTTGTCAAATTATCTACTTGGTTGATGATAAAGCAGTATTACTTCCAGTGTAGAAAAGCAACGACGATAGCTCTGTCTTTTTTTCTCACTGGAATAAATACTGCTATAAGACATCATGTTAACGTCAGGGTGCAGTTGTGTATATGTTTGAAAGGAAGTTTTCAAATCTTCATTTAATTTGTAGGTATATGGGACTGTTTGTGAACTAGTATGTACAATGTACATGTAATTTATTCACTGATGTGATTTCTTTAGTTTTAACGTAGATTTTTACTCTACATTTTTTCGTAGCTTAGCTACGCCTATTCGTAGCGCTTCTAAAGTATGTTCTACTATAGAGTTCGAACGTTAAATATAACTTGATTCTTTTTAAATTGTTATGAAAGGTATAAAGTAACAATAATTCATACTTATCAGAAGCATGGAATTAAAAAAGTGCAATCAGCCAACTTCATGCATAAGAGATAACAGGTACAGATTAGTAAATAGTTATTTCGTACGTGACTTTGATTTAAAGTCTCAAATCAAACTTTATAAGTTAAAAATAGCTTTCCGCCCGCGGCTTCGCCTGCTTTTAAAAAATTATATACTAAAACGTTCCTCTTGAATCACTCTATTTAATAAAAAAAACCGCATCAAAATCGGTTGCGTAGTTTTTAAGATTTAAGCATAGAAAGGGACATAGGGATAGAGTCTACCACTTATAATGAGCTAAAGGCGTCCATTCGGCAATTTTAATAATAATAGCGGAACAATATATAATAACAAACCAAATCAAAGCCTCAGGAAGTCTTTGTGTATCCGCCATAAATCCTATTGCCTCTCGCACACCGCTAGGCGCTAATTGTGCAAGTTTTCTCAACCTACCCTCAAAGGGTTGGCTTTTGTCTCCTTTGTATAGTCTGTGGACTATTAAGTACAGGTGATAGGGATTCGCTTATTACGTAGTATAGTGAGATTATGAAAATTGTTTTTTAGAAATATAGGCATTAAAGATATGTGCTTACTTGTTAGATAGATACACAAATTATCAATCAATTTTATTTTATTAAATAATATACTATTAGGATACGTAACGTAAAATCAATATTTTAAGAGAAAGAAATAAAAATCCTACCATTTTTTGTCCTACTAATGGAAAGGTGTATCATTGCATGTAATTCATTGTATGTCACTCAATTACACTAAACGGATGCACGGATTTAGATAAAATTAATTGCAAATCACAGATCCCTGGAATATACGATGACACATAAAGTTTTTATACGTCGGTAAAAATCGCAATCGTCAGCTTTACTGTATACGAGCATTTTATCCATCTAAAACCATTTTATTGGCTAGTTATGTTAGAATACTGGGAATAAAATTACCTCTATACTAGTTGGAAAACGTGGATTTGCACATGGTCTACGCAGAAGCATTAGTAAAGTTTTTGTTTATGTTATTTTATAAATCGTCATAAAAGTATACACATGCACACTGCAATTATAAACTTAAACAATACACAACAAATAATATAACAACAAACAACAACTTATATATGATAAGTAAAAATACGTTCGTTTTACAACAATACACGGCAAATAATAAATATAACAAGAAAATACAGATTATATAAAATAAGTATAGAGTAAAAACTAACGTTTTACAGAAACGACCGCTTACCGCCCTTTTGTAGACCCAGTGGTCGAGTGGTTAGTGACCTTGACCTGAACTATATTGTAACATCAATCTTAACTACTTGAAAAAGGTTCTATGATGCACACAGATGCATAAAATGTACCTATACTTAAAAAAATAAATTTAAAAAAGTTTTTTAATCGGTTGTCTATTCTCCACGATTCCGAATATGAATTTTGAATTTGACAGAAGAACACGCTTCAAATTGACAACCTCTGTTTTTTTTCGATTATGGCATGAGCGAAGACTTGCACGTGTTAAAAAACCTCCAAAGGGAGCTATTCAATTAAAAAAAAGAAACTATTCCAACTGGCCAGTACTTGAAATGAGTTTATTATCCAAAGAGTATCATCGCTCATCTATTACAATGATATATAAGCGTGTTTATGTAAATCACTAACTACTGAACTGAGTGTCGTATTACGATTTAAATTATGATGGATGGTGGATTCGTGTGCTGTAGCCATGGTTTCTAGAGCAATAGATAATTTATTCCTTGGTTATAAATTATAGTAGTGATATTGACTTTTGAAAGTTATAATATCGAAAGTAAAATGAAACTATAACGCAATAATAATTTCGTTTCCATCGACAATGCTCATTTAACAGCATCAATAAATTCAACAGGAGAATAGTCGTCCCTGTACCGATGGCTAAGAGTAAATTTGCTAACAGACAGTATAAACATTTGGCTCCTAAAATGTACAATGCCCTTAATAATTACCAGAATGTAACTAGGTGTACAAATTACCAAATAAAATCTAAAATTAAAAACTGACTCTCAACTTTTGATTATGTAAATACTGAACGTTTACTCTATTAACTAGGACAGTTCTTTTCTCTACTAAAGTCATTCACACACTACACTCCAACACTACACTCTCACACAACACTCTCACACCTACACACCACATCATGTTTTACGTCCACACACTAGGGATAACCGAGTGGATTATTAACTATTTTTATTTTTTATTTTTATTTTTTTATTTCAATGCATGCATAATTATTAAAAAGGTAATACAATAATCAATAATAATGTATAATTTGAAATGTAACAAATAATTTTATAATAAATTATGTCTAATAAGCTGAATAAATTCGTGTATACGCCATTGTAACAGTGTAATATAAATTAGTGTGAACACAGGCTCCTGAAAAAACAGTTTACAACTATATTAGGAGCCTAGGTCATTAAATTTTTTAAGATATAATGGTGCAAATAAATGATTTATTTATTTATTTATTTATTTAATAATAGTACCTACTAACACATACCTATGTGTTTTTTGTTCTTTAACACGAACAATTACAACTATAGTGCACTTCTATGTACCTTAACCATTATTCTAAGTACCTATATTTATCGGTTTTTCTGAATGATATTGCGTGACATTTATTTTTGTGAAAATATTATATAGGAATATAAATTACCATATTTTAATATAATCGTGAATCGTAATACATACTCAGGTATAAACTTTAATATTTGTTTGTAGATTGATAGGTATCAAAACTTAGATAGCCATTCCGTGATTTAATTACCAACATCATTTTTATAAAGAAACCACATGTCTAGCACTTTATCCCAAACAAAAAACTTAAAAATCAAATATAGCTACGAACCTACATCTCATCCTCTAGTAGGTACTAACCACTGCACCACGTACCTAATACAAAAGGATTCATACATCCATAGTCCATATGATACCTATTTTTAGTGACGCAGATATAAATTCAATTCCCTTAAAAGCTAAATCGGATCTCATATCATTTGATTCTATTCATCAGTCAGCGAGTGAAGATGATAGATTATTTATAAATAAAAGAGTATTGCTGTTTTGCTTTACTTTTTAAACTGCGATGGGGTTGTGTTTTATGTGTCTTTTTCGTATTCATTTTGATAGGTTAATAAAGGAAAACTCGCGGTAAATCAAACACTAGAAAATACTAGGTTAAAGGAAGCTATGAAAAAATAGGTAGTGTTTATTGGATGTCGTTGGAATTGTCTTGATCATAGGTCTAGGATAAATGTAGGTATAAGTACATAACTAAATATATCATCTAGACAGATTCAGTAGTTATAATTTAGCTTGTTCTGTACCCGGATAAAAAGTCAGGCATTTGCTATTTCAGGCTATAATGTCAGTCCCAATCTCACAAAACATAGGAACCTACATCTATCCATTTAAACTTTCACACTTTTACAACTGTAGGATGGAATTTAAATGTCCTACAGCTTACTATTTATAACTATGTTTAAAGCACTTTATAAGTCTTGTTTTTGCACAACTTTTAATAATTTTCATCAAAAATTAGTTTCATTCGAACCCACTACCCAAAGTCACAACACATCAAATGTAATAAATATTTATGGCTACAATTATATCTATGTAATTCATTTACACAGTAATTCACAATTACACCGTAGAACCGTGAATTTGAATTAACGTGGACATTTCATTAACTTTTGACTAATGAACCGGAAAGAATAGCGTTCTTTCGTTTCGTTCTTTTAATTAATAAAGTATTTTGAAATTATGCGTGTTTTCATATGGTAAGTAGGTACTAATTTTTGAAACAGATATTTCCCATGAAATTCTAAAATAATTCGAAATTACTTAAACTTTTCTTTATTATTACCTGTAGATATATGTATTATAATTCTAGATAATAATTAAGAATACCTACAAATCGAGATTTCTTCAATCAGAAAATGCTTGTTTATTATCATCAAAATAACACGAAAAACATATTTATTTGTCTTATGATCATCAAAATAAAACAAAAAACCTATTTACCTTATTGTCAAAGAATTAAGAGCACTAAAGCATACCTATTCAAGTATCGTCTAAATAAGTGAAATAAACTCAAAAGATTAATCGTAAAATTTCATATTTCAAGATAATATTATCATTTCAAGAGACGTATGGTACATTAACGTAGCAGAATGCTGTAAAAATTTCATTAAAATAATGTTTCGGGTAATTATAAGTTTATTCTAGTCGTAAAACAGTCCGTTTGATGGAAGAGTACAATGCCCTGTGTATTTGTGTTTAAACGTATTTATTTTAGGTGTTTGCAGAAATATATTTAAGAGAATGAAATACTTATTTGAATACTGAAAATAAAAGGAATATATACCTATTTATTAATCCAATGAAACTTGTTTACGTTACAAGTATTATGTACCTTGATATTTTTCTCGTAAACATAAACTATGCTCTTCATATTTATTAAATTGTGTTTTTTGGTTGTTTCAGGTAAATTCGCGAAACGATTTAAAAACTTAACTGGTCTGGTATATCCTATTATTCTCCTACATCTGCGCTGAAAACCTTAAAGTGGTGACATAAATCAGAAACGGCGGCAAAGCACAGATAATGCAGCGGTCCTTATCTCTGCACAGACTGCATAAACGACTGTCATCGAGCAAAAAGGCTTTAAGCTGTCAAACGCCACACCCAGCGATCATTACTGTTTTCCCCGGATCCGCCCGGATAGCCCGCGTTGCGGTTAGACCACGCCATTAATTCACTAAACTCGACGGTACAAATTATCGCAATCTGATACGTAAAAATAATGGGAATATTAAGCGAAACATCGGAAATATACAGCAATTTCACGGAATAAAAATATTTAAAATACACCCGGCCCGCCCACTACGTAATATAGTGGTCACATTAAACGAGTTCCTTCTACTATGAACAACGCGCAGCTATAATAATTATGGCGGACGAAATTTCTCTTATCACGCTCGTATTTCACCAAAGAGCCTAGAATTACTCATGAATAGAAAATACTTTCGCCTCAAACAAAAAGAGAAAGATTTATTTCTTTCGACACGATTAAGTAATAATTACACGGTTAGATGTTGTATTATTTATGACAGTAGGGAAATAATGTTTAGTTACGTTCCTTTAAATACCGGCTTGATGTTTTCGCCATTTTAACAATTAGAAAATATTTTTCGTAAACAAATTTCTTATAATTGATTCTAAGAACTGCTATATAATGTTGTTTTAAATAACATTTTTACGAACGATGTTAAAGTTAGGAGGAAAGTGTAAAAGAGTCTTAGAAGAAAAGCGTAGAGCACATAACTCGGTTATAAGAATCTAAAACATTGAAACAGATGTTCCGCTGCTAATTTCTGAACGATCTTACTCGACTCGATACAAAATCGAGTTTGTTAGGTTTTATTGCCGTAGTGATCGTGTTTTTTCTTTAATAAATTTAAAAACTAAACGGCACCTTTTAAGAAGTTTGAAATGTTTTGATTCTTATGGTTTAGATGTAACACAGGAGGAGCTATATAACACTAGGTATATGTACTTATAATGTGGTATGAAATAAAGAAAAACCTATGTTCTTATTTTTTAACCAATTAGTTCATATCTCTTGAAATACTTAATTATCATACATCTATACATATAAGATTGAAGTAAGAAAATAAGCAAATATAGTTCTATGAGTTCAAAGCCATGCTAGCCCACCTTACAAACCTGTACTCACCCTAATAAAACACGTATATTTTGTGTAACGTGGGTATAACGTAGCTCCTCTATCCATTGAAAATTTCATTTTATTTTTGTATCATAAAGTACGAACCCCTCGCACGCTGAAAGGATTGGAAATAAATCCTTATTGACAGACGGGTTGAGTGTATTTTTCTTTGCGCTGACGCTGCGTCTCGCTAATGTGTGAAATAATATTTTGAGATAGAGCCTACGGCGAGTGTCGCGTGTACGTTGGGGTAGCAATCCTACGATACTGTAATTCAATTCAGTGTACCCCAGGGTAGGAAGGTAAGCGTTGATGTATAATTTATAACGCACATGTAGACGAGACAAGGAAAATTGTTGGCTTATCAGGTTGGCTCAAATTACGCGTTGTTTTTGCGTATAGTTTTGTGTTCGGCAATTGGAGGGGACTCATTCATACCAGTAACTCTGGAAATGATTCATATTAACTCAAAAGGTTTGCTCGAATTTTTACAATAGGTAATAAAATTTATCGATGCTTCTTCGACAATGTTTATTCTTCTACATTTAAAGTGTAGCTATTATTTTAACTAATTTATTCTTGTTTTTGGATTAGACTTGATTGTGGAAGTGTCGGTTTCATAAAAATCATGAGAAGTCTGTCAATTAGTTTGAAAGCTAGTTGACAAGCGCCATATTTCATTTGTTAGCTGTATTAAACAGATCATTAGGGCCGTAACGAGGCGCCAAGACAAAAGATAAAGCCTCAATAGAAATCGATCGGCCATAAAGCGACCATAAACAAGACGACAGCGGCATCAACGTCCATAGATAAGAGAACGATTTGAAACGAATGAAAATTTTTCTTCACTTTCCTAGTGTAAAATTTATAGTACAATTCCTTACAATGATAGCGAGATTAGCTTGTCCTTTCAAATAAGATTGGAATACGAATTCTTGAAGATATATCCCAAGATATATCCGTACTGGCACAAAAGAATTGGCGCGATATCGCGCGCTGTCATGTGTCGGCCATGTTGGTTCCCACCAAACGTTCTGAAATCGAACATCACTCGAGGGACGTCTTCGATTCGTGCAATTCAAAATTCAACTTCGAACATTTGTATTCTATTATCGTTTAGGAATACGGCTGTATTTTAAAATGTGTAAATAATATGGCCGTGCTGCACAGGTGTTCGATTTATTTTTATATTTTTACCAGTAGCAATTTCTTTGTATTATTTATAATACAAATATTACAAAATAAATAATTACCTACATAAAGTTATCAATAAAACTGTAAAAACATGAAACTTATCGCACTAACGCGCGACCTACGAAGCCTACATTATTCAAATAACCTCGAACAAGCAAAAAGTATAAAAACAGTAATCAAGTTACATTCCTACCACATGTAAGTTTGTAACCACGCTCGCGTGACAAAATAGTATAAAAAAATTACCGAATTTGATACGTTTACCATCTCTATCTAAATTGCTGTAAAATTTTACATTAACACACACAGTAAGTAATTAATATATTTAATATTTTGATGTGAATTTGAATTTAGCTTTTAAATGATACATAATATGTTTTGAAATCTTATAAAAACTTTTAACAATAAATATTCGTCTTTCAATAAATTTCTGTTGTGGATTTAGATCAGATTTAATCTAGGTTTTAATTAAGTTTAGAAAAACAAAAGAGAAAGCATTTCCTATTGTACCTACCCTTTCTTATGCTAAATAAAAGATTTGTGAAGCTACGCAATATTCCCTTTGTATCAATTTGGATCCATGGTTTGTTTAAATTAAAACGTACGAAATAGACAGTTTATTATAAAGAGACAAAAATAAATTAATTATTATAAGGGCCGATTTTTCAATGCTTGGTTAAAACTTATCCGTCCAATAAAGTATTACACGATAATATTAAAATGTTTATTATAATAAATTAAGTTTATTATATTAAGGGCCGATTTTTAAATTCTTGGATAAAACTTATTCGTCGAATAATGTACAAAACTACCATTTTAAAAACGTATTCTAAGTGTCCGTATTTGACAGTTTACGTGACATTTTAATATTATCGTGAAATACTTTATTGGACGCCGGACGGATAAGTTTTATCCAAGCATTGAAAAATCGGCCTTAAGGAAATTCAACTTATTAAAAAAGCTAAACCTGCAACATAAGAGGATTTTAGAAATTTTAGGAAGAAGAATATAAAATTAGAGAAATGAATGAGAACCTTATCAAAATACTTCTAAATATCTATACTCTTAGACTACAAGCCCGCATAGGAAAAAAATATGGGTCAATTGAACCACCAGGGGACATATCTAGAACGATAGAAGAGCATAAAATAATAAGATTCATCACTATGCCGTCACTTGTAAGCTGTCCAACTGAGTGCAGATGAGAATTCAAAAGTACAGGTAGACTCGGTAAATTTTGGTCATATATTTTTGTACGGCATTCTTAAACATCGATAGATCCATTAAAAATAATAAGAAACCGCTCAGTGCCGTACAAAAATGGTGGTCCACAAAGTCGGAATTTTTATTTAATTTCCGAGAGTTACCGGGGGTAAATTTGGTCATTTGACCATGTACGGCATCTGTGTCATACTATTTCAATACTGCTTTTAATCCATTATTCCGCAACGCCGTACAAAAATCATGGGGACAAGGGGAAAAAATCGAGACTTGCAATCCCCTCTCTTTCCCCACTCCAGGGGGTCATTTGACTAAGTACGGCTTCGCTTCCAAAACATTATCTAGCACTCAAAAGTACTATTAAAAGCAATGCCGTCAAAAAATAATTGTTCTTTTAAATATATACCAATAATCATCTTAATTTCATCGAATTCTTGATATAAAGAGCTGTAAGGTCATTTGACCCTGTACGGGAACTTTTTTTTTAACATGATATTGTAAAATTCAATTGTTGTATAGTATTGCCGTTCAAAAGAAACCGTTCTAAAAAAAGTTATAGAGAAATGCAAAAACAGAAATTTTGTAAAAGTTTAAACATCGTAGATTAATGAAATATAATAGTTTTCTACACTTTATTCGTTGTTTTAAATAGTATTAACATAGATAAATAAGGAAAAAACGATGCCGTACATTATTGTGCAGACCACATCTTTTAGGCTGATGAAAGCGACGAAAGCTACAATTTTAAGGGCCATTTGATACAGTACGGCATTAACATATTTTTACCCAACTACGGCAAAGCAAAAGGAGGGTTATGATTTTGACAGGTCATGTATGTATGTTCATCTATTCCCTCGTAACTTCTAAACTACTTATCAGAATTCGACAAATGACATATCATTAGAAGCGTCTGAATTGTTCACTGGATAACCAGCGACCAGCTAGCTAAAGGCTATATGGGGTTTCACAAAATCTAATGTGGCGCCCTCTAGCGGACAAAACATACAGAGTAAAAAAATAAAGTTAAGATAAATATGCCGTGTTTGGTATCATTTGAAAGCGCTTTACTTGTACATTTTGAATATGTATATATTACTAGCATTTGCTTGTGACTTTACCTCTATTCATGGGCTGATTGCATATAATTCACATCTTTTCGTTCATAGCTTCTTTATTAGTTCATCAATTTAACGGAGTCCATTCCACCTGACTCCGACTTTCCAAGGTGATAATTAACCACCTCGAGCTTCTTAATATTAATGTATATTTATATTTTATTATCAAAATATAAAGCAAACATTTCGTTATATGGATTTTTTTCTTTTTCAGATTTTTCCCCTTTGAACCAACGAAAATTTACGGCACATGAAAAAATATTATCTATGCATAAAATACTTTAAAGATAAATTTATTTCGTGTTGTGTCAAATGACCCCCTGGAGTGGTGAAAGAGAGGGGATTGCAACTCTCGATTTTTTCCCCTTGTCCCCATGATTTTTGTACGGCGTTGCGGAATAATGGATTAAAAGCAGTATAGAAATAGTATGACACAGATGCCGTACATGGTCAAATGACCAAATTTACCCCCGGTAACTCTCGGAAATTAAATAAAAATTCCGACTTTGTGGACCACCATTTTTGTACGGCACTGAGCGGTTTCTTATTATTTTTAATGGATCTATCGATGGTTAAGAATGCCGTACAAAAATATATGACCAAAATTTACCGAGTCTACCTGTACTTTTGAATTCTCATCTGCATTCAGTTGGACAGCTTACAAGTGACGGCATAGTGATGAATCTTATTATTTTATGCTCTTCTATCGTTCTAGATATGTCCCCTGGTGGTTCAATTGACCCATATTTTTTTCCTATGCGGGCTTGTAGTCTATCTACACTATACAGTATAGCATTTAGAAATATTTTGATACTAGCTTTCCGCCCGCGGCTTCGCCCGCTTTGTCTAAAACATAATAAATTATATACTAAAACCTTCCTCTTGAATCACTCTATCTATTAAAAAAAACCGCATCAAAATCCGTTGCGTAGTTTTAAAGATTTAAGCATACATATAGGGACATAAGGACAGATAAAGCGACTTTGTTTTATACTATGTAGTGATACTCAATACTCTATACTCTTTTAAATACAAAGAAGATTGCTAAATACAATTTCCAGTACATAAAATAAAATCATTATTTCACGAAACAAGCATAAATCGTACATCGAGACAGTTTAACTGATATCTATCAAAATCAAGGGCTGGAATACATTAGCAAGGTTCAAAGCTTCCGAATTGTTCTCTGACCCAGAATGATATTAACTTTTATATTTCTAGTTTCATGACTTTCCCTTTTGATACAATTATTTGCTATTCAGGTAGAACACTAATTTATGTAGATATCTCCATTAAGTTTTTTTTTTACTTATTAAACTTTACTGAATAGAAACATAACACGAAGGAATGAGTATTTTTATTTTTTTAATAATATCAACTAAAATAGTAGATTAATAATAAGCTTGGTGGAAAACTTTCAGACTATGAAATATGAAGCTTAAATTGGGTTCTAATTGTAAATTAAATTATGAATATTCATAAAACTTAGTTCTAAATTTAGGCTCTTGTGACAAAAAATTAAAACAGTTAAAAGTTTGCGCAAAGGGTAAAATAATTAGTTTATTAGGTACTTTTTAATATGTTCCAAGACAACATTTATCAACTCGAAAAAAATTAAATGCTCGCTTCATATAGCAACAGATAAAATACTGGATACTCCAAACATCTCAGTGCGCCGTTAAACCTTTTTACGTGAAATTCTTTTGAATCTGTGCACAAAATGGCGTCTCACATTCCCGCCATTTCGCGCGCTTGTCGCCGGTCACGACATCGCCGAGACTGCACACGCTGGTGTGAAAATGGGATATAATTTCGGTGAAATAATCAAAAACCGGTTCGCGTGCCCAACGGGCATTAGCGGAGCCCTACCAACCTGGAGCATGTTAATGTTGCCAGGTACAAGGTAATGAGCCGGGGAAAATTGTGCTGCCATAAAAATAATTGTGTTCTACCCTCAGGTTCTTGTGGTGTTCGATTAGTAGGACTACATTATGGGGCTGCTAAAGTGTTTCCCTTTTGTATTGAATAGCGTACCATAATAATACAGCCTATTCGCTGTTATGGTATCGTGTTGTCTGCAATTTTACATTGTGTTCATCATGTGGATAAATAATAGGATCGAAATAGCTGCATTTATCCCCTGGTGCTTTACAAGTATTAACATTAATTGAATACGCCGTGTAATGTGTATACTTTTCGTTTATCAATGAAAATGATAACATGGATGTTTGGAGACGTTAACCTAGAGGTACATTAGAACAATGCTGTATATTTTTTGTATTATCATGTTTTAAAATAGTCCACAAATAAATTGTACTGTTGATTTAGATGAAGCAAACTAGAGCATTTCCATTATTCCCACTGAAACTAACCATTCACAGTAATAGACATAAAATGATTTACAATATCGTAAACGCCATAAAAATCATTTGGTCCGTGTCGGTCTCACATCCGACTAACGATAATAAACAGAGCTGCGCCCCATCAAGTGAATTCAGAAAACAATCAACCAAAATATAAACAACCGAAAATAACTTAAGGAACGTTCTCGAAAGACTAAGTATTGGAACGTAAAAGTCAACTCGGTAAGCAAACACATAAATCGAAGTCCAACTTTAACCCTCAATTCACTACGTGAAATTTGCTAACATAAACAGCATCCATGAGTCCACTGGACTCATATATTTTCTTAGCGTGGTTTTTTCAAATAAAACTCTTTTTTTATTATTTTCTTTTATTATTATTTTTAAATGTTTATTAAGGCACTACAAAAAAATAACAAAACTGGATAAACTTCTGAAATACTCTTAAAAATAAAAAAAACTTATTCTAACAGTCTTAAAAAACAGAGTTATTTTCAAAGCCCTACAATAATAACAAATATTTTTAACTAATAACTCTTTTTAATTTTATAAGACTTCTAAAGGAGTACAAAACCGAAAATAAACAACAAAAATGTACGCTTCTATACAAAAAAAACGTGCAATGGGGTATTACCACCGATTACAGGCAACGACGGCATACCTTTTTTGAGCAACTCAAACATACAGGCTTCAGACATCTAGTGCATAAATGTGCAGTCTTTGTTCTCTTTTTGTAATTACATAGATAACAATACTTTCTTTCTGTCCTAGGTAACTTGTCTTCGGTTTCAGAGTGGCTCGCATCTTCAGGAATGTCTCTTTTCATGATATATGAAATCGAGCAGCGAAGTTGTCGTGGCAAACGTGTACTGTGCAGACGTGTCATCAAATTACATTTTACAAACCTACAACAACAACAAAAATTAAAATACAGCGAGCAGTTAGAATGGTTGGCGATCCAAGACTTAGCGATCGGCTTGACCCTCTTGCTTTGCGAAGGGACATTGCCTCGCTGTGTGTCTTTTATCGCATATACCATGGGGAGTGTTCAAATGAGCTATTCGAGCTCATACCTGCTACGGAATTCCATCACCGCACCGCCCGCCATAAAGCCAACTTCCATACACATCATTTGGACCGCTGGCGAACGAGTACCGTACGCTTCTCGCGACACTTTTTTCCACGTACCACCACCCTGTGGAACAGTCTACCAAGTTCGGTATTCCCGCACATATATGACATGGACTTATTTAAAAAGAGAGCCTACACCCACCTTCGAAAGTCGGTAACAGCCTCACAAAGGTAACTTTGTGAGTGCTCATGGGCGGTGGTGATCACCTCACTAGGTGACCCACCTGCTCCGTTACCCGCTCTATTATAAAAAAAAAAAAAAAAAAATACATATTTTTATATCATTAATACGACAAATAAGCAACATTTAAGAATCGTAACAAATAAATAAAATATTACTTAATTCACTAGTATGAGTCCATGGGACTCACTCCACGTAATAACTTACCAATTACGCAGCGCAGGCGCACGTCCTCTCGCTACCGCGGTGCCCGCGTCACTGCAGGAAGGTACTGAGAAGGTGGAGGAAATAAGTCACTAGGGGAAGAAATTATAATAGTTTGAAAGTTCGATGTGAGTCCAATGGACTCAGGTAGTGAATTAAGGGTTAACGGTGCTTTGCTGAGTCGCTACTTGCTGAACTCGATGCTAAGTCGACTCTGCTGAAATTATGTAACGCAAATTTCGGATAAATACATTCATCAATCATTTAAACGCAAGTAAGAGCATTAAATACATATCAAATATAAAACTATATTGAATAATATACAATCTAAATATATATAATAGAAAATAAATAAATTTAACATGGTTTGCCATAAGGAGTTATAATACCTTACAATGCCTTTTCCGACTGTATCTGTCATCTAATTATCTAATAGTTTTACATAGCAACACTTGGGAGGGAGTCTACTATTTAAAAATATTATGTATAATGAAATAATTCCCCTATAACTCTAATTCCAATAACCAGCAAGATTGACCTAAACTAGTTAATCACTATAAAGATCTCGACAGCAGCTCGTTTGAAAATAACAAACTTATAGTAATCCCATTTCGAACAAACCACGCCAATATTTTACTTTAGCACATTTTCCAACTTGTTTAATACGATTAACATAAAAATACACTAGTTGAATAAGAAAACACTAATTTAATTAGCAAATGCATTGAAAGGAATTTATTGAAAATCAATTTGTATTATTTTAAGAAGATTAAGTTTTTTTATATTCAAGAGTAACCATAGGTTATATAAAGCATATTGATATCTTATATATAAATAACGATGAATTTACTTTTAAGATAAAAACTGTTCCAATCCTGAGTTAAATTATCCCACCATGGGATTAATAAACATCCAAACATACATAATAATAGCTAAATATACGATATATCCCAACATCATTATCAATTTGTATTCATTAATTAAAATATAACTGAAATGTTCAATGTTCGTCATTAATTTTACCTTATACACATAAAGTAATTATAAAATTAAATCACAATATAATATAATTTGCTTACCAACTAAGGGATTTGATTAAAACTCTAATAACTCATGCGAAATTTGTCTTAATTACCGTGCATTAAGATTTAATTTACGGGAAGCGACGGCAGAACGAATATGACAAATGATGGCTGTAATTTATTTGATGTAACTTTGACGGGGAGATAATTAAGTTGAGGAAAGTTAAGATTATGACAAGCGTGCCGGCCGTGTATGACCATCGCATGAAACAGGGATTCGTTATTTTATAACAAATTTAATTTGAATATTAATACACATATTATATTTATTTTTACAGTAGGTATACGGAAGCCTGAATAACCATTTATTTCTGCATATTGTTTCAAATATCTATTTTTTTTTAATCACTTACACTTATTTTAACCAAAAACATAAAATATTATTTCCCAGTCAATCGACGTTACCTGCAATATTAAAACCCCCTCACAATGACACTGTAACATTTTTCATATTACTCCTGTCGGGGGTTGATTATTCCCCACCAATCAGAGCCTGCGATTAATTAATCACAAAACTTGATATTAATTGAACGAGACTACAGGAATTACTGGCCCGAAAAGTATTGAACTTAATGAAATTAAAAGATTGAGTGTTCTTTATTAGACGGAGCCTGCGACTTGTGAAATTACAAATTAAGAGTTCATAACGCGACTTATGTTATTAATAACGAATTACTTTATTAAATATTAATTTGTGTTAACCAAAATTTTTACTCTTGGAACATACCTACTAAGTGCTTTTTACTGTAAGAGATACTTTTTATCGTTATTACGCGATAAGATTAAAAGCATTTTAGTGACCCATTCGCATAATAAAAAGCCTGTTATCAATGGTTTTAAAATATAATTTAACAATCGGAAAACAATTAACATAAACACAGGACACGGTAAAAACTCGTAATTAATTCCAAAGTGAATTCGCTCGATGGATTGCTATTATTAAATCTAAAATTATAATCAAATTCAGAATAACCCAACAACAATTGAAACTAAATCCCAACCGTGTAATGCCGACATGGTCTTAACGACCCGTCTACCAAAATTTGCAATAACCGTAATAAATTACAACCCAATCCAAGTTAGTCTAATAAGACGCGCTGAGGCTTTTGGCGCCGATTCGGAATCCAGATTCCACAGAACACAGGATAATCATTAATTTAATCGAGTTTGGGTACACTTTCGGTTATATTAAATGGAAATGTCAAGTTATAATTCTACAAATTTATACAGATATTGAAGAAACCGCACTAGAGAAACATCTTTGATTTTTGTTAGCGCGAGTATATTCGTATTCACAAAATCATCGCTCGGTTTTCCTCACTTAAAATTGTTTCCATAATGAAACGATACGAACAAACAGTCAATTATTGTGTCGCTTTGATACAAGCACTCGTACAAATGTCCACAAATTCGCAAAGCTAAAAGACAATTAAAACATTTCACGCACAATTTCGCCGCTGAAGCATCCACTCGGTTCGAACAATGGAACATCTCAAAAGTACAATTAAGCAAAAAATTATTCACGAAAAAGTCCATCAGACGAAAAATTATAGCTCTAAAACAATTACAACACATACTGCGGTGCATTCAAGCGGTGAAGAGTAGGGGAGTCGAGTGGGAGGGGGCTCAGACGAGGGAGTAATCCCATAATTATCAGCTTAACTCGAGACGACGTTCGCAGGTGGGTACTGCAAATGCTCAGGTGTGCTTTACGTATTTCAGGGTTATGTTGACAAATGCTAGATGATAATTGATTTATGTGGGATATGGCGAGCGCCGTCTGTTTGGAAAAAGGAGGGTCAAGTTTAGGGTTAAGTGCTAATGACATGATTTTATCGGTGTCTGGATTTGTGTGATTGAATAAGATTACACATACGCTTAAAAATAGTACATGTACGTATAAATCTTTATTTCAAACGCAAATTTTGTTGAACGCAAAAAAGCTACATTTTAAAATATTTGCGACATGTAAATTATACAGTTACCTACATAGATATTGAATGCATTCATTTGGCTTTCAGTTTTTCGTTATCATTCGTCAAAATTACAGTACGTATTTAGTATAATTACTCGATATCAATGATATTAATGAACATAAAGAAGAGATAAGTAGACTAATGTTATTTTAGTTGCCATGGCAACAAAACTAATAGGAACATCAAAAGTTGTAAAGCATCGACGGTTTTATAGTATTCGTGATCGTAGTATTCAACCAAAGCTCATTACGCGAAATTATTTCTGTAGCTACGTAGGTACATATAAACGAAATAATATTCAAATATTTCGATTAGTGCATGATAAATGGAACCTGTAATTTTAACCCGTACTATCCCCGGGCCTTTCAAACTTCGTTCTGAAAGCCTTTTGTTTTGGTTCTGTTAATGGAAACTTAGTAAATTCAGCGTGGTTTAAATGACCCGAGAATTTTATTATAATTATTACTAAGGCACAAATGAGGGTTAAGTACCTTTCGTAAACATTTGAAATATTTAGTTTTATTTATTTATTTATTTTATTTTTATTTATTTGATTTAATTCAGATAATTGCAATATCCATATAATTGTTAGTATCTTGTTACCTTAAAAACTATGTTAGTATTAAAATTACACAATTAATTATGAACAATACTATTTTAAATCTATTTTAAATCATAATGTGCTTGAGACATGGATTTTATTCCAATGTCTCAAGACATTGCTTTCCCATCTATCCACGAAGAGAGATAGGATGCTGCTGGACGATTGCCGGACACGGCGCAACATGGATGCTGCTTTTTTCCGCATGATTGCGTGGAACCCGTCAGTGCGCGCCTCCGCAAACATTCCTGACGCACTGCAGTATCTCGGCAACCCCAGCAACATCCTAAACATATTATTATATTGCACCCGGAGGGTATTGATCGCCCTCTGGGTGTAGCTAACCCATAAGCTACACGTGTAAAAGGATTGGCAAAACGCTTTAAACAAACTCACCTTTACTTCGCGAGAGCAGCGTGCAAACCTACGGGCCAGCATGTTACCCCTGACGGCCAACGCCCTCCTCTCCCTCTCAATGTCGGCATCATCCACGAGTTCATCCGTGACCCAGTGGCCCAGATACTTGTATTGAGAGACCCTCTGTAATGGTGTATTGTCGAGAAACACCGGCGGGACTGAGTCAACTCTAAAACCACGCGATTGAAACACTAAAAGGTTACTCTTCTTTACATTATATCTGAGCCCGTGAGCCACGGCAAAATCTTCACACTTTTCTAAAAGCTTTCGTAACGCACTGATTGATGGAGCCAACAAAACCCTGTCGTCTGCGTAACTTAAGTTGTTGACAAATTTACCGTCAATCGAGCAGCCGACACCTGTTCTATTGAGCCCGACAATCAGCTCATCCACATAAAAGTTAAAGAGCCGAGGAGACGTCAACCCCCCCTGTCTCACTCCGCACTCCAACCCGTACGGTTCAGAGAACACATTATTCCACCTCACCGAATTAATCTGGTGGCCATACCAATACTCAAAAACACCAATTAACTCTTCTGGAAGCTCCGTTTTATTCCTTAACTTCTGCCAAAGGAGATCATACGACACCATCTCAAAGGCCTTTGATAGATCTAGAAAACAGGCATATACGGGGGTTTTCCTCTTTGTGTAGTATTGGACCGTTTGCTTTAGACAAAAAACAGCAGTTTCGGTAGACGAACCGGCTCTAAAGCCAAACTGTGCCTCGTCCAACTTTAGGTGTTTGCATAAATATCTGTCCAGCAAACCGTCCAACACTTTCGCCAATATCGTGGCCAAAGAGATGGGTCTATAGTTCGACTTATCCGAAGAGTCGCCTGTTTTATTTTTAAGCATTGGCACGACCACAGTTTTAATACAATCTTTCGGCAAATATGAGTGCCTAATGCATAGTGTGAAAAACATAGCCAAAATTCGCGGCAAATGAGAGCCAGCATTGACCAGATGCTCAACACTGAGACCGTCATGTCCAGGGGATTTACCTCTAACCATGTTTTTAATTACCGACGCCACTTCTATCGCCGTGATTTGGACCGGATTACAAACAGACGGACGGTTCTCAGTGCTGGACACTTGCCGCCGCTGGCTTAACGGTTCAACTCTAAAATGATCCCTAAACAAGTTAGCTATGCTCATGGCGTCAGTAGCGTCACCGACACTGAGAGGAATTCCTGCTCTATGGTTCATCTTATTAGTTTGTTTCCAGAAATTTTTGAAATCCCTTTTAGCGTGTAGCGAGGCCAGAACATCCATTTTCATCATTTGCTCATTATTTTGGCACCATTTTAGTTTTTTCTTAAACTCTCTACGTGATTCAGCCATGTTATTGTAGATAGGCCCGGTATTAGGCCGGCCACAGATCAACCATTCCTTAAAGAAAAAACGGGCTTTTCGATGCAGAGGATGCACATGTTTGTTCCAGCCAACCACTCGCTTTCTATGATGACGATGACCAGACGTACAGATATGACTGGCCACCGCGGCTTCTGACATAATACTTATAATATTAGAATACATTTTATCTATAATTATCGTGTGTTGTCTATCTTTACACATTTTATCATAACAGTCACTCAATTCAATTGGCAAATTAATATTTTTAAAGTGCGATTGACATAGGCTGTGGTAATGATTTATTTGGCTACAATTACGATCACCCCACAACACCTTGCTTAGGCTGGATAAATTAACACTAGATTCAGGTTGCAGAACATTAATGTTACAATTAATCTCAAGAGGTAGATGATCAGACCATGTGGAATTGTAATGAACATTAACATCAGAAACAGAACGCCAAGCTGCCTCGGTCACAACGCAGTGATCGAGCCATCGTGTAGTTCCATGTGCGTCACTGACAAATGTGAACGTGTCAGACATAATACCTAATTTTAAAATATCAGCGCACACCCATTTTTGGTCTTGACAAAATTTCAATAATTCCCTACCAAACAGTGTGTGTGGGTGTGCATTAAAATCTCCTAAAATAAAAAACAGAGGCGATATTTGTACTGTCAATAATAGCACTTATTTCACTTAAGGCCGTGTACGCGGTCCGTGCGCTGTTTGGCTCAAATATGTGATTTTTCAAACCAGATTGTCCATCAACCACTTATCTTACAAACATATGAATTACTAATAATTTTAGGAAATTTTATTGTCTATGTAGTTAGTTAAGAGTTTTTTTCAATTAATACAGTATTTGTGAATACCATCAAGATAACTGAGCCGATGATTACTTGATTTCACTTTTAGTGTCAATTTCGAAGCTAAAAATATCTGAAATTGCTGACAGATCTAACACACAATTTTTTTTAACTAACTGCAAAAATCCTTATTAAAATAGTTAGTTAAAAGATTTTTTTATTTTGGACTCCTAACTTACGAAATTAAAATCCGAACAATGTGAATTTTTTTAGAAATTATAGTCGACAAAATGATTATTTTCACCAAGATATTTGACTTAATTGAATATAATTTATACATATTGCAATAAAAGAATGTCTTCTTTATAAGATAAAATTTAAAAAATCAACTAAGGTACCTCTATTATTTTTCTACAATTTTTTTTAAAGTACTATAAAACACTGCGCGCGACCCGATTCAAATCAGTCGGCAGCGAGCCTTTCCAGAGAGAGGACATGTTGCTCGGCGCTCTCCTGTGGACCTATGTTGTTCATAGTAAAAGGATAGCGCAAGCCGCGATCTATCGTAATAGATCGCGGAGATTTTGACTTGCGTTAAATTGAATAAGCGCTCTTAAGCACTCTGTAAAGTCAGGTAAGTTCTCACTGTTATCAACGGGCATATACACTGAAAAAACTAGAAATGATCTGTCATACACCTGAACACTTATTGCGGCTAGCCGCACACTATTGCACGTAATTACAGACACTGCCTTAAACGCACTTTTACGCCACAGTAACCCCACTCCACCGTGAGGCCTTCCTCTTATGATACCAGCCGAGGTATCGACAGCTGACGTTCCCGTAAACCCGTAGTCGCGGTTTATACTCCCCAAGAACTGCAAGTCATGCGGAAATAGCCACGTTTCCTGCAGAGCTAGTATGTCGGCCTGTTGGCATAATTGCCTAATATAATCCACAGAACGTATAGCCGACTTACAGTTAAAAGTAATAAATTTACATTGTAGTCTTGGTGCACTATTGTTGGCCATTTTGGTTCTTACTATATAACTTATCTGTATCATGCAGTCTGCGTCTGAAGTGTACAAAACGACGAAAGGAAATACCTTCAGGCCATAGAGTATTATCCAAAAATAGCTCCAATTTGTGCCTAGGCACAAATACTTTATAAGCATTATATTCCTTTTCCTGTTTCATTTTTATTGCTTTTATGTCGAAATGAATTTGCTCAACTTTTATTCATTTAATTAATGTCTCTATTATCCACTTTAATTAAAATTAGTTGATGTTTTTGTCTAAACTAAGTAATTGTCTTTGAAATTTCAGAAATCGAAGGTAATAGAGTTCGTCTGGTATAAAAGGTTAAAACTGGTTCATTTGATCAATATTACTGTTTATGCAAATTCTATTTCTCTTATTGTTCGTATAATGTAAAGAATTGCTGACCCGTTTTTAATTTTTTTATTTAATACATAGCGGTAGAAAATTGACAAGCATGTATGGTTTACAGTTTAGTTTTTATGTACATGTATGGCACATGTATACTGACTGAGAGTCTTCATCTTTATTTTAATACGGTAATAATTTTCATCTGCTTAAGAAGTTTTATTTCATTTTCCTGTAACACAATTATTTGTACAACTAGGATGTATTGATTCAATTGACAGTCAAACTTTTATTTTATTAACGAGCCATCGAACTGTGTGTGTGTGAACAGTAGGTAAAGCTAACCAAACAATAAACTAATTAGCATAAAACAATTTCAAATGGAATAAGTTGAAATAATCCGTGACTTATACAATCGATTTGAACCGGATCATTACTAGGCACAGCTTAAAACGATTCCCGTGTAGCGACTGGGATAACGTATGGTCTATGGCAATATCAATCTGCGAATTAGGCAAGCGATTTTAAGCTCTCAATCGATCGTGAAAGGTTCTATATTGGTTTGGTCGTAGAGCTATAAGTGTGATAGACCAGTATGGATTGTAGAATATGGATAAGATAGTATTAAGATGTGATAGTGCGCTAATTTCGTGCACGTCTTTTTGTTTTGGCTACTGCATTTCGCTTTTAGAATATGTTGCATTACAATCGTATTGAATCGGATAAAAATATATTTATCTACGAACTATCTTTATTTTCTTAATCACACCTATTACTTTTTAACATAACAGCCATAGTTAACATAGATAGATACGTTTTTCGATAAAAAACAGCTTTCACTTACTTGTATTGTTCATGTAAAACTCTACACCTATTCGCGGTCACCCATCCATTTCCAAACCTGTCCCACTGGTGCTTAACCAGCGTAATCGAGGAAACAAGGCTATAAGAGTAATTTCACACTGCACGCGTATCGTTTTACATGGAGTGAATCCGTACATACGACCACAACATTCCGGTCCGTCTGAGGTGCGTTATACCACATGAAATTTGATAATCTGTGGCGATTTTAAAAAACAAAAACATTGTTCAGGCCGTTACCGCGTGGAATTGCTGATTTATGCAGTTTTTTAAAGAGTAAGGTCAGTGTAATTTGTAAGCTCTTTATATAAATAAATGGTATTTAGCAGATTCAGGTACATATTTAAGAACAATTTCAACTAAAACACGAAATACGTTGAATATTAGGTATATAATTATTAATGTGTATGGTGATGATATACATATTTGCAATAAGATAATATGATTGCTGAAACTTAAAAGCTCATAGGTGTAATAGCTTTTAAGCTCTATAAATTTTATTCCTGTATCAATAATGAAACAAAAATTTACTAGTATTACAATTTTTACGTTTTTATAAACACTTAGATATTGCAAAAGGAAATCTACCTATTACGGAAATTCCATCACATTTAGTACAGCTTTAACCATCACCGTCTGAACAAGTGCAACTAAGTTCTTAAGTTACAAGCACGTCACTTGGCACTAGACACTTAGAACATTCTAGCTTTCAATGCTTTGGAAAGTGCTTAAGTTACATTGTTAAATAACAGTTGCAGTGAAAGTGTTGAATATAGAAATGTTATAAAGTGCAGACACACAATTTAAGTTTTTTGTAGGAATTTTTTAAATTGTTTCAGTTGGAGGAAGGAATTAAACTGAAATTTTTTATGTCAATAAAGTTTTTATTTATTTATTGAAATAATATCATGCAGTAGGTCTTGTAAAAATTGTCATTTAATTAAAGATGTGAAACTTATCAAAAATAATTCAATTTGTTTCGTCTTTTAGAGGAATTAAGTAAACAATGTAATTTAATATGTGTGGAATTTATGATTTAACTTTAAAAAACATCACATCAAAAAAGACCATCCTTTTCGTACTCCTTGACCCAATAAAAAGTCATCAATACAAATTCGCTACCCTCTCTCTCTCTCGATCTCAAAATGATACAACCAAACTTGTGAAATATCATTTTATATCATACTAGCGGTCCGCCCCGGCTTCGCCCGTGGTACATATTTACGTTTTCTCTACATAAGAACCATCCTCGTACTTCAATGAATATAATAGAAAAGAATTATCGAAATCGGTTCAGCCGTTCACACGTGATGCCGTGACAACGCGAAACGGGTGCAGACCCGCCGCCTTTTTATAGCTCCCGCCGCGAAGCGCGTCGAACGCGGCAACTGATACACAAAAATAATCCTTATGGCATGATTCTGTATTCTCGCACGATGACTTATAGCGTATTTCATGTATAACTTTGGTGTTTCTACACCGATTTACATGATTCTTTTACTATAACCTGCCCAGGAGTATGAAGAATAATTGTGCCAAATTTGGTTAAAATCCGTCGTGTAGTTTTTGTTTCTATAACGAATATACAGACAGACAGACAGACAGACAGACAGACAGACAGACAGACAGACAGACAAAAATTTTACTGATTGCATTTTTGGCATCAGTAGTGATCCCTTATCACCCCTTCATAGTTTTTTTTTAAATATATTTCATGTACAGAATTGGCCTCTCTACAGATTTATTATAAGTATAGATAAGTGGGATATTTATGAACCCCACGGTGGTCCCAAGCTATTTAACACTTAAAAAATAATTCGACGTCGTCACCAAATAAGTTTTTCGAGGGTTGAGACCACAATGTACTTGAAGTTCTCCCCTGACAAGATTGTCCATAGAAAAGATGAACTGAAAATGTGATCTATACATTTTGAAATGGAGGCATTTAAGCGAAAAGCGTTTTTATTAATAAACATATTAAGGTAAATAAGATAACATTTTATAAATAACAAATGGATATAATAATATAGAAAATGTATTGTTGTGTACAAATCATTGATACGAATCATTGATAAAACCTTGTATATATTTTACAGTCGATTTTACGAAACAGTATCTAGTTTTTTTTTTTCAATTTACATCAGACATCTAGATTTCTTCATACTTTATTAGATGGCTTGTTATTTTCAAATGTATCTTATTTCTTTCATAGAACTTTAATCAGCATATAAATAACTGATTTTATATCCACCTACAGTCTAAGATTATAAAATATATCTAAATTTGAAATGTCGATAAGGTATACTAAAACATATCTTACGTAATGCCCGGTAATCTATTATCTTGTCTATGTGAGATAAGAGAAATATTAAGGGCCTTTATCGATTACTATCGGTCTCATAAGTAACTGACACCGTTGAAACAAGCTTTAAATAATAGGCTATGTATTATCTTTTATATAGTTTACAAATTTTCGTTGAACTCTATATAATAAAATAATGAATTCACGAAAATTTAACTGGCTTTCTTATGCATTAATAGAATTGACACCGCTTTATATTCTTGATAAAGCTGTAAATAGCATACCATTTTGCAATTGCCAATGTTTTTCAACACATAATACATACCGTAACCTAATCTAACCTCTCACCAGAAAACAGGCAATTGAATGGTTTCAAAGTGCACTCGTATATCCAAGCCATCCACGTTAGACCCCGATTGAGGAAAAAATCTTATTTGACGGACCCCTGCAATTCGCACCGTCCCCTTTTCACGCTTGTATCACGTCACACGTTGGATTTGTGAGGACTTTCTTAAACTAAATAAAAACAAAAGAACGATATTCCAATTGAAACATTCGAATTTCGGAAAAACGTTCCAAATTCAGATATTATTAAAGTTAAAAATAACACATTTGACAGTGCCCTGGCCTTCCTAATTTAAACATTACACATTGTTCCATAAGTAAATATTATTTTTAATTTGAAAAATGGACAACAGTGATTATCAATTCGAATTTGGAAGAAGCGTTCCAAGTTCAAATATTCCAATTGGAACGTTAAAAACATTTGACAGTCCCCTTCACACTACACGCTTGTAAGTCGCGTGAAATGTTGGATTAGCGTGGATCGTGTGGGAATATCAGCTTTTCTTAATACTTGTATTATTGATTGGAGTACGGCTACTTCGTTTGAAATGTAAGCGGTTCGTTTTGGTTTTTAAGTGTATGCTTTATTGTTTTATCAAATACATTTATAACTTGAAGTGTTTTCGTAGTGTTAACTGAATGAAGTGAACACAATGAATAACACTTAACCAAACTATGGAAGAATAACTTAAAAACGAACCTTTTATGTTTTTTTCCGACTATTTACGAATTTCAACCTTAAAATTGGAAAAGAAAAAAATACATAGAGTCGCAAAGGACGTCCTGAACCAATTGTCACATCGTATTCATGCCTCGAATCCCCCATTCAATCCAGAATCACCAAAAATCCGGATAATCAAAGAAATGGAAAAGAAAAACGAGTGTTCTTATGCAGGAAGCTACTTCATACAAAACGTGACCAGGGGTGCATATACGTAACTGTTAAAAAAGCCCCCAAGGGCCACATATATCCTTTATCGAACCTTACCTATTTCTTATTATAAAACGATCCATTTTACACCTTATGCTTAACACGGTAGCGTTTAAAGTTAAATGTAAGATTCACGTCTTAATAAATTGAAGGTGCATTGTAGCGATATAATCACATTTGATAAGAGATTTGATGTGTTTATGAAAAGGCTATTATGATTTTCATTTTCACAAATCTCACGTACTGGCAACATGAGGAAGTTAATCGATTTTTTTACAGTTTCATCGTATAAAAAACACACTTAACTTGTATGATTACTTGTACTTATTCAATTATTATTTTAAAACATCATATCTATGTACGTACCTATAACTGTAGGTAATATAATAATAAATAAATCGATACTTTACGTTTCTATCACTTTATCGAAATCAAAACTCGGCACATCACTAGCCCGTCGTATTTCTAAATCGATGGATTTTAGCGTTAGCGCTCCGGACAAGGCAGATTTACTAGCTGCCTGGGTTCTTTTAAATTTCTAATGTCCGTTACATACGGTGAGATCGGTGATACGTTAGCGTGTCGGTAGAATATGTTTGCAATTGGTAAAATGCGAGTTAAAAACAATTCGAATAAAGGTTTATTTTTTTATAGGAACTTTAAAATACAATTTTAAAAATTTATTGTGATAGGATTATACTTGCATTTAAAATAATGTTATAAACGAATTGTGTACGAATGTATTAAATCTTAGGCTTTTAGTTAACGTAACCAATTGACAAACTAGTGATTTATATTTTGAATACGTATATATACATATTTATAAAGTTACCACCATTTATAAAGTTCCTTTTTATTGTATTTCTATAAGTAAAATACTAACACAGTTTGACTTCAGTTTATCCACACAAACTTCCTTTCCGTTCCATCGTCGTTTGAACAAAGTCTGTTCACAACGCAATCTCACATACGTTTGTCCCGAACGACAGCGTTTTAAAATCGACGAATCAAAATTCGGCGCATCACTAGTTCAATAGAATCGATTGGTTGTGGCGTCAGAGCGGCTCACGGTGGATTTACAGGCGCACTGGGATCTTTTGAAATTCGAATGTTCCCGTGACGTATAGATAGCGAATTTTTACAGATAATATTTAAAAAAAAAAACATGACAGCGTTTGTCTATGGCGTGACACGTTCGAAAACTTTTTGAAAGGTGTGTACAGATAACAGATGTTCGTTTTTTTTGTGATTTAAATAACATCATGTTAAAATTTCAAAATAAATATTCTTGTAATTTTTACAAACAACGTCTAATCAATTTTAAGCACAGAAACGATTAAACCTGACATCATAATTATAAAGCCAATATATTAAGAAGGCAGAGTTCAAAGCCAAGCTATAATTACAAAGCTTTTATTCTAGACTATCCACAACAGCTCTAGGTAACTAGACAAACTTAAGTTAACCTTAAGTTTCGACAACTTTACGGACACTTTGAGAATATGTAGTTTTCTGAAGGGCCATAAACTATCACCTGCTGAAAATGCTATAGAATCTTATAGTGACATCCAGTAATACCTATAAAATCTATATAAAAAAGATTTTTCCTTGGCTACGCGTGAACGGCTGAACTAATATTGCTTATTCTTTTTTTGTTGTTTTTGTTGCCAGACCAAGGTTCCTATTATGACAAAAAATATATTATATAATTATATTGGCGCGCGGGAAATTTGAATATTTAAGAAAACTTTAAACATTTGACTGCAGTTCGCGCGAAGACATTTCGTCTGTCTGGTCAATTAGTAAAATAAAAAATACTTTTTCAATTTCTTTACGTTAGAAAGGATTGAAGGGTAATTTATGAGAAAATGTGGGATTATTTGACGATATCGATAAAGGTGTGAAGGACGTTTCGCAATTGAATTTTCTGATCTCGATTCTGTGATCTGTTTCACATATATTGTGTGGTTATGTGTTATATAATTTATATAAGTGTCAAGTTGTTTGTCCGCTATAGACATCTAAACTACTGAACCCCTTTTAATAAAATTCTACTCACTGTTTTATTAGGCTTGAAAGGTAGAATATTTTGTAGGTATCTCAATTACGATTAAAATAATAACAAAAGTTTATTTATGTTTAACAAGTAGAGCTATCTATATTATTTATCTATAAAATATTTGATGATATTAGTTAATACTAAATATTTTCATATAATCTGCATAAGAGCCATTCAGTTTGTGTAACCAATGATTTGATGTTATTAAAATATTCCTATTTTCATAATATAATAATAACATCAACATTCCTGTTTGTTTTGTGATATTGATAAATATATTTGCGTTTCGTATTTTGTGGTAATCATGTTATTTATTCATTATTACGATAATTATTAAAATTAAAATTATATTATAATGTAGAGCAAGGACTCTATGAGTCCTTGGTGATGAAAAATAAATACATGAAACAATAGCACATGCATAACTTGTAATATAATTTTAGGTAAAAGCACCATCTGCGCAAAATGAACATCCCCTACTTTTATTAGCTCTCACTAACGATTCGATTCAAATTCACGAACGCACAATGCGAATTAAACAAGAGACATAAACCCACGCCATACCACATGACACCATAACGATCATAATAAAATTTACCCTAATCCCATAGGCCCGTGACGACGCCGATTAATGGCTCGCAAAATTAAATTCGCACAGTCCACAGCTACGGCTTATCCTTATGAAATAACTGAAATTCAAACCTATTACTTATGCATAGTATTTATTTTCGAATGGCCGTTCGCGCTGCGAGGCGTCCGTTCACTTCGGTAGTTGGATATCAAATGACATCACATGTATTCGCTAACGAGATTCCATGATAGGGGCTTATTAACCGTTTGCAGTTATGCCGAGTGATTGTGAACTTAATCCCGTTGGAATAGAGTTGATATAGGTTAATTTTAAAGTTTGTATTGGTAAGGAAATAGGGAGTAATGTTTGGAAAGGAATTGTTTTGTAAAACACAAGTGTAATTACAATTTTACGTGTGCGAAAGTGGTCACTAGGGATTAATGAATGACATTAGAACGGCAGTAGTGTTAGTAATTTACGCATAGATGGAAGTTAGGAGAATTGATAATTGAATTTGTTGGCAGCTCTATATGTTATTACTATTGGCTGGATTAAATGATCTATGTAGGAAATAAAAATGTTGATTAGTGTGAAATAAATTGATTTACATACATACACTCTGTTACGAGGAAAGAAAACTTTTGTACAATTAAAGGAACATGTTTTTTTTGCAATTACTTTATTAAAAGAGAATTTTACAAAACTGAAAAAAAACTTTATTTCTAAAGACAGACAACATCGAGGACAACAACTAGTATAACTAGCTACTTAACACACTTGTTCTGGGAGGCTGTGATAACTTGAATGCGAGGCTGACCTAATTTATAGCAAGCATTGCTGTTCTCACACTTAGAATGGAGAATAAAGCCTTTATAAGTGACATACTTTGATTACGTCTGCATTTTTTAAAGAAGAAACTTTCGTGTTCTATTAAAAAAAATTGGAAACGTCAATCATTTAAAATTAATATCTAGCTATAATTAACTATCTATAACAAAAATATGAAATTCTATCAACTAAGTTCGCAAAAAAACGTTCTACAAGAATATATCCCAATTGAGGTTCTCTTATGAGTTGAAATTACATAAATTAAAATTTATATTTTGTCAATAGGTACTGCTTAATGAGAAAGAAGGTGTTTTATTCTTCCGTTAAGATGAAAATCAAACAATCCCTTATAATGAAATGACTATTAGCAAAACCCCAAAAATATACACTTTACGAAAATTCCCATCGCTTGAAATAATTACCCTATCCCTTTATACCTCGTAAATTGTTTTCGACCCTTCCTAACAAGCATTGGACTCTTGTAATAAATCATTTTTATATCCACCCTCCAATGGAGGGGGTTAGGTGTTATTTTCGAAAGGTTTAAAATAGTTTCGTCCATCGATCTTATCTCATATCGATACAAACTGCAGTTTCGCGTGCATTCTAGTGTTGTGCGGATTATCGATGAATTTTGATTTATCGTTATATGTTGCGTGCTGCTTAAGTGATTGTCAAGGTAATGTGCTTTTTGCGTCGTTTCTTTTTGCTGTAGGTGTAGGCGGATTTTTATTTGGAACATTAACGTTTAGTAAAGTAACATGTTTGTATTTCTAAATCAAATCATTGAATACCACATTACACATAATCATGATAATTTAATTACACGACTTAAATAAAAATAGAGACAACATTCTTTTATAGTAATCAAATCAACATAATACGTATTTCATTACGACAATTATAAACCTATTAACGTTGAAACATAACGAATCCATACACTATCATTAAAGCATATGAATATGAAATTGTTCTTGTATTAAATGTATAATTGGTAGGGTATTTAATAATACAACGTTGACATGTTGTGTCGCCGAGACAATATTATTTATTTGTGGACGGAGGTACAGACGATCCGTCGTAATTATAGCAATTAATATCGTATATTGGATTTGTATCGAGGTGAACATCTGTCGCGCGTGATTGTCGATATTATTCATTCACATCCCTAGCAATTTATACGTGAAATGTGTCGTTATTTATTTCATATTTTTTTTATTGTGGCCGATTTGTTTGGTATACACGTGTCGTGTTGGTGCAAAAACTAATAATTATTCTATATTAGACCACTCATAACCTTCTTAATATTTTCGCGTAATTACGTTCGGCTTGTTACATTTTTATTTATTTGTTTGTGAAGTCTTTTGTTATAATTAACGATCTAGTGTTTGAATCGTGGTAATTAATTCTATCGATAAATTTAAATTACGATCACATCACTACTTTACAATTTGTATTGTCATTTGTCATGCCGACTAATATACAAGCGTTTGAATCAAATCAAAGCATAAATGTACATTGTACTTATCACTCCAAATTACTGACAATGAAACAAGGTGATTATTATTTTGTAATACCTATGTATAAACTATATTGAAATAATTTGTTTGTACAAATATGAGCATTACATTAGAAGATATCTTGAATATACATTCAAACAGAACTTAAAAAGGTTTTACTGTATTTTCTGAAATAAGTATATCATTCATCATCATTAATGAGCACTGGAATAACTTTAGGTAGGATATTTTAAAAGGCCTATTCAATATATGGAGTGGATTACTGATGCCAATTTTTACTGCAGTCTTGACATATCACATTATGAAAAAACTTTACACCTACCTAATTTCAACTGTGCATTCAACATACAATTACCTCAACACAAACGCATAGAAATCTAGTCTTAAATCGAATATCGATAGTACCGCAAACATCACTAAAACGAGGGTTTATTTAATATTGTTGAAGCCCTCATTTCGCAGTATGACGTAGCGAGAACGCGCATCGTCCGAGCTACCATTAATTTAAATCTTCAATATATCAGCCCAGCATTTCCTATACTTTTAGCACCATCCATACATCTTGTGATTTGCATCAAACTTGTAAACAAGATATTGGAAATTGAATTTTCAATAACATTGCAGTTATCGTTAAATGGTCAGAAATTCAATGAAATAACATGGCAGTTATTTAGCTGTATATCTACAGATAGTAATAAACATTTTGGATTTGATTTTATGCGGTTAGACTCTATCTACAAATTGATTGATAAGTTTCATAATAAGTTCAGTAAGTTTCATTGTGGAATAATTTATTTGCTTTGTGAATTGAAATTGTAATGAAGTGTCAAGATATATTTCAATATTCAAATATGATTTCAGTTAATAAGACCTACCATAATTAACTGAAATCAAAATACCATTTTACCTTTTACCTCTCAAGCTCGATACATTACCAATATTCCCACACAATTGATTCTCAATACAGAATTTAGAACACTAAAACTTCGAAAACAGCAAAAACTAACATTAATTAATTATCTGCGATATTGTAAACGACATCAGACCAATCGGTGGGCTGCAGACCGAAAAACAACGCCGCAAATAAATCCAATTAAACGATCCGATATCGTGCCCGTCGTTAGATGTAGCAATTGGTCGGAAAATATAAAGAATTGTCGATTGCAGCTATGCTGTTTATTTGTCGATTTTGTTTAATTGTTGAGTTCAAATATTGGGCTGTTATGGTCGGTAATGGAGTGTTTTTAATGGTTTTGTAGAGATGAATGTGAGGCTGCTTATTTTTGTAAAGAAGTCCTAGATAGTTTTACCTATAGTTTATGCTTATTTGATATATTTTAAGTTTACAGTTTTAACGGTACGTAATGCACATTATTATGCAGTCTTTTAATTATTAATTTAACGACAGAAATCTTTCGTGTCAGTTCATCCTATTCGTATAAATAAATTATAATATACGCATTAGTTAATATTTTGATCAACACTGGTTTACACAAAATTAAAACAATTAAAGCTACTAAACAGGCGGATATATCACAGGTTTATTTTAGCAATTGACCAATTAAACCGCAATTAATTCTAATTAAATAGAGCGTTTTACGCCTGCTTTGAAATGGTAGAAATGCTGACTCAGCGTGCTACTATTAATTCTTGACATGAGTACAAAATGGTTGCTTATGACAGCGTAATTTATATAGAAACTTGTGTTTCTTATCGATTTAAAATTATTTTATCTACTAACTGTGTCCCGCGGTTTTACCTGCATTACACCGCTCCTGTTGGTCTTACCGTAATGATGTAGCCTTCCCCGAAAATGGACTATCTAACAGTGAAATATGTTTTCAAATCGGGTTAGTGGTTCCTGAGATGAGCTCGTGCAAGCAAACAAACAAACTGTTAAGCTTTATAATATCTAGTTTAGATATAAGAAAGGATAGAAAATATATTTTATATCCAGAACTATTTCTTAACTTAATATATTGCTACAAATTCAAAATGTCTAGACGTTTTCTTATCAATAAATATATCTAGTTTGTCCTCTTTTCCTTTCAATTAGCCGGTTGTTTTTAGGCTGTTATTTCTTTATCTGTATTACTATTATTTAATGACTATCGTTTCGTTATTTCTAACAAAATAAGAAAATTGTAATTAATAACTTATTATTTTGAATAATAATATTATTGATTGGGCACTGCAATTGCCATCTACACCATAAATAAACTTTATCCAAATATCGTCTTCGTTTTGAAAGACTTATTAAACTAGATGAATATTAAGAATATGTACACATATATGTAGATGCTAGTTAAAGCGAGCATCGTAGGTATCTGTGTGTCAATTCAATATACATATTTTAAGTTTTCACTAAAAACTATATTAATTTATTATTATATGTTCACAGAACCACGGTACGAAACAGCGTACGCGTGCGAAGGGAAAACGCTCAAAATCGGGTGCGGAGAGGGCTCCGTGATCCACCTCATCAGAGCGAACTATGGAAGGTTCTCGATCACCATCTGCAACGACCATGGCAATACCGACTGGAGCGTCAACTGCATGTCCACGCGGAGTTTACGGGTTTTACATAGCAGGTAAATTATTCCAAGTTACTTACTATTAATTACTTTATTAGAGCAGTGGTGAGACCTCGGACTTCGAATCGAAAGTCCGGGGTTCGAAACCAGGCGAGTGCGCAGGAAATAATTTGATTTTCCAATTTATCTGCGCATGTTATAACATCACCACTGCTCGAACGGTGAAGGCAAACATCGTGAGGAAACCGACATGTCGAAGAATCAAAAATTCGACGACATGTGTCATCCGCCAACCCGCACCTGGCCAGCGTGGTGGATTATAGCCTGTACCCTCATAGGAGGTCCCTGTCCCAGCAGTGGGAACGTATATGGGATGATGATGAAAAATTATTTTATTTAAATAATATACATTTACATTACTATTGAGAAAATCTGCAGGTTACACCTTTATTTATGTAAATTAAGGTTACACACTTTATAATATATTTAATTGCATACTGTTAAAATTTACTAACACTTCATTTAATATTTAAAAATAGAATTGTAATAGAAATAAGAATAATGTAAATACTAACCATACTAACAAAAATAAATTATGTAATTAGATATAAGAAAAGGAATAAATAAAGGCTTTTATTATTATTAAGGTTACATGTGAAAGGATTAAACTAAATAATAAATAACGCTTTCAAAGCGGAAAATCTAAAACCATACATTATCCCATTTACTCTGTAAAATTAAATATTCCGAACCCAATTTGATCGTGTTAGGGCGAAATTGCCAATAAAGGTCTGAAACTAACTCATGTAAATAACATTTAAAATGTTTACATCGTGTAATGAAGGAACGCTAGTTTAACGGCAAATGGCCAGGAATTTGTGAGTGTTAAACTTGATGTTAGATTCTTGTTAAGTAAAGATATATTTTTGATATAGGTCATTTAAATAAAGACAAAATTCTCTTATCCTTTTGATGATGTATGGATGGTTGAACAAATGAACATATTTTTTAGTTGAATTATATAGGTCATTTTATTTTCAATATTTTATTTATTTTAATAATTCCAGATTCATTTGCTTATACACTATGCATATTTATTTGCATATGTTTACACAAACATTTTTTTTATGCTACAACACTGAGCTGTTTGCCCCAAGAACGTGAATGTAGACTAAACTCTTTGAAATTTATATAACAAATCATATAATATACTAGCGGTCCGCCCCGGCTTCGCCCGTGGTACCTACATGTTTAAACTATCCTATCTCTCAAGTTGGATCGAACTGCACATGGTGTGCGAATTTTATTATAATCGGTTAAGTGGTTTAGGAGTCCATTGAGGACAAACATTGTGACACGAGATTTTACATATAATATTAAGATTTATTAACAAGTTTATTAATATTTTCCAGGTGTAGTATGCACCAGAACTGCAGTATATTGGCGAGTACGAACATGTTTGGAGACCCGTGTCCGAATACATTGAAATATCTGGAAGCGCACTATCAATGTGTACCTGGTAAGTTATCTTAAGTAATCTATACTAATATTATAATTGCGAAATTTTGTGAGGATGTTTGTTACTCTTTCACGCAAAAACTGCTAAACCGATTTTCATGAAATTTAGCACACACATAGAGGGTAACTTAGATTAGCACATAGGCTAGTTTTTTTTTTTTTTTCGGAAATCCCATAGAAACGCGGGTGAGCCGCGCGTGTGAGCTAGTGTATTACAAATACAAATTAAAAACATAATCGCAAAAGAATGGAAACTTAATGATCAAAGATTTTTATTTTTTCGCGTAAAAAATCTCAAATCCATGTTTGATAAACAAAAGCTTCATTTGAATGCAGTAAAGCCTTCTTGCTTACATAATATATCCTGTTTAAAATGTTTATGTTTACCTTTTGGCGGTAAAGCTGTTTTTATTATATGGCGTCATTTTGCTCGCGTTTTAAATGTATTCATTGTCATAAAGTAGAGTATTCTTCATTTGGAAAAGGATTTCCTTTACGAGAATATAGTACGTTATGAATTATGATCTTTAGATAGTTTCCAAATGTCTATACGCTATTAAACCCAGGACTTATAAAACATCACTATTATATAAATAGCAATAAAGAGCGTAAGCTTTGTTGAAGATTTTCAATTTTTAAATTTATCTAAATCCAAGCGGTGACAAAAACAAATCAAAAAATAAAAATCATTAATTTGTTCTTGCGTAACTAGTAGCCTTACTTTAACACAGATATAGATACATAAACTAAATATTTAAATAATCTAACCATATATCATATTCTTTACTAAGTAATATACTTAAAACCATATTCCAGCATCAACAACCAGCACGACAAGCAGACCATCACCGCCCTGGCTGATCACCTCCCAACCAACAGTCTGGAGGTCTACCGCACCCCCTGTACCTAAGAACCCAGTTCAAACTCAGCAGGAGAAGAAGAAGCCGACAGTCATCACGCCACCCACCTTCAGACCTCATATTACGCTGCCACCTGAAGTACAAATGGGCAATATTGGGACTAAGGTATTTATTATATGTATTTATAAATGGTTTGAAAAATGAAATATAAATAGATATGGGGTAAAAAATTATATATCTTCTGATAAAAGCTTCTTACTGAAACTATTTATTTGTACTACTATTTGGAAAAAGAACAGAATAAGACAGAAGACTTTACTTAATTTCCAACATGTTAATAATAACTGTTACATATCATTTGAGTGCATTGTAAATTCTTACACTTCATCTACCCATTACAATATTATACTAATTAAAATCTATCAAAATTTTTCAGAAAACAACAACGAAAACGCCTGAACCATCTTCCGAAAAGGAACCACCTCAAGTACCTTTGGACAAAGTGCCGGTTATAAAGGAGGAAGTGCCGAAGGTAGCTGATGAGAACACCAAAGTTGAGAAACCTAAGGAGAAGTTTGACGAACCTGGTAAGGATGAAATTTTAAATAAGAAATATGAGTTTATTAGCTATGAATGAAAGGGGAGTTACGTTTGAAAGAATTGGACTGATATTCAAATATTTTAATACAAAGATAATGTTATACAGGGTGTCCTACTGTTGGTATACTAAGCTCAAAGGAGGTTATAGTTTTGCATACGCTGAGTACGTAAAAATGCTTATAAAATTCCAGACGCATTTTTTTTTTCAAATAGATGAATTCTTAAAACTCTATGTGGACACCCATAACAAGCAACCCGCCCAACTTTGCCACCAGCATGTGCGCTTAGTATACCAATAGTGGGACACCCTGTATACTTAGTTTGTCTAAAACTTCATATAATATTTAATAATATAATATTTTAAAAATATTTCAAAACCTGTGCTATTTTTATAGTATCATAATTGCCAAAATACCATACATACATATTATGAAAGATTAATTTTTGCTTTCGTAAAACAATAAAAAGACCTTTTTTCTCTACCAGCAATAAAATTAATACTTATGACAAACATATAATCTCTTATTTATTATTATCAATATATATTAGACTAGCTGTGCCCCGCGGCACCCACGTTGCTCCGCTCCTGTTGATCTTAGCGTGATGATATAGCCGTCCTCGATAAATGGGCTATCTAACACCGAAATAATTTTTCAAATAGGACCAGTAGTAGTTCCTGAGATTAGCGCGTTCAAACCAACAAACTCTTCTTTATAATATTAAGTTTAGATTTATTTACTTTCCATCATAGAATCTATTTCAATTATGTACTTCATACTTTTCAGTGGCTGTAACTGACGAGACCCTGCAATGGGCGCCAAAGGACGAAGACTCAGATTCCACACCGTCCCTCCACGGACCTCCCAAAGACAACCGACCGGACACTCCTGAAGATGATTATGATAAAGTTTACTGTACGTTGAATATATTTCTTTTATAAAATGATTTAAATGTTTGTCTTATCTTAAGAAATAATGTTCACTATGTATCAGTTTCTAGCCAACCTAAACAAGATATACCTTAGATATACTCACATCTAATATCTAATTTCTAATATATATTATAAAGGCGAAAGTTTGTAAGGATGTATGGATGTATGGATGTATGGATGTTTGTTACTCTTTCACGTAAAAACTACTGAACCGATTACAATGAAATTTAGCACACATATAGAGGGTAACTTGGATTAACACATAGGATAGGTTTTATCCCGGAAATCCCACGGGAACGGGAACTATGCGGGTTTTCCTTTGAAACGCGGGCGAAGCCGCGGGCGGAAATCTAGTTAATTGATAAATTAGTTAAAAAAGAATAATAATAAAACCAATAAATAACCAATAATATGGAAACCAAAAATTTCTTAATTATTTATAATTTTCATCATCATAGGCATATTGCTCGCACAAATACAAGCTATTTTCTCACATACCTATACTATCGTCTTGTGATTAGAGCATAAAAAAATTAAAATACACCTTTATCACTACATAGTATAAAACAAAGTCGCTTTATCTGTCCCTATGTCCCTTTGTATGCTTAAATCTTTAAAACTACGCAACGGATTTTGATGCGGTTTTTTTTAATAGATAGCGAGATAATTTATTACGTTTAAAGCAGGCGAAGCCGCGGGTGGTAAGCTAGTATGTAATCAAAATATTTACTCAACTAATTAAACATTATTACAGCAACAAGCGCGACACCATCGCTAGGACGTCGTGCGTACTGCCCGCAAGTGAACGCACGCGGCCTTCATTGGAACTGGACGCTAGCGGGCACGTACGCTGTGCAGCCTTGCCCGGGAGGTGCCACGGGATTGGCTAGATGGAAGTTAGTATTGTTTAGTAATAATATATAACTGTTGTTTTTAAGCTATTGCATAGCTTCTATCGCGGGCCTTGAGCGTGGGGACCGAATCGAGAAATTCCGTAACGAAAAAACCTCACGCTCCCCACTCCGACGGGCTCGGAGGTGTGGCTTGAAGGCATAGCATGCAATAGCTTTACCGCGGCAGTCCCCGAGTGCCACACGTCTTTTTTTTATTTATGTTTTGTAACGACCGGATTAGTTGGAAGGAAGTTAGTATGAGTACTTGGTTAGTATTAGTTAGCTCAGGCGATAGGTGGCCGAGTGTTCCGGAGTGGCAGAAGAAGTTCGAATCCCGCCGCTTGATTGATTATTTTCTATTCTTTAAAAATTTCTCATACATTGTGTTTTTTTTATATCTGTTAAAATACTCCATAGTGAAGTCACAGTAGGATGTATTTTTTTATTTTCCAATTGAACCATGTATGTTTCGTAGCTTTAAAAAGGCCAGCGTAAATTTGACTGAATACAAAAGTATGCTATTAACTAAAAATAATGTTTTAAAGGTTATTTTAAATGATGATCGGAACTAAATACTTTTAGCAGCTTTTATACATCAGTTCAAGAACTACGAACTCGTTTTAATAATGTTTAAAAAATACTTTTTACTAGCATCTTCAATCGTAAGTAGTGTTCAAATCCGTATACTTCCAACAAAAATCGGTAAATTTAGAAAATATTTCAAAAACAAGAAATATAGTATCCTATCTAAACCGTTATACACTTTCAGATGTACACTAACTGCCCATCAACACATAGAAGAGGAGCGACCACATCGCAGGAGTTCCGGGTTGCAATCCGGAGAGAATTTTCACGACTTGGGCTTAGAACAACCCAGTGAGAGGCAACTACAGTTAATAAGGAGATTGGGATCTGAAGCTTTGCTAAAAGGTATAGAAAATTTATAAAAATAATAAATAGTATATCTTTAAAAAATTTAGTAGTATCGATCGATAGCATAGAAATAATCTCCAAAACGACTAAATTTTACTGGTTTATCATTCTTCATCTTCAAATGTATAAGACGTCTGTATCACAAATTCGATATATTATATTAAAAAATAGTCTATACTACTCTACCAGCAATTCCATATAAATGTAACTAAATAAAATGTAAACTAGTAAAATTAATAACACAATAATTATAAATAAATTTCAGGTCGTGACGGTGATTCTCCAGAACATTTGATAGATTACAGAGGAAGCGGTAATTTGCCAGATGCTCAAGCGTCGAGAGAAAATCTTGCTACAAATGGTGACTATGTTTATTGTGAGTATCCAAAATTTATCATATAAGGAAAATATTTTTTGACTATTTATTATGTTCCATAATTTTCAACTTCTCATATAAATAACAAAATGCATTTGTAAAATATTAGTTTGAATGTTATAATATAAGAATGTACTGTGCAAAGAGCAACTATAGAGTTTCTTGCCGGTTCTTCTCCATAGATACTGCTTTCCGAATCGGTGGTAAATGTTAAAAATATGTTATGACGATTCAAAAGTGCTTCTAGAAGAAGTCTAATTAAATAAATAAATGTTTTGAGTTTATGATTATATACAACTGCCTAATTGATGATGATGTCAGTTGATTTTTCTTTTCTGATCTATTAATCATAAAAATAATATTATTTTTAAGCGGACACAATCCCAGAATGGCATGGAGCTACTCCCGACCTGAGTGAGTGTAGATCTGTGTGGCTCAACAGCTTGGAGGCCAGAGTGCGGGAGGGAGAGTCCCTCCTCAGTATTAGCAACGATTTAGCACAGGTAATACTAATATTCTCGCTATAGGCAGTTTTATTTATGTTTATTTGTACAAATAAACCTCCAAAAAACGTAATTTTATCAAGTTTTTTGCCGACTTTACGGTAGACGCGACCATTCGAATCGTGATAATTGAAGAAATGACCGTTAAACACCTGTAGGTTATTTGATGTAATATACAATAAATATAAAACTAATAAATCGGCAATAGATTTTCAAATGGTAAAAAATATGTAATTAGACTGTTGTTCGTTGTTATGATAATCAATACGCTTAAAATATAATAATTTCCTTCTAGTTGAAGTCCATACAATGACAAAAAATAGAGTGCTTTATAATAACAACAAATAATCGTTTGCTTTCAGGTGACGTCATCAAAGAAACTATACGGCGGTGACATGATGACAACAACAAGTATAATGAAGAAGCTTGCACAGCGCATGTCACAAAATGTACAAACTTTCCCCGACCCGAGACAGAAAGAGGCGATTGTCACTGATATGTTGCTGGGTGTTATTAAAACTGGTATGTAAAAGTATAATATCATCTATAATCATTTGAGTAGAAAACTAGACTCATAATAACGCTCAAAAATTGTCTAAAGCAAAACTCTGCCTTTACGTGTATTAGGCAGAGTTTTGTAATGAGCGATACAATGGATTTTGAACATTACTGCAACCAAATAAGGTATTTATTTCAATGAATGTTTTGTAGAACGTATTTTTGGACATATTTTTGCTGACTTTTAATGGGCGTTTGTGAATCCAGTTGTTTATACTGAGTCTTAGCCAGTTCTTTTTTCCTTCCAACATTTAGATAACGAAGCTTTTTATTAAATATATCTCTTTCCAGGATCTAATCTTCTAGACGAAAGCCAGCGAGCATCATGGTCAGACCTCAGTATGGACGCACAGAACAGAGTGGCGAGTGCGTTGTTGACGCAGTTGGAGGAAAACGCCTTCCTATTGGCTGACGCGGTTACCAAAGAGAAAACTATTCTGCAAATTGTTAAGAATATCTGTAAGTATTTGTGTTAATTACTTCTGAATTTAGAAATTGTTTAACACAAGTAACTTTATTATTTACATAAAAATGTTTCAACAATTATGTAAAACTGGATTGTAGGTAAACTGAACCGCTAAATTGATATATTGAACTACCATTTTTGAAGGCCACAATACATTAATTAAAAATAATTAAATTATAAATTTTACTTTAAACCAAGATAACCAACTGATTAGATTTACTTCTACTCATTTTTATCCCGAATAATTGAATCGCGTGATTATAATAAAATATAATATCTTTTCAGGTCTATCTGTCCGAGTACTAGAAGTGAAAAACGTAGAAGATGAGACATTCCCATCTCTGATTGCTCAAGAACAGTGGAAGGCTTCGGAGGACACTATCACCATACCTAAAGCTGCATTATTAGGTATATATTAATTATTATTATCTAAAATTTCTATTAAGAATGATACTATCAAATGCTGAAGGTATTATAATCTCTGTATTAGAAAACATGAAAAAGATAGTTGTTAACTAAACTAACTAAATTTCGTTTTTAGTTGTTGATATTATAATAATCTACAAAAAAAAATATTGTATGCATTTTATTTTCGTCGCTGTTATAGGATGTTTAGCATGTTAGTGTATCAAGAAATTAACACATACATATTTTAACTTTACTACTAAAACGAAGCATTACAATGTAGACTATCTTTAATAATCCATCACAAATTAAAGTAAAATCACATAAAATCTCCGACTCTCAATAATGAACCTTATAACGCTATACTTAAAGTACAAATTAAAAAACATTTTTTCTTTGTATTGTTTTGCACTAAATTTTTAACTTTTTCTTTCCAGAAAACCATCAAGTAGACCTCGTAAGGATAGTGTTCTTTGCCTTCGACCGTTTGGAAGAAATATTGCCACCAACGTTTGGGAAATCTCCGCAATTCGCTGCATATACTTCTGACCCGGCTTCGTCTACGAGTATTAACTCGGAGAAAGAGAAGAAAAATGTCACTAGAGTGTTGAATTCTAAAGTAAGTGATTGAATGTTTTATTTTATATTTGTATGGAAAATTAAATCGACTTAATAAAGTTGTTCTATACAGTAAATGACGTATTATAAATCAGATGGGATATGTCATATCCGGCCAAGAGGTTACATAGACATACCTAATAATAAATACATCATTATTATAAAAAAATGTTACCTTCAGCTAGAGTCATTAAGATACCATTCCATATTATAATTTATTTAATCCGTAGAATATTTGTTATGTTAATAACTATAATAAGATGTTATAATAGCTAAAATAGTAATTGTAATACAAATCTTAATTTATCAGGTAATATCAGCAAGTTTAGGCAACGGGCGACACATTCAACTATCACAAATGGTGCGTCTCACTATGAAACACTTGAAGACGGAAAATGTCACCAACCCGGCTTGCGTCTTCTGGGACTATACGTTACAGTAAGTTATTTATTATCATCTATTATAATTTTGTAAGGATTAATTTTATTAGATAATCCAATATTTAATTTAATTTTCCTATCTTAAGTATCGGTTAATTATAAAACCTGGTGATTGAATATTCATTTAAAAGGAGCATAGTTACATGAACTTATGTTTGAGTTTGATAAACTAAAAACATTAAAAAGACGATGAATTATAAGGAAAGAGCTTTTCTTACTTTAATGTTAATAAAAACGAATATTTTTAAATTTCAAATCATCATTCAATAACTTTCAAAATATATATTTAAAACGTTTTAAATTTGTGTAGATATTTTGCCAAAAGCATTATTATAACCTTATTGTTTTCGGTCTGTTTTTACACCTACATAATTATTATATTTTTTTTACAGTGGCTGGTCACCCGAAGGCTGTCAAGTGGAATGGTCGAACCTCACACATACAGGGTGCGCGTGTTCCCACTTAACCAACTTCGCAATATTGATGGACGTGCACGGTGTATCTCTGAGCGCTAAACACGAAATGGCGTTACGGCTCTTGACGTTCATTGGCTGCGCGATATCAGCTGTTGCGCTGTTGGCGGCCATCTTGGTTTTCCAGTGCTTTAGGAATATGAAGGTTTGTATATTAGCGTGATAAAATTGTATTATGATTTTTTAGGCACGATAGGAACGTATATGGGCTGATGATGATGATGAAGATGGCACAATTTGTTAGTACTTTGATAATTCTTGATCATTTTAATTGAATTATTTATTTTAATACGCAGTTTTTTATGTCTATAATGCACTTCAAAATAATAAAAAAATTGACCATAGTGAATAAAACATCATTATCATGCATAACAATGCAAATTTAGTATCAAACAAAAATATTGTTACAAATTATAAGAAAAAACTTTTATATATTATTTCTTCTGTCCAGTTTTTATATAATTGAAATATTGTCTGAAATCAGTTTTCCACCTATAATCTATGTACAATTTTTTTCAGTCGGACCGTGTGTTAATCCACAAGAATCTCTGCATCTGTCTATTAATTGCTGAAGTGGTGTTCATGTGCGGTATCGACCAGACGCAAGACAGGATACTCTGTGGTGTCATCGCTGGACTCTTGCATTATTTCTTCTTGGCTGCTTTTGCTTGGATGTTTCTGGAAGGTGAGTTTTGTTTATTTTTGAAGGGACGGTGTCTTATTAATGTTGGAATTACATATATTTGTTTTTGTTGGTACTCAGTAATTTTTATTTTATGTGATTATTATTTCAATTTTACGTAGAAAAAATAGTTTTAATAAAATTTTAAGTCTTATAAACATTAATATTTTTTTTTGTTATAACTAGTTAAACTGTCGCGTATGGTTCTACCTGTACCCGATGCTGGTCACTTTTGAGGGTTTTTTTTTCTTTTCTCGTAGTGTTGCTTAAAGTGAAATTGACGATCTAATTTATTTAAGGGTTTCAACTCTTAGCAAACTGGAACTGTGAAGGTATTATTGATCTTTCAATGTAGTTTCGCTGTTTAGTATTCAATGTGATCAAGATAACTTTGTTTGCTTCCACCTATGGGATGTTGAAGTATTATCCTTGAATCTTTCTGTAAAATACATGATGATACACTTGTTATTAGTACCGATGTTATGCATTTTCTTATAATAAAATATGATGGTATGTGCTCTAAAATGTAACGTTTTGTATAGGTTTCCACCTGTACGCGACACTTCGTTATAACAAAATATGACGTATTTATAGGTTTCCACCTGTACGCGACACTTCGTTATAACAAAATATGACGTATTTATAGGTTTCCAACTGTACGCGACACTTCGTTATAACAAAATATGACGTATTTATAGGTTTCCACCTGTACGCGACACTTCGTTATAACAAAATATGACGTATTTATAGGTTTCCACCTGTACGCGACACTTCGTTATAACAAAATATGACGTATTTATAGGTTTCCACCTGTACGCGACACTTCGTTATAACAAAATATGACGTATTTATAGGTTTCCACCTGTACGCGACACTTCGTTATAACAAAATATGACGTATTTATAGGTTTCCACCTGTACGCGACACTTCGTTATAACAAAATATGACGTATTTATAGGTTTCCACCTGTACGCGACACTTCGTTATAACAAAATATGACGTATTTATAGGTTTCCACCTGTACGCGACACTTCGTTATAACAAAATATGACGTATTTATAGGTTTCCACCTGTACGCGACACTTCGTTATAACAAAATATGACGTATTTATAGGTTTCCACCTGTACGCGACACTTCGTTATAACAAAATATGACGTATTTATAGGTTTCCACCTGTACGCGACACTTCGTTATAACAAAATATGACGTATTTATAGGTTTCCACCTGTACGCGACACTTCGTTATAACAAAATATGACGTATTTATAGGTTTCCACCTGTACGCGACACTTCGTTATAACAAAATATGACGTATTTATAGGTTTCCACCTGTACGCGACACTTCGTTATAACAAAATATGACGTATTTATAGGTTTCCACCTGTACGCGACACTTCGTTATAACAAAATATGACGTATTTATAGGTTTCCACCTGTACGCGACACTTCGTTATAACAAAATATGACGTATTTATAGGTTTCCACCTGTACGCGACACTTCGTTATAACAAAATATGACGTATTTATAGGTTTCCACCTGTACGCGACACTTCGTTATAACAAAATATGACGTATTTATAGGTTTCCACCTGTACGCGACACTTCGTTATAACAAAATATGACGTATTTATAGGTTTCCACCTGTACGCGACACTTCGTTATAACAAAATATGACGTATTTATAGGTTTCCACCTGTACGCGACACTTCGTTATAACAAAATATGACGTATTTATAGGTTTCCACCTGTACGCGACACTTCGTTATAACAAAATATGACGTATTTATAGGTTTCCACCTGTACGCGACACTTCGTTATAACAAAATATGACGTATTTATAGGTTTCCACCTATACGCGATGCTGGTGGAGGTATTCGAGCCGGAGCGTGCCCGCGGGCGCTGGTACTGCGCGGGCGCGTACCTGTGCCCCGCGCTCGTGGTGCTGGGCTCGGCCGCCGCCTGGCCGCGCGGCTACGGGACCGCCGCGCACTGCTGGCTCAGCACCGAGCGGTACTTCCTCGCTGCGTTTGTTGGACCCGTTGCTGTAGTACTGCTCGTGAGTATTTGATTAATAACACTCAATAATTTAGTGTGCGAGTGCCCTTATCAGCACCAAACTTTGTCTGAGTGCCCTTATTCGCAATGAGGATTATTAAGCTATTGCATAGCTTCTATCGCGGGCCTTGAGCGCGGGGACTGAATCCAGAAATTTAGTAACGAAAAAACCTCACGCTCCCCACTCCGACGGGCTCGGAGGTGTGGCTTGAAGGCATGCTATGCAATAGCTTTACCGCGGCAGTCCCCGAGTGCCACACGTCGTTTTTATTTTACAGTGGGGAAGTGCTCTTATCCACTCGCAAACCCAACAGTGTGCGAGTGCCAAACTTTGTCTGATATTCGCAATGAGGATTATTTTTTATTGAGATAATTTTAGCAGTTTCGCTATACAAATACAATAAGCTACTTGAGATCAAATTAATAAAGTGTAACTTTTTGTTATTGTATTTTTTATAACAACAAAACATCTGTTTCATGTTTATTTATTCACATCAACAAAATGCCATCTAAATAAATTAATACTTAACTACTTTTATTTCAGGCCAACTGGATCTGTTTAAGCATGGTTATCTACATGATGTGCCATCATTCGACAGTGTCTATAAAGGCGAAAGAAAATTCCAAATTATATAAAATAAGGTTAGTAAGAGTAGTAGATAATTATTGTAAATAAATTTTTAAAAATTCATCTAACAATTTACCATCATTAATAATGTTAATTTTACGTTTTAAATGCTATTCTAATAAGGATTACATTTTCAGTTGACTATGATTTCTTAACCCTGATAGTAATTATACCCACTTCAACCAATCTTGAAAGATTCTCAAATGTGTTGTTTTCAAATTACAAAATAAGCTAATGTCTGTACGGAAAACTATTCACTTTTAAAATATATCTTGCTACATAAAAGTATTTATTTATTATATTTCCAGGGTCTGGCTGAACAGTTCAGTAGTACTAGCGTTTCTACTCGGTCTCACGTGGACTTTCGGTCTACTCTACATCAACGAGCAGACCGTGGGCGTGGCGTACGCGTTCACGATACTTAATTCGTTGCAAGGATTGTTCATTTTCATCTTCCACTGTTTGCAGAATGAAGTTGTAAGTACCCATTTATTTTAATATTAAGTAATTTTTATTGATTATTTTTTAAGTTAAATTTTATAGTGTGTTGAGTTAATATAGACTTGCATTATTGTTTTTGGTGACCATTTATAAAGTACAACCAAATAGCTCGTTCTGTTTGCTAAGTTAACAACCTTTTCATTTTCTTATATCCTTAGATTTTTATGGAAAAATTGCGTGGAAGCGATAATACAATTTATTTTTTTATGTGTTTTACTTGTTTATTTTTGCGTATCGTTGTTACAAAAAGTATTTCAGTATTTTACATCGTTTCGACGATTACCTTTATTACCTCTAATTTTGTATTTATTACTAGCTGACCCGGCAGATGTCGTCCTGTCTTCCCGAAAATTGTCTAAACCGTAAAGTTTATGGCCGTTATGTCTTGTTAAATTTCTGAAGTTTATTTACATAAGATTTTTCTCCTGACAATAACAAAACGCATCAAAATAAGAATTATCGAGATCGGTCCTACCGTTCACTTGTGATGTCACGACCAGGGATTCATTTTAGGATTCATATATTATAGAGATGTATGCTTTATTAGAGAATCGTACAATAAAGCGCGTCACACACGGTGAAGATACTATAATATTTTATGTTAAGATTCTCTAATATAAAATATTACAGTATCTTAAGGTATCCGGTATCATGATACGTGTGTGACGCGCTTAATATTTTGTTACAATAATCCTATGCATAAACTATGTCCTCTTTATTTCAGTTCCAGAAGGAGTGCGGTCGTGTAGCCCGGCGGCACCGCTGGCTGTCGTGCCTCGCCCCGGGCGCGCCGCTGGACACGCGCACCGGCTCCAAGCGCCGCTACCACCACTCCGCGCCCGATACTGATGATGTGGTCGACCCGAGGGATGTCACTGTGAGTGCTTCTTGTATTGACTTGTATGTGAGTTCGTGTGGTTCTTGTATTGACTTGTATGTGAGTTCGTGTGGTTCTTGTATTGACTTGTATGTGAGTTCGTGTAATTCTTGTATTGTCTTATAACTTGTCATTGTAAGTTCGTGTGGTTCTTGTAATGTGTGATGGTCTCCCAAGTAAATATGATGTTGTTGATCAGAGATATGATCATATGTCACTATAAGAGATAGTTGTTCTTGTAATGCGTGATGGTCTATGATGTTGTTGATCAGAGGTCTTCCATAATTTAACATGATGTTGTTTATCCGAGTGATGTTACTGTACGTCAACATGGTCCTTATATTGCGACATTATCTATAAAGTTCACATGCTACTATCGATCCGTGAGATGTCACTATAAGTGATCGTCACTCTGTTGTTTGATTAGCAAACTGATGAATAATCCAACTAGAATAGTTTTGGTACGTCACTTTCACACTGGACGACATTTCCTTATAATTATGATTATTGTAACTTGCAACCTATACTCGGATTTTTAATTAGACAAAGTAAACTGACGTTTACTGTGTTGTCAGTTTTTGATGAAATAAAAATAGCGTTGTCAAATTGAATGATTGAAAATCGGGAATGAATGAAATTGAATCGATCGTCTAGTGAATATTTAGTGTGTAACAATATAACATCAAATAAACACAACAATGACAACAAACAACGTAATTAGTTACAATTAACGAAAAAATTACAAAAACAATAACGTAAACAGCGTAACAATAAAAATAAAAAAATGATTATAATTACATTCTACTAGTAACTTATATCTTATATAGATTGATATGTATATTATAATTAGAAATAATGTTATTTTATAGTTTGAAATGATGAACTATTCACACTCATTGTTCATTCATCTGATTGAATGAGAACTGAATTTCTCACTATTACTTTAAATATGGCAACATTATTTTACAAAGTGACATTAGCTGCTGTCAGTTTACTTTGTCTAATTAAAAATCCGAGTATACGAGTGGTTTTATGCTCGATATGTACATACGCATCTTCTAATTGATAAGATGTCCTGATGGTCGACCAATCTTGTTCGTCAAAATAACCCTTGATAAACATCTAGCACTTCCCTTTTAAGTGCTCTTGCCTTTATTTAATTCCTCGATGCCGTGATATGATTGCGAACTTGCAATTCGGATCATAATATTCTGATGATGATACTTCTTAATGTTGTGCCTTGATATTCTATTCTGGATTCATTTGACTATGCTTCTAAAATTAATCTCAAATTTGATTGACAAAATTGAGTTCATATCTACTTTTTTCCTTCTTAATTCCTTCATGTATATATTAAAAAATTAATAAAACTCATTTCCCAGCTCTGAATGTGTTAGTTTCTTTCTTATGCTCGTATTATCAGATTGAAAGGTTTTCCTAATTATGTGCACACGATATTTAAGTCGCTTTTGCACAAATTTATAACATTATAAAAATATTCACAATGGATACATTTGTGATAGATTAAGAGGTAGCATTAAATAAAATAACAAATTAATATATGTGTGTGATGTATTCTGGATGGGATTTTGATAGATTATGTATATTAAATTTATCTATTATATCACTCATAACTCACAACACACATCATTCGACCAATAACTCACAACAATACTTTCTGACAGAACTCAGCGAGCACATCAGTATCAGCGTCCACAACGAATAACCTCGTCATAAATAACCTAAACGTTGTCGTAAACAACAACAATCACAATAACAACAACGTAATAAACAACGCGTCAGTCGCTTCGCTGGCGGCCGCCGCGGCGGCTCACAGCTACCACTCCCATAGAAACCGTAGGAACTCCCAAGACAACCAGAACTTTGGTCCTCCAAGCAACTTTGGCCCTTCTCTCAACGCCACAAGCGCCAGTTTCGCGCACGGCGAGTCACAGCCCATGTCGCACCTGCGCAGCCCGCTGCACGGCTCCGGCCGCTACCCGCAGGGCTACCGGCAGAACGTCCAGCAAGGTTCGTACGCACTGTTCAGAGATAGGATTTTTCCAATAAATACGTTGAACCACCAAACACCACAGCCGTAACTAATCGGTTTGCGACAGCTCAATTTTGTGTTTAACAATTGTGTTCCGCTGAACTAACATTTGTAGGCGGATTCACGGTAAGTCTATTTTATTTTATTTAAAACTAACCAACTAACGCTTATATGATTACTAACGTTAACCCGGGATGATCTAATTTCAGTGGTGTGGTGGTTGTAGATGCATGTGCCGAGCGATCTAATTTAACAAAAACAACGGATCAATTGGCACGTAATCTTAAAAGAATCCTATCTCTACAATATTGCGTATGACCTCTTTAAACTCTCGCTACTCTAGACCCGATCAGAATTTCTAGTAGATAATTAGTGTGTAGATTGTATTTATATTTATGTTTATGTATTTATATTTCCGACTACGAAACAGAGCTACAACTTGCAACCGGATTCAAGATGGAACATCCGTCCGACCGCTCCTATTTACGTCCCGAGCGACGACATACGAAACGCGCGAACGCCGACGCCTCAAAACATCCCTCATAGCTCGTCCCACTCCCAGAGCATTGCGTCGATGCATAGCTACAGAAATAATATCGAAGTGCCGAACGATTACCAGAACCTTCGGTCACGGTCGCCATCTTGTTATTCCAACAAAATGGCGGCATCCATTGGCGCTAACGACTGGGCTTTAATGGCAAATGCGGGCGGCAATGTTTGGAAGGTGAGGGGAGGGCGTAGCACTACTAGAGTGAATTAATGTACGCTTCGGTAAGATCTCAAGTTCTGGGGAATTACAAGCCGTTGGAAAATCGATAGGTTTAAATTGTAAAGCTATTGCGAAGGACATAAAGTTTATATGTTGTTAAGAAGAATCAATTTGTGTAGTGCATTTTGTTAAGAAACTTTAGTCGCAATTATGTCTTGGTTGTAGATTATTTTAAAACATACAGCTTAAGCAAAAACAGCTGAGGTATAAGCTAGACTGCTATTTAAAACTTTTTACTATTTAACAATTTTAATTGTAAAACATGACCGTTGACCAACAAATAAATTATATAAACTATGTTATGTATTGCTATTTTTTATGAGTATTTTTCAGGTATTCTATTTATTTTTTAGATATTAATGGTGAAGGAACTTGCAAGAGATCTTACCTAAGTGCCATTAATTGCATGAGAGCTAACCTTAGAGTGACTGCATGATTTCATTTCACTTGCACATGTATAGCCCATCCCACCTCCTTCTGTACACATTCATTACGATCATAAAGTGCTCGAAATTTCATTCATCCTTTACATTGGCGTTTTTCTTAAGAATATTTGATTAAATGACAGTTGTTGCCGTAATGTATAACGAAGCTTGAATATTATTCACTTCATATTATGATATTGATTTATAAACATATTGAATAATGTGAGCTTGATTTATTTTAACAGTGACTTCCAAATACAGTTCTCCTAAATTAATAATGCGCATGCAAATCTTCGCTAATTGTCGTATTTCCGAAAACACTCGAATCATTGAATCGTAAGAGCCCTAAACAATGCACTTGCATTTTACACCTTGTTCAAAAGAAATAGAAGTCAATTCACGGTCATACACAATCAAAAACAAATCGGGCGGTAGGTGACGGTAGCCTGTCAGTCAAAAAACTCAAAAATCCGTCAGTCGTCTTTAAATATTGGTGGGGACTGCACGTGTTCTCTATGTGTGGAATTATATAGAGCTGCTATTACATACCCTTCTTGTTTTTGTTTTTAAATGTGAATTGAATTAATCGATGAAATGATTTATACAGGTGATGGCAGTAGGGAAAGTGAAAATGAAGAAGGGCATAATGAAAGTTCCGATGTATCTAAAATGTCAGAAATAAAGATAATCCCTGATTTTGATTGTTTTTATTTTTATTTTTTTTGTAAATGTCATAATATTGAAGAATGATCAGTACTGTAAATACTTTTGAACTGAGTTTTTAATGATTAGATTTATATGGTTTAAATGTAAACTTGTGTTTGAAAACCATATAAATTTGTAACCATTTATATTATACAATATAAATTTTGTGTTATTTAAACCTTCTTTTATTCCATCATTACACCAGCTTCAGTAAGACACTAAGTACTATAAAATTTTCCAAGTAAATCAATCCAACAAAGATATATTCGCAATAGTGGGGTTATCCTCGCTATTTACTTACAAGAAATTATCGAAACAAAATTGTTACTTACAAATCAATATTAATCTCTTTTAGCACAAAACACATAATTTGACTAAATTATGCATGATGAAAATGCATTTAACCACTCTATATACATATCATCTTCGGACGCTCCGGGAATATGACAGTTGCCGAACAGTGACGAAGATTTCTATGCGCATTATTACCTTTGGAGAACTGTACGTTCTTATGTATTGTAAATTATAGTTACTAAGTTCGTAATTTTTCTTGAAAATCATGGATTGTGTACTAATAGCAATAATGCTGGAATTATCTTTTTTTGCCGTATGAATTAACTTACTAGCTTGTAGGAGGTTCTCAGCATGTATTAATCGCACTATAGAAATAACAAAGCGTGGAACACAATGACATTGATATATGTTAATCGACATTTCTCGTGTACTGCTATTGTAAAATATCCACGAAATTGAGCTGTTAATGTAAAATTTGTTGTTTCAATACATTTTAGGTGTCTATTTTGTATTAAAATGGGTTATCATTTTACAGAACACTTCTTCTAAGCAGCACATGGGCAACTCGTCGACACTGCCGCACCACGAGGCGAGTGCGGTGGGGGGCGGGGCGGGCGGCGCGGGGGGCGAGGGGGGGCACTGCCCGCTGGGCTACGGCACCACGCGCAGCTACCACCACGACTTGCGCGCGCCGCACGTGTTCCTGGCGCAGCACTCGCCCGGCGCGCAGGAGATGATCTTCCGCAAGCACTACAAGGAGGAGGGCCGCCGCAAGCACCACGCGCCCGTCAACCACACGTACTCCGAGATCGCCGCGCAGCAGGGCCGCATGTACCGCCGCGGCTCCGAGGAGTTCCGCGTCATACAGGACGACCCGGTGTACGAAGAGATCGAGCGCAACGAGACCATGATGTCGGACGTGTCGGACGACAACTCGACGCCGGACTGCCGGCCGGCCGCCGGACACCACGGCTCGGCCGGCAAGTTCTTCGGCGACCACCGGCCGCTCATCTCGTACAGCCCGGGCGAGCGCCACCACGAGCAGGAGCACTTCGCCAAGTACGGCAAGTGGGACTACGAGCCGCGCCACGCCTACCCGCACCAGCACGCGCCGCACCAGCACGTGCCGCACGCACAGCACGTACAGCACGCGCACGCGCCGCAGGAGAGCAACATGCGCGCGCTGGCGGCGGTGCTGAACGGCGAGAACAACGTGGTGTGCCACCTGGAGCCGCCGCGGTACGACGCGTACGCGCCGCCCGCGCGCACGCTCAGCCAGCCCAGCTTCTGAGCACGTGTACAGACATAGCGAATGATTTTTCTATGAGTAGACATAGATTAGACTCGCGGGCCGCGGGCCGCCCGGGCCCCCGACCCTAGACGTAACTCGACTCTAAATCACTTTTTCCACTGTGATCCTATTTAGTGCGGCGGCCCGGCCTCGGCCGTCGCGAACCACTTTTAATTTTATATCTTGAGATTTAGGACTTTGTACATACCTAGACTTAGCTCGACCCGGCGCCGTCGGCCCGTTCGACCGCCCGCGGGCGTCCGATATCTCGTAGTGGGTACGAAAATCTGTGATGTTTCATTTATGCTTTAGATTAGGTTTTACGCGAACGGACGTCGTCACCGCCGCGAGTGTTGACGTTCTTCGTTTCGTTCTTCGACGTTTCGGCAGCTTCTTATGATTTGTCAAAAGATAATCCATCCGACCTATTTATAGACTGACACCACTGAACGTTGTGCACTCTCCGTAATTTAGTCTAGTGTTTTAATATTAAATCTACGCGAAGTAGAGTTCTTTTACCGCCACGAATGAACTGTTAATTTTAAATTAAACGATAAGGAATTGTTTTTATTTTAGGAACGGATACGATAACCTGTATGTGTATTCATTTCTTGTATATTTTGGACCGATTAAGCAATATTGTAGACTGAAGTATTGGATAATTGTTGGCTGATTAACTTTAAAACAATAATTTATATACTTTTTAGCGTAGCCAACATTTATGAAATACTTTCTAAAAGGGGAAATATATAAGAAAATATCATGGGAGGATTATATTTTGTATTTGGGTTTACTAGTCTATTGCTCCCAATTTAAATGTAATTGTACATTGTCATGTGTATTTCTGTTATGTATTATTTTTGTTTGATTGTATTTTAATAACGTTATATTAATGTAAAGTAGGACGAACAGAATGTGTAAATAATTTAAAGTTTATATAAATAAAGAGCGGCTGTTCTGTGAGGACGACCGCGAAATTGAAACATTTCTTTTATTTCCATTCCTTACTGATGATTATATTGATAACTGATGATACTGAAAAAGGTCATATTATGAGATACACCACTTATAGGTACCTCAAAAATTATTGAACTGATTATTTTAATGTCTCTGAAAGAACAATAGCTTGAAAAGACTGTAAAATCTACTGAGCGGGTAGCTTGTAATTTATAAGTATCTATACACATACATACAAATTCACGGATATTAACTATCCTAACAATGTTTTCCTTTCACACAATACTGCGATTTAGAGAGACTAGAGAGTTGATATAGGCCTATATTACCGCAGTAAAACATTCCTATAGAATCCATTATGATACAGATTTTTCTCTGCAAAAGTTATGAATTCCGATAGATGGCGCAGCATTAAAAATTTGACATTTAATTATGACAATGACTGTCAATTTTCATTCACCATGCGAACTTGGTCGCTCACGGAAAGCTAGTATTTTATATAATTTTTAAATCCATACATCATTGTCCGAAATTAACAAATATCAATACTCAGAAATTGTAAGACCATGACATGCATGGTTTTAGTACTGAACTGCGTGCTAAGAAAGAAGTTTCGAAGAAGTGGCGCTGTTGGCGATTTTAATAATGTTGCCAGTATTACAAATAGATAATAATATGAAAACTTATAGTAAAAAGGTATTCTATCAATTTTGTAGCACCTATTTCTATGCAATCCTTAATTTTAAGAGTCCATATTTTTTCAATAGAGTCAAATTTAGTTCCTATCACAAGTGGGAGTGGGAGTTCCTAGTGGGAGAAGTCCCACGTGTGATAGGAACTAACTCGACTGAAAGAAGTTTTATGGCGATTACTCTAACTATTATATAGTGACTCTTTTATTGTTCTAGAGGTGATGGGTTCGATTCCCACTAGTTTGAACATTGTGTAATGAGAAGAATAGAAATTGAATAGTGTAGATAACCATCTATTTCATATAATTTAATTACGAAAACACAGTAAATTAACGAAATAGCCAATCAAGTTCAGTAGCAATTAGAATATGCTTTGGTTAGATTGAAACTAGATGGCGCTATGTGAAGTACATAGGCATATTAGGTATTAATTTATAAATTAGAACAGCTAGCTTTTGTATATAAAGATGAGGAGGCATTAGGTAGGGTAAAATATGTTATCACTGCAAATATACAGTGAAAGAAAATGACATATAATATGAATTGAAAATTTATTTAAAAAACTTATAACACGACATTGTTAGTTAAAATTTCGACAAGTTACAGTAGACAATTCAAATAGTTCCCTTACCCCTAAATTTTGTATAAAATTTCATTCGCGATCCAAAAACACATTGAGAGATCTTTATAAAGGCACATTAATATTCTCGATGCCCAATGAGATCTAATTTTGAAATAACGCCCGACAAAAATATATTTTCTAAAACTTACAATACGAAACATCTAAACAAACTACGTCATCAATAATACGATTTAAACACAGGGTAGGTACTATGTTTTAATATTTAAAAAATACTACATTTAAGCACCACCCGCTAAGCCTAAAAGAAATAAATTTTGTTCGAGATCCGAATGACGTCCAAACAAAGAGTCAAGAAAATACATCGAAATTACATAAACTACCTATCTAGTTATAATTAAATTTTGATCTTGATGTGACATATCGACTTGGCGATTTTCTAGTACATTCCGTCACGGAGGCGCTACGTCACAGGCACTTGACGAATATTTTTAAAACGTATTAAAAAAAAACATATATTTTCATTAATTCCACCTCTACGTAATTTCTATGCTATGAAAAAGTAACGAACATTAGCATGAATTTGCAAATTTTATTATAGATCACGTTCACAAATATTTCCAAGACATTTTTATAAAACAAAAGCTTATTGTGTGCATAATTTTTTTTATTGTTACATTCTTGGCAAATCGTCAACTATTTATTCGCATTTTTACATCACGGACATTTTATGACCGAAGTAATTTACCGTGCCTGTGATCGTATTCATTTTCTACTTACAGATGAAAAACTTACGAAACTAAATTTTAGCACTAAACACGTAAATGCAATTGGGACGATAAAATGAAGAGAAATATATAAAACTATTTTGCGCTAATGTTAGTCGAAAACGTGAGTGAGTTTTGAGCTCAGAGACATTCGAGAAACTATGAACGCTAGTAAGTATTTACAATTTAAATCTCTAGGTTAATCGAAATGAACCAAGAATAAGTATTGAATATACTAGTTGTACAAAAGCAAAACGTACAAGGCACACAACACACATCACAAAGAGTTTGCAGTCTTCATCAGATTTTATCACATCGCAAAAGCGACACTTCACCGAGCTCCAAGCTGTCACAATACATCGCGGCCACCGAGAGCGGTGGATCCTGGCTACTACCGGGGGATCGCCCTCGGGGCCTACGCGGGGCGGTTGCTATGAACAACCACAGCTCTCGACGACCATACCGGGGATTGTCCCGTAAATTATATTTAAATCGTGATCGAAATACAGCATGGATATGCTGCTCATTTTCCTCGGGGCACAGCAGGGTCCCCCGCTGCCCTGCGGCGCTGCCAGGTGCACTAAATGTGTGTGGGGGTACTTCTGCAAGAAACTGTATGGGCACTCCCCGCTGCAGTAGTTCGCGTCGTACTGCTTGGGCGCGATGATCCAGTCCCAGCCGAACTCTTCGAAGTTGACAGATAGCGGGTATCTGCAGCATCGCACTTCTTTGGAATTCTCCGTGCAATCCATTCCTATCATTCGTCGCGTCCTCTTGTGTGAATTGTCTCTAAGACTTACTTCTATGTATGGCATCTGGAAGAAATGGTATAAGTTATTAATAAATAATCTATGCGTTTTTTGTTTGAAATTACCTACGCTACGCATCACTAGTTATTACAAAATACCTACATTAAATTTTATGCGACCTAATCAAATATCGAACTCATAAAGCTAAGAGAAACCTAAAAGCTACAAAAATAAATAAATAGTTGCGTTTAATGAAAGTTGTGTTAGATTGTAGATAATAATATCCAATGACGACAAGACATCAAGATCACCACGCAGTTTTGGGATAAATTGCGAATCGAATGACCTAATTTATTCAGATAATGCGTATGGGTTATCAACAAATTTCAGCTGCCTAAAACTTCCTTTAAAGATTAACTTAATACGCAATAAAGTACTGTAATAATACCTATAGGATTGCGTCACAAAAAGCACAATACATTATATGTTACATGTATAAAAATAAATAATTTCACATATGTTTTGTATTCAGAGACAAAAAATTACGTCGCATTTAAGTCCTAATTTAGGAACATGCTAGATAAAAAAATTATAAATGCCTAATCTTTCATTGGAAGTTTAACATGTTGTGCTACTGTTTGAAATAAGTTCCACTGTTAATCACAAAAGTGCTAAAAGCTTAGAATTCATGTTTTATAAGTTAAATGTGTCAGTTTTATTGATACTTGACACAAATTGACCTCAAATGACAAGGTTCGATTACGTAGGTGGAGTAAATTTGGTATTGGTTTGATCACACGTGTTTTGTGCCATAGAGTGTGCGTGTTCTTAAACTTCATGAAAAATCTACATTAACAAGAGAATAAGACAAATTTATTTTATAAGACTATCAGAAAGAGAAATGCGAGAATAGATACATCGTACATCGAACAAAAGATACATGATTATATAAAACAGTTCTATATGATATAATTTTATCACTGTTATTATGTGAATACATATGATTTATAACAGACAATGTCACGGGCACTAGCTAGCAATTCCTTATCAAAATAAATTTCATAGCATAGTCAGATACAGCTTTGAACTTTATGCTAATTATAATTCATTTAACTTTTATCACTATATGTAATATATCTAGAGTTGAATAAGTTGAACAAAAAAACCTATTAAAACTGGAAAATATCACAATATAAATTGTCGAACAGGAATCGCTGATAAAGCTATAAATAGTTTTATTTATAGACGATAAAAATGCTGTGATAGTTTATCTTAAAGCAATAATGACTCACCAATGCGTTATTTGATTCTGAACTGGGATGGGGTACGACCAGGCTCATTTTGTTCTTCGACTCTAGTACCCTGACTACTATCGCTAAATTCTCTCTGGGTAGCCTGAAGAATTCGGCGACCATGTTTGTGACGTTCGCCTTTACCCATTTCCCCGTCTTCAACTCCTTTCTGGACAGTTTTATTGACCCCTCTGCGTAGGGCACAGAGGCCTTATTCCCTTGACTATTTCTTGTTATTCTATTGACTTGATAGTTCACGTTAAAATGGTCTTCTAATATGGTTACGTTCTGCCGCGGTTCCAACTCCTGTATGTGGATATTGAGGAAAGCTTCATCTACTTCATTCTGGAGTACTTTGTTGGTAAATCTGAAGTTGATCACTTTTAAACCTTTGAAGTGGTTGTGGCGCCGCGTATCTGTGAAGCGATAGATAAGATTTAAAGCATTTTTCTATGAATTATAGTCATTTGCATAGTTATATTAAAATTATATTATTTTTAGTAGTGCACAGTAGAGCCGAGTATATTTATTTATTATAAACAAATTATAAAATCCGAAAAGATTCCGTAACATTACGTAATTACGTACGTAAATTTTTATAAATTAAGCCCTTTTAAGCCGATTCACAGCCTATATATAAGTACCTAATGCCTACGAATCATAAGTATTTGTTTCACTTTCACATAATATGTAGTTTCTCTTATACCTAACATCGTAAAATCTTCACATATTCAAGCAATCGGTATACAAAGCTAGGAGCCGCCACTCCTAACCGTATAACCATACATTCTTCATCTTCCAAACTAATTTACAAATGTTAAGGATAATAGAAACAAACATACAAATAGTGTAAAACTAGAAATTTTTTCATCTCTACATTTTGGTAATGAAAATTTATTCCCAATTTCGAAGTTTAAACGCCTCAAAGGTTTTCAATTTTATTAATTTAAATATACATCCTTCTTTAAAAGAGTTATTGCATAGATAAATCTATGCTAATTTTTTTGAAGTCTTTGCCATGTCCTTTCTGCAATGCGGCATCTGAAACAAGCGAAGTATTTTTAATAAATAAATATTGAAAAAAAATCCTTTACGTTATCATTATTATCAGTACATTTTGGATTCGTCTCCAGGGGAACATAATCGCATTAACAATAGGTAAGTATAGAGAAATATGATAACAAGAAAAACAGTTTTAAATAATATTCAAATGTAAAGCATTAGTGCTCTATAATTTCATATTTTCGGGAGGTAGATTGTAAAGAATTTCACGTGCATATTTGTGCAATATGAAGTGACATTCCGGATAATCTATTTAAGAAAATAAATCTATTTAGCAACAACTCTATGAATTCAAATGTGTATTTAAATTTTGGTAGAGTTTAAGTTTTTAGTAGTTTTTAATTTTTCGTTTAAGATTTACGCACGTTCAGATAATTGAAACAAAGATAATAATTATGATAAACAAGACGTATTTCTTCACTACGCGGACACCATACACTAACTAATAACAGCTCCAAAAACGCCCTAACTCCAAATGGAAATGTTGCTCGCTGATTCAACTTTCCCCAACTAAATTTGCACTGAACCAGTAGGTACAGTTCGTACATATGATCTGTTAACCAGGTGTAAAGTTAAAAATACCGAGTTCGTTCATCCAGGGAAGGCCAGCCACCCACTTAATACATTTTTACGCGAATTTTGTTAACATAAGAGTGCTGATAGACATTTTGTATATAAATCCGTCGTCGATTGTTTGGAATTAAGCTTCCGATTGTTTGTTGGTTTGCGCGCAACTGTTTTGTGTTAACTAATCACAGACTTGATAGATGGTGGTCTGCTCTTCATTGTGGCTATAAATTATGTTGTAATGGCAGGAAAATTAATTGCAAATGTGCCGTGATTGCATGATGGATCGATGTTTTAAAAAATGTGGTAAGTTTAATATGGGTATCCCAGATAATCCCTGGTCATTTCATAAATCTTAGAGTTTGTATAAGTACATAGGTTTATATGTATCGCTTACACCCTGAAACTTTAGGAAAAAAATTTAGTGTTACATTTCTTCGTTACGCGTGACATTTTTCCGTTACGCGCCATCTTTTTCTTATGTTCTTATTCACTTCTTACGTGTGTACACTAGTACACGCACACATTATTTTATTTTATCCATTAACCTCTGAATCACAAAAAGAACTGAAACACGGCACTTTACAAATGCGAGATTCAGATTTGTCACAAAAATGCGGTAGTGCGTATACGTATCAATTTATTTATGTTTGTCTCAATTACACTAACCACAGATAACTTTACAATTTCTCTTATATTGTTACATTTCCTGAAAGTATTAAAACTGTGCGATATTATATCGATACAATGAATAAGTTTATGCTTCCTTTCTTTTTTTTAAGTAAAAATAATAATTTCTATTAGCATAATTTTTTAATTATATTATTTAACCATTGCATTGTTATAAATAATTTGAAAATATAAGATTTATTTATTTATTTATTTATTAGACACACCAATAATGACTCAATTAATACAATTTACAGAAGTACATTAATAATTATTTCATAAACTGAATTGGCCATAAAGCAGGCGTATACAACAATTATAAAAAAAGGTCTTAAAATTTTACAGTTTTAAAAGTCTAAAAATACATAATCAAATTTATCATCCATTGAAAAAAAAATAAGTATAAAAACATAAAATGCATCACATAATTAAAAATTTATCAAGAATACATAAAATTAATACTACAATAATAACATGATTAAAATTTTGAAATTTTATACATCCATGAAATAAAAAATAAAAAATATATATAATATAGCTATAGAACTATTAAACATTTTCATAAATAAAATCGATAACTTTCTTTATACAAGGATTATCTCTCTTTGCTAAGAAGTAAGAATATTTGCAACTCTGGACATAATTTTTTTTTTGTATTTATTTATTTCACTAAAACTAGGTACTTCCTAATAAGAAGGTACTTTTTTTACATAATAATTACAAATTATAAGTAGGTAAGAAAATGTTGCAATGAGGTTTATGTAAGTTTTTCAACGAATGCAACTTAATCCTGTGACTCATGTAAGATCTACGGACGTTGAAAGTAAAGTTTTTACATACTGTAAACATTCTTTTGTTCAAATAATATTTAGTTTTTTGTACGTTAAAAGTTTAGACTACTTGTTACTATGCAGGTTTCTGATGCTGACAAAAGCTTAAATAATTGTTAATTTTAATGATTATTTTATAAATAAAAATGCTTTATGAAATTGGTATATCATTAACGATCGTTATTTTTTAGATTTCTCATCTTTATTTTAATTTTAAAAATTCACATTCCTATTATTTACATATTTATGGTTTATACATAATTTTTTGATGAAAAAAACTGTTTTAAAACTTATTTGAAGAAATTTTGCAGAATTTCTTCACACATAAAATAAATGAAAAAAAAAACTTTTTTAAAAGTATACTTGCAGCACCAAAGGCAATCACCGTAAACACACAGCACCAACTAATTTGCCGGTCAAACTATCCTAACGGAATCAATTCGAAATTTCCGAATTTCCACTTTGGATATTTGAAAACGCGCGCGCCCCATAGCGGCCCGTGTCGAACTGATGCGCTCTGGAGATGGGCCGAGTCCGTAGTGAAGTAAATCGCGTGGGCTAACAAGGAGATTCAATCATTGTACTCACTAATTCGATCACAATAAAAAATCCACTCTAATCGCACACGTATAAGACACCATTTGCAATACCGTAATCTCAGTGCATGTACCTACTCATTTCTTTTGATAAGAGCGTTTAATTATTTTTATTAAACGTCTTGACAAGGGTCGTTCGTAAATTTTTATCAGTGTTATCTTGTCGCAGTTTTTTAATTTGTTATTAAATATTTTATATCTATGTTTAATCCTCTTCAGATAAAAATATAGGTAGCGGGAATAATTTATTTAATTAAAAATGTCTGCAGTCTGAATTATTAATATATATACTGTAAAATGCAAGTCGTTTTTATTACAATAAAGGAAAATAATATTACAGAACAAAGAGATAAAGACATTTTTGAATTCGCTATTACTAAGTAAGTACATGGTGCTCAAATAATATTTACACATATACCTATGAACATATATTTACGTAATCAGAATCTGAATTCATGACGTTTGACTGTTGTTGCAAAATCTGAATTCGGCATAGGTACATAGTTCAAAATTATATTAACGGCTAGCTGTTGAAGGAGGAAAACCACTTTATGGTCAATTAATCAACATGCAGGACTAAAATAATTGAATCTAATATTATGTACATACTAAGGAAATAAAAGCAACCAAAAAATTCACATATCGTACTCATTATATAGTTACTAGTTAGTACCTACACCTGATAAATCACAATTTAATTAATGACCTTGTTTTAAAGTTTAAAAATTAAAAGTATCATTATCTGTTATAAAAATCAGTAAGAATCGTAGACGCTGCGACGCCGCGGCCGGAGCCCTGCCAACTGTTTACTAAAACATTACATTGTATGGAAGTCATTGACATATAATATATAACGGACTCTATATTTTATTATACATTTTAGTAATTTAAAAAGGCATATGTATAGTACCTATTATCACACTGAAAAGAGACATGGAAAGTAAAAGTCTGGATACGGATTTATATCCGTACCTAATTATGTATATATATATTTTATTTACATTCTGTTATCTTCATAAATATAAAACTCGTAACACAGTGCTAGTTGCCATACTCCTCGGAAACAGCTTAAATTTTTTGTGCATTCTTAATTTAGTATATTTAGTGATTACTATGTTTGTAATATTTTCATAAAAGTTCTTAATAATTCCTGTCGTAATCGTAATTTTGTTACCGAGTTATAAGCTTATCTACGATGGTTTTTCCTTAAACCAGCTTTTTAAAAACAAAGATAATGGATTAATCCTGTGACTCATGTAAGATCTACGACGTTGAAAGTAAAGTTTTTACATACTGTAAACATTCTTTTGTTCAAATAATATTTAGTTTTTTGTACGTTAAAAGTTTAGACTACTTGTTACTATGCAGGTTTCTGATGCTGTCAAAAGCATTGCAGCCAAGCAGCTTGGTTAACTATATCCAAGAACATTTATTTAGAGTAAGAAAACACACAATTTTGATGACTTCATGAGCATTTTGTTCTGTGACAGGGTAAGTATTCAAAATTTTAAGTAAAACACACATAACCCATTTTATGATACAGCCAAATTATATAAAAATATGCCAAAAACAATTACGATAAACGGGTCAATGTCGCGCAAGTTAATTAGTTTTATTATCTGTGCCGAAATATCACAGATCTTACGCAATTATTCATTTTTAATTATACACATTAAAATATTATATAATATAACCGTTGTTCTTAGTAACTGATAGGTGTATGACATAATCACTAAAAGTATTTGATAATATGCTGAGGGTGTGGTTATAAATTGCACTAAATATTTAAGACAAGTGTAGTAAAATGATATCTGTTGCTGTTATACTTATAGACTACTTACTCAACATCGAAAGCTAATCGGCTGTCTTGAGTAAGCTCGATATTAACCCAAGGAACACCACTAGTCATACCTAGAATACTTGTATGTACTTCAATCTTCAAAGATTTATTCCAAAGCCAAGTATCTACATGGTGGTCATTCGAAATCTTCTCACATAAAAACTGGCATTTCAAGGAGGAATCAATCATAAAACTTTGCTCTACATCTCAATATTAAATGACATACAATCAGATTCATACAAATGACTTACAAAACAATTAATGACTGCCCTATATTCGGCAATATAAATCAATATAATAGATATATATATATACAATTAACGATTGTAATGAGAACATTATATTTAGTTACAGTAGGTGAATGTTATAAAAATATTTACAAAACACGATTATACAATTATTAATTGCTACTTTGTTATGATTAAGTCAAGGAGAGTTATTGTTTAACGATTATTATTATCACGTGGTTCGGAAAATTTATTATTCCTATTTTTAGACTGCCAAATTGTTTATCAGAAAATTCTACGGACAAATATTAATACTGTTCGATTTGATTTTCCAAACTAATGTATGACCATAAGTTACCGGATATGATTATCACAAGCAAAGCATACATTGGTATCTTTTTGTAATTCTGTCTTTTAGCCTTTGAAAGGTTAAAAGACGATGGCGATTTAACGATGGCGAAAATTTAGCACCCTAAAGGTAGGGTGCTAAATTTTCGCCATCGTTAAAAGAAATCTGCTATCTTACTAAGGACAAAAATTAGGAAATAACTTTTTAAACCGGCATCATTCTGGTTGTTGCCACTTTATAAAGTTACTATGTCAATTAAACTTTTCAATTATATGGCAAACTATTGATAAAGTGGTAATGTGAAACGAGCACATTTTTTTTTGCACTCTCTTCCATTCTCGAACCTTCTTTTAAAGTTCATTAAATGATAGCATATTATGTTGTTAGTCGTATATTTACTATTTTTCCAAAACAAACAATTTCTTTGATAAGCCCTTAACACGTTCGCTGCGAAACAGGGCTTGAAACACCCTGTCCGTGTCTCGTCGTTATAGCGGTAGGAAAAAACTTAAACTTCTCTGTCGTGCGGGAGGCATAACTTCCATCTGGTTCAGTGTAGGAAAGTGATATCTATAGCGTGTTGCCGCGTATTAAAGAAAATAAATTAAACTAAAAAACTCACTTTGGTAAAACGACTTTAATTTAAAAGAAACACAAAATTATATTTACACAAATATTTACAACTTTCAGTCAGAATACTAAACTAATAAAATAAAATAAAACAAACAAAGCAAACAAACACAAAGAGAACAAAACAAAGGGAACACTTGAATATTATTATAATACAATTAAAACAAAATAATATTGATAAGCTAACAACTTATGAAACGTGCTCCCTATTCTCTGTTTGCTGACTGACTGGCCCTGATCAACGGCAGCAGCGGAGTTTTATACGATTACGAGCAGACCGCCGCGGCCGTTGAATAGGCGCCGGCGCACCTAATGACTGTCTGGTGCGAGACGCAATAAAAACACGGCTTTCTTTGTTAGAATCCTTAATTGGATCCGTACTCGGCCGCCACTGGTACGGCGCCGCAGTAACGGTTTTGTCTGGCCCTTTGTTTGCATAAGGCGCCAGAGAGGCGCGACAATCTAATGAGGTGTAATTATTAATGGTAGACTGCGCAGTTAAATTATTGCGTGCTATAACCTCCCCCTCCAAGTCACAAGTACGTCCCGTGCGTGACTTGGCTGGCCTACCACGACGCCGCGGATGAATTATAGCGGTTCTCGAACCTATGTAAGGTGTTAAAGCACTGGCATGGTATTTTCCTTTGACAACACCATCGCGGTCTTCTACAATAAATGACGTCGGACTCACAACTTGTGAGACACGATAAGGACCGACACGATCGAATTCACTCGTGATAACCTTTGGTGCATTGTTCATCATATGAGTCTCCACTAAGACTAAGTCTCCCTCTTTATAAGGTTGGACATCGCTTCGGCTAAGATCTGTAGGAAGAATTGATGGCCATTTATGGAAAAGTAATGGAAACTCTCGATTCTTACGCTTGGCGGGCTTAACCTCTGGATGGTTAGAGATGACTCTACAAGGCAAACCATAGCGCAAGAAAACTTTTATAAGTATCTTCGCACAAGATTCTGTAGTAGCATTTTGTAGCGCAAAAAGCTCGACCCATCGGCTGTCTGTATCTTCAATCAGTAATAACCACTTCTCACCATGAATGCCTTCAAGAAGAGGGCCAAACAAATCCATGGCGAGGACCTCAAAGCGGTGATGAAGAACAGGAGTCTGGATAAGACTAGCCGGTTTCAAATAGGTAGCTCTATACCTTTGACACAAATCACATGATTTGATGTACTGTGTCACATAAGTAAGAGTACGTTCCACGCCCATATGTCCTGCTGTTGGCGAATCATGGAACTCTCTCATAAGTTCGTCACGTAAAGACTCCGGTACAACCAATTTGATTTCTTCAGAATCTTTATTATCTGTATCCTCAGTCACTGATTGACTAAGAGTATCCGCTACTAAATTTTCTTTCTTTGCGGGCGTGACCCTATACGGAGGGCTTTCTATGGGCGGTGCTTCTCCCGTATCAATACGATGTATAGCAGACTCGGTGGGTCCTCCCCCTGGAGTGAAAATATTCTCATACGTATTAAGGAGGTGAGATGATAGTCCGTCACGTTCATCCGAATTCAAATGAGATCCTTCGTCCTCACGAAGACTCACAGATGAACAATACAATGACGACTGATTCGTCCTATTTTCAAAAAGAATCGACTGAGGCACCTTATCATGCCTCATAAACCAAACACCGCTATCAAAGTTAAACACCATACCAGCGTCTTGGATAAAGTTCATCCCTAATAGACTTTCGGTCGCGTTAGGTAGCATAATGAAACTTACTTCAAACGAGACGTCTCGCACCGTCACTTTCACTTGTGCAATTTCAACAGTTTGTGCACAGGTTCGCCCGTCAGCATATTTTAATTCCGTAAATACATAATTAAATTTATGATTGTTTTTATACAAATGCGATCTTAAACTAATACTGCCTATACAATGTTTAGCACCAGTGTCAACTAAAACTTTACCAACTTCACCATATATTTCTATACACAACACAGGACGCACACGCGAATCAATAGAATCGGCACTCGCGGACACTGATTGGAACGAACTAGCGTTAGGCGCGGGCACTTTCTGACAGGTAGGGCAGCTCGAGCGTATGACGCCGGGCGCTCCACACCCAAAACACGTCACCTTAGTGGCGCGCGGTTCACCTCCAATAGCCTCCTCCTTCGTGTTCAATTGTTTATTCGTCAAGCGTGGGCATGCCTCTTTAATATGACCATACTGTTTACAGTAATTACACTTCAGTCGCGATTTGTTATTATCGAAAGAGGGCATACCTTCCGGAATCAGCTGTGTTGTTTTAACCAATGATATTGGCTTGCTGTCTCTCGGATGAGAGATACGCGAATGTGTTTCATCGTGAATGTCTTCAACGCGCCTCGCTTGCGTCAATAACTCTTGAAATGAATTAAATGCAGAACGTGGGATCTTCTCCCGAATTCTTCGATTCAGCAAGCCATAGCACATATCGAGCTGAACCACCTCAGTAAGGGTAAAAGGTGGCAGCTGGGCAATTAGTGCTCGAAGATTACAAATAAATAAATCTGTGGCTTCATATAAACCTTGTTCTTTTTCAAACATTTTCCTATAAATTTTGTGTGGTGGTAGTCGTGTACCAAAAGTCTGCCTTAATGCGTCAACAGCGTCATTCCAAGTGAGGGTTGTGGCTTTGACTCCTTGCCACCACGTAGCGGCGAGCCCTGTTAATAACATAGGCAATCCACGCAGCGCTATGTGATCCTCAACGCATACACATTCTTTGTATGTAAATATGGCATCTAAAAACGCTTCAACGTTATCTTGTCTATCCCCCGAGAATCGTGCAGTACATTTAGAGAAATTGCCCGAATAGGTGGGCACTGATGTACTTACAGGATCGCTGCGACTTAGCCTGCTAATCAGCAACAACAGCTGATCGGTCGACATCACGACCGGAGAAGATGCGGCACCAGCGGCGGCATCAGGCGTCAGCAGCGGTGGCGGCGCGTCCACAAAGGACACGTGAGCGGCATCAGCGGAGGCGCCCATCGAGCGAGACGAGGAAGTCGCCTGCGGCGCTATTTCCTCGGACGGGGCCTCAACCATTGACTGGGGGCTCCCAGCACGAGATCGCGTTAAAACCATTATATACAAAGTTCACTGAGTTTATTATTATTATTATAGTCCGGCTCCACGTTGGGCTGCCACTTATAGCGTGTTGCCGCGTATTAAAGAAAATAAATTAAACTAAAAAACTCACTTTGGTAAAACGACTTTAATTTAAAAGAAACACAAAATTATATTTACACAAATATTTACAACTTTCAGTCAGAATACTAAACTAATAAAATAAAATAAAACAAACAAAGCAAACAAACACAAAGAGAACAAAACAAAGGGAACACTTGAATATTATTATAATACAATTAAAACAAAATAATATTGATAAGCTAACAACTTATGAAACGTGCTCCCTATTCTCTGTTTGCTGACTGACTGGCCCTGATCAACGGCAGCAGCGGAGTTTTATACGATTACGAGCAGACCGCCGCGGCCGTTGAATAGGCGCCGGCGCACCTAATGACTGTCTGGTGCGAGACGCAATAAAAACACGGCTTTCTTTGTTAGAATCCTTAATTGGATCCGTACTCGGCCGCCACTGGTACGGCGCCGCAGTAACGGTTTTGTCTGGCCCTTTGTTTGCATAAGGCGCCAGAGAGGCGCGACAATCTAATGAGGTGTAATTATTAATGGTAGACTGCGCAGTTAAATTATTGCGTGCTATATATCTATATATCTGAGATGTGCTATTGATTCCTAGTTCAATGGTATACCGACCTTAATACCGGGTTTCTTAGACCTCGTGCCGCACTGAACAAATAAAAATTCTAACACAGTGCGGAACGAGGTTGCGAACACCTCGTACCATCGCGCACCTCGTACCGCACCTTAAGCTAGCTTCACGCGGTTAGTGTTGTGCAACGCATTCGAGACTATTTGTGGAACAACTTATTGAAGCTTTTACAAAGAAGGACCTGAATGTGGATACAGGTAATTTTCAAACATCCTAACTACTTGTTATAATAAATATCGTTAATAGAAAGGTGAATGTGACATGTTGAGTAACTTTCTTCAAATAGGTTGATAATCATGATTACTATTAGTGTGTTTGTTCATTGAACTAGCGGCAAATCCAAAACACCCGGCAATCGGTGTATGGCTCATCAAAATTTAACTCTTGCCTAAGTCAACAAGCCAACAAACAAGGCACATCATCTCTTAAAGGGATCAAAGAAGAGGAGATGTGTAGGATGTTACGAAAAACTCCGCACCTTCTTAACAAGTCGTGAGGCCGACAAAAAAGTAAAGGAAATTCTCACAGAATGCACTGGTTGCAAACAATATTCTGGTTTGGCCTGTTTTAATAAAAAACATCCATAAGTTTGATAAATAAATACAATTAAATAAAATCGATATTTCTTTTCCCATCACTAAATTATATGAAAAACTGCTATTGTTCAGTGCGGTATGGGGTACATCAGACCCCACATTTTATTTTACCCATAGAATCTAAACTAACTAATCTAACCACGGGCGGCGGTAGATTTAGGTTAATGAACTCATTGTTAATAATAATCACGACAAAAGCCGCACACTTTGTCTTATTTGGCGCCAAAAAAAGGATTTTGGTCTCCTACGGGCGGTGGGGTTTAATATGCCTCGTGCCGCCACAATCTCTGGTATAGGACAAGGTTTAAAACGACCCGTAACGCAGTAATGGAAAGTACAGATATATCTGTGCCGCAGCGAACGTGTTAAGGTTAGTGATCTAGACTAGGTTAGGGCTTTAGACTTTAGTGTACTCTAGAAGCTCGAGGTTGTAGAGTCTATTGTCTAGAAAAATATAATGTTAGTAGTGTTTTCTGGTAATTTTCATTTCACATATAATTCATATAATACAAAATATATTAACTTACATATAGGTACTTTCTCTTGCTTGATTTTTATAGAAAAGGTATGATTAGTTTGACCCTGAATAACTGTTCAAGGTCATCAAGGTTTGGAAAGTAATTTAGAGTTTTATTTTCACAATAATTTTATGATTATTACCTTAAATATCACCAGCCTCTTTCCACTGCAAGGACACAAGCCTTTTAGGATGGTTCACCATGATCCACCACGCTGGCCAAGAGCGAGTTGGCAAATATCAGAATTATATTTTATCCGATTATTGAGATCTTTTACTTATGAGTTATGAGTAACATTTAAATTAATCGTATGACTAACTAATTCAAACATAAAGCGATTCAAATCTGACCTAATAATTCGGTGACATATTTCCCGGTACGAATTTTGTCTTGTAATTATTAATCCAAGTCTTGAAATGCGACCGCTTATTTGTCGTGACATTTATTATTATTCCACGTTACATTTTATTAAAATATAAGATTAGGTCAAATTAATTATATCGTGTAAGATAAAAAACGACACCTATTTCTTAGAAAAGGGAGAATTGCATAGTTTATCAATTATGTATTTTGATTTTTTTTTCAATAAAAGAATGAAAATTAACTTATTTTTAGCTTTACAATTTTTTTTTCTAAGAAAAATTCTATGTAGAGCTTGTGTCAAAAATTATCACTCAATAATAAAATTGAATACATATTGAATCATTTTTGTTATTCTACCTCTTTAACATTTACGATTCTGGTTTGAATAAGTCCAATAATAACGGTAATATTTATAATGATTAATGACATACAACAGACAGATAATATAACAGACATATAAACTAAAAATAAACTAAATTACACGATCACACATTTATAACTTACAAATACATTTGATTAGACGTCATAACTTTACACAATTCACCCTTAACAGTATCAACGTTAAACATAAGAAAGTATCAAGCGAACAATAATCATATCCTTCTAAAAGGTCAGCGCAAATAGTTCGCATGTCGATCCTTACAAACGGGTCCCAGTGGATAGATTTTGAGGGTCACAGACCTCTCAAATGACACAACAGGGACAACGTCCTTCTGCGGACAATTTCTTGAGTGATTTGTTTACAAGACCTCTAGATAGGTATGAGATATTTGATTTTGAAATCAGTATTGCACGTGGTTACTGAATAGATAGAAAAGAAGAAATAGGTAGAGAAATAAAAGTGAAAAAAATGGCGCTACAATTAAAGCTAATCTTGATCGATAGTGTGAATTGTATAATCAAATTATTCGTGTATAAATTCAAAGGTGATAAAAATACTACAAGTTCGTATGTATGTTTCGTATTAAAGTTACCAAGAAACCATGACAATATTTCGTTCGATAGAAACTTAAGAAAACTTAGATTCAGATACTAAACAAAATGAAAAATTACTTGCAGAAACAAAGATAGAATATCTTATATTTTATGTTTATGAAGTGGCTAATTCCACTATAAAACACAACTCAAATTTATATTATTCTATCTTCATTCATTCATACTACACCTCATAGTATCGTGTTTTGACCCGGCACTGTCACCAAAATCGGATACATTAAACAATTACCCTCAATTTTCGGCACATGGAAGATACACTACAACCTTATTTATCCAATTTGGACCCTAAATCAAAACATTTAGGTTCATATTTTTATACAATAATAGCAGAAGTAAGTATGGAACAGTTCATATGCCTAAAGTTCAAAGTCACCGCTGAATATTGCGTATTGCAGATATGATTTGACAAGTATTTAAGATGATTTGTTATTTTAGTTCCAAAGAGAGAGTATCTAAAAAATACTTTTAATATATTACTTCTCGTAATAACATGATAGCTCTTTTGAAAAGATAGTCGTAGCCTTTGACGTGACCCGGGATAAAAATATAGCCTCACAAAAATACAAATAATTCAACCATTTCTTTAGAATTTTAGCTTAGATAGAGGCGCTTTCTATAAGTATATAAATATTATTTTCCTACTTTTTCTCTTAAGTATATAAAAATAGTAAGCATTATAATAGTTATTTTAAATTTATGGAATATGTAAATATATTTTTTCAATCGATCAACAAACTAATACTGTATAACAAACTAATATTGGGATGCGAGTTCAAAATCTCCACAGGATATAAAGGCTAAAGGAGCTTCCTGCTGACGTCAACTTAAGTTTGTATCAAATTTATCAAGTATTATACAGCTTAATACAAAATAATCACATGCAAAATATCTTGCAAAATATGATTCAGTTTATTTTCAACATGTTTTTAAGACGAGCATATAAGTCTGTGCTTTGCTTTCAATAGAGTATCCGGTACTTATTCTTTCAAAATATTATGTCTATTCATTGATAAGTTGCATTGCGACGCACAAACATAACAAAACCACACAATCATACATACATACGAAATCGGAAATATGTACTTTTAAAAATGTAATCATCTTAATGGATTAACACAAAGATTCACTCAAAGCTGCCTTTATAAACAGTATTATTTTTCATCATCATCAGCCCATTGCAGGGACACAAGCCTCCTATGAGAATTCAGGCTTCTATCCACCACGCTGGCCAAGTGCGAGTTATTTTTAGTACGGGCACAGATAATACTATACTAGTACGGGCAAATTTAACCGTATCATTCGCTCACTAGTGATGCCCTACCAATGATCTTGACCGTGACACCCACTCTCGGATCTCTAAGAACTAGTTCCCTAGATATATAATTCGCTGAAGGGAAGCGATTTCATTCCCACGGACGCGCCCGGATGATCGTATTCAGTGTTGTTTAGTGATGTACGATATGTGTATCGATGTTTTAATAAAATGTTATTTGAAATAATGTGTTTTATTACCAGCTATACACTGAATCTCCTTGTCCACTACCTTATCTGCTAAGAGCTACTTAAACTATAATACCTTCCGCCTGTTGGGCTTTTCTGATGTAAGATTACTTAATTATTTTACTGTATAAACTTTGATACACAATATATGTAGATTGATTTGAGTTGAATATTGTATTCCAGAAACATGATCACTCCTGGTAGAGTCAAGTGCTAATACGAAATAACAGATGAATGGACCACTGTTTACCCTATTTCTGAATCAGTACTATCACTACTATTTCGTTATATTACATAAGGTGAAAATACTGAATGTACTCAAGTGGACGATAAAAATAAACTTCAAATAAAACAATGATAAAATCGGTAAAGGTTATCAGCTCACAACCGTTAGAGGGTGTCGCCAATGTGTCTGCTATATTTATGAATGACAAGTATTTTTTTTCTTTATTTATAAAAACAAATTAATAGATTATAACATTATTGCTATATAAATTAATCTGGGATAAAAAGATACAGATCCCTTTCACACTATTGTTTTCAATTAAATATAAAAATGTTAGGCAATTCAATGAATAAGGAAATATATAAAGCTCAAATATTGTTTACAATATTTGATAACTTTTATAGGTCTACATGCTTTAAAGTCCAACAATAGGACCATAGTGTCAGTTCGTAGTCCTTTCGATTAATTGTTATCTTATTAAATTACTATTGTCACTGTGTAATGTGTACTTTCTAATACAATATTATACAATAAGAATAATGTTTGTGTAGAGTCAATATTATTAAATAGATTTTGGTATGTTTTGTACCAATATTTGTATTTGAATTTTGAAGTACCTAGTTGTTCACAGTCCTTCAGTATAACAGTAGTTAATAAAACAATCATACCGAGTAGAAGATACCTACACTTTATCTATCGATCTTCATTTTCATAAAGCATTTGTAAAATAAATTAACAGAAAAGAATTATATCATAAAAACATTGCGATAAATCTGTAGCGACACCTCGCTCTGAATCGCGCAAGCGAAATGTTTTCGCTACAGAGCTATATATACAACTTTCCGACATCATCCAGTGGGGCCTTCACGGCCGGCCAGTCGAGTAGACTGGTCGAGGATCCTCCCTTTTTCGATGGAAGAATTCCACCTTCCATTCCTCCATAAATCTATCGACAGATTGTGCAGCCCTACGCAGAAATAGGGTCATTCGCCCTCATGCAACAAATCATTTTTAATTGTGTGTATTCTTCAATCTTTCCATTATACTACCTCTTAAACAATCGCAAATGGTCGATAAGGATGGATAATCCGGTCAATGAACCCCTTTTTACTTTTTTATTGAGTCGTGGCACAGGATGTCTTTTTAAAGAAATGGGTCGAAACAAATTTTCGAATGTAATAAATTTGGGTCAAATATATTTCGGGGTTGATTTATATTGACAGCTACCGCTATTCGCAATTTTCTCCACTTTTCGACTGACGTTTTATTTTAATATACACGATGTAGTTTTATAAACTTTTAGCATGCGGATATAAACAAGCGGATTATACATTTTGTTATCTTGAATTATTGCGTTATCTGTGACATATTTGGCGTTTCGCCAATATTGCTGTTGCTAACACAATAATTGTTATTCTTGACAATTATTTATTTTTGTAAGATTTAACTGTGCGCATGACGACTTTAATGTCGTCAATATTGTCTTGATTTATACCTACACTCTTTTTTAATAGAGTGCTCTACTTTTTTATGTACCAATAAAGCAACATGTACAAAAATATACAATACGTAAACCATGTTTTCATTTCTTTTTGTGGACTTGTTTAAAAATTCAAATAAATATGACACAATTTCTTAACTCTCTTCTCTTCGACTCCATAGAATATTGATTGATTATACGATTGAAACAGATAATTATTTCATTAATATTTATTTTCAAATAGTGAAATACGACAGTAAATATCAATTTAGCACAAAGAATACGCCCGCATGACAGCCCTGCTCCGAGATAAAAGGAGCCAAGGCTAGCGAAGGACATTGTTCACATCCGGTGCTCGGCTGCTGTGCGCATGCGTTCACTTTCTTTGGTATATCGTTGTTTGTTTTATATAAAAGTATCATCAAAATCGGTTAAGTCGTTTCGGTGCGGCTTCGTACAGGTGAACAACGTATTCAACGTAGGAAACAAGAACCTCTTAAGGTTTTAAAAATTGATATTTTATTCGTATGGAAAGAATAACACTATTATGCAGGTATATTATTTATATTATATTTGTATTATATTTTTATTATATTTGTATTTGTTTATATTAATATAATATATAATATATAATATTTATTTATTTTCCTCAAAAACTTAAAACTACAGTTACATAGTATTACATAGTATAAATTGGAGAGGACTGGTGTCTGCGATAGGCAAAAGCCTGTAATGCAGATCGCCAGGCACTCACCCAGTCGAACCGCTTAATATTTGCTTAGTAACATAATATTAAAAACATGAAATAAACCGTTTAGAGGTACAAAATATAGTACAAAAGAGAAACAAAAGGGGAAATAAAGTATCTTAAATGTTAGATAAAAATTTAACATTTTACAAAAGATAAAAAAAAAGTGAACAATTTATACAAGAATAGATTTGGTACCTATATTGTAGAGTATATGAGTGAGTGTGTGTGAAAGTGTGTGCGAGTATATGTGTGTGTGTATGTGTATGTACATGTGTGTGTGTGTGTGTGTGTGTGTGTGTGTGTGTGTTTTATTTATATAATAAAATTTACTATAGTTTTACGTAGCGTATTAAATTCTCAGTAGATTCATAATCGAGACTTTTTAGCCATGTTAAAGTTTTTGATTTGCAAGCACCTGTAGACAATGAATAAATAGACAATTTACCATTTAACTTATTATACAAATAACTACCTTGAAAGCAAAAGAAACGACGAGTGAATGATGTATTGGGTGTATATTGATCACAAACTCTATCTAATCGACGCTTTGTTTTTAATTTTTGAGAGTCATATATCAGTAAACTGTGTTGTCTGAGAATGGTATGAAGAACAAAGAGTTGACGAACGGTCAAAACATCCCATTTTGCGTAGAGGGCGGTCGTTGGGTGATAAAAGGGTAAGAAGGAACCAACCTTTAGTACAGCTCTCTGGGCTCTTTCCAGTTTTAATAGAGAAGTTTTCGGTGCTCCTCCCCAAGAGGTTATGCAATAAGAGAGGAGGGATTGACACAAGGCATAATATACAGATTTTATGACATCTTTATCCGCAACGTTTCTCAGGCATTTAAATACACAGATAAGTTTGCGTATTCTTCCAGATAACAAATCAATGTGTTCCTGAAAATTTAGCTTATCGTCCAACACAACACCCAGATATTTCATAGATTTTGTACATTGAAGTATTGGACACGAACAGGTAGAGCTATCAAAGTTGAGACAACGATGAGATTTGATCAGAAAAGTCTGCGTTCTTATTTTTCTGTTTCGTAGATGAAAGGCCATGTACTTAGTCTTATCTGTGTTAAGTGTAAGAACATGGCTATATAACCACTTGCAAACGGTATCATAACCAGATTGGGCATAAGAAATTGCCTCTTCCCACGTATGACCATAGAAAAGTAGGACTGTGTCATCCGCAAAAGATACTATTTCACCATGAGTTAAGGCTAGCTGACATAAATCGTTAATATAAACTAAGAACAAGGTTGGCCCCAATATACTTCCCTGTGGCACACCAAAACAAACAGGAATTTCTTCGCTGGTATATTCATCTATCTTAACCAACTGTGTACGATTTGTTAAAAAGTCTTTAAATAAGTCAAGCTGAGTGCCTCTAACACCAATATCTTCTAATTTTTGTAAAAGAATTGGGACAGAAACCGTGTCAAATGCTTTTGCTAAGTCTATAAATATGGCAACTACTTTCTTTTTAGTATCTAGTTTATTTACAATAAAATTTGTCACTTTATGTACCGCATCCGATGTAGATTTATTTGATCTGAAGCCAAATTGTGAATCTGATAATATTTTATTACTTTCTAAAAATTTTATTAATCTTAAATTAATCAGCCTTTCAAGAATTTTAGATAGTGAGGGCAAAATAGAGATTGGTCTATAATTGTTGACACAGTTTCTGTCACCACTTTTATAAATGGGTTGGATTCTAGATTTTTTGAAAGCCCTCGGAAAAACTCCAGAGGCCAGAGAAATGTTGCAGATATGTGTGATGGTTGGCGTCAAAATATCTTTATAAGTTTTTAGTATGTGGCTCGGAATCAGATCCAAACCTATGGCACTATCATTCTTAAGATTATTAATAAGTCCTTCAACCTCTTTACAGTCCGTAGGTAATAAAACAAATGAGTGGGGGTGAGTATATTTAGTGTTATATGCTGTATAAAGGGGACTGTTAATAATTTTGTCCGCTAGGTTCCTGCCAATATCTGCAAAAAAGTTATTAACGTCATTCACGGATTGTAAGGGATACTGATGACATAACAGTTCGTGAGATGACTCTTTATGCTTTGTTGTAAATGTTATATCTTTCAGAGTTTTCCAAAGCTTTTTGTTATTATTTTTAGATTCTTGTATTTGTAATGAATCGTACTGTCTTTTAAGTTTTTTTAATAAATTTGAGCAAAAATTTCTATATCGTTTGTAAGTAATTTTTAGTACGTCGTTACTCGGATCTTTTTTTAGTTTCTTATGTAGTTTATCTCGATTTCTCAAACATTTTAGGATGCCTGGAGTAATCCATGGTTTAAGTATTTTTTTTCGACAAGAGACAGTTATAATTTTAGTGTGCCGGATAATTAAGTCACGTAGAATATTAACAAAAGCATCAGTAGCAATATTAGCATCGTCTATTTTAGCTATGAAACCAAAATCCTTGCTGTTTATTTCATCATCAAAAGCAACGTAATCAAAGCGTTTAATAGTTTTAGAAGCCTTCAGTTGATAGTTAATAGCAATGTACAACGCGACGCTATCATGATCGGTCACACTCGTGTGAATTACTAGACATCGAGTGATCTTCTTTGATTTGGCTAAGGCATGGTCTAAACATGTTTTATTGCGTGTAGGTATTGTATGTATTGGAAGAATTCCGTGAAAAGCTAACATATCTAAATAATGACCTTTATTGGTATCATTGCTGTCATTTGCTATGTCTATATTTATGTCGCCAACTAGAAATACATTTAACGTCGATGAGTATCCTTGTAGCAATTTATCCAATGACTGTATGAAATTACTAACGTTTTTATAACCTGGAGGGCGATAAATTGCTAAAACAACGGTATCAGAATTTATTTTGATAACCAAGCAATTCGCGTCCTGTATTATTTTTTCTTCAACCGATATAATTAAGTTTGATTTATAATAAACCACAACACCTTCATTTTGCGTCAGCTTGTTTGCAGATGCAAAAGATTGGTATCCATCCAAATGGGGTATATTTTGTGAAGACAAAAGCCAGCATTCCGTTAATATAATATTATATTTGTACTATTATGTAGGTATATTATTTATATTATATTATTTATGTATTACCTACATATTATGTAGGTATATTATTTAGTCCCAAATTTATCACACATTTTACAGTACCACGGTCACCCACCAGTAACGTACTTGATTCCTTTGCAATGCCAATGCCACGGGAGAAGAAAGGGGAATACTTGTGGATTAACAGCCGTGCTCGATGAAACTGTGTGAGGAAATTGCTCATGAAAAGCCCTTTACTACTCATTGTTTTGATAAATACACGGGCTAAAGCGTTTTGGACTTTGACCTTTGGAGTTCTGTTATTTAGATTTTGGAATACAAATTGCCTCCGTACTTACTTCTATGGTACTAATCAATTAATAATATTACTTTGATTAATAATAATTATACGTTTTATATGTAAAGTTCTGTCTGGTATGTTTGTTACTTTTCACGCAAAAACGATGTATCGAATCTGAATCAAATTTGGCACAACTATGGATTTTCAATTATGACGCAAATGATATCTCTTTATAGATATAAAATCTCATTTTATTTTGTAAAAGAAGAGTGTTTTATAGTTATTTATTTTCTATAAGAACGAACGTTAACATTGACGTCATCGGTACATTGTACACAAATGTTTCTTAGTTTAATAAAAAACTATGCACGTACAAGAGAAAGCAACTAAATATATATGAACTACGTAAGCCTCAGGTTTATAGATGTTTTTCATTTATATTTTGCAACGGTGGGGAATTAGAAGATTTATTAGATGTCTATTGTCTACATATTACACATTCCAATGTTACTCCATTTTAATTACGATAAAATATAATTTGCAATCAATCAACCACAAGATAGTTACTTAACCCTATATAAAACTGCGTGGGGCCTATAGAGCCCTTTTATATAACGGAAACTATCTGATTATGCGGGCGACCACCCAGCTGGCCTTCCGGTTAACCCTTGGGTCTAAAACACCCTTATAAGTGTAATTTAGTACATATAGAAATACTATAGGTCTGTTTTTATCATTATCTATATCTGTATGATAATGGTAGGGAGCTTTTTAGGTAAGCTTATTTAAGTACATGTATAAGATTATGTCATGTTTTTATCTCGACGAAAAACACAGTTCGTGGTGAGCAGCAGCTATATTTTAAAGTTTGCAAACAAAAACTGAGATTTGTTTTAAGTAATGTAAGTACGTACTTACCAAAAAGTCGTCTCAAGGACAAAAACGTGGCCTATGTCGATATTTTTGTCCAGACGTCTCCAGAACGTTCGCCAGTTTCGGTTAAATGATAGTAAAATCACACTTACAAAATAATTAAAATCCGTATGCAGATAAAAGTATTTGATTTAAGTAGGTACCTACTTCTCTGTTCTTCTGATTTTTTTATATTATATGATCAAATTTTGTTTGTAAAGCATTGAATGTTTTATATGGTTTTATCTTCAAGCTCTACCTAAGCTAGTCCAAAATTACACACTATACTTCATATACTTGTATACTTGTAAGACAACATTTTGTTTGTCGTCTTCATGAGAGAGATTTCTGTAACAAAATGGGCTAATAATTCATAATACATTCGTAAAACACTTAGAAAATGTAGTTTCATTTTCCGATAGCCTATTTTTTTCCCCAAGTCACAAAACAAACTGACAAAACTGCTTCCAACGAGTAATATTTTCAATTACATCAATAACAGCTATAAATAGCTCATATCAAAGCGATATTATTAATAAAGATTCTATTATTACGGCCCAATAAATTATATCTCCAGAGATATGGCAATTAATTGACAGAAGGACGGACAGACAGACAGGCGGTGATAACGATTGTTTATATATGGACTTAAAAAGAAATACAGGTTTCTTTTAAGACATAATATAATGGATTAAAAAAAAACAAGCAAATAAACAAATAAAATTTCTCGATTTTTACTAAGTAGGATTAGATGCGAATTATGTATTGTAAATTGTGTTATTAATTAATACATATTGCAATAGGTAATTTATCGTCAAAATTCTGCAAACTTGAGCGAAAATCTGTAGATAATATTTTCATGTTTACTTAGAAATGGTAAACAACCAAATTCCACTACAATCTTGCTGAATCTAGATTTACTTTTACAAGTTCGTTGAACCCACCGCAAAAATAATGCAAAGATGTGCAAAGCCATAAAAGTCGTTTTAGTACATTTCATAGAAAAAAGATATGAGATGAGTGTGGCTAAGTCAGAAGCTACATAATATAAAAGTATTATTTATAACTACATTATAGAGATTTGTTCATGAAAATTTATTCGTGGAAATAATGAATCGATATATTATATAGATACCTCTATCGGCTAAAAAAATTACAACTTAGGTACTTTAAAATAACTTTTTTTCAGCACAGCTTTTTAAACTCCTTTTTTTCTTCTTAGATTATTCAAAATTCTTACTAATAAGAAATCATTCGGTAGATACAAAATAAACTATAAATTTTCCCCCCGCTATTTCTTTTATCTTGGACCAAACCTCAGACAGCAAAGTGGTGGTAAGTTGTAAAACATTTTATGATTTTAGGCGTTTATGATTCGAAGTAGAAATAGCTTAGAGGGAACTCACAATTAAATGAGCTTATAATAACTTTGTGTTTATCAAATCTGCAGTGTAGTTAATCTCCTGTCATCGATTTCCAGAATAAGAAAAAACTGTTCGAATCCGTGACCATAAGCTCTACATTCATGTAGGGACAATTTTCTATAGTATATAAACACCATAATATCTGCTATGTAGATACATATACGAGTCGTAGGTACGTCCTACATAATAAACTTAAGTATATTACTCTTATTTCATGATAAATATTGTCCAAGTTAAAATTCCATCCATCCGTAAACCATTGAGAATTTCAACTAATCAAACAAAAATGTGTTCAAACATAAATCATTATTTCAAATAATCTAAAAATAAAATTTAAAAAATGCATCCGCCATGCACGTCGGGCATCGAATCCCAGATCACGTAGAGTCTAGACGGTGATGTTATATGCAAATGTAAACAATTGTGCGGTTTTCGGGTGTCCACTTCGTATGCCGAGAGGGGAAGGTGTTGGAATTATATAGATGATTTTGCTTTTAAGGCGTTACCCGGCAATTTCGACTATGTTCAACCTCTATAAAGTCTGGTACAACATAAAGCACAATACCGAAAAAAATATATAAAATAGGATGGTCTTTGATCTTTAATTGCTCGCGAGGACTTTTTTCCAAAGTTAATAGATTTCTAGAAAAAAAATGTGCCGTGGTCATTGATTTTCCGCAAATACTCTATAAACTTCGTAACCTGCTGACTTAGAGCTCTGAAAATTTTATGTTTAATAAATTATCAGTTACACAACAGTCCCTGACGAGGATTTTTTGTTTCACTGATTAGTATCTTTTTAAATACAAAATGCGAGGAAAAAAGAAGGTGCAGGGGGAGAGGTTTGAGATCCGTCAAGTATCCTCAAGGTTATTAGCGCATGTAAAAGCCTTAATATAAATATGTAACTTTACAGATATCATTTAAATTACTGGTTTTCAGGTGTAAAAGTTGCGCAGTAAAAATTTTTTTTTTTTTCTTATTTAAGTAGTTTAAACTTTGACAGTTCGTATGATAAAAGGACAAAACCTGCGGTGTCACCTAAAGATACTAACTTTGTACATAATTAGTTTACTGTTCGTCCTTTATAACAATTAAATTAACCTGGTGTTGGGAATTTCTATATATTGTGTGTGTCATTTTTTCTGTTGTAGATATCTGCGCTTGACTGATACATTTCAGTTTCTTATAAATCTATGAGATGTAAAACTATCCACAACGTGACATTGGCAAAATTGTGGCAACGCAGCACTGCCATTTAAAAAATAAATTGAATTGAATTGAAGATACTAACATGGTATTAGTTGTTTACTTTTATAATTAGCAGCTGTTTGTCCTGGACGGATTAATAAAAAAAAAGCCCAGCTTTTTTATTTTACAGATTAATCATAAGAAGTATACAAACAATCAAATCTTTTCTCTTTATAATATTACCACGTTAGATAGGTAATATGTAATGATCATTCATCATCAAAGATATTATATTCTCAACGATATTACTTCGCAAATATATTATAATTTAATTTGCATTCCAAGTTCTAACTTCGCCTTAACGCATCTAAAACAAAGCATAGTCAAAACAATAATTTAAGCATGCCTAAATTTAGTGTTCGAATATTTAGTGTTTAGGTAACCTTGTTAACAGTCTGGGCCAGACATACAGCCAGACGGACATCGTTACTATGCGAACACTATTTTATATGCATATATGCATGTTTAGACGACAATTTGGCTGATAAATTATCCATTATCTATGTACTAGCTGTGCCCCGCGGTTTTGCCTGCAGATTAAAAGATGGACGAAAACTTTCATCCACCACTTCTTGCATTAATTATTAATTAGTAAAAATAGGTTTAATTTTTGAAAAAAAGTAGAGCATTTTGAATCTTAGTCTTCAGAACTCTTAGCCTTACTTCGTTCGACAAAAGATTCATTTTTAACGCAATAATACAAATAAATGAATTTTAATTGTTTATTAACAACGTAAATAACACTAAGTACAACATTTAAACAGAAAAAGGGTAATGAATTAAGAAGATCACTGTGGGAGCCGTGTTATCTTTTTATGACATTTTTAATGTATGGGGTAACTGTGTTTTACTACATATTATGCTTTAAAATGTGCACCTTACCCTTATCCTTTAAATAAATTGAGATTAAAATTAACAACAAGTTGCCTACGTATTTCAAAGTAATATTTATAAGTATAATTATAAAGTTGATACACATAGTAATTATAATCTTCTCAATTATTAATATTCTTATAATTCTTAAAATATAATTAAACATATAATCAACACACGTGTTGAAATAAATATAAGTTTTATATTATCAACCCAGTGAATAAATTAATAATACTGTTGTAAGGAATTAATTTTGCAATATCGTTATATATGTATATTATATTAAATAAGCAATAATTAACAATTAAGTACCTACAACTTAATTTAGTGTTCTTGTAAAAATAAAAAATGGGACTTTTTGAATACTGTAATAAGTACCGTCAAAGAAAATAGTCTAGTTATGTTACATGTAGTTTAATTTTCTTATGTGAACTCGTATAAATAAAATTATATTAAGATTCCTTGATGGGACACTGCCTTATTATCTTAACGCCTGAACAAATATAAGAGCAATATGCAATTAAATACGATATCATTGAAGAGGAAAATGCAATAATGTTATTAATACACATATACTTTTATCTTGTTATTTCGTGCAACAGGCAACAAAACTTAATTTAAAAACTATTTTTATTTAACCATTAAGCGTCAGTACGTTAATAATTTTACGATTTTTATATAACTACGCAATTTAATAATTATAACAGAAGAAAATTACAAAAAAGTAGACCAATACACAACATTAAGTATGAAAAAGGAGAAAGGGAAGAAGAATCGCGAGAACCGATCGATGTATACAGCCGTCTCTCTCCCGTTGCAGAAGGTGTCGTATTGCGGGAGCGAGGCAGATGTACTTGCGCGAGGGTCCACCGAGTTTGGGAATATGTGCTGGAAATATAGATAAAGTGTATTGGTATTACCACAAAATAATTTAAACACAGTCTAACTTTAAACCAGGGATCTGTCACTGTAATAGTTGTCCATGTGAAATACCACAAAACCAGATTAAAGAGAACCCGCGCTTAATGATAAAAGATTTTTTTAAGATTAAAAAACTGTCTAAAGTTTTTTGTGGTAAGACACAAACAAAAGCACACGTCACACACTGTTTTATATTAAAGATTACATACATTAGTACAATTCGCTAATATAGGTATTCCATACGACTTTAGTGTTACCTACATTAAATTCGCAACAAAATTATAAAAAGAAAACGTTTGAAGTATTAATGAAAAAACAGTACCTGTAAGAAATTACTACGTGTACCAAATTGAAATAAGAAGATGACAATATATTAAACTCGATTGATCCTTGACTCTTTTTACCAGTAATTACAATTAACTCCAATATTACATAAACACTTACTTTAAAAGCGTCCAGATCCCTCGACAAATCTTCATCCGAATACCCTTTCATGGCCTTAGTAGCCACGGGGCCCATGTAATTATTGACCACAGCAAATTCGAACAAGGACAGAAAAACAAAAACCGAACAAGATGACATCCATACATCTATAGCTTTTACATAGGATACCGGTGGTAGGCTCTGCTGTGACTGTGTGTTTTGAGTCGCTGAAATAAACACATCTTAATGCATTGATATAGAAAAAAACCTGTACCAATGGCTTCATAATATAACGTAAGGATGTATTGACATAAAATTCTATGTAGGTATAATAAAAAAATAAATTAATTTGTGTTTGTGTGTGTGTATTTGTTCAAACAGCTAATTAGGAAAAATGCTTCATTTTTATTAGATAAAGTATTGCTTTCATACAGAGATAAAAATTCAAGGAAATATAATACTAGCTGTGTCCCGCGGTTTTACCCCCAGTGTTCCGCTCCTGTTGGTCTTAGCGTGATGATATATGTATAGCTAATAGCCTTCCTCGATAAAAAGGCTATCTAGCACCGAAAGATTTTTTCAAATCACACCAGTAGTTCCTGAGATTAGTTTAAACAAACAAACTCTGCAGCTTTATTATATTACTAGCGGTCCGCCCCGGCTTCGCCCGTGGTACATATTTCGCAATAAAAAGTAGCCTATGTTCTTTCTCAGGGTCTAAAGATTATCTGTGCCAAATTTCATCAAAATCGGTCCAGTAGTTTATGAGCCTATTCATTACAATCAAACAAACAAACAAACAAACAAAGTTTTCCTCTTTATAATATTAGTGTAGAAAAATAATAAGTAAAAGTATAGAAATATAGATAGATATTGTGTGCATGCCTGATGGAGGTATTTATCTGCAATAAAAATGAATACGTCTGATGATGATGATGATGATGATGCTTAAACTTGGTTGAACGCACGCAATCCATAATGCTTATTATGTTTATTATAGCACAGTATTACCCACCATTAATACAAGACTATTTCCTGTTATTATAAGTAATGTACTTAGTTGCCATTTTTTTAAAAGCACACATTAGTAAATAGTTACTTTACTACATAAGATAAACATAAATAATATAGTTATAATTTTTAGAACATTCCAAAATAAAATGTTCAATCTAAAGAAAATACTTGTAGTAAATGGCAAAACCAACAAAATTTAACTAATCAATAACAATAATAACATAATATATTTACCTAAAGTCAACAGAGAGGTTACACCCAAGGTAACTCTGGCAGGAATAGCCTCCGGTTTGATCCAGAAGGATATCCAGGACATAACCACGATCAGAGCGGACGGTATATACGTGTGAAAGAGATGGTAGCCCAGGCGTCTGCGGAGGTTGAATACCACTGCTAGACAGGTGAAGTTGCCTGGAAATATACGATTTGACATGTACCTGCTAGATGCAGGATAAAAAATAAATCGATCGTTCTAGAAATCAGTTTAGATATCGTTTTTCCGACAGATATATTTTAGCTGTTATGACACTTTTTAGTACCTAGTAACGAGGTAGTGATTTAGAAAAATTGGATGATTAGAATAAATGCATTTGATTGTCTCATGACAAATATTGCCTAGCAGTTATAGTATAATACAAATAATTATTATTGTAACAATTATTCCTGATACCTAAAGTAGCATCTATTCCCGAACTTATTATAGTAAAAATATACTACAGGAAATTTTACGTTTAAGACTCGTTATCAAGGCCAATAAAACATGTATTATTGTAAAGGAAACGTTCACAAATAACTCAGTTAATTTAGTAATACTTTACCTGTGGAATACTCAATGGTGCAATCCGATGTATAGTTATTGGATATATCCAACTGCGGCAGTTCGATGTCCGGGTTGACCACCAAAGGATCAGTTAGGTTCCAAATGAACACTAGGTCGTGGACTGTGTGCGATACTATAAGAGATTTTTTTTAATTTATCAATTAAGACTTGGTGTTTTTTTACAGTTGAAAGACATTTCCATCATTTTGAGAAAATATTTAAGGGTGCTATTACCGATTTTTAACAAAAAACGCTATTTTACGGTACCATTTTAACTCAAAGCAATTACACGTGAGAACAAAGTAATATCTTAATTTAAAGATAATATATTCAGTTCTACGATCATCTTATAAAAATTGTACGACGTCATACAAAATTGTCGCTGAAATACGATTTTCCCAGCACAATGATCGCATAAAATGCAAAAAAATGAGGTCTAAAACGGTACAATTTTAAGAAAATTAAAAGCCTAATCTATCTTCTTACCTATAAATTATTGAGGGATATATAGTCCTTTATAGATTCTGATAATTTTTTTGTATCTAAATCAAAATTTTAATTCAATTATTAGCTAAATTAAAAATACTTGTCGATTTCTTCATACATTTTGCTCTCGCGGGTCGTCAGACCGCGCTCAGAAGCGCTCTTGGAAGGACGGGTGTATCGTTCCTCGTCCCAAAAATAAAACGAATTAGAAAAAGATTATTGTGCGTGCACTGTCGTTTTCGTGATTTGAAATATTTGATACTTTATAAGAGAAAACTGTATAAGTTTCATATTCCAATTATTTGTAATTTAAAATTATGTTTTAAAAATTACCTTGCCTGAGATGCTCTTTTTTATGGGTTGTTGAATAGATTGGTGGGGTAAAACAATTCAAGATGGCGTCGACGAAAGTTTGACTTTTTTTCGTGATGGGTGTCATTTTCATAGTTTTTGGGGTAGCTATTAACGAATATGAGGTCAAAACTGAAATCCAAGATGGCGCCGACGAAAATTGTACATCTTTTCGTCATGGGTGTCATTTCATGGTTTTTGGGGTAGCTATTAACCAATATGAGGTCAAAACTAAAATCCAAGATGGCGCCGACGAAAAATTTGACATATTTTCGTCATGGGTGTCATTTTCATGGTTTTTGGGGTAGCTATTAACGAATATGAGGTCAAAACTATAATCCAAGATGGCGCTGACGAAAATTTGACTTTTTTTCGTGATGGGTGTCATTTTCATGGTTTTTGGGGTAGCTATTAACGAATATGAGGTCAAAATTATAATCCAAGACGGCGCCGACGAAAATTTTACATCTTTTCGTCATGGGTGTCATTTTCATGGTTTTTGGGGTAGGTATTAACCAATATGAGGTCAAAACTAAAATCCAAGATGGCGCCGACGAAAAATTTGACATATTTTCGTCATGGGTGTCATTTTCATGGTTTTTGGGGTAGCTATTAACGAATATGAGGTCAAAACTATAATCCAAGATGGCGCTGACGAAAATTTGACTTTTTTCGTGATGGGTGTCATTTTCATGGTTTTTGGGGTAGCTATTAACGAATATAAGGTCAAAACTATAATCCAAGATGGCGCTGACGAAAATTAGACTTTTTTCGTGATGGGTGTCATTTTCATGGTTTTTGGGGTAGCTATTAACGAATATGAGGTCAAAACTAAAATCCAAGATGGTCGTCGAATTTCAAGATCGCGTCATGGTAATACTGTCGCGTTATGGAGCAAGGCGGCGATTTTGGTATCTATGAATCTCGCCAAAGAAAATTCACTCCTGACACGTTTTCTCGGCACACACGTTCTTTTTTGTTTTATTCTCTTCGTTTAAATGTTTTAGATAAACTTTATTTTAAATAAAGTTTAGCGAATATATTTAAAGTTAATAATATCTGTCAGAATATAAACACAGATGATGATTGCCACAGAGTTGCGTTTTATATTACATTTCTAAATTCTAAATATGCATTTCAATGTTCTTTAAAATTGTTTTTTTTAAGACTTTCTACAAAACTGTAGTTGTTAACGTTTTTGTTATTTTATTTAAGTTTACTTTAAAGGAGTAAGAAAAATATACCTAATTATCGACGGTTACATTGGGGATTTGGTAATACCTACATAGCTGTCTCAAAAACCTTGAAAATGACACCCATGACGAAAAGATGTAAAAGTTTCGTCGACACCATCTTGGATTTTAGCTTTGACCTCATATTGGTAAATAGCTACCCCAAAAACCATGAAAATGACACCTGTGATGAAAAGATGTAAAATTTTCGTCAGCGCCATCTTCGATTTTAGTTTTGACCTCATATTGGTTAATAGCTACCCCAAAAACCATGAAAATGACACCCGTGTCGAAAAGATGTAAAATTTTCGTCGGCGCCATCTTGGATTTTAGTTTTGACCTCATATTGGTTAATAGCTACCCCAAAAACCATGAAAATGACACCCGTGTCGAAAAGATGTAAAATTTTCGTCGGCGCCATCTTGGATTTTAGTTTTGACCTCATATTGGTTAATAGCTACCCCAAAAACCATGAAAATGACACACGTGTCGAAAAGATGTAAAATTTTCGTCGGCGCCATCTTGGATTTTAGTTTTGACCTCATATTGGTTAATAGATACCCCAATAACCATGAAAATGACACCCATGACGAAAATATGTAAAATTTTCGTCCGCGCCATCTTGGATTTTAGTTTTGACCTCATATTGGTTAATAGCTACCCCAAAAACCATGAAAATGACACCCATGACGAAATGATGTCAAATTTTCGTCGGCGCCATCTTGGATTTTAGTTTTGACCTCATATTGGTTAATAGATACCCCAATAACCATGAAAATGACACCCATGACGAAAATATGTAAAATTTTCGTCCGCGCCATCTTGGATTTTAGTTTTGACCTCATATTGGTTAATAGCTACCCCAAAAACCATGAAAATGACACCCATGACGAAATGATGTCAAATTTTCGTCGGCGCCATCTTGGATTTTAGTTTTGACCTCATATTGGTTAATAGCTACCCCAAAAACCACCCACATTTGCAAATGTGTTTGCTACTTAGGAAAAGTTCAGATTTAAAGATATAGGTAATGTGACGAATTTAATTTATTTCATTCCGACTGTTTCTCGGAATAACATACATTTACTAAGAATTGCATACAATGCCGGGTTTAATATATTGCCGGTAACATAATATTATGTATGATAATAATTCTTAAAAAAGTATTTTATACATTTCTTAAAAAGCTTCGATATTGTATACAATAATACAATTCATATTCAAATTGTTGTAAAATAGTCACACTTTTTTAAGTTGGTTGACCGTTGAATACACTCAAATACTTATAAGGATCGTACCTACTAATAAAAGTAACAAAATGAATTTTTAAAGTTCCCAGTAATCTTCTGGAATCAATTTCAATAAAAATATAAAATAATAATAATGTCAAGTATGAAGATGGTCTATAAAATGGAATGCGCTATGTTTACGTGAGCGTGATGTCTCGCGAACCACGTTGCGACGTTAAATACCTAAATTTGAGTAGCGCAGATTTGTGACAGCGTCCTTAAGAATAATATAAATAATATGGAGCATAAGTTTCATTTTAATTCTAAGCAAGACGTTAATTTGATATTGATTTTACCATTAAAAGGGTGACTTATGAAAAGAACATATTTCAGGCCACGATAATGGATTTTGTAATACCTACCTTACAATAACAAACCTAGGAGAAATAAAAAACGCAAAAATTACTTACAGCTTTCGATCATCATGGAACAACTCTGGGTATCATGGGGGTAAGATTCAAACTTCATTGCACACGACAGTACAAGGGTTAATCTGAAAATCATGGATTACAAACATAATCTTTAGTATCGCGGCATTACAAAACAAGCTGCATAAAAATTGGCAAATGAATCTAGATCATTACCACAACGCCATCTAGTCGCAAAGTGAGCAAAGCTATATTACAAAGTTTGAAGAAGTAGGAAACTAGACTGATATAAATACGAGGCATATTTTTAAATACGTTCATAAAAACACACATTATAAATACGTTTCACAGTCAATTAATTAATTATCCAGTAATATTGAACTTACTTTGCCATATACAGAAGCGTTTTATCATGATACAACCATAAATAATGGTTGGGTATGCTCATTTCATGAAATGTAACTTTCTTCGCGTTCTTGAAGAAGCAGTCTGGTCTCCAGATGTTGTTGAGCCAGGCTACATCCAGAATACGGTATTCTTCGTGCATGTTTTCTGGCAAACGGAGACGCGGGTCCCGCCATGATTGTGCCAGAAATATGTCTGCTACGTATGTCTGGAAATTTAAAAATATTATTGGAATCTCTTAAGTGTAGATATATGTTACGCTCAATAATCGATACCTATAGCTGATTGAGAGAAAAGTTTGCTCTTAATGCGCGCGTCGTGGTCGCAGTAAAAGATCGAAATCGCGAAATTCATGTTGACTCTAATCTGAAAACTCCCGACGCATTTTCAATCATAGAATGACCACATATTAAATTCGTGTCGCGGTCGACATGCTTTTCAACCACAACGCGTTATGGCAACGAAGTAAAGCCATGACGCGATCTTAACATTACCATATCACGATGGATATGTAACTACCTTTATATTTCTTGAAACGATTTTAAATTGAATTTATATTTTTGGTTTTATGGCATTCAAATGCTTTATAAATATAAATTTATAAAGAATATTAAAAATTCGATCGTCCCGCCTCGTGCTCGAATTTTTTCTATTCTTTATGATTCTAAATTGTTTCTCTTTCAAAATTTGAAACTCACCATACTTTCTTCGTTAATCGAATCCAAGGACAACACAGTAACATGAAAATACACAATAGTGGGCTCCCCCAGGAGTTTTGGAGCTCGATTCTTATCATAGTACTTCGCTTTGACAGGCAATATGTCGCGTAACGACAGGCTGGTTTCTCCTTTCAACTCCATCTCTTGATATGATGAGTTTGCTCTGAAAGTTTTATTGGATATTTACACGATTTTGTATAGTAAGGTCTCTCACGATAAGTGGACAATAAGTCCTAAACCTAGCATAAGGACCAGTTTCACGATGTGCTGATAAGTATTTTTTTTTTATATTTTCATACAATATTTGTGATTTTAAAGGACACATGTGCAAAACAAAACATAAATATACCAAGGACTTGTAAAACTGGGTACGTTCCTGAAAACGAAGAAGATTCTCAATGTGCGTATAGCGTACCTAGCGTAGGTATTTCATTTTCTAATGCTTCTATTAAACAAATAGGCCAAGGCTAAATACACGTACAAAAAGATTAACAGTCGATAAATATGTGCATTTAAGGGGAAAATTGTCACACTTTAGTTTCTAGGGCAGCGAACTTGAAGGTCGTAAAATTGGATTAAAAATATAACAGAATAATATGTGCGCTACCCTTGAATAATAAAACGTGTAGCTAATAGTTGTGTTCTATTTTACAATTTATCAAGTCAAGGATTCGGATTTATTTTGATACATAAGCATAAAATTTATGCCCTGGCTGCTATATTTATGACTAGGTACTTAACGCTGGACAGAAAATAGGAACAAAAACATCGTCCGAATATAGATCTCTCAAGAAAAATACTCCATTTAACATCTATAAAGTAATAATAGCTGTTAGATATGGCATTGAAAGAGGTGCAATATTTATATCGTTATTCTGTAGTATTTTATTCGCTTTTACATGTATGAAGAATTCGTTAGCTACTCTTCTTATTAAGACACGCATAAAAGTTTATGGTTTGTGCAGTTCACATAGGTAGCCACTTATACCAGTCTTTATTAATTAAACCAGGAAGTAATATGTATGTAACCTTAATAATAACCTAAAGGCATACTTACAAAAAACTGACAGCGGCCTGCACCCTCCCAGCACTAGATATTCGTAGTAACAACAGGAGCATTGAGGAAAACGCATACACGTCCACTTTGAGTTTCATTGTACACCTAAATCTACACTATTTTCACACTACAACACTTAGCAAGTGCTCGTCAGCTTTGCAACATGACGCCGATCAAAATCCTTTATTAAATTTTCTTTTACATGACATATTTGTAAGAGAAGTCGTATGAGCCCGAGTAATCCTTTTATGAAATCATGCACTTCGAATTATAAGCAAATTATGACTGTCACAGTGAAACACTTGAATTGTGGTTCAAAAGCGAAGTTAAATATATTAAGTCGTATGTTGAGATGGTGTAGATATTATGCTAAATACCTTTCGATATGATATTGATAGACCATAAGTTTCTATGAGATAATAAATAGGATAGTTTTTTATTGAATAGGTAATATTAGTTAAACTTATATGGGTAAGAAAACGAAAATACCTTTTTTCAAAGCTTTGGATACAGCTATTTTCAAAACAAAGTAATAAAGGATAATTTTCCTACTGTCACAAAATATACCCACTAAAAACCGCACAGAACTGTGAAAAGCTCAGATCAATTTAATCGATTGAAAGTACCCAATGAACCATGGGAAATACTAAATACCTTACTACACAGCACTCGCACAAACAAGAGAGATTCTAAAATAAACGGCAACTATACTGGACTCAAAGTATACCACTCGATGGCGACTTAAACACAGATAGCATTGCTAAGGCTTCTTTATGTAACATACGACATTTTAATACAAGCTGAATGGAGTTTATGATAATGTACAATGTGTGAATTATATTAGGTTCAATTAGAAAGACTTCCTCATATAAGAGGCTTTGAAAACCATTGCTTATAGAATTATCCGATGGTTTTCTGGGCTTTCAGGTTATTCAGGGAATATTTTTCTTAACCTCGTTCTCAATATAGTTCCACGTGGTAATAACATTATCACGCAAACATTTATAATGGTTTGTAATAAGCTTTATTAGAAGGAATGAGAACAAGGTTCTAAAGAATAGGTACCTATTTGGGATAGAGAAGGCGTATTGAAATACCTAATAAAACAAAATAAGCTACAATTTTCGGTTTTAAAACTTCACGTACCTAATGTTTTAATCGTTTCTTGTTGCCTAATTTATTGTTACCTAGCTTGACCTAGCGGCTTCGCTTGTGTTGTTCCTATTTGTACAAATTGCCTATGTGCTCTAATCAATCTTTGTTTCATAATTTAATAAACAGTTTCAAGCAGTTGGGTATGTTTTTATAAAAAGCCAAGGCAGATGTATCTAATCAGTGAACTATTGGAGAAGAACATACATGATTTAGTATTAAAATGGTGACAAGAGTCAAAAACTGCCAGAGTTTCAATTCTTAAAATATTCAATACCGATTATAAATGACCTAATTGATCTAGCATACTATGATGATAGAATATTTTTAGACCCAGCAACACCTATCTCTTGATACACATTGATATTGCATATTTCAGAAATAAAAGTATAAGATGGTATAAGTATCTATTTAATTATTATTGAAGATAACAGGATTAGACAAGCCGACCTTGTGCCACATGGTACGGATGACAAATACCGACCAAGTAAATTGTATAGAATAATCGAATGACTGCGTGTAATCTCTAATTTTTGCGTGGTATGCTTATTAAATTTATCCTGCAGTATTTAATAGGTGTAATATAATACTTGACCTTATCTGAAACGGTTACTTCCTATATAATAATGGTCACATTTTTTTTTACGAAATAGGTAGAAAATGAGAATTTCTTTAAATCATGACATGCATAATTGTGTACGAGCTGGCCGAAAATTATGTTAATTTTAGTAAGTGCCCTAATATAGATAGATTTTTCTCTGAATCAAATACAAGATTTGACTATTTAAAAAATAGTCAAAAGATTAACTTTTTGAAAAGAAATTATATAGCTGTGCAGGATACTTAATAAGACTCTTAACTTAATTTAAAATTATTTGCTTTTATTTATAATAACAATTAAATAATATTTACAAGCACATGTAATATTACCGCAGTAAGCAATCCACTCTTGAGTTTCACCAATCATACTACCCGGTTACATTATCTCTGGACCTCGCTGGAATGTGAAGCCCCTCCCCGTTCCCCTTTCACCACCTCGCGCTCGCCCCGGCGCGTCAGTACGGTTAGCAATTTCGTTGCCGATACGCGTCTTGATATTTTCGTGCTATCATTGCTTTATTTTTGAACATTTTTGTGTTACGTTTGGACTTTTTGTTATATTTGAACTGTTGTTGTTGTTACGTTTGGACATTTACGGTTAAGTTTGGACTTTATTTAGTTATTAGTTTGACGTGCACTTCTACTCCAAAAATATGGGAAAAACTGTTCACAGTGACGCAAGGAATTTAATCCTTAAGGTGATGAAATTTTTCGTATTAGAGAAAGCTAACAAGCAATTCGCCATACCTGTAGATCAAGTTGTCAAACGAACCTGTGCTGCAACTGGAATATCAAAATCAACTTTGATGAATATAAAAAAGGAGGTAAAAGAATCACGTCATGCACCGCCGACTGCTTCATCGAGTACTAGCCCAAGTACGAGCAACGACAATCCAAGCAGGGAGATAAAATTGTCAACACCGGGTAAGAAGCGAAAGCGATACAACAAGAAAATTGAAATTGATAATTTCGACATCTGTGCTATAAGGAATATTATTATCAGTTTTTATACTGTCCGAAAAGAAATCCCTACATTAAAGAAAATCCTGGCAGTCGCTAAAAGAGATTTAAATTTTAAGGGCGAAAAATCTTTCTTAAGAAAAATATTAATAGACCAGTTGGGATATAAATTCAAAAAATGCAAAAATGCCCGTACGGTGCTTATTCAAAAGCCAGATATTGCCGCTTGGAGGGCTCGCTACCTGCGCCGAATGAAAGAAAATAATAATCTTGGTGCAGATAAAAAACCTGTTACCTACCTTGACGAAACGTGGATCCATTCACACTATACGGTAAATAAATGTTGGCAAAACAGTACCGACAGCAGCGTGAAAAAAAATTTTAATCCCGGACAAAGATGGATTCTTGTGCATGCTGGGGGAGAAAACGGCTTCATTCCGGGTGCTATATAAATGCAAACAAACAACTGGCGACTATCATCATGAGATGGATACAGATAACTTTGTAAAATGGCTGAAAGAAAAGTTAATACCTAACTTACCGCCGAACGGTATAGTTGTCATTGACAATGCGCCTTACCACTCAAGGCAATCAATAAAGGCACCCACAAGCGCGTCTCTAAAAGCTGATATGCAAAACTGGTTGCGTGATAATAACATTCCTTTCGACGAAAAGATGACGAAAAAGGAATTGTATCCTATTATCTTAAGGACAAAGCCGCCAAAAAAATATGTTGTCGATGAACTGATGCAAGAGCATGGTCAAGAAATAGTACGTCTGCCACCCTATCACTGTGATTTAAATCCTATAGAATACATTTGGAATCTAGTGAAACAAAGGGTGGCAGACAAAAATGTTAATCAATCAGAGAAAGAAATAGAAAAACTGACAAGAGATGCACTTAGTTCTATTACACCTTCCGACTGGAAAAAGGAAGTAAAACACATTGAACGACTTCAGCGAGAGTATTGGGAAAAAGACCATCTCGAAGAAAATAATGTACGAGAAATTATTATATCCCTAGGGGAAGAAAGTTCGGACAGTGACATAAGTGATGGGGATAGCGACAATGAAGAAGAAGATTCAATGACTGGCATAGAACCAATCGTATATTCTGACGATGATTTATAATATTTCTGTCAGATAAATAAATACTTTTTGTACTTAAACAACATTCTTTCATTTATTGTCATCATTCTATAATCATCATCACAACACAACACAACACAAGTTATAAAAAAAAATGTAATTTATAATTATTAAAATAATATTGTGATGCTTATTTTGCACACTGTACCAGAACGCCGTTGCAACGTGACGTCATCGACGCCAGGTCCAGAGATAATGTAACCGGGTAGTAATTCATATTTCAAAATTTATCTGTAATGTTCATAAATTTCCCTTACTCACTGACACTCTTCTTTCCTGTACCGTAAATCCTCTGGCACAGATTATAAAACCTCCACTCTTCTAACTCTTCTGGTCTCTCCTTCACCATAGTCCGATACTGTGACCTTACTTCCATCATCTTCTTGGAACAGACTAAAGGACTCTTCTTCAAAATATCTGAAGCCTCCATCCATAAATAACTTCTAACAAACTTGGGATTCTTAAATTTATCCAAATGCGCCAAATACCACGTTAACAAACGCTCCGTTTCAATATCCGTCCAAGTTTCTTCTAAATTATCTTCCGAAGATATGTTCTTGTTATCTTGCAAATTCTCTCTCAGTTCATTTTCCTTAATCAATATCTCTTCTAAAATACCCCTGAATGGTGTTTCTAAGCCGTTTTTAAATGATTGCTTCAAGTAATTTATTTTAGTAAACACCACATTGACAGGTTCTGATAGATATGTGGCCAATTCAGACCAAAGATATTTCTTCTCAAATTTAGGGTTGATGAAGTCTTCTAAATTTTGCAAGTAGTATGTCAAAGCTTGCTCCACTTTGCTGTCATCTAATGGTACATCTTTGTAAACCTTTTTTTCTTCTAAATCATTATCTTTCTTCAATTTTAATATCGGCTTTATAGCTAAAATTTTCTGCATTAATTTGTAATATGGAGAAGATTCGGAAGGATCATTTTTGTGGCGACTTTTTAGTAAAAGATACATTTTTCTGCACGCAGCAGGGGTTTTGTCGTCCATTTTATTAGCTATTTCAATCCACATATCATTTCGGTTGATTTCTTGGTTTTCGTGCGATTTTAAATACTTCAAGTATTGTATGAGCAGACGGGTTTTTGATCGTTTATTCCATACTTTAGATGGGTTTGACATTTTGATTACTTCAGTTTCTATAACCTCCTCTTCCTCTTCTTTTTTCTGGTATATAAATTGCGCTTGACTCATGTCTCCTCCCTCAGGTATTACAATGATACATTGAAAATCATCATCTGAAAATAATAAATTTAGGTTTTATTTAATTGCAAATATCGATAACTGAACATAAATTAGTTAATTTTTAACTTCAAACCTAATACAATAGACAAAACACATGGTGGCCCTTACTTTTTTTCAGTGGCTTTAACTTTTATACCTTCTCGTCTTATAGTATGATAGAACTAATAAAACAGTGCCTTTTTCAATATAGTTGCAAAAAATATTGTTAATATAAAAATATTGTGCCATGTAGTGTTTGTAGTCACTACATCTTAAAGCAACTTATTATTCTAATCACCTATTATTTTCTACATGTAATTTAAGATATCAAAATTTTATACTTTAAGCATTTTTTAAAAGTTAATGCAATACTGTAAATAAGTCATAACAATTATTGTAAAATAAGAACAACACGTAAATATCCTTTAAATATATATTTTATGCTTACCATCCGGTACTTCAGATTTAATATTCATGTATGCCTGTTCTTCATCTATCTCCATACCCTCAACTTCAGACTTCTGATTATTGTTATATATCTCATCCATTATATTAAAATATTTCCATGATACCTTTACATCTGGATTATTTGCCTTCATTGTCTTCAGTTTCCTATATGATTTACGTAACTCTATAAATTTCTCCGAACAACTATTCTCGGTCCTGCCAATTTCATTAGCTATGTTCGTCCATTTGGATTTGTTTTCAACATCATTGTCAAGTTCGTTAAAATTATTTGCGAAATAGTTGATTAACTTTCTAATATCTTTAGGAGACCAATCTTCGTTCTTGAGTTTCGCCTTTATAGCTCTGTATCCGAATATTTTCTTGCATAGAGCGTAATAAGGCCACATAATTGGCATTTCTGGTTTATTAATTTCCCTTTGAATATAATTCGTGTACACTTGTTTGAAGTTCCTAAACCTGTGCGCACATTCTGCGGCTGTTATGCCTATCTGTTTTGCTAACGCCTCCCAGAGTAATAATTTTTTGTAATTGCTTGAGGTGAACTTGTCTTTGTTTTTGAGGTAATATTCTAGTATTTTGTAGGCTTTTGCGTCACCGCTTCGTCGTTTGGAGCGTAATGTGAAGCCTCTTTCGTCGTAGGACACTTCATCATCAGAGCGATTGTCTCTATCTTTATCATCAAAGTCCTTAATATTGATTTTCTTAACTGGAATAATACATGAAAAGAAAAACATTAATAAATCAAAATTAAATAATACAATTCACATGATATTCAAAACAAAGTTATATAAATAAACTAGCTTACCGCCCCCGGCTTCGCCCGCTTTGTCTAAAACCTAATAAATTATATACTAAAACCTTCCTCTTGAATCACTCTATCTATTAAAAAAACCGCATCAAAATCCGTTCCGTAGTTTTAAAGACATACAAAGGGACATAGGGACAGAGAAAGCGACTTTGTTTTATACTATGTAGTGATGAAGTATAAGATAAAATCAAAATATACCTTTCTAGAAAACATATTAAAACACAACATTATAACCATTATTAAAATACAAGGAGCAGGCTAAAGAAAATCCTTTAGTGTAAGAATTTTTTAAATAATTTTATAAAATAGTATGTATTAAACGCATGAATTGTATTGTCCAGAGTAAATAAGTAACACATACCTCCAATTTTTCCTGAATCAGGTTGTTGTTTATTAGATTTCTCATATCCAGCTAACAAATTAACATCCATGCCGTAATCAAAGATTCTATCAAACAAATCTATATATCGCCAATCTATTTGCATTTCTGGGTCTTCCTTTTTGTCGTCCAATATTGTTTTATACAAGGAAGTCAAATTATCCCATTGCTTTCTACATTCTACAACACTACAACCCAGTTTCTTAGCAACTGTTGCCCAACAAACATAATAACATACAGGATCTTTGACCATATTAATATTATCATAAATATACTGCACCAATACATCGAGTCTTTCCATTTGCCAATCTTCAGAGAAATAGCTTTTGCGTGGTTGATCTAACTCCATTTGAGTTTCTTTAGCAATTATATTGTCTAATATGATTTGATGTGGAACACGACCAGTTAAGTCATACCCACCTTCAATAAGTTTATCGAAATGTGCATTTTTTAATTCTAGAAATTTCTCCATACAACAATCTGGCTTTTTATCCAGCAAGCGACCAACTTCATGCCACAAAAAGCTATTAGGTATTGTGGGATCTTGAAAGTCTTTAAAGCAGTCATAATAATATTTAGCTAGGAATGTAATTTCTGTTGTGTTCCATGAATTTTTATCTACAGTATCTACCTGAAGAGTTAATAGTTTGGGAGAAAACTTCTTTTGAAATTCTTCATCATTTTCATAAATTTCATCAAAAATGTGCATGTACGGCCAATTTACACTGGCGCTTCCAACCTCCAGTCTTTTATACAGCATTTTAACATAATGTTGTTTAAAGTTCAAGAAGCGCTTGTGCCAATAATCCACATCTTTCTCACCCATGTCAAATGCAATTTTTTCCCAAACTGACTTTTGGTTGACATTGCTTAAATGGTAAGTTTTGTATTGCAAATAGAGCCTCAACATTTTTTCCACATTAGCATCAGCTGAAGTCTTTCTTATATTGGTTTTATTTTCATTTGTATTTTCAACGACCTCTGGCTTGCTTTCTGTTACATTTAGGTATGAGTCTACCGGGTTTTCATCCTGAAAGGCCTGTTGGCACAGATTATAAAACTGCCACTGTATATTCTTTCCCTTTAGCTTTTCTAAATGTATTTGATAATATTTATCTCTAATTGAGCGCAGTTTATACTCACATGAAAGAGGTTGTTTACCGAGCAGCATTGTTTTACAGGCGACAGTCCATAGATGTTTCTTTTTTGTGGTACCACTGCGGAATGTTTCTTTATTATCAAGATAGAAAACAATTAGACGTCTAATCTCTTCATCTAGCCACTGCTCTGTGGCCAACTGTTCAGTTGCTTGTGCCAAGTCAAGTTCGTCAGCTGATTCACTCTCTCCTGTGTCTTCGATTACATATTTAGTTTCTGAAAGCATTTGAATATCTTCTTGCTGGTCGCTCTCTACAATGCCTGCATTGGACACATCATTACTTTCTGCAAAACAAATGTCAACGGTTGTAACTTCTAAATAATTCTTAAACTGTAATTCTCAAACTCCATTGACCTCAAACATTACATGTATGAAATTGTGTCTTGAGTAATAGATAAGGTTATCACTTACCATCCACATAAAACAAAAGAATGTCTCCATTAGGTTGAATTTCACTTTTAATTACAATTTGTTCCATATCCATTGTAAAAGATTTATAATTTCCTTTATCTATACTCAAAAAAACTGTCCGGATGAAAATGGAATTAATAAATCTTAAAATCTGATGTTTGAACTATGTACGGATGTATGAAGATCTTACATTTTCATAACTTGGCATTTGGCAATATTTATTCATGATAAATATTTCGTAAAGTAATTAAATAACTCGCTAATGAGTAAAGTTTACAAAATATTAATAAATACAAAACAATATTTTGACAGTGGCGGCAAAATGTTCAGAAATTCGGAAACAATGATTCACATTTTACAACACCGCAGCGCAGCAATGCTTATTGCTTTACATACGCCATTTTACTCAAAAATCATAGATAATGTAGACTATAAGAGATGCATGATTTTTATTATAAAAATGCATGATATGTTATAACAGTTTTGTAGTTTTTTATAGAATTTAAAATTATTGAAGGATTTGTAGGAATGAAAGTAAAAAAAACAAGACGCGTTTTTGCGTTTTTGTAAGCCAACCATTTATTTTTTCCACCGTGGACGTTTTCCACATAATGTTTCCGCTGACTGACTGGGCACTGGCTGACGATAATTATTAACTATGAAAAAAAAACACGATAAATGGATAAAAACTCGGAGCAATTATCAAGCCTGGAGAAGTAACAATTAATTGAACATTAAAGCACTAGTTTGGCCTTTTTGGCTTATGGCAAAATGTCATGCGAAAAAAGAGGACAGATATATGTCAGTTCGACAGTTTGAAATGACATGTAGCCATTACAATTTGTTTTAGTGACCAGTCTGGTCACTAACGCATGGTGATTTTAATTATTGTTTTTGAAGTGAAAAACGTGTTTTCTAGTTTCTTATGTTATTTTCTGAAAAGATAATTTACTAAAGATTACATGGCTTGTGTTGTTCACGGCTGTAAAAGCCGTAGTACTGGGAAATCGGATGAAGATTGGAATTTGTCTTTTCACAGGTTAGTGTTTTGATCAATTTTTTTGTTAATTGTATTATAAATAAGTTAATTTACGTTATTTTCATAATCATCTATGTTTTATCTAACCGTAATCATTGAAATGAAATCATAATCAGCTTAGTTTTTAGAAAAAATGCAAAATATAACTTCCATAGTGTTGTGCAATTATCGATACTTGAGTAGGTACGAAGATCATTGATAATGACTGCTTTAGGTTAGGAGAAAAAAAAGGTATTTAAGTATGGATTTTATTGTTATTTGCAGGTTTCTGGCTTGAGAAAAATTAAAAGATGTTTGGGTTAAAGCTATAGCACAGGGAAAATTGGAAGCCTTCAAAACATTCTCGGCCTTGTTCAAATCATTTCGAATCAGACGGGAAGAAAAGTAAAGTGCTTTGCAGAGATGCTGTGCCACAAGTTTAAGGTGGCATCTATTTTAAATAATAAATATTGTAATTTGTTAATTAAGTATCGAAATAAAATGTTGCAAAAAAAAATTTTAAATTTTATTTGTTTTATTTGAAGCAATTTATTTTAAACTTTTACCAATTTTTTCCTGTGGGAATGAGTTATTTTCCCGCGGTAAATTGTAGCCTATATGTTATTCTGATGTTTAATCTATAATATGTATAATTGGAAAGTTCCATAAAAACTCATTCAGTAGTTTTTTCGTGAAAGAATATCAAATGTCCATTCTTATATATTTTTGCTTTTATAATATTAGTAGAATAGATATTAATATTAATAGAATGAATCTATGAAAACAGGAAAAAATACGTACCTTTTTACGAAATCATAAAAAACAACCTAAACCGAAATACCTAATAATATTTTTTTATAAATACAACTACCATACAATGCAAGGCAGTCAAAACGCATCGTAAATGAATAATTCCAAATTAAACGAATCTTAAAATTTGGAATTACCTATCCATATTTCAAAATTAAAAGAATCTTAAATTATCTTCAAGCAATTTTATAACTTAATTTTTTTATTTATCGATATTTTAGTATTCGATAAAGTGGCAAGCACTACCTTTTTAGAACAAAAAGTGGCTACATGTGGATTTGAATGCCAAGCCGATAACAGTGTGTTGTCTCTTTCTATCGCATTAATTAGGGTATTGAATAAAAGAGAGCCACTATATAAGAAACGTTCAATTAATTGTTACTTCTCCAGGCTTGTTAATTGCTCCGAGGATAAAAACGATAAAATTCCTATTTTCTAAATTCAAATTCCGAAAACAATTCCATGGTAAAAAAAAGAGGTCTTCGATTGACGATGGGTAAGACGATAGGTAACTGGTAGAAGGGTAGAGGTGATGAGTCGCAAGTGCCAGAAAACATTTTAGAAAGCCAGAGAAGATAAGAATTAAGAAATTAACATTTTCTTTTATTATAGCGACATGATAACGTCATCTTTTATTTTGATTTTAACATGAAATTTTAATTGATTAATATTTTAACGCGGCGCAGTTCACTTCATGAACTTAAGCGTTCATTTTTTTTAAAGTTTCGAGACTAATAATTATAGGTAGGTACTTAAATTAATTTAAATAAGTACCTAACTACCTAAATAAAAATTATATAAGAGGCCAAATGGAAGCACATTATTGGGCCACATTACTTATTAAGCTATTGCATAGCTTCTATCGCGGGCCTTGAGCGCGGGGACCGAATCCAGAAATTTAGTAACGAAAAACCTCACGCTCCCCACTCCTACGGGCGCGGAGGTGTGGCTTGAAGGCATAGCATGCAATAGCTTTACCGCGGCAGTCCCCGAGTGCCATACGTCTTTTTTTATAATTTTTGAAAGAAACAACGGTGATGTATTTTGAATAACTTTTCAAAGTTTAACTTCTTTTTGCGCGTTGAAAATAAAATCTCAAGATCACCTCATGAGAATAGCGCGACCGTCATGTCATAGAGTAAGGCGAAGATTTTATTAGTAGGTACCTAGGTAATGTTTGAATCTTGCCAAAGAAGTTTCACTTCTGACACGTGTGCTCGGCATACACGCTCTTTTTTATCGGGCTCTTAACTTTCCATTTCATGTAAGTACTTAAGGAAGAATAAATAAAACTATGTTGGTAGTCAATATATAATTTTTATTCACTTACACAAAATTAAATAAATTTTAATAAATTTTTGCACAATAAATTTTTTTAAATAAAAATATAATGAGCAGAAGTTCCTGCTACTGAAATATAAGATTTATATCATATTATGGAGTAAAGTTCAAAATGAATTATATCAAATTGCAAGAATAAAGAAGAATAAATAACAATAATATAATAATAAAATAGGAATTCAATTATCACTTATACCTTTAGAATTATAATAATATATTTGATAACAAAAATTTAACCAATTTTAAATAACATAATATGTGAAAATTCTACATAAATATCATATGCAAAACAATCGTTTCTAAAATATTTTATATTGGATATTATAATAATTATGATGTCAATAATCATAAGTAAGACTTCTCAATGACAGATAGTAACATAAATTATATATTTTCTTTTAAATGGGTAAAATTATAAATATAAAAAAATTGTCTAATTAAAATGTAATTTCATACTAACTTTTGTAACAACTAGACAGTTAAAAAAATTCTTGTAAAATAATACATTTTATTTGTACAGGTGTGATATGCAAGACTACTATCTACTACTAATCGACTTTTTTGTATTATCTTTCTGTAACAGTATTTCTTATTTTCCATGTATTGATTTACTTTAAGTTTTAACATAATGGTAAATAAGCAGGATTTCTAAAACCGTAATATTGGTTATGTGGTTACCTTTTAAACATGTTTTAAATATTACAAATGTATAAAAATTCCAAACAAATATATTAATATTTCACACATCATTCATATATGTACTATCTAAATACGACAGGATACATAAGCATTTTATTTAAAAAATGAACCCTACTTTTACCGATTAGCTATAAATCAAATTTATTTTATATCTTTAAAAATATAAAAACTTTTTCACATATACTTAGTAACTTATATACTAATATTACATCCTATACGTTATAATTATAAATGAATTAACTGAACAGAGACGAAGGAAGGTGAAGTGAGGTTCTTGTTGAAGGTGAAATGGGTTTGTACCATTTTTTGAGGAAAAAGAAGGAACCTACTTATATTAGAGTCTGGCAACAGCACTACCTTACAATTCATACATAACTAGGTAATTAGTGACTTCCATAATCGAAAGATATAAAACTATCTCGTCTCTGTTCAGCTTTTTCACTCATGTTATTATATGAAATAAATATATTATTTAATTTAATTATAACATTTAATCTTAAACTAGACATATTATGCACACACGAAAGCTCTTAAATATTAAATTGGAATTATCAATAGATTATGCTTTTATTTCTTTGTATCTACAAAAATATAAAACTGGAATAAATAAAATATTTTTTTAAAACAATAACAAATGTTATTAAGATATATTAAAATAAGAGATTTAAGTACATATTGCACATTTCCTTTAATGCAAGTCTACTTCTGGTTAGATATTTTTTTATATTCGTTAAATTGTTTAAAATAAAAATTATAATAATTAAAAGAGAATCATTTGCGGCCAACGCCTATCTAATAGCAAAGCTTGCTTATATCATGGACCAATATAAATATATTGGTCCATGCTTATATTCATTCTTTTAAAATTACACCTTGTAATTTAAGAAGTTATATTTTATGCTATCTAACTCCCTTCTATACAAGACTTTTGCGACACCTAGCGCTATTATTTTTAGACTTCGATTTCATAGAGGGTAAAAAGATTACTAATAAAAAAATGTAAAATACTCAGTTCAAACTAATAAAAAAATGGTCTAGTTACAGAGTAGACAAGCAAGGCCTATGAAATTATTCTGTTACGTTTTTTAGAGGTTTTACACTCTATTTACTATCTATATTCTATGATATTGAATATTTAAAGAGACTAGAAACTATTTGATTTTTGGCACAGATACGATGATACATTTATTTCTGTACTTTAATGTATTTAAATTCAATTTAAAATAATAATTACAATGTATACTTATTACTTACATGTTTACACAAGCAAAAGCAACACAACATTCAAGGCTATATTTTATACAAACATTTGGTTCTTATTTATCTAAATCTGTGACGTGTGTTTTTTATACCTACTATCTGAAATAAATTAAAGTTTAAAATGGTAAAATTCCAATGCATAGGTAGGTACATTGGAATTTACCTGCAATAGATTTTATTCAAGAAGAGTCTAGCACATGATTAATTTTCTTTTGAATAAATTAAGAATATAAATAATATAGATACATATAAGTATAACCTTTAAATACAATATCTCCATTTCTTGTTCAATTTTTCAATTTCTAACAACGAATAGGTAACTCAATTTGAGCGAGCTATCCGCGACTCGTTGTAAGCGAAAATGCTTGAAAGCGCTTACAATGAGTTTAAAATACGCTCAAAACGTACTAATAGGAATTCAATAAATAACTGTCAAACTTTAAATGCATTATTTACTTATATTTGGCTAAAAAAATGAATAATTTTTTTCATAGTTGATAGGACGGATGCCCTGTATTGTCCAGTTTAGGAGATGTTTGTTCGCTCAAAGTGTTGCTAATAAAAAGAGAAATAATATATTTTCCTACATTTTTAGGAATTCAAACTCAAAACATTTTGAAAATTATACTGAATTCATATGACTACTACATAATACATACATTTACTATACTAATACATACATTATAACGTTTCATATATCTATCTATTATAAGCATTTATAGTTACCTATTTAAAAATTATTTTGTGTTGTATATCTATGTATTATGTCAAAAATAAAATAATAAAGAAACTGGCAACATATATTATAATTCATAGTGTTGTCATTTTTATACTATTTTTTTATAGATAATATTATGAATAATTTCACCTTTGAATAATTTATTTTGTATGCGTTTCACTTTTAAGCGTCATTAAATCTTACATACAAACTCCACAATACACATAACTTTAATCGATAACTATATATTAAGTTGTGACTGCTTTGAAATTGTTTCATTTGCTTATGAGGCGGTTTTCAACATAATGAGTTTAATCTTAAATAAAATATATAAAACGGTCTTTGTACATGTTGTCTAGAACTAAAGAAAATCGTATATAATGCTCTAAAGAATTATTACAGTAACTATACAATTTAATTTCACATATAACTACTATGTGAAATATAATTGTATGATCAAAGAATATGTAAATTCATTGCCAGTTCAAAAAATTATAACAGAACGTTTATTTTATCTATGGTCCTATTTGATTTTAGAATTGTAAGTTCTGAAGCCTTTTACAAGCTGAATCTTTGTATCATACAAAAAGTTTTCATCTATTACATATAGCTACCTACAATATTCGGTTTTTTTATTACTAATAAAAAATTAAAGCTGTCACATGTTACCATACTTCACACTTTTGTTTAGGGTTCATTGTGGAACCTAGAGGGCAGTTGAATTCCGTAGAAAATTCTGGAAGATTCGATATTGGTCCGATAACGCGGTATTTTGCTACCGTGTGGTCATCTTTTTCGATTTGCATTTTTGTCGATTCTTTTGTCATGGCGGAACACCAAACCTAGAGACAAAGAAATGTTACAAATCTATGCAAATGAAGTGTTAGTTTTTTTATTCATTGATTCTATCCTTATACGTGTGGTATAATAGTTCCATAGACAATATAGATACGTATTCTGAATTTTAACAGAAATACTTAACAGTAGCTTTCATTTTCAAATTATTTATCATTCTTTAGAAATAAAAATAATTTGCCAAAGAAATAGTAATTCCTAGGTACTTTTTTTGCAGGATTTTCTTCAAAAAGTATAGTATATATTATACAACATGCAAATATTTTTTGTCACTCATATCTCTAATATTAGAAATGAAGCCCTTTAGAAGGTCTGTGTGCATTATTAACAAATATTCATAAATTTTTCATTCAAATAAGTGCTAATTACTTACCTGTGCAAACGATATAAAGAACAATTGTCTATGCGAGTACTTCAATCCAGGGAGGGTGAAATTCTTAGTTGCTGTCTTACTGTACTCCAAATACGCGTGATACGATGCTTTTAGACCACCATTATCTGCTATATTTTCACCTGGAAAAATAAAAAAGTTGATAAATAATCTCGGCTCTTTTGCCTACAGTTACACTGATTACATTAGCTATTTGAGGATAACTACCCTCTAAATGGTAATTGGTAATTAAATGGTAATATTTAAATTAATAATTGAAGATATTCCCTTTTTCTATTATGAATTTACAAGCTATTTTTAGAAAAGCTACTATACTAAAAAAACATCGAGAAAAAGAACCCACACATCAGTTTATTATTAGTTTATTGTGGCATTTTGTAGATGGACCTATAAAACTACCTTTACTTTTTTTATTAATAACTCGTTAAATGCAAAAAACCATCTTAAAAATATTAGCTTTATATAGTAGATCTAGCATTTATATACCCAAAGTCTGTTTCCCGTTAAGCCGCTGTCCCTCCATGGAGTACTGCGAGTACTGCTTCTGAATGCACTCCGCCCTCTTCTTGAAGCGAGCTATCGTCGCGTTGTTCCACCATTGGTTCAAGTTGCCGAATCTGTATCAATGTGGCATTTTATATTAATATTTATTGTTTAATATGCAAAGGGTAATATTATATTAATACATAATATTGGCTAGATACTGTCGACCTTACAAATAAACGAGGTGCAAAATTTTATAGATTATTGCTTAAATATAACCTAAAAATGGCCATAAACATGACAATAAAATTAATGACACAGTTTAAAAGCTATAATCTGCCCAAAAATAATGCGTTAGATTGTAAGCAGTATGTTATGTAGTAAAAAAAAAATGACCTTATCTTTGTTAATTTGAGCTTACAAGCTCGCGATATAGATTATGAACAAAAGGCTTTTTATCACACTTTTATTAGTTTCACCTGTATGGTTAATGTTTGTGCTTTGTAGGTAATCGACTCCTTTGGATTGGAATTTGACGCATTTTAAACGGAGACTTTAAATCTATACTAATATTATAAAGCTGAAGAGTTTGTTTGTTTGAACGCGCTAATCTCAGGAACTACTGGTCCGATTTGAAAAATTCTTTCGGTGTTAGAGGTGAAATGAGCTATCATTTATCGAGGAAGGCTATAGGCTATAAGGTTATATATAATCACGCTAAGACCAACAGGAGTGGAGCACTGCGGGTAAAACCGCACGGCACTGCTAGTTACATATACACAAGAACTTACCTATCATACTCCCGTCCCTGGTCATCAAACGCATGGGTCAGTTCATGTCCCATGACCACCCCCATGGCCCCGTAGTTCACGCACTTGGGGTTGTTCTCGTCGTAGAAGGGAGCTTGAAGGATTCCAGCAGGAAATACGATTTGGTTCTTGGTGGGAGTGTAGTAGGCGTTCACTGTTGATGGTGTCATGCCTGGAAGGGAGTTTTGTAATTTATTTAAACATTCAATCGTTTAACAAATAATCATTCAAATAGTTATTCATTTTATTAAAATTATAAATTGTGTAAGAAAAACTTGGTAAGAAAATTATAAAAGTAAATATCGAAATGTTGGTTTATTTTTTAAGAGTATCAGAATTATTTTACAATTTGATTGAGTCAATCAAATTAAGTATTTGAAATCAATTCGCTTGTACATAGTTTTTTTTTTTTTAATAATAAAAGTAGTTGAAATAGTAGTATAGTATGTAGTGCTGTGAAAGATAAATTGAAAATCATGAAACCTTACCCATATAACCTTCTGTTAATTTTAACTTCTATTTCAGCGCTAGGTTAATAATAATTTGCCATCAGCTGGTGATCTGGAAAATGGCTGTTTAGACAGCCCAATTCATAATTAAATATATGGTATCTACTCACCCCATTTCGTCTTATTGACAGGCTGGTCTAGTTTCCTCAAGTCATGTTTCAGACTGAATGTATTAAACGCAATATTGTTTTCAAAATACTCATTGGGCTTGACTATCAGCTCTTCGTACTGTTTATCTAATTCTTCCTTGTTCAGAATGTAATCCGGAAAACCTATAAATACAAAAATAAAGATATTGTAAAATAGATCTATGTGTCACGTCTTTTAGGAATCGTGCAAAGTTATAAAAGAAATAAAAAAATATTCTTAATAATTAAGAAATAAAAATTCCATAGGTATCATCTTAATAAATTATCATATACTCTCCGGTATCCCGCGTCAATCCAGTCTAACTGCTTGAGATGCTTCTTGAAGGCCGCTCAGATATTGTCTATCATTATCTTACCTTCGATTTATTACCTTACTTATTATTGACTACTACAGAGATTTACCTAATTGCCAAAGACGCTTCTCGACTTTTCCAGAACAAAATTACTTACCTAACCCAAAAGACAGAATACAAGATCTACCAAAAAGACTTCTACAAAACATTTTCCCTACAATTTTCCACAATCCTTACCAATCATATCAGTAATATCATCTGCCTTGCTCTCCGCAGCCTCCCGCGTCTCAGCGTCCATCCAGTCCAACTGCTTGAGATGATTCTTGAAGGCCGCTCAGATATTTCCTATCACTATCTAACCTTCGATTTATTCCTTAGTAATTATATTATTGACAACTTGATAGATCTATCTACCTGCTATAGTTATAACACGATTTTGCAGAACAAAATTTCTAACCTAACCCAAAAGACAGAATACAAGATCTACCAAAAAGACTTCTACAAAACATTTTCCCTACAATTTTCCACAATCCTTACCAATCATATCAGTAATATCATCTGCCTTGCTCTCCGCAGCCTCCCGCGTCTCAGCGTCCATCCAGTCCAACTGCTTGAGATGATTCTTGAAGGCCGCTCAGATATTTCCTATCACTATCTAACCTTCGATTTATTCCTTAGTAATTATATTATTGACAACTTAATAGATCTATCTACCTGCTATAGTTATAACACGATTTTGCAGAACAAAATTTCTAACCTAACCCAAAAGACAGAATACAAGATCTACCAAAAAGACTTCTACAAAATATTTTGCCAAGATTTTTCTAGAATCCTTACCAATCATATCAGTAATAGCATCTGCCTTGCTCTCCGCAGCCTCCCGCGTCTCAGCGTCCATCCAGTCCAACTGCTTGAGATGCTTCTTGAAGGCCGCTCGGATGTTGTCTATCATTATCTCGCCTTCTGTCTTGGCAGCACCGTGGAAAACTTCGCGGACGAACATCGCGCCTACCGCAAATCCTGAAATTGTGGTAAGTTAGTAAATTTGTTTATTTTTAAACTCGTATATTTGCTTATTCAATTAGAATTCTTCTAGAAGCACTTTTAAAAATTCTTGCTAACGGTTCGGAAAACATCTTTTTTTTAATAGTTAAAAAATATTATAAACTCTGTTGGCATGTCATTTAAATATTAGGTAATATGTAAATGATAATAAAACATTAGACAATGCACAAACACAAAAAAATTCACAAAATATTTAATTCTGCAAATTGGCGAATTTGATATAATCTAACTACGAGATCAACTTTTATAACTGTCTACAAAATTTCGTATTTTTTAAACTACCCTACAATACTTCTAACACATTAAATCTTACCAATAGCATTATTAGTATCCGTAACACAGTATCTCCAGGATTCTTCCGCTCCCTCAGAACCGAATAGTGCTTTTCTCAATATTTTGGATGCGTCTCGGAAAGGTTTAGATAAATATGTGGAGAGAGATCTCGATACTTGCCACATCATGTAGCTGGTGATTGTTCTGGAAGTTAAATGTTATTATTTAGAATAAATATTGCTATTGAGAAACCTGGAAACAAATAGGCGGTAGTTATGAATTACTAGCTTCTCGCCCGCGGCTTCGCCCGCGTTCCCGTTCCCGTGGGATTTCCGGGATAAAACCTATCCTATGTGTTAATCCAAGTTACCCTCTATATGTGTGCTAAATTTCATTGTTATCGGCTCAGTAGTATTTGCGTGAAAGAGTAACAAACACACATACACACATCCTCACAAACTTTCGCATTTATAATATAAGTAGGATAAGATGTTAGTATGCAAATGTTAAAAGCCGCAAGAATAGAAAGCAACAAAAATGAATATAAATTAAAAATTCAGTCCAAATTTAAATGTGTCTATTTGTTTTGACTCTCTTTCATTGAGCTGAATATTGTATTTTATAGAAGGGACAATCTAAAGACACCGAACTGACATTTGTTTTATTAAAAGTAGTTAAAAATAATGTGTTACCTTTGGTCTTCTTCGGTTTTACTGTACTTTCTGAGTACTTTTGTCAAGTTTCTAAAATATTCCGGCGCGTACACTACTATTGTCTCATTGTCAGTAATCTAAAAGAGAAAAATGTATATAAAATCATTGATTATGTTTTATTATTATTGATCACGACAGTATTATTATTAACCTAAGTTGATAATAATTGCAATACACAATATAATAGTTAAAGAACAAGACAATTCTATCAGAACACTGCATAGCTACATCTTTGTAAAGTAGGTACAATATAAAATTTTAATATCTCATTTTTATCAATTTTTATACATTTTCCAACTTACCGTCCTATTAACCAATCTGAACGCATCATTGAAAAACACGCTCCAATTTAAAAATGGCGCCTCCCTTTGCCACTGTTTCACGGTAAACGGATTGTACAACCCCTCTTCATCCCTTCTATCCTCAGAGGGGGTTGTTATATTAGCCAATTCTGTCTCAAATTGTATTACTTTGCTCATTTGCTGCCTAGCCTCAGTTTTATTGGCACCAAGTAATACGCAAATACGAGTCATATAGTCTAGGTAAGCGTCTAGAACCTTTTTGTGAGCTGTTTTGTTTAGGTAATTGTCCCGGGTGGGTAGGTTTAGACCTCCTTGGTCGAGCTAGAAATAATAGTTGAGTTTATTTATAAATAACTGCTTTAACCCTTTGAGCCCCAAGTGGCCCGATCGGTGCACGACACAATAGATTTTCTATTGTGTCTGTGGTTCCGGGGCCTGAGTTATTAAATACTGTTCAATATAACTAGATTATGTATCTAATCCAGCAGAATTATTAGAAACATTAATTCGTTTAACATTAAGAAATCAATTCCCTTCTCAACATTGAAGAAAAAGCCTTTTTAATACAACTGGGATCAGATTTGAATTTTTCTTGGTTATATTATTATGATAATATACAGAAGTAGCAAGGAACTAGAATATTACTCACCACTATAACATGCTTAGTTGAATTTCTGTCATCTTCTGTAACCGCCCAATTGAAAAGACCACCCAAATTATATCTGTATTTAAACAAATAGAATTAATAACGTCATTGATTTTAAATTAATTAACGTTAATTAACGTTTGATTTAAAACCATTGTAGCTATTTAAAGCAGATCTTTCAGGAATTTGAAAATCTGCTATAATACCTATACCTTTCTACAAAATTCACACTAAACACTACTACATTACAAACAAAACAAACAAAAATACTTTATTGTGCACCACAGAGAAAAGTACAAGTAAGGACACAATACAATCTATACTTATAATAAATCTGTAGAGAGGCCAATTCTGTACATGAAATATATTTAAAAAAAAAACTATGAAGGGGTGATAAGGGATCGCTACTGATGCCAAAAATGCAATCAGTAAAATTTTTGTCTGTCTGTCTGTCTGTCTGTCTGTCTGTCTGTCTGTATATTCGTTATAGAAACAAAAACTACGCGACGGATTTTAACGAAATTTGGCACAATTATTCTTCATACTCCTGGGCAGGTTATAGTATACTTTTTATTACGCTACGATCAATATGAGCAGAGCAGTGAAGGGAAATATTGGGAAAACGGGAGAAGTTACTCTATTTTTTAAGCTTCCGTCGCGTGTGCAGCCTTAATGGTAAAAGCTACATAGAAATCATGTACGACACAAATGTTCTTAAATTATTATTATTATATAAAAATAAATTCCTAGACAGCATATGTCTATCTTTTAAAATTGACTCACAATAACACGTGAAACTTCAATAGCTTAGCAATTCGGAGCTTTCTGATTATATTTGTCTACTCTTACGTTTACAACACTCTCACTCATCCCTAATTAAAAAAAGTTAACATTATTACCTATTCAATAAAAAAAGAATCATGTAAATCGGTGTAGAAACACCAAAGTTATACATGAAATACGCTATAAGTCATCGCGCGTGAATACAGAATCATGCCATAAGGATTATTTTTGTGTATCAGTTGCCGCGTTCGACGCGCTTCGTGGCGGGAGCTATAAAAAGGCGGCAGGTCCGCGCGCGAGCTTCACTACATAGTATAAAACAAAGTCGCTTTCTCTGTCCCTATGTCCCTATGTCCCTTTGTATGCTTAAATCTTTAAAACTACGCAACAGATTTTGATGCGGTTTTTTGTAATAGATAGAGTGATTCAGAGGAAGGTTTTAGTATATAATTTATTAGGTTTTAGACAAAGCGGGCGAAGCCGCGGGCGGTAAGCTAGTAGTTAATAAAAGAGCACAACAGGCGGTCTTATCGCTCAGACAGCGATCTCTTCCAGACAACCTGGTGGACAAGGAGACGCAGTGCAAAAGTAATAAAAAACAGGGCAAAGTGCACTAAGAACAGAAAATTTTTTTTTTATTTATTTTAAAAACATTAATAAAATTCTGAAACATAATCCTGCTAAACATGCCTTCCACAAAAACCCTTACGATATATTTTAATACGTACCTATTCTGAATATCCTGTAATAGCTTTTGCAGATCCCATTTCTGTGTTCTCACAAGCGTGTTTGGCAGAATATGCCAGCCTCCCAGCTTCTTTATGATGCCGATCAGTGGTTTATCTCCCAACCTTTCTATTGTTTCATTTGTGTCTACACAAGCGTCGTAGTAGATTCGAGCTTTGGCTTCTGCTCCGGTGGTCACGTTGAGGTTTATTTTTTCTGGAATTTTGTGATATAGTACATTTATTGTTTGATTGGTCACTTATTTGAAAGTATTGTATACTTGTAGAATAGGACTTGAAGAATTTAATGTTGTGGTAGGTATTTTTAGAGGTACATAAAACAAAATACATATTATGTATACAAAGCTGAATAGGCAGTTTATATAATTTTTTAATTTGAGAAAAAATACTAGGTAAATAGGTTTCCGTAATATTGTTATTGTTTATACCGGTTCTTTAACTGTGACTTGATTGTTATCTCTTTAAAACAGACTCGGTAAAATTAATTACCCCTAAGTTCCAATGACGTCATAATATAAATATCATACTATTATCATAAATACGAATAATATATGAATCTTTGTAACTGAATTGCACCTCTATTTATGAATGGATTTGGATCCAAATTCGGTAAAGAGACAGATCGATAAAGCACACAAGAGACGTTCATATTGAACACTTTACACAGCATATTAACAAGCAATTTATTTTTATGTATATGGTATGATAAAGTATCAAATTATTTTAACAAATAAATAACATAATTCGTCAAATATTTGAATTCGCAAGGTGCCTCTAATGACATGAAAATTCTGAAAAATCACGTATAGTCCATTGAAATGTTACATTTTTTAGGCCTAACCTTGCGTTTTTTAGAGGACGCAATTTTGTTTTTTTGATATGTAGGGGGGGTCAGTGTGAAGCTAAAACCAAGTTTGTGGGGTCGCCACCCTTGTCCCACGGCCGCCATCTTGAAAATAGCGGTTGAAATGGTTTTTACGATATATCTCTTAAACTATTTATCTGATAAAAAAATATCGTTAACATTATTTGTTGCAAATTAAATTCTCTACAACTTTGGTGCAGTAACTTTTCGTCGTAGAACTATAAATAAAAAAGTTATAAGCGAAAATGTTCAGAAATTAGAGCTATTTATATTTTTCAATAAAACTTTTTTTATCATTTTACGAAGAAATGATATCAAACCAATTTTCAGTACTCTGAACTATACATATATTGGCTATTGGCTCTTTTCCCATACTCCAGAACAATAGAAGCACACTGCAGAACATTTCAGCCCTGCTTTTCGACGTAAAAAAAAACGCGCTTCCAGACTCTACCTCCTGGGTGGTGAGGAAAAGATTCAATAATTAATTATTAATAATATTGCAAAATTAAATATTAAAAATATTATAATAACAAAAAAAAAACAATTACTGGTGACAAATTATTATTAGTACACAATAGTACCTGTATAAGCATACTGTTTAGTTCAGAGTACTGAAAATTTGTACTCACTTCGGAGCGCTGTAAAACCTTAGCTATTTACTTAATGAAAAAATGTTGTATATAAAAGTTGTTCTTCGAAAAACAATCTACAAAAATGGTCTGATATCATTTCTTCGTAAAATTATAAAAAAAAGTTTTATTGAAAAATATAAATATCTCTAATTTCTGAACATTTTCGCTTATGATTTTTTTATTTATAGTTCTACGACAAAAAGTTGCAGGACCAAAGTTGTAGAGAATTTAATTTACAACAAATAATGTTAACAAATTTTTTTTATCAAATAAATAGTTTAAGAGATATATCGTAAAAACCATATCAACCGCTATTTTCAAGATGACGGCCGTGGGACAAGGGTGGCGACCCCACAAACTTGGTGATAGCTTCACACTGACCTCCCCTACACATCAAAAAAATAAAATTGCGTCCTCTAAAAAATGCAACCCCAAATGTAACTTTTCAATGGACTAGTAAGTATACAGAATGTTGGCTTGACATTCGTTTCCATGTTCAGTTTGATTTTTCCTGGTATATTTTATTTAAAACTAGTGGTCCGCCCCGGCTTCGCCCGTGGTACATCGCAATAAAAGGTAGCCTATGTCCTTTCTCGGGTATCAAAATATCTCCATACCAAATTTCATGCAAATTGGTTCAGTAGTTTAGGCGTGATTGAGTAACAGACAGACAGACAGAGTTACTTTCGCATTTATAATATAAGTATGGATAATATAAGTATGGATTAACAAGGTATATTTCATAAATAGTGTTTCGAGTATTGATGTTAAGTATATAATTTTTGAGAAACAAACGTTAAAGTCTCAACAACTAATTAAATATAAAATAAATCGTTTAGATTATAGAAACATCTACAGATACCTTAATGTTTCATGACTGGTGGTGATTGCTTACGAATGACGACCCACTCTTTTTACCATACCAAAAAAACGTAAAAATATAAGAAAAATCACAAGCCCTCAACTTACCCATAGCAGTCTTAATAATCAGCTGATTCTGCAGCTCTATCTGACTAAATATACCCCAGTTTGATTTCCCTTCAGGTATGGGGTTGTTTTTCACCCAACCCCCACACGCGAACTGGTAGAAATCGTCGCAAGGATTCTGTGTTTCATCCAGGGCCTTTATAACCTCGCTAGCTGTGTAGATGCATGTGCCTGATAGGCAGAGATCTGAAAACAAGAATTAGGAACAATTTTAAAACCAATAAATCCATACTAATATTATAAATGCGAAAGTAACTCTGTCTGTCTGTCTGTTACTCAATCACGCCTTAACTACTGAACTAATTTGCATGAAATTTGGTATAGAGATATTTTGATACCCGAGAAAGGACATAGGCTACTTTTTATCCCGGGAAATAGGATAGGTTTTATCCCGGAAATCCCACGGGAACGGGAACTATGCGGGTTTTTCTTTGACTGCGCGGGCGAAGCTGCGGGTGGAAAGCTAGTAATAAATAAATATCTAATGTAATATCTGGAAATACTTCGAGGGTAGTTGCGAAGAAGCACGTACCTACGTAATTTTATTTATAGTTATATTTGACGTTATTTAAAATGTTACTATTTCAAAAAAAAAATAGTAAAACACGATGTAAGAATAAAGTTGATAAAGTGTATGATCAGTCTTTGGTGCTATCAAAGCTAGGTATCTAGAATTTGTCTCATATGTTTATTATATTGTTTTTCAAATAACATAAATCCATTAAAATAACATTTCGCTTGAAGAATAGTGGGATAAATTAAACTGTAATAAACATATAATATTATAATCATAAATGCACGGTATTGTTCATAGAGATTTCTATGATCTGTGGTATTGTTACAATATCACTAGCTCATATATAACAATACATATAATAACACATTATGGACGTCTGTAGCAAATCGCAACCAAGGTTAATGTTAATTACGATTTACGATGCTAAATCATTACATGTAGAAATTCACGAGAAAATAGAATTTCATAAAATTTAAAAACGTAAAACGTTTCAATCTTGAAAACATGATCCTGAATCTAGAATATACATATTTGAAACATTTAGAAGAGGAAAACTTTCATGAAAGTTTTGCCAGATAAATTGTAACTATGTACCTACTTAACAATACCTAACATTTTAAATCCGCTACAAAAATCTTAACGTAGTTAGGTACATCGTATAAAACTAAACAATAACAAGAAAAATATATCACATAACCTTTGCTAACAAAACATAACACCATAGCGAACTATTTACATTACAATTTCATACCCAACTCGGTATAATTTCACAGAACAAACAGACCATTCCTATGTAATATTCAAGCACATTCAAGCCATTTTCTTTGCCATTACACGGAGTGTTGGCAAACAATACGAGTATACGACACCATAATCGCTGACGTCATCAACAATATGACATTGACCTTGCCTTGCCTTGTGCTAGCTCGGTTATTGATCTGATTTTAGGGCCATTGTAGTAAGAGCTTTATCTGCTAATCTATGATAAGTATTATACTTGCAAATGCTTTTGCCGGTATTGATAATATTTTTTAAGGTGGTAAAATGCATGTCTATCTGTTATGCTTTCATCGGTACGGTAAAGCCTTGGAAGAACTCATTTTGATGATTGCGAGCAAAAAACTTGAAGAAGATTAATAAGAATGTGAAAATGTGTATGGATAAATTCTACTGTGTGACAAAGTGATGTGAACGCATGCACAACTAATCATCACTTTTGGAACGAAGAATAAATATATTACGTTCGATCTCATCCATACTATCCATACTAATATTATAAATGCGAAAGTAACTCTGTCTGTCTGTCTGTTACTCAATCACGCCTAAACTACTGAACCAATTTTCATGAAATTTGGTATGGAGATATTTTGATAACCGAGAAAGGACATAGGATACTTTTATTCCCGGGAAAATGACGCAATCCCGGAAATCCCACGGGAACGGGAACTATGCGGGTTTTTCTTTGACTGCGCGGGCGAAGCCGCGGGCGGAAACCTAGTGTTAAATAAGAATTACGAGAAAATAAACATACCAGGATATAATATCTTAGCATACATTATTTTAGTTCTTACACATAGGTTACATCTATATCCATACTAATATTATAAATGCGAAAGTAACTCTGTCTGTCTGTCTGTTACTCAATCACGCCTAAACTACTGAACCAATTTTCATGAAATTTGGTATGGAGATATTTTGATACCCGACAAAGGACATAGGCTACTTTTGAACGGGAACTATGCGGGTTTTTCTTTGCCTACGCGGGCGAAGCCGCGGGCGGAAACCTAGTTTATAATATATCGAGATTTCATTATTTTTCTTGCTTCAGTGCCCAAATATAAAACATATTCATATTCATTTATGTACATTGTATTAAGGAGAAAAGTGAAAATCCCTGTGGAAAACCCCAAACTATTAAAACGATTTCGGTAATTCTTTCACTAGTATTAAATATGAATCCTGGATGCAATGAACAATATTTTTTGTATTCCTCGAGACAGATTCTAATACACAAATACATATGGTAGGTACTTTACCGCTATCCCTTTCAACGGCTGGCACGCGAGGATACGACGCTGTCTGCGTGCTGACTAACAGCGTAGTGGTCAGCATCACCATCAAGAAGAGGATCCCGCTGAAAACCAGCAGGAACCGCTCTAGCTTCGTCCGTTGGTGCCATGCTAGGAAGGTCAGACCCTGGAAAATGATAGTAGATATTAGAGGTATGGTGGCTTAAAATATACATACGATTATTTTCATGTTGTATTTTTGTTTTAAATATTAAATTAGGTACCGTATTGTTAATTTTTAAACGTATTCTGTGGGAAAAATTCGTTGTATCAGAAATTAGTTTTTCTATATATTATTAAGAAAGAAGAAGATTCAGAACTTTTGGCATATTTATACAAAAAAATCAGATGACTAAAGCCTGTATTTTTTTATTATTCATTTCGGGAGGACAATCTTGTTATAACAAAAATCTTAAAACCAGATCCGTTCGAAATAAATTATAGCTACGTAAAACGAGACATACTTAATTAAATATTTTTTCAAGAAAAATATCTTATGTTAATTAAGTTTTAGGGCATAATAAACGTTCTTCAGCAAGCTTATTAAAATCTCAGCACAGAATTATTATTTTTAAATCTAGAGCATGCGGGGCCTGTTAATTAGATTCTTAATTAAATACACGGTCGAAAAGCTAATTAAAATGGATGTCATGAAAACTGTCGACAGAAGTGAAAAATGTAACATGACAAGACTCTTAACATTAGGTACATATATTTTTATAACAATAAAACTTCATTTCTTCAGAATATTTTTTAAAATTGCATAATGTACAAATATAAAATCGCGGCACATTTATAAATAACAATTTTAAAACTTCCTATTATAATTATGATCCCTAAAATAGTATCTGAAGGTACTAAAAGCTTATCATTGTAAGAAACTTTTAAATTTAATCAAAAGTAACGTCAATATGTATACGCTTCTGTATAAATAAAACAAAGTAAATAAAAAATAATCAGGTCGGGTTAAACTTAGCTTACGTGAAGTACTGCACTGCAAAGTACAAACTTTTCATATTTTGTATTTTTTTTTCAGGTCGACTGCTTTCATATAGTTTTAAGTACTTTTATTTTTAGGCGTCAAAACACATTTGATTTTTTATTTTCCTAAAGTCTAAAAGCCGGTATTAAATCATATAAACCATTTTTACTTTCATATTATTTAGTTTCATGTCTTTATTGCTTAAACAATATACAATAAATATCAATATTTTCTAAAAAATAAAAGATCTCAAATGCACGTTGTTTACTCTAAGTTCACTCAACTGCGAACTTAACAAGAAAATGACAGAATACTTAATTAATTTTCCCAACAAAGTGTCACTTTAAATGTCGCTTTTTTATTTGAACTTTTGCGTATTTTCCCACCACAGTTGACATTTTGTTCCGTTTCATATAATACAAGAATACAAGGCTTTTACGTCACAACGGGATTCCCGTTTAAATAAATATTTAAATATGAAACCTATTTAAATAAATATACTGTGACGCTCACAACCTTTACCCTGAATATTTAATAATGTGTTTTATAAATATGTACCTACGCTTTTACGTTTGTTATGTTTTAGAAAAACAATTTAAAATACGTTGTGTATTTAGGACTTTTAACCGTTAATGTGTAAGAGAAAATAAATTATAAATTCTTCGCGGTACGGTTTCGGAGGACCAAAGAAGTTATTTTAAAAATTTGTAACATCTTCTCGACTCACGGGTCCATTGGGAATTTGATCCAATAAATTGTAACTTTGCGGGAAAACGGGATCAGATTTCTGAACCAGACGGGAAATATTTAAACATAGAAGTATATTATTGAATAAAATATAATCAAAATATAGTAAACATTATATTGTTAAATCCTTATATTAAATTGAAGTAGAAAGTATCAATAAAAAGGCATTCATAATATCGTTTTTATGTTGGTTTGTTTGTTTGTTCCGGCTAATACTGGCTCTGAGATGAGCGGGCATATTTGGCCGGAACGATCAATTACAGGCAGCGTAGTAATAGGTACTTACCAACTAAATACATATATAATAATAATATATACCTACATATTATGGGCATTATAGACTGATATAAAATTGCACATGCACATGAATGACTCTAAATTACGCGTATCTCTATTTATTTCTATGGCATAGAACTATCACTACATAGTATAAAACAAAGTCGCTTTCTCTGTCCCTATGTCCCTTTGTATGTTTAAATCTTTAAAACTACGCAACGGATTTTGATGCGGTTTTTTTTAATAGATAGAGTGATTCAAGAGGAAGGTTTTAGTATTATTAGGTTGTAGACAAAGCGGGCGAAGCTGCGGGCGGTAAGCTAGTAAATTATAATATATGTAGTACCTACCTAACTAAACGGTTGAAAGAAGAATAATCAAATAAAATTAATTTTATAAATAAAAAGGTCTACTCACCATTTCTGTTTTCACTCACATTTGATAAACAAATATTACTTGTATGTATTTGCACGACACAACTTAAAATAGAGCTGTATCTACTGTATGATTCTATTGTATAGTCAAACTAGTCATTGTGTAGACTGTTTAGGCTATAATGCCACAGACTAAATAATTCAGGTACCAAACTTTTAATAAATTTATTTAGATACCTTCCTAAAACAATATTTATAACTTATTGATAAATACTGTATGTTGAAAATTAACTGGTTTGAAATCAACACTTCTTAAATAATTTTGGAAATAGGAACGTTAAATTTTGTTGAAGAATCGACTTTAAATGAAAAACTGACTTACTTACGGTCATTATTTAAGATTCATAGAGTTATTGTCTTAAACAATATTTATGGATAACCATACATAAATATTAGCTAAGAAATAACTCAATATTAGTGCAATTGTTTTGTATTATCTATGGCCCATTCGACAGTTATGTGCTTGCGTCACGGCAAATGTGCTATGGTTAATTACTTATGTGATGACGCCCTATTATGAGATTATATTGTTACATCATTGAAACATACCCAATATAATATATCGAATTATTTATAACTAGCTTTCCGACCAAATTTCGACCAAAATTCGACCAATTCGACGGATTTTGATAGGTAGATAAATTATCACTTTATCTACCTATCAAAATCCGTCGCGAAGTTTTAAGCATACATAGGAACAGACAGATAGTTAACGACTTTATTTTATATTATGTAGTGATTGAGAGTCTTAAATAACCCTATATATGTTATTTACTAACCCCTCGTCCCAGCTTCGTCCGGTATACAACTTATTTGTAAAAAATATAGGGCAAAACTTGAGCAAAAGTAATAAATAAAATATAACATGAAAATATAATTTTATCGTCTCTAGCTCTCTATTCAAGATAATTACTATTAAACATATTTTATCGTTTAATATCTCATAAGTCCTGACATTGACCCCTGACAACATTTTTATCTAGACAATAGACATACACCTATACCTATTACTTACGATACCTTTATATATTATGTATAGTTGGCAATACCAAAATAAAGTTTACAACTAGCCTTACCTACCTAAAACGTTTTATCTCCTAAGATCAAAGAAACATAATGAAAATCGATTCGCACACGTGCCAGACGCTTAGATACCAATAATGTGTAGGTAGGTATTCTTAGCAACGTTTCAGCTTGAAAGATTCATTATTATGTATGTATGAAAATCATCTTTTATTAAATATGAGTTAGAAGGAATTTCCATGAGCGTTTGTTTATTCTATAAGTTAACTCCCAAAACGAATTTTGTAATGGTTTTCACCATTATGTAAATAGATCTTTTATGGGAAGATTTATTTGTATTGAATATAGGTAAGTAGTTTTGATACGAAATTATATGCTTATTAAATACTTAAATATAGTTTAAAGCAAAGTTCCCAAAAATAACATAATTGATATTATGATTTAATAGAACGTAAGCTTTCTCGCCAGACTCTAGTTTAAGTAAATTGTTGAGGTATAGAAGCGTTGTCAATTCTGAAAAAGACGAGTAATCTGGCTTGTAAATTAATAATTTCACACGTCCTTCACCTTATTGAAAAAAACAAAAAATAATCTTATTTCCAATGCAACGTCACGGAAAAAAGTTCAACGAAGTATTCATAAGTACATCCAAGACTATTAGAGCATTATCATCAGTTAGAAACAAAACAAATGTAGAGATAAAAAGCCCATTTGAAATGCGATAAACATGAAACAGTCAACGCAGTGAAGTCACAGCGGTAAAGCAGACGCCATGTCGAGGTCGTTGAAATTTAACGGAGATACTTCAGGATTTAGTACATATCTAGTGAATATCAGGGTCGCCATCTTTGATCTTGAAATATTTAGGAGATTTAGTAAAGGCTTGGGTTTAAAATTCTTCTGGTAGATCACACAGAGCTGAATACCATTTTGTCAAACTCAAAACTCAAGCTCTAACACAAATATTGAATTATACAATGATCTTGAGTATAACTTTATATCGAATATAATAATCATTGATCTACGTACAAATTAAGCCATTCAATGAAAATTACATGTGCCTTTAACTCCACAGAAGGCAACGGATGATGGAATCATACTTCTAAATAGGATAGTTACAAAGATTTCGCTCTACATTGGCTCTACAAATATATTTTACTTCTTAATATTAATGTGATTTAGCAGTTATAGATACAAATTGGTTTGGGTCAGTATTATCTTTCCTCGCTTCCGTTTTACTGAAATTTATGATAGTACTATATTTTAGTGCACCTTATTTTAACCATAATATAAACACAAGTGAGAGGGAAGGCTAAAATTATGCAATATTGTAAACAAATTTAGAAGTTTTGGCACGGATCTTTAATAGGTTGCTAATAATAATAATGCAAGATACGAGTCGATTGATAACTTTTGGCTTGTATCTTGTAAATTGTTTCTGAGTGATATATACTGATAGATATTTTAAAACAATGCTATAATAATCGTAAATAAATACCTATAAGAAAAGAAAATAATTTCGGGTTCTTTCTCTTTCTCTTATATTTGTTGTAGTAACTGTATAGTTATAAGAAATATTATTACGTATCTGTAGTAATATGATCTGTGTTTTAAAAGTTATACTAGGCAAGGCGGTTCCGATAAAAATTCAGAATGTTAGAGCTACCTAATATATACCTAATAGAGCAATTAATAAAAATAATAATTAATATAAATAATACAAAGAGCGGCTTTATCGCTCGTGAGCGATTTCTTCCAAGCAACTCGATGTAGATGGACATAGTGAACAAGAATTAATTATAAAACTATGTATTATCATCAACGTAACTGTTAATGATTTGAAACGGCAATATTTGCTTTTTTTCTAAGTTGATCAGTTTAAATGAATCTCCTTTGTACGACTATCAAAAGTCCTTTTGTGTCCGAGGAGCACGAAATCGGGGCGACCTAAATATTTGCAGCGAGCGTGAATTATTTCTGCGCGTAATATTGAGAAGTTGGTATTTGTGGACCTGTATTTAAACAGTATTTGTAAGGGCCCGTTTTGTGCCATGATTGGACACATTTATATAAATTTTCCAAATTATATTTATCAAGCTTCTTCGAGTTCGGGAAGGTACTTATCTATTGTCCTAAAGGATATTGGGCAGGTATTTCATACGACGTACCTACCTAACTAATAATTTAAGTTGACGCTGATATTTTTTTTTATAATTTGTCCATTGTGATTTGCACAATCAAGTCGAATCTAGAGACACAAACTTTCTTTCATACACATTTGTAGCATTTACACATACATGTATCTATGAGAAACATTTAAACACAATAAATACATCATTTAATACTACGACTATGCCCATTAGAGCATGAGATCGATATTAGTTACTGTACTACATTTTTTAAGTCAATCGCTATCAACGTAGGTATTGAACACATACCAATAAATAAAACGGGACCTATATGGCTATATCACATACGCTAAGCCAAATCGGATTACACTTCACTGCTGCACTATTTGACTGCAGTCGGCTGTTCCACCATTCAAATGCAATGCACATGTTGTTCAGTAATCCCTGAGGACTTTGCATTATGTACAGCTCGCCCCGGTTTGACCCGAGATAAAAAAAATATACTGTCGAATTAAGTACGTAGAAAGGTAAAGATGTAGCTAAAATGGTAAAATAAATTTTAAAATCGATAGTCGTTTTGTGTTTATTGGTTACAGAGAATAACACAAATCTTAAGTTTATTCGTTACACACAAAAATATAAATGTCATTTTTAATGATTATGTAGAGTTCTTGCCATTTGGTCAAATTATTCTTTATGAGGACTTTATTCGCACAAGTCCAATAAAAATGTCCTATTATTCTAGGCCTCTAGAGTTATATGTATATATATCTATTATGTATGTTAGTTACAGTTGAATATGGAAATATATGAGATGCCACGGAATTGAACAGTTTTCTCATTGACTCTAGCTTAATGATTAATGACGTTTTCCTCTCGTCATGATATCCTACGCAAGATTCCACAGATGTATCTATTATTCTGAAGTGAATTTTGTGAACTATTCACTTTTAAAAATACAATCCTACTTATTTACGTTCATAATATTTATTAATATATTTGACTTTTCTGTTAACACAAATAAATGCATGGTTGCATGGAAGAGATCACTAATAAGTGATGAGGCCGCCAAATAAGTTTTAAGTAATCTGTCTTTTTCTGTAAGTAGATGTTGGGCTTCCTGTTTGTACTGCTATATTAAAGTATTAAGTAAATAAATAAACAATTTCATTAAATCTAACAATAGCATTCACTCGTATTTTAATGCGAAACACGTGGCAAGTCCTTTTATTCAGTTTCTGATAAATTTGGCACGGACTATAAACTATAAAGTGCTATAAACACGTCTAACTATATCCCGCCCGCATTCCCACATGGATTCCAATTGTTTTATTTAATTCAATCTGTTTGATTTAGATTTACATAAAGCGGGTCGGTGAATGCCTACATGAGTACTGTATTTTCTATTACTACGTGCAATCCTAATCCTATTCCCATATTCTTAAATTCTACTAGTAATATTATAATTGGAAATGTTTGTAAGGATACACATTAATTAGTAGGTACCTATGTAACACAAGAATAGCTTGTCGCATCCGTATGAATTTTGGTGTACAGATAAATTAGGTAGATATATATATACAAAGGCCCATTGAAAGTTTTCACTGATATTAACATGCGTACGTATTTAGCAATTCATGGCTTTCAGATGCTTTCAAAGGCTTGTGTCGTCATCAGTAAGAAAAGACGCGCGTAAGATACTGAAGGAATATAGAACAAATGGTTATGTAGGAATGTACCTACATGATAATTACTATTTCTATGGAGATTTTATGACGTTATTTAAAGCACAACACTAACAAAACTTGTTCATGTTACGCTCAAAAACTGAAAATGCTCATATCGTGGTTAAAGATCCACATCGCAAATGCATAATAATATATGGTTCTAATGAAAACGCTCACGACCGACGTGTTGTTTCAATTATAGTAAAGAGCAAAGACCACAGAGCGAAATTCGTGCCTGTCCGACATGCTATTCGACCACTACGCATTGTGACAATGAAGAAAAGCCAACGCGTTCTAAACATTGATTAGTTTACCATAACACGACCGATGAAAATATTATAAGTTAAAAAGCGTAGGCATATGTGATAGCTCCGGGAGTGGCACATCCTCGTGTGTGTGTTTGCCGTTTTTGAAGTTCCAATGTTGTGAAAACATGATTAAAATTAATTTAGTACAAAATTTTGGCCTTGACCTCTATCAGTAATTATTTTTTTTTTACCTCCACCTGGTATCGAACCCAAGACTAACGTCAACTCATTTAACACTGAACAAGTAGTATGGAAATAGGTATCTGTATCTATTTAACTTCGTGACACTGATATACAATGGACATTGGCATTCATTAATTTATCTCTCGTTACAATTAATTAAGAAAGATAGCTTTCTATATTGACTATAAATGATAATTAATCTGCAATAGACAATGTTGCTCTTTACCTACATAATTTAACTTGTATAACGAATGTATGTATGAAGATAGTTCTTGAGCATATTATTATTTTTATACGTAAGTATATCATTATATGTACTTAGAATCGAAAAAATAAATAAAAAAGTACCCACCGAACATTGATTAAATTGATCGAAATCGAATTATTTTTTGGGTAATGTTTGTGTTCATGTTATCAAATTACATAGGTTTGTAGCATAAAATATATTGACCAACATGAAGTGCTCAATATAAAATCAAATCTCCCATTTACATATATTTTATTATAACTGAATCTGTTATAAGACTTAACAAAAAGGTATATTGTTTTGTGTAATATTTAATCTTTCCACATTTGATTGGGTGCTAAATAAACTATTATTGGTATTGATTATATGAATTTTGTTGTTATAATTACGAATACATTCTAATTAAACTAATTATTATCAGAATGCATAGCAACTAATTAGCGAAAGATAAAGGCTACTCCTCAATAAACTTCATATCTCTTCATCATAAAATAGTAATTGGAATTAATTATTCTTAATGATATAAATACGCAGTTTATTCCCATTGCAAGGCCCTTTAATCTAGTACATAATATTAGCTTTAGATTAGTAATAGATTAGTAAAAGTTACGAATATTGTATTTCGTATGTACATACGTATATGCCATTTGTTCAACTTATCGATTCATTTCACGTTAAATTTAATTATAACGAAACTTTGATATCAAAGCTTACACCAAATTTTAACCCTAACTAGGGATACAATAAACAAAGACAATCGCAGTTCTTAACAAAGGTATCCTTATTTACACACCTTGCTATAATTCCTAACTTCAGGTTTAGGCGCGCTTTCAAACAGATTCAATCTGGAATTCTGGAAAAAGTCCGCACTGGAGTTCTCTCTCGTAAACAGTTCAGAGGTGGAACTTTCCCTCGTCAAAGAGGGTTGGAAAGGGTTGTGACGAGCGTTCTTCGCATGTTTCAACCAGTTAAACTTGTTCACGGCTTCAACCCCCGGAGAAGGGGTCGGTGTGTCCTCGGGGGTCGGTGTGGACTGACTATCCATGTTTGACGACATTGTTTATTTTTGTTTTTTTTTTTTATCTAAACACACATCACACTTATTTCAAATTTGACATGTTGACTGTAAAGTTATACTTTTTGTATACGCGTGTATTTCGTATTTAAATTTAAATGTTAATAAATATGTAAATAGGTCGACCGCACGTTTGTAAGTGCGACGCGGGACTGTAACGATATATGAATCGGCGCCTGCGCATGTACAAACAACGATCCAGATGAAAATATTATAGCATTTCCATGTTTGCGTTTTGTTACTCGTGTTTATGTGAATTGTGATGGATTTCAAGAGCGCTTTTGGGAAGTAAATCCGTTTTTTTAACCTGAATATTTCTCTAACTATAATCGGTGATGTTATTAGTTAATCTATGGCTAAAGAAGATTTTTTTTATATTGTACACGTGTATGTTTATTTACGAATGGTATGCGTATCGTATTATGTGGTATTAATCTGAATATCGTGAGTAACTAATTGTGAGCGAAATTTGGTTGTGTGCGTCACAATAGCAGGTATATCTACTTATAATTTATATGTATGTGCGTACATCACAGCGTACATATACAAATTTCGCGTCAATTATGGATAACTAAATCCTCACGGTGTCACGTAACAAATACGTATATTATCATTTATTAAGAAGACTTTTTATTATCTACTGACGTAGTAAAAACGTAAAGCATAGATAAGAAAAAAGCGTTGGCGGTTGATTTGGAAAAAAATATTATTGTTGAGTTTTAATTACGTGACTATTTATTTTTGAACTACTGAGAATATTGTGTTTAGAACTATCTTTCATATAAAAAGCCGAAGGCATGTCCTGACTGACTAAATTAATTATTTATCTCTTTTGAACATTTTTTATTTAAAGCTTAGGTGTCTACAGGAAAATAAAGTAATGTTTAAGCTAATATTGGAAACGTTTCTGAAAAAAGAAACAATTTTCCATTTCAATATGTTTAGAAAGTCACATTCACGAGAAATGTAAAACATAGAGTTCTAAAAGAGTTAGTGCGAAAGTTACATACCTACTTAAACAAGAACTAGAATAAGGTTACGTACAAAAAAAATATACAATTACTGTTAAATAATCATAGGTTAAATACAAAATACATACCTACCGCGTAATTGAAAAATTACAGCCAGTTTAACACAGGAAAAGCAATTATAGAGTGGGTGCTTATAGTTCTTAGAAACATTTGTGTTTTGATTTTCTTCAACTTGCTATGATAAAATATAGATTTCAACAGATCCAGTACCTAGGTACATTAGAATCCTAATCTATATATATAAAAATGAAACCCGTTTTCCTTGGTCACGGCATCACGCGCGAACGGCTGGACCGATTTCGATAATTCTTTTTTTATAGGATAATGGAGGATGGTTCTTACGAAGAGAAAATGTAAACACCGGGGCGGGCCGCTAATAGGTTCTAAAAATATGAAAAATCGTGTGAAAATCTTAGTCGCCACTGCGAAATTTTTAACGATCTTGATAATTTTCAACCGACTTCAACAAAGGTTTTCAATTCAACTGTAAAATGTCGTTTTTTTTGGTTTATATAATGTACAAAGTTCGCTAGGTCAGTTGGTAGTAATTATAATATTATCTGTAGTAAACAATAAATGTGTTATGTATTTAACTGATTCTTGTTCGTTACATATATAGAATTTTGTATATTTCTGAAAAACCCACAAGGTTTGTTTTTACTCCGTTTTACTTCCTGGGAGTCTCAGTAGACAATAGTTCAAATAAATATATTATTATAAGATTTTCTTACCCGATTATATAAAAATAACAATAACCAAGATGCAAGAAATAATTAAATATGACATTTTAATTATTAATGTTTCGATTCGTTTCGACCTAAATCTTTTCGTAAATAAATACCTATTCATCTATTTTTCCGATATCCTTTCATGAAATAATAATAAACCATATTCATTAAAGATTAATATTGAGGAAAATATATTAAAAAACGTCGTATACTTTTTCTCAGAGGCACCTTGTACTATTTTGGTTTCATCAACAACCATCGATCATCAAAGGAATAACATTCCAATGTAATATACAACAGGTATTAAATATTTGTGGAATGTGTTTTGAAATTTTGATTTATTTACAAAGACTGTGAACATTTTGTTAAAAATAATTTCGACCGCGATTTCAAGCGAACATGTTTCTCAATCCTATTTCTTTATATCTATAATATGTTTAAATGTGTTATCATCTCTTTAACAATACTTATATGATACAAAAAAGAGCGTATGTCCCGAGCACACGTGTCAGAAGTGAAACTGCTTTGCCAAGATTCAAAGATACCAAAATCATCGCCTTACTCCAAGACGTGACGCGACTGAAATTTTATCTACTCTCAACACGCGCCTAAAGAAGTTTCACTTCGTTTTCTCGCTTTTTTATCTGAAGCGAAAATTAATTTTCATACTGCAGACAGATTTAGAAGAATTTTTTAATCGATAAAGAGAAGTCCACACAACCCAATGCTAGTTATAAGTAGATAGTTTTATCCAAAAAATTATGACTTAAATTATATTTTTCGATTATATATCAATATATTATATACTTTGACAGCCTTCCGCTTTGCTACCAAGGTGATGTATTACGTATATCTATATGAAATAGTTTAAGTAAATAATTTGTGTATAGATTAATAGAATATGCGTTAATTATATGGTCTTATTTAGGAGTGTTATGGACGTCGAAGTATACTTAAGTATCATTACTAGCTATGTCCCGCAGTTTTACCCGCATTGCTCCAATCCTATAGGTCTAAGCGTGATGATATGGCCTATAGCCTTCCTCCATACACAAGTATGGGTATATGGACTATCCAACAGTTTAATAAGCCCGTGGTTCCTGAGATGAGCGCGTTCAAACAACAACAAGCTTATAATAATATTAGTATAGATACCTATACATATTTTTTGAACGCTCATTTGTAACATAGTGTTCTATTCCGTTTTCTTTTTACCATTTCATTGCGAAAACCAAACATATTTTGCATACGTCAGTTCTTTCACTCGAAACATACATTTGGCCTAGAATAAAGATTCATTATTCTGTCTACCTGCCAGTAAAACTTCAGGAGATTAATCTATCGTATACGTAAAGTAGTTTTTACACGACGTTCTTTATTTTCCATGTAAATATATAAAACATAAATAAAATAATGTTTACATACTATAATTAACACGTGAGTGAACCTTATGATGTAAATGATATATGTGTAACCTTATGAAGGTAACCTACATTCGTTACGGTGTATTTAGCAGCGGTTCTGAACATTTTCTTTATAGCTATTATTTTGATTTGAGGAATTTATTTCCATGAAAATAGAAAGTAAGGTAAGTACCCAAGGTATATTCAAGACTGCTAGGCTTCGGACCAGTTCAATCAGATAAAAATAATAAAATATATGTAGGCTACTCTATGCTACGAATAAAAATGCGATATTCGTAGAACCTACTACGTCACAAGTTAATAATGATGTTCTTTCTTCTTAATTTTACGTATGTAATTATAGTTGTCGGTTTTATTTTACCTACTACGTTTAAGGAGTTACTTGCATCTAATGTTTAATTTTAAGGGACAGGTATAAAGCCCTCAATAAATAATCAGACTTCCATAACCCTATACAAACCCGAAAATTACCAAAGGTTGGAAACCCCAGTTCCAGGATCTTTATCTAGTTCATCCGATGACGTCACATGGAAATCTACCGAAGAACAAACGGCTCATTTGACACTAAGAACTATAACAAATAGCGAACGCTAATGGGTTACTTGCGAAGCAGCCGTTCCGGATAATGAATAGGACAAACACACAGTGTGAATTTAATATTTTCACGCAAATATGGTTTGCGTACGATTCGCTTTAGGGTTCCGGTTGAAATATAATATTTATGGCAAGAGATTGAAATATGTATTACAAAGAGTTAAATTAATGTTTCTGTTTATGTTGTGGCAATATGTAATAGTTTTTATTGAAAAGTCTTGTTTAAGATAGTGTTGTTTATTTTCCAGTTTTATTACTGGATGAAATATAGACTAGATCAAAGAAATCTGTCATGTGCGCTGGCACGAAAAGGGTCCAGAATATTCCTGCGAAGTGTAGCGTTAAATTAAGAAAATAGATTTTATATAAAATACAAAATATTACAGAGTCGGCTACAAAGATTTTTATAAGCACTACTACTAGGCTTGGAAATTAAGAATACCTAGTAAGTGCTTTCTAATTAAGTAGGTATATAAAACATGATAAAATTAATCCTAAGTAATATTAATATAGCTTTATTAAAATTTGTGACAGGAAAAAAAATGCACCAGTCATCCTAAGTTTATCCTGATACTTGTCAAGTTTTTTTCTAATATGACGAAATGCAAATTACTGGCGCCACGCTTTCTGAGTAAATTTTTACCAAGTGATCAGAGAAGCCAATGATATGAACAAACATAGATCTTCGTTACAGGCCAAAAACGTAGAGGAATAACTTTAAAAAATATTAAATCCGCTGCTAATATATCCAATAAACGTGACTCAGCTTATTTGAGAAGACAATATTTTGTATCTGTAGTGAGATTTATTCAAACACAATATGTCATATAACCTAGGGTTGCCAAAATATTGTTTATTTATGCTATTTCATTTATAGAACTCAGAATATACATTTTACTATATTTTTAACTAAAGTAAAGAAAAAGCAGTATATTTAGTTAATCATTTATGTTGTATATATACTTTGTAATTTGATCTGTATAGCAGTGTTAGAATAAAAAAAAACATTGAACTGTATTTAACAAATGAGTTTACATTGCGAAGTATTCACAGCACTTATTGCATTAGTGTTGTTTTAACGGACAGCAAAGATAACGTGACAAGCCTATGTTAGTGTTTTTACTTACAATGCTAATATTATTATTTCTAGAATATTATGTAGATCAAACGTGAGTTTAAATTATGTAAAATGGAATGTATAATTTAATAATGCAATGCGGCAACCCTAGTAAGACCATCTACGAGGCCATCGAATTAATCTAGGCTGATAACTTGTTACAAATTATTTAAAATATTTATGAATAAAATAAACAACCTTAATCGTAGAAATAAGTATTTATTACAGATAAACACAAAAATTACTATATCGTTTTTAATCTCACTTTATAACTTGTTCATGAAATCTCGAAAATGTGAAAACCGTGTGTAATAACATCAGAAACAACATAATATTTGATAATAAAACACTTCCATCAAAGCCCATCATTTACTCTCATAACTTTTATAATATACTTCAGTTATACGCTATGAAATAAACTCACAATAACTTTCTGAACGCCTGTTGAAGTGATAATGCAATGTCGCTTTCTCGCAACATGTATTATTGTTTCCGCGTAGGCGTTGCAATAACCGTCTGTGTAAGTTTATCACTTATATTGAAACCACTCCTTGCGGGTGATCATATGTATCGTAACAGTTTATTGATAGTACAGAAGAGTTATTAGTTTGGACTTTGAGAGGAAAACGGAGAGCTTGTTGCGTGAAAACTTTATGTAGATAGCGCAAAGTTTGCAAAGTGAACGGAGTTTTGCAATAAACAAACGAGTAGGGTACTTAGAATAAAGATATAATATGTATTTTATTTTATGGGGTCAAAGCTTAAACGTGCTGTATTTTAAACCTGAGGTAAAGTTGATTACAAAATTACAACGCTTATTGCGTTAACTAACTACCCATTTTCACCCAATATTTAAACGGTAAAAGCCTTTTATGACAATTGACAATATTATTGACTTGTTTTCATGTAATACAGCCCGATATACAAACTTTATAGTTTTTCATAAAAATAAAATATTAACTCACAGTATGGTATCGAATATGCGTCCCTCCAGACCGCACTCCCTCATTCAGCTGAATGGAACTCACGCTGCCAGAATCTTCATCCATAAACCCCGTCTTCTTGTACCGCGCCATCTGAAATATATCCTAAATTAAAATTAGTATGTAGTCTCTTTTTAAGTTTTTTATGTGACGTGTTCGACACCGTTCTCTCAATAAATGTAGGTATTGAGGATTTGAGAGAAGACGAACATAAATACAAGAGATATTACAATTATTCATCAAAACATTATCCACATCACTATAGACAGCCGATGAAGGAAAAATCGAGAAAATTCCGACATAAGTGTAGTAGGTACCGAGTACACGTCTTGTACACACAGGATCAGAAGATAATCTCTCTTTTCATTAAATTTCATACAGATAACATATTATTGACAATTTTGTTTTGCTGTTTTTGAAACAAAGAGTAACAAACAAACATCCGAATCTATATACTAAATACGAGAAATTGATACACTACCCGCTACACCAACCGTGACACGAAGACTATTTAAAAAAGTTTCAGTGAAGTCGAAATTATAATGTTTACAAATTACATTTGTAATCTCGTAAATATATACAGCGAGAAAACATAAACTCATTTCAAAATGACTTCAAGATATTTTTTTACAGCATTGATGTAATTTATAAACATCAGTCGTAACTCTTGACATGTACCGAGCCTTTAAACGCGCAGAAAAATAAACTAAATTAAACGAGATTAAAAATTCTGTATCCTATGATTTTAAAGACCTAAGTCTTTAAAGCAAGTAATATGTACTAGACTAATCTTAGTACATATAACTACTTGCTTCTCTAAAGCTTTCTTTTTTCTATATTTCCAACAAAATGTTTCAAAATTCAAAGCGAAGTACATATTCTATAAAATCTCCATGTTATTTTGTTTCGTAGCAATGCATTGTACAATGTAGCAAATAGCAATCCAAAAGCAAATAAACAAAGAAATATTCAAATAATATGGTGTAACTCTCAAACATTTTTGGTACAAAAGGCAATCAAATAATAATTGTTTAATGCAGTATAATAAAACGAAAGTTATTGTTATCAATAAAATTGAGAGCTATAAAGGAGCTTATATGAAACACTAAAAAGATATAATAAATCCCATTTGGTACCAATCGAAGTTTACACCTTCATCTGCGCACGCGCGGATTCGCAATCAGGGCTGCAAGCTTTCGGAAAAATATGTGAAGAAAATTATAAATTTTAATATTTTAAGTGAAATAGCCATTTTTTCGTTATGATGTTCCAGTTTAAAGTACGGCTAGTTTTTCTTTGTGTATTTTATGCGACTACTCTAGTTACTACTCACTACTTACAGTTTTTATAAATATTATCACCAGAACCATCCTTTCGTCTTAACTTACTTAAACTGACTTAATGTTTTACATTATATTATAATTTTCAAAGAAAGACTCATTGTTTAGATATATTTGCTGGGTTTGGTGGCATTATTTTTATAATGATTATGCAGAATATTTACCGTCGGTGGCAGCCCTAATTGCAATAAGCGTGTGTGTTTTTATTACGTGCTTTTTCGTAAGAGTGATTGGTATATTTAAACTAATCGCAGATGATTTAGGGATACCACAAATAGTTCTTTATTTTAAACTTCTACCTCCCGCGAGGCGTAAATTCCTAACATATTGAGATTTGAGATTGTTACTTACGCACATTGTTTTAGGCGATATTTTGTCGATAAGAAAGAGAAGAAGTTTTATAAATCTTTATATAAAATTGCAGGTTCTAAATACTGATTCTATTAGATATAAAACTAATACATTTTTAACCACAGTATACATATTTACGGCTGCCAGTTACATAATATTATATTATTTTCATATGTTTAGAAACTAATAAAAACATGAATGTTTACAATTTATCGGTAAAATAGATACTTCATAATTACAGTGTTTAAGCTCTATATGTATCGTACTAAGAAAGAAATTTAAGAGAGGAGTAAACAACATCCATCCAATCAAGTTCATTGTCGAGAAATAATCCCGATGGTCTGAGTGGAGTAGATATAAAATTTAACAGTAGGTATGTTATTTATCCTTTCAGATCTAAGTTTCAGATATTTGAAATAAAAATTGTAAAAGAACATGGCGAATTTTGGCGCCCAATGTAACGGCTTTAATTTTTTCTTCCAAGACGAAGTATGTATTTGAAAAATAATATCGAACGAAAGAAGACACTGACTGCGAAATTTAATGTAAATATTTTTTTACAATATTGTAACTACCTTTTCTGTGAAATAAAAAAGTTAAAATTTCACCTAGTTCTAATTTGACGAAATTTTATCCTGCTTTGTACATTGTACAATACAAAGTATGCCAAACGAACACAGACATCCATCCTAAAACCATAACCCCCTTACCACAGTCGAGTAATAATCCCAACCTTGAAACGCTTGTAACTCACCCATATAATATACGGGAATCAAATTTCCCACACTCCATTACTCTTTACTTGAACCGTGGATGGATTTACGAGCAATTTATGGAGCAATGGAAAAACACAGGGTAAAAGCTTCGCTATTTCCTCCGGTATTGATTTAGAGGAAACTCCAGCGGATATTATTCTTCTCTCGTATCTCATCTGATAGATAGCTATCTAAAGCTATGTGTTTAGACGTACTTTTTAGAATGCTGAAGTTTTAATATGATAGGATAAGTATCTACATAATTGTAGATAGTACTTTAATTATAGATAATAATGCGCATGCAGATCTTCGCTAATTATCGTATTTCCAGAAACACCCGAATCACCCCGAATCATTGAATCGTAAGTGCTCTAAACAATGCACTTGCATCTTGCACCTTGTTCAAAAGAAATAGGAGTCAATTCAGAGTCATACACAATCGAAAACAATTCAGGCGATAGGTGACGGTAGCCTGTCAGTCAAAAAATTCAAAAATCCGTCAGTCGTCTTTATATATTGGTGGTGACCGCACGTATTATCTCTGTGTGGAATTATATAGAGCTGCTGTTACATACCCTTCTTAGTTTTGTTTCAAAGTTGAATTTTCCGATAAAATGATTATTTACACATGTAGCAGATAGCAGTGGGGAAAGTGAAAATTAATAAGAGCATAATGAAAGTTCTGATCCTTCTACGATATCAGAAATAGAGATAATCCCTGATTCTGTAAATCCTTTGGACTGAGATTTTAATGATTAGATTTCTACAATTTAAATGTAAACCAGTGTTTGAAAATCATTTTTTTAAATATAAACTTTGTCTTATTTTAACCTTCCATACATCCATCATTACGCCAGCTTCAGTAAGACACTTTAATAGTTCTAAGTATAGAATTTTCCGAGTAAATCAATACAACAAATATATATTCGCAATCGTGTGGCTTATCCTCGCTATTAACTTACATTGAATTATCGAAACCAATTTCGTTACTTATCTCTTTTACCATAAAACCACAATAAAACTCATAATTCTAATAAACTATGCATGAAGAAAATACATTTAACCACTCTATATAATTATATACGTATACATATCTGTTCATCTTCGGAGGCTCGGGGAATATGACAGTTGCCGAACAGTGACGAATTTTTCTATGCGCATTATCAGTTTGGGAGTACTGTAAATCTATGAGATAAATTATTACATCTATTTATTTAATTTTATAAGTCAGTATGGTTGTCAGTGAAATTATAAATATGAAGCTGACGTTCGTTATACAACAATCGTTCACACGACGTACAATTATTACTACTAGCAATTTTTCATTTGAATTGACTTAGCCTGCACATTTTTCAACTTTATTATTCGTGAATTTATTTAAGCACCGTAAAAATAAGGTATTCTTTCTGTAATGTGATTAACGTTGCAGTTTCAATTATCACGCTCGTTGCTGTTAACAAAATCAATAAATTAATAAATGTCGCCCTTGCCTTGTAACTTGTGAAAAATAAATTATAAATGGCGACATTTTGCATTAGAATTACCTACCTACCCTTGTTTTTCTTTTGCAAAAGCTTTTTTTCATAAAAAACTTAGTTTGTATCTACTGTATAATAAGTACCTTTTTAGTTTTCCAAATTTGGAATTCTTATAAATATAGAAAAAATATCATTAGCTGACCAACAATTTTCTTAGTGATTTTATAAAATTTCTTCATCTAAACATGTTGGCATTTGGCAGTTGGTTTGTTATATGTATGTATTGTATAATGCTTGCTGAATTGTTTTTAGTGAAAATTATGCGTGCATCTGAGAATGTATTGTATTAATTGATATAACCACGTCATTGAGTTGCCCGTAATATATTATGTTTATGTAAGAATACACATGGTAATATAATTCAGTTCCACAAAATAGTGTGTAATTTACGTGACCTCGTAGACTCGTATGAATTAATGAATGCGTCCGCCTCATAATTTGAAAACTTTACACGAATTGTAGTTATAAAATTACAAATACGAGAGCTTTTACTGTCATAATTATTAATCTTGTTTATTCATTATGAAATAATATTATGTCACAGATAACATTTTAAGGTCTGTTTATCATCGTCTAATTTAATAATAATATTTTGTCGTTTGTTCTTTACGCGACTGCTGAAGTATATTTATCATGGGCTTGTAATTTGTATAAATTGTGTAGACCGTACATTTTTTTTTGACAAGGAGTCGCGTCCGCGTCGTCAATAAGAGTAATCACATGCTTTTTCATTTCTCTTTCTGTTTTGAAATAAAAAAAGACGTGTGGCACTCGGGGACTGCCGCGGTAAAGCTATTGCATGCTATGTCTTCAAGCCACACCTACGTGCCCGTCGGAGTGGGGAGCGTGAGGTTTTTTAGTTACGGAATTTCTGGATTCGGTCCCCGAGCTCAAGGCCCGCGATAGAAGCTATGCAATAGCTTAAAAAGAACCACAAATATCTCCTTCAACATCGGAAAAGCCGTGGAACCAGCTAGTCTTTTAAAATAAAATTTCCTTTACTGTAAACGGTTTCCGAGCGAAAAACGTATAGCTAAATATCCCCCGCTGAGTTACCTTGAGCTTTACAAGGTCAGATAAGATTGTAAGAGGATTAGGCACGTTCGTTGTAACTTGTAAATATTAACTTTTGTCTGTACACAATTTAATTTATTACGAAGCAAGGTTTTAGTTTATTGCTACCCGACTACGCAAGGAGAGTTGATGTTAGGGAGGGTAAGCGAGCTGAAATTGAAATGTTGTATTTTGTGGGAGATTGGGTGTAAATTAAAAAAGATTGATTTTTGACAAGCCACTACAGTACTCCAAAATTAATAATGCGCATGCAGATCTTCGCTAATTATAGCTAATTATCGTATTTCCAGAAACACCCGAATCACCCCGAATCATTGAATCGTAAGCGCCCTAAACAATGCACTTGCATCTTGCACCTTGTTCGAAAGAAATAGGAGTCAATTCAGAGTCATACACAATCGAAAACAATTCGGGCGATAGGTGACGGTAGCCTGTCAGTCAAAAAATTCAAAAATCCGTCAGTCGTCTTTATATTCTGGTGGTGACCGCACGTATTATCTCTGTATGGAATTATACAGAGCTGCTGTTACATACTCTTCTTAGTTTTGTTACAAAGTTGAATTTTCCGGTAAAATGATTATTTACACAGGTAGCAGATAGCAGTGGGGAAAGTGAAAATTAATAAGAGCATAGTGAAAGTTCTGATCATTCTACGATATCAGAAATAGAGATAATCCCTGATTCTGTAAATCCTTTGGACTGAGATTTTAATGATTAGATTTCACAATTTAAATGTTAACCCGTGTTTGAAAATCATTTTTTTAAATATAAACTTTGTCTTATTTTAAGCTTCCATACATCCATCATTACGCCAGCTTCAGTAAGACACTTTTATAGTTCTAAGTATAGAATTTTCCAAGTAAATCAATACAACAAATATATATTCGCAATCGTGTGGCTTATCCTCGCTATTAACTTACATTGAATTATCGAAACAAATTTCGTTACTTATCTCTTTTACCATAAAATCACAATAAAACTCATTATTCTAATAAACTACGCATGAAGACAATACATTTAACCACTCTATATACATATCGTCTTCGGAGGCTCGGGGAATATGACAGTTGCCGAACAGTGACGAATTTTTCTATGCGCATTATCAGTTTGGGAGTACTGTACGTTATTACGTACTATGGAATGCAGTCCGATGGACTTAAGAAAATTTGGCTTTCAATAAAATGCCTTCGTCTGCTTATGTTACGTTTTTCAGCGAAATATCGATTGTAATGACACAAATATATTGGAAGACGAGTCGAATGTGTATTCTAAATATAAGTAATAAGTTATTTAAGCCCATAGGTAAGTCATATCTAGGTACCTAGTGAATACCTACATGAAAAAACTGAAAAATATTTATTGAGGAGTTTTGCTCGCTATTATCTAGTGGGCAGCAAGGTAATAATATATCTAAATAAGGTTTACTATACTTATGTACGTAATATTATATGTACTTTACTTTATCTTAAATGAAATCATTCAACAAATAAACAGATAGTGGACACAAGAATCTTATCTCTTCATATCTGATATTAACAAAGAGCTTATGGAAAAAGCTATATTTGAAAAAGTAACCGCAAACAGTTGAAGTGTTTATTTTATTTATTTGTTTATCAATTAAACTAAGCAACGGATTAAACTTAAAATAGAAGATTAGATCGTTAAAACTGTTTATTAATGTTATACGTATTTAGAATAATTTACACTAAAATAATGTCGCGTCTGTTTATTTGTTTTCAAGTTTTTCTTGTTAACAAAAGACAGTAAATTATGAAAAATCATCAGCGGACAATTGGTTGAGATATTACCTACCACAGAATATTATAATAGTATGATATTACCAAAGTTTTTGGCAATATTGGAAAAGATCCACTTGGGAGCTTTCATGAAAAACACCGCCTAATCTCTTTGTGATTGAAATGTGACTACGAATTACAGTCCTGAATAAAACGACGCAAGGCAAAAACTTGGGAATCGATTGAGTATTTGTTGTATATATAATGTATAATAGGTATACAGAGACACTTTAGTTTTTATTCTCTATTCCTACATACGAGTATTATTATTTTCTTTAATTCATATTCATATATTTTCTCTATTGGACTTTGGAATATTTTCTAATAACATCTGTAATTGATCTAGAAAACAATATTTTACATTTTGCTAAGATACTACTATTAGTAGATATTATGAAGTACGTTCTTTATTAGCGTATAATTATTGGACTTTGACCAATACTGTAAAGCTACGTACATATTAGTGTAATTACGTACATATGCATTCATTGTAGTTTTTATTCTGACAATAGAACGAAGGCCAAGTTCATTTTCCGACCCTTCCAATAATGACAATTATATTTGTGTCTACATCGTGTTCCTTCGAAAATACCTACCTAAATTTAAAACCAAACTTTGTCTGTTTGTGCATTATTTGGTAAAGTTAAATAATATAGCTAATGAGTTAAATATAAAATATTTCATAATATTTGTAGTTATGCGATAAGGATATCTAATGTTTTAGATACGTGTACGATTAGAAATTAAACATTTTTAAACTTCTAATTACTAATTATGTAAGCATTAACAGCTGATTACAAATTGACCTATAGGTATACCTACCTACTTACCTACTCAAGTACATAATATAGGTATAAGGCCAGCAACAAATAACAAAATCACTAGAGCCTTTTATAAATGTATAGGTACCTAGTTACCATGCGTTATAGGATAATTAATTTATCTTAAAATATATGAAACTTGTCTGTGAAATAGCCTTGAAATCTCCTCGCGTTATTCTGATAAGGTTTTCGGACAGCAAAAAAATATTTAATGCCCTCGTAAGTTTTAATTATATAGATACTGGATAAAATAAGTCAATATAGAAAACCTTCATAAAAAAGGAAAAATATATGAATGGTGGTTTAAAATGAATATGATTAATATTTATAGTTTATACATACTGGCATAAGCCCCCGGCGTCGCTTGCCCTATTCCTAGATATAAAAAAATATAAAAAAATAACAAGGCGATAACTAATATGGATTTTATTTTATAGTTTACACAAAGATATTTTTTTTTTGCGGGAATAATCAATAATCAATAAGGTACAGGTTTCTGATAAGCATATTAGGTACAATCCTTGGTTATCCTATATTCCTACTAATTTTGTAACAATAGATGGTTTGAGAAGAATTTCGTATCTCATAATTAGGTACCTACATAATATAATCTAGATGAAACTGTATACGCACCAAAGATTAACCCTAAATAGGCAGTAAGCACATAGAATAGGTAGGTACATGTACCTATAATTTCTATCTACATAAGGAGTAAGGACTAAGGATTACGAGAGACTGGATGAATTACTCAATTAATCAACGAAGATTTTATCAATGCATCAAGTTCTTCCATGACTATAATTAAAAAGGAAAGAAAAAATAATTTTGTAATTGGAGATTTATTCGCTAAACTTGGACAGTTATCCGAATTCATTAAAAGTGTAACTGAGACGTGAAATACATAGATAGGTACGTAAGACTGAAAGTTTTGAAATTATGAATTACCTGCTGTAAATGTATGTTTCAATTATTCAAATATAAAATTTTCATTCATTAATCCGATTTCAAAATCTTTTGTCTTAAGATAAAATTTACATAATACTGGTACTTTTTAGGATTTAGAAATATTTAAGACAAAGGCACGTCCTGAAATTAGTGCCTTTTGTCTTTGTGCGTTTTCGTACAGGTAATATTAGTTAGTAGTAAAAAAGCTCTAGGACATAGGTAACTAATTTATGGAATATTAATAATCTGTGTTTATATTATTTCTCGGCGATAAATAAGTGGTTACGGGAGGTATCCCATTGTCTTATAAATAGATAAAGATCGTTTAGGTAGGTATACCTAAACGATCTTTATCTATTTATAAGACAATGCTTAAAATATGCTCCAATTTTACGTCTTAAGAAAAATATTTCACCGTTAATCCAGGCTTCAGATGTAACGTAGGCATATGGGTGTAAAAACTTATGCACACTTGCACTTTCCACTAGAATTGTTGATAATAAAAAAAATCCTTTCTTTTTATAAAATATACATCGTAAAAGGGGCGCGAAATCGACTTCGTCCGACACACGTTTCGATTGAATGTTTTGGTAAAGACCGGGGACGAAACGGTGCGTACGGCCGCGGCGCGCGTACCCTTGTCGCAATAATCGACTTTTTTATTTTTGTTTTTAACGCCCTCTATTATCAGTCATACAAACAATCTTCATTTCTCACGCTGATTCTCTCATTAAAGAGATGGAAGCAGCGATACTTTAACTAATTAGTTATTCTTCATCAAAAAATTATTTTATTAAACACATTGAGTATTAAAATTACTACAATTCACTAAAATATTAATTCTTTGTTAATAGAATCGTTCGATTTATGCAATACAAGTTAAAAGTCAACGCCATCTATAATTTTCGCTCAGAACTACTTGCAATTTGGACAAGTCGTATTTCTGTTAACCAATCACAGTGAAGGACGTTTTTACGCACGCCTAGTAAAACGAACTAACTTCACTCAATAGATTTTGAGTTTAATCAACAGTCAACTTCAGTGTATAGATAACCGTTTGACGTTTGTGAGTATTGCTTGTTGGCGGGTATTTGAGCATCTCGAGAAGATTGCGAAAATTTTATCGCTTCTACCGCCTACACTCGTTTTATAAATAAACAATCGTGTTTAGTGAATCTGTGAAATTGAAACAAGAAAAATGACCAACGCACCAGTGAAAAAAGTGCCTATACATTTACAGGTAATTAATGCATGTATTTTTGCTACCTGTTATTTTTTAATACAATAATGTTAACATAAAATCGGATTATTTCATAACGTGATCTATTTGGGATAGACAGTTACGAAAACCGCCACTCGCGGCCTATTTTCTAACTAGAATTAGGGCGACCTGGGTGTTGGCATGCTTAGATATTTGGGTCCAGGTATTAAAATAATATTTTTTGCTTAGATTTCCATTCAATTTTTTATTTATGATCGTTTTATTATGCCAAAGGTTTGGATTGTGATATCGTCTTATCGTTCGTTTTGCAACATGACTTATCGCGTATTTTTGTCGAGTATTTTTGTTATTAGCTCGGTAAACTAGCTAGGTACGTAATTAGTTAACTAAAATTTAAATAGGATAAGTATACTTTTTTAGCATTATTTCTATGTAGGTAAATAAATCCATTTGGTTTAGTTTTATTATTACATTTATTTCTATGAGTCTTTTAATTAATTCAATATTCCATACCTAGGTAAAGGTAAATTAGCATGTTGGTTATTGGTAGGCTTAGATCATTAAGTAGGCATCTAATGCAATTACATTTTTAAAAATAGAATCCTATGATAGCTCTTAGTAAGGCTCTTAGAATTTAACTTCTGAACAAAATCAAAACTTGCAAAAGCAAAAGATTTTAGGACATGAAATGAAAACAGGGTTGTCAAATTTTATCTTCCCATTTTTTGTTTAAAATTACGTGAGTACATAGCAAGTAGGTAGGTACCCATACTTATTAATCCAAGTAACAACTTATATACTTAGGTATTAGTAGGTATATATATAAAGTATATTAGTGGATTAAGGTACCTACTCAGAGTCAGAACTACCTTCGATCTTGCTTTAATTGATTAGGGTTGACAAAACCTCAAAATTTCCGCCTATTTAGGGTGCGGTAAACTAACTTTGAATGAATTTGCGAGTATAAAAATACGCACCTACTTATTTAAGTTTATCAGAATATAGGTATGTTTAATAGTAAAGTCTTAAAATTTTAAATAGGTATCTACTATTTTTCTCGAAACAACCATAAAATAAATTAATGTTATTTCAATCCCTGCAAAATAACAATTTGGTAAAACTGTACATTATAGGGCGTGGAATTTGGAGGTGGTGGGGGGTGGAGGGAAGGGGGGGTGGGTACTAGGAACTTCCCCTATTAAGGGGGGGGGACGGAAATTAATAGTTTTCGAGATATTTACAAATGAAGTTTTTGAGGTTATGTTGGATTGTTACCACTTTTTGGCAGGCAAGGATGCAAATTAACATGAATTTATAACTAAAGCATGTATTTTTTTCCAGTTCCACATTGATCTGAAGCAATTAATATTAATTATTACTTTACAATAATAGTTTTCAATACTAGTAATATTGCATTAGTTCTTTGATTTGAAATATGACAGATTTAATGTAATAGACATTATGGTTAAATTTTTGAAACATGCTCCCTGAATTTCATTATTTTGAGGTGTCTAATCGATAAAGGGACTTTTCATAGTAAACTGCTTTTCTTTTAAGTTTCTTAACCTGTAGTTTTTTTTTTTTTTTGTTTGAGTGGTAATCGCCCTAAAGTCGCTTCTGGCACTCGCCGGCCGCTGCCGCGGCACGCTCGCTTCGCTCGCTCGGCTCGTGCGGCAGTTCAAATGTTAACCTAACACGCTCGTCGCTTCGCTCCTCGCTACCTATTTGAATACTAAAAGTAAAAGTTTAATAGTTTTGTACAGTTTTAGGGCTTAACAGGAGTACGCACGAAACGATCTCGACTGAAAGGCGGCAAACGAACAGTAACTGAAAATGATAATAGTTTTCAATACTAGTAATATTGCATTAGCTCATTGATTTGAAATATGACAAATTTAATGTAATAGACATTATGGTTAAATTTTTGAAACATGTTTCCTGAATTTCATTATTTTGAGGTGTCTAATCGATAAAGGGACTTTTCATAGTAAACTGCTTTTCTTTTTAGTTTCTTGACCTGTAGTTTTTTTTTTGTTTGAGTGGGAATCGCCCTAAAGTCGCTTCTGGCACTCGCCGGCCGCTGCCGCGGCACGCTCGCTTCGCTCGCTCGGCTCGTGCGGCAGTTCAAATGTTAACCTAACACGCTCGTCGCTTCGCTCCTCGCTACCTATTTGAATACTAAAAGTAAAAGTTTAATAGTTTTGTACAGTTTTAGGGCTTAACAGGAGTACGCACGAAACGATCTCGACTGAAAGACGGCAAACGAACGGTAACTGAAAATGACGTCGTTATTGTTTTGTTACAAACTTTGATTATATACTCCCTAGATAACGCCTCACGCAATGGCCGATGCAACAAAAACTGGCCAGTATTTACAAGCATGTGTGAGTGAGGCACGCACACACGCTTAGCGATTGCTATGTCTTACACCAGCGTCATTTGTATCAGGGAGTTACCAGCTAATGAATTTTTCCCGATAAAATGGGGCAAAACCTGTAAAATTATGTCATGTTAATAAAATCATAAATAATAGTTTAATATTGTACTTTCAATTGTGTTTAGTTGTCTCTTGAGTTAGAATATGATTTTTATAGAATAGAAAATACAATCAAATAAAAATCAATTAGCATTTACAAAATATGTTTTATTAATTAATGTAATAATATAGTGTCGACTTATAAAAATACTACAGGTTTGCCGGCAGCTTCGCCTGCATCATTTTTAAATTTAACCCAAATTCGGCGCCATTTTGAAATTCTTTGTTAATTGACCGATTTCGTTCAAAATCGATATCTGAGGATCCTTAGGATCACAAAACAGGAAACTGTTACCAAAATTGAAAAAAAGTCAACGCCATTTTGAAATTTTCTGTTATTGTACCGATTTCATTCAAAATCGATATCTGAGGCTCCCTGGGATCACAAAACAGGAAAATGGTACCGAAATTTAATAAATTCAGCTGGTAAAGAAGCAAAATATACAATTCTTGCAGTTTCTATGTCAGTTAACTGTCGAATCTTTCTGCCAGCGTAAGCAGCAGAGCTGAGTTTGGCAGCAAGAGTTGATATATGGGTGCTGACTTTTTAAATTTTTGGTACCAGTTTCCTGTTTTGTGATCCCAGGGAGCCTCAGATATCGATTTTGAACGAAATCGGTACAATAACAGAAAATTTCAAAATGGCGTTGACTTTTTTTTAATTTTGGTAACAGTTTCCTGTTTTGTGATCCTAAGGATCCTCAGATATCGATTTTGGACGAAATCGGTACAATAACAAAGAATTTCAAAATGGCGCTGACTTTTTAAATTTTTGGTACCAGTTTCCTGTTTTGCGATCCCAGGGAGCCTCAGATATCGATTTTGAACGAAATCGGTACAATAACAGAAAATTTCAAAATGGCGTTGACTTTTTTTCAATTTTGGTAACAGTTTCCTGTTTTGTGATCCTAAGGATCCTCAGATATCGATTTTGAACGAAATCGGTACAATAACAAAGAATTTCAAAATGGCGCTGACTTTTTAAAATTTTGGTACCAGTTTCCTGTTTTGCGATCCCAGGGAGCCTCAGATATCGATTTTGAACGAAATCGGTACAATAACAGAAAATTTCAAAATGGCGTTGACTTTTTTTCAATTTTGGTACCAGTTTCCTGTTTTGTGATCCCAGGGAGCCTCAGATATCGATTTTGTACGAAATCGGTACAATTTAAAAAAAATTATACTGCGTCCATAGATATTCTTAAACAGGTATACCGACCTTTGAGACGTATAGATTTTTTTTCTGTTTTTAAGTAGCGGAAATTGTGTCAACAGACTATAGAGCGTTATTTCCATCCGAAAAATAATCTCATTTACTCTCAACCGCGCCTAAAGAAGTTTTACTTCAAAAATAAATATTAAAATATTTAAGACTAAAAAAAAAACATCCGACTGCGCGGAAGCTTGCAAAACAAAAACAATCGGTCCAACCATTAAGGCTGTAGGCTCAGCCAAACAGTTTTTAAAACACACCCACATACATTCATACATACATACACACACCTTCCCTGATGTATTTCCTCCTTCTGGTGCAGTCGGGTAAAAATGAACATACATCAGCTTTTAAGACAACTAACTCTATGGGGAAATTCGCAATCCAAGACTGGCAACACTAAAAAACGACGCGTTGATTTTGTGAAAATAATTATGAATTAGTTATTTTTGTTTCCGTAAATTACTATTAGTTTTGAGTTAGGTACTTACCGATGGTAGGAGATTTTTTTAGTTGTTCGTAAACGTCCTTTGTAATTTCTGCAGATTTTAATCGCGCAGCTCGTCATTTTCACCGAAATAATCAAACGCAAAAAATGAGCCGTGCGTGCGTATCTCTTGACGTTACAATTGACACTGAGGAGTGGTGAGCGCTTTGGAGGCTAACAGTTAGCTGACATTTTTATCGACGCTTTTGACGCGCCGATACTCTATCTAGGGAGTATATAATCAAAGGTTACAAAAAACGTTACACGGTACAATGCATACAATTAATATTTTTGTTGAATTATAAATTGCGAATATTAATAATTTTATTTTATTTAATCTATTTTACAATAACTATACTTAATAATAATTATTTTTAATGTTGTTGTTAAAAAATATACAAATTTCATAAATAAAATTTAAATTATAATATTTTTTTTTTGTTAGAAAGTAATGTTTTACCTGAAATGAAACGCGTTTGACAATCGCTGTATGTCAATTTGACACTGTCATAACAGTAAGTTCGCGTTTCAAAGCTAAAATGGAGTAAAATTTTCCGATTTTCAAAAAATTCGTAACACAAAAACTAAAAGTTTCCGTCAAATGAAATTTCAGATTTAGGTTCCATAGGGCAATAGCTAACCACAAAAAAATTTACGACTCTCAACTCCACGCCCTATAATGTACAGTTTAGCCAACAATTTTTTAGGGATTAAATCATCATTAATAAATCACATTAAAATCTTAAAATTTCTATTTTTTTCCAAAAAATATAAAATTCGGAACTTACACAACTATCGTAGTAGGTAGGTAGGTAGTTAATAGATGTTATGTATACGTGTAGTACCTAAGTAGGTGTCATAGGTAGGTATTATGGTACGTGTTTTTCTTCTATCGAACTGAGATACTATCAGATACTTTAAACAAAAGGGGAAGCGTGTCCTTTGCCTTGGTTCCGGTGAATGACCCTGTAGAATCGCTAGTCTAGTACGGTCAGCAAAAACATGAGATGCGAAAAATAAAAGGTGTTAAGCAAAAACAATTTTTAACAAAAAATATTAAGCGCCTCCTAAAATTAGGTATATCGATATTTCTTGGTGTAAAACTAAATATAATGTCTTTCGATTTTTTGATTAATGCTGAAAATTTTTCATTTGATTTACCTTACATACCTTTTCGATATAAGATTGGTTGAGTGATTTCAAGTTCATTAAATAATTCTTTTTTCATCATATCTTTAACTACTACAATTTACAATTATTATTTTTTTTCATTTATTATTGCGTTTCGTAACACACTTATTATTACATACATACACACGCATTATAATTTATAAAAGAACTAACACGGAGCCTAATTTGCTGACCGTACGCGTAGTGATAGTAGGGTGGTACTTGGCAACAGAACGTGACATGCGCAATGGGGTCCTTCTTATTATAAAGCTGATAATGCAGCATCAGCATTATAGGAAACCTTGTATCGTTTATAGCTTAAGTCACTTAGTTTAAGTACTTACTTAGTATTATTGTGTATTTATAATAGTGAATTATTAATATACATATTCGTATACCTTATTTCAGCGCTACCAAGTTACTAGCTTTCCGTCCGCGGCTACGTCGCGTCGCTTTGTCTAAAACTTAACAAATTGCACACTAAACCTCCCTCGAGGACCACAGCATCTAATAGAAAAACCGCATCAAAATCCGTTGCGTAGTTTTAAAGATATACGCATGCAGACAGTTCTTTTAGATCTATACTATAAATTGAATACCTACTTACTTACTTAATTAATTGAAGTACAGCAAGTGCAAGTAGATATTCTTAAATAGTTCAAAAGTTGATGCATCGCTCAATCGTCATGACCCATTATTATATCTACTAATTACATATAAGATTTTGTTACATGTAAATTGTTGTAAATTCTATAAAGTTTAAATTTTAGTGAAAAATTTGTCTATTCTTGTAATAAAAACTAAATAAATTTAACGTTCCGCTTTGCTGCGTTGCTTTTGTTATGGTGTTATTAATTTAGGAACTTTGGTTGGTGTGATTTTTGAAGTGGAACTGTTTTGGATTTTATCAAAGCTTCTGTTCATAAAAACCTTATTTTACTAATTTTTTACAGCTCTAAAATAACGTCTCTAGCAAGGAGTAACGACCTAGAGTTTTTGAGTTTGTTCCCCTATTTATATAAAATGTCTATCCAGCTATTCAAAGCTGATCATCTTTTATATACCTATACATAGAAGACCTGATTATAACTTCATTCGTAGATAAATAATCTTGATAGTACATACGATACTTTCCAATTTTACTAATCCCAGAACTTCACCTATATCAAAGAAAATGTATCCAAGAATGATTGAAAGATTAAAAATCCATAGTTTAAAATAAAGTGTGTTAGTATGAAAAAATCAAAGATCAACAAAAACCTTCGTGATTAAAAAAGTAGTAGCTCGTAGGTTAGTATGATTAATATTGGCCTTTTAATTTTAAATTTATACTTATTGTTAAACTATTAACTCAATACATAATATAAAATCCAATATGAAAGTCCAATTCAAAATTTGCACGTCATAAAACGTTTTAATTGCCTCCACAACACAAACTAAAATGAACTATAAATTTCTACCTGTCGAAGAAAACTTATTAAGAAAACACATGCAAAGTCACGGAACAAGATATATTATTGGGGCCGATTCCTGCAGTTCTATTCTCGGTTTAACAAAGGGTGATAAAAAATGATTTATGGACGGAACCGGGGTGCTTAACTAAGCTTCTAGAGAAGCGGCCTAATGAGATATAATTAAGTTTATGAGTTACTTGAAAAGTAACTATGTACCTATGGTGTTTATTACCTTACATTTGTGAAAATATTTCCGTCGAAGAAAACTTTTTTCCATTGTCGTATACCTACTTATCTAATTATTTGATTGTTTTTATGTAAAACGTATAAAAACTTAAAAAATGCTTATGAATATAAAGCAGAATTTTCTACGATATAATAATTATTATTATTCGTTAAACCAATCAACAATAATTTAAAATTAATTAATTTCTAATCTTTCTTTAAACATTTTACCACCTCTTGCCTTTTCAGATTCAGTAAGCTCTGTGTAATCGATAAACAAACAGACTTCCACGTATCTATAATAGCGGATATATTTAAACCTATAAATAGTTAATACCTTGTTGTGTATAAATACAATACTTTCTCCGGAATCGATTGATGGTTAATGGAATTAGATTAAGTATGGTGAGAACTGACGTCTTTATGAGGTACTTGATATGGATGTAATAAGGAAATCTTAAGTATAATCTTATGTAATAATAATAAAACATACTTTAATAAGAAACGAAAATATAAATGGCTAACAAGGAAAAATATATTGAATACAAAAAAAAGATTAACTTATCTATAATCTACGCTGTATATTTTTTGTTTATAAATATATAAAATGTGGATTGTGGATATATGTAATATATACGGTTTAATGTAAATGATTTTAAAACTAGTATTTTCGGATAGAATAAGGAACCAAAACCTTTTATTCTTTGTTACTTAATCGTTATTAAATGATTTGTTTAATTGCTTCTTTTCAACCTCTATCATCCTATTATCTACAAGAAAAACGTATGTTTTATGTTTTTAAGTTTGTCGGGAAAATATTTTTAATTTCTACACCTTTTCTTCGTGCGTTCTTTCACTAGCAATTTCGACTTATTAAGGGCTGATTTTTCAATCCTTGGTTAAAACTTATTCGTCGAATCTAATATCTAATATCTAATATATATATTATAAAGGCGAAAGTTTGTAAGGATGTATGGATGTATGGATGTATGGATGTTTGTTACTCTTTCACGTAAAAACTACTGAACCGATTACAATGAAATTTAGCACACATATAGAGGGTAACTTGGATTAACACATAGGATAGTTTTTATCCCGGAAATCCCACGGGAACGGGAACTATGCGGGTTTTCCTTTGCAAACGCGGGCGAAGCCGCGGGCGGAAATCTAGTAATGTATAAAACTACCATTTTAAAAACGTATTCTAATTGCCCGTATTTGACAGTTTACGTGACATTTTAATATTATCGTGTAATACTTTATTGGACGGATAAGTTTTATCCAAGCATTGAAAAGTCGGCCCTAAAACGATGACACACCGGGTTTTCACAACATAATACGTACATATGCATATGTATGTACTTCTATATGTACAATATTGCGGTTTTTGCTTTCACTCACGCAAAGGGTTTTAATTTAACCGTCACGAGATATGTGCGGTTTATATTGAGTTGTCGGTATTTTATGGACATTCCAATACTAGATATTATAGACTGCTATCATTTTATTGTATTGATAGAAATACATATGTGAAATCTATACTTGGATGAATCGCGTAATCGCACGTTTCGAATTCAAAATTTAAAGAGAGAGTTATCGTTATAGTTTATCAATGTAATAAAGTCGTGATTTATAGCAAAACATAATTTATGTAGGTAGTTCATACCAGTAAATATTAATTTTTAGGGTTCTGTACCCAAAGGGCTCCGACTCGGACTTGCCCGGTTTTTCTACTAAATATACAAGCTACTCGACCTAAAGAAAAGTGTTTCAATATGTTTACATAATATGAAGTAATAAGTATTAATATCGAGTTTATTGTCTCATTAAAATAAAGATATATAAATTATAAACCATCTCTGGATAAACCGGTGATAAGGTTAAGTGGCTGATAAGATGATATTTGTTTTTAATAGGTATCTACATATAGTTTGTTTCCAACTTGATTTTTGTTACAATGTTACTGTATATCTTTGTTTCCGTTGCTTTGCTTGTATTTTGAGATAGTCGATTATTTTAATTTTTATGTATAGTCAATACCTAGTGGTTAATGTTATCTTTCCGTTTACATAAAAATAATAAAGGCAATTCGAGCTGAGATTAAACTTTTTCAAACACAAAAAAATTGAAGTTAAAAAAATAAAACTGTTGTATAGATACTAATTACTAAGGAAATACAAATCTCACAGAAACCTTCAGCCTGATTATACACAAAATATTTGTTTATGTAAAGATGATTCTCATATCTAATCTAAAACTAAATAATTTTGGAAATATGCAAACATAACCTTTAGAATATCTAGAATCAATTTAATTGCCAAAAATCGATAATCATTAATTAATATTCCTAATATTATTGTGATATTATTGAATATTTGAAATCTATAATTCTGACTATCTAGAATACGCGATTTAAAAATATAACAGGAAAATTGAGACACAATGTATTTGAATCATAGATAAAATTAATTAATGATTTTTTTGTAACTTATACAGATATAATATGTCTGTCTAATTAACAATTTATGTAAGTACCAAAATGTAAAAAAGATAAATCTTAGGTTTATAATGTCACCTAGATATAATGTTACAGGACTAGGATTATAATATTTGAGACACTAAAACGATATTAAAAAATCGCTACCTATAGATAGATATGTAAAAACTAAAAACATTAAGGGAGGTAAAAGTCAAAATAGTACCAATCAGATATTATCAAAAGTTTTCACTTCAATAAGTGTGTTAACAGATCGTCGTTTGTTTTAACAATTAATTACTACTACTTATTGTGTAATTAATTGTTAAAACAAACGACGATCTGTTAACACACTTATTGAAGTGAAAACTTTTGAAGTGAAAACTTCTTTAGCGGCGTTGGGTATAAAATCTTAAACTCGCGTCAGGACACGTGGCCTGATCGAAAAAGCGTAAGACGGACTTTTTTTTTTTTTTTTCTTAGCCCTTATATTCCATGCGTAAGACGGATACCATTCCAAAATATCAAACATGCTGAACGTTAATAATCAAGTTTTCACTTCTGCCGGCACTCCCGGAGTGCAACCCGTCTTTTTTTTTTTTACATGTATTGTTGTTAGGAATTTGGTAGGCTAGCTGTGCCGCGCGGTTTCACCCGCGGGCAAAAACATGCGTATTTTTCCATTGATTATGTGTTATTTTATTACAATAAACTTCGTCACTGCCAAGTATCATCAAAATCCGTGGTTTTCGCGTGATAGAATGACAAACATACAAAGGTACATATTATAGACTTTCAAACTTTCGCAAAGTTGTATAAGCATTGGTCTTGTAGGATTAGAATCATTTGCAGATGGACGATGGTATAATTTTACAATCCTAGAGTAACAAACTAGTGCATAGATTAGTCATCTTAAAATCTTCTCGACCTATCTTCGAAGCCCCTCAGTTTTATTTCAAAGTGCGCTCTTAATTCAAGAGTACTTCTTATCAAATTGAATGATGTTCATATCGGTTAGCACTATGAACTAAGTGCTATAAAGTCCTCCAGACAACTTTATAAATAATTTTTCTGTGACGACAATGTGTAAGTTTGTGCTTAGTAGATCAAAATGAGAAAGATTAAATTCTCATTTTTTGCTGTCTTAATAATTTTTTATTTACTTCTTAGGTAACTACCTGCTAGCACAGCTACTAGTCTGCAAATTATTTTTCTGTGACAACAATGAAGACCCACTATAACCCAATTTTTGTTGAATCAATAGTTGATAACATTACACGTTTTCCTAACTAAATAAAACAATAGAATTAAAATAAATCTCTGCATACGAAACCCAGAAGGCAGAAACGTTAACTGCAGTCATAATCTTGTTTATACAAAACGCACTTTACGCGTAACCCAATTTTACGCATGCGTAACCATGGCAACTAAGAACCGTAACACCATGAGACAAAACTTATCTTATTTGCTTTTGATTTCGAGTTTTTACTGATAATATACTGTATATTGAGTAAGAACAATGCTAGATAATTTTGGAAACAGATCTTTTTTATTGTTTGCGTAAATGTACCTAATAAATTTTTAGCTTGTTCGCGTTGACTGTATTACTTGCGTGGTATCTGGGTAAAAGTAGATTTAGTATGGATAGAATATAGAATGTAATCTGTGCAATTTTTAATGGAAAATGTAACGTTTGGTTTTGACGTTTTATTTTAAGCCTTTTGCAAATAGCAAATAGCAGCCATAGCTAATAAAATTAAATGCATTCGCTAGACGCCTTTGATGTTTTCGCTGTTATAAAAACCGAAAATACACATTTGTGATGAAATAGGTTCCGACCTAATTTTTAAGAATTGGTGGTTTTGCGTCTAAAATTTACATCGATAAAATTCATTGACTGTTTTGCAACATGCAAAAAAAAATAGTCGACCGGTTGTTTGCAAATAACTACCTTTATATAAAAGTTTTAAGTGCTAACGTCTGCAAGGGGACCGCATGATATAATCGTTAGGGGGTGAGTCATAGGGGTGAATATTAACTTAGAAATATGCAGTAGTGTTGGAATAAATCCAACTGATTGTTAAGGGGATACGCTTTAACCAAAGCGGATTATTGATATGGATATTTAATATTTTGTGAAATAAATCCAGCCGATTGTTAACGCTTTAACTTAAACGAATTACGGATACGATTATTTTGATACTGATTGATATTGGTTTTACTGTAATTTTTATATTATTCTAGCTATGCACCCGTGGCTCATGAGCTCACGACACTGCTGAAGAGTAAAAAAAACTACTTACCTATCTAACCACTTCTGAAAAATTTTCACTATTAGTTAGCTACGTTATTGCTTTGTGATTAATGTTATAAGGTGTCTAATGAAAATCCTTTACCATTATAAGCTACATTAGTGCTTAGATTATAAGTTGTAATACTTATGTTTTTGCCCCACATTAACTCAAATACATTTAACACAATATTATTAAGCTGAAGAGTTTGTTTGTTTGAACGCGCTAATCTCGGGAACTACTGGTCCGATTTGAAAAATTCTTTCGGTGTTAGATAGCTCATTTATCGAGGAAGGCTATAGGCTATATATCATCACGCTACGACCAATAGGAGTGGAGCCACGGGGGTGAAACCGCGCGGAGCAGCTAGTAGTAGATAAAACAGCAATATATAAACAAAATTATGACATTCAAATTTAGTTATCAATCGCAAAAGTCGAGTCCACAGGTCGAGTCCTTACAGTTGAATTCCAATTGTCTGGATAACAAAAAATAAACCTTGGATCATCAAAAGATTGTATTGTGACATAACAATTGGTTTGGTCATGTGCGTCAGTTGGTGACCATATGTGACCATAATATGTAGTTACGACCTTGAAAGAACACTTAGATTTTTAGTACTTCCATGTTGGAGTGAAGTACGCTAGAAGTTGTTTTTGTGTATGTTTGTGGGGCTCAGTTTTAGTGTAAACGGCTTGCTCGATTTTAGTTAATGTGTCGATAGTTTTATCATAATATATTGCCAGAGTATAGTCTATATTTTTAATGTGAAACTAATTTAGAATTTTTCGTAGACTAGGTACGATTTTTGTCTCACAGTGAACTTGATGATAATGAGTAGAGGTTTAAATTGTTTGTTTAAATGAATCACACAAAGTATAATGATGATTTTTATGTTATTAACCCTATTTACTACACATCAGTTAGGTACACTTTACACATCAGCTGATAGATGAAACTTTTTACGGAAGTCACCAATTGTGACTAATAGGCTTCACTTGTCTTTTATCACGGGCCTTCAAATTATGTTTAGTTACATTTTTAGCTTCACAGTTCCTGACAAACTTTGATCGGAGTTAATGGTTATTTATAAACTCACAGCGACATCTATTATCGGACCTGAGAAACATATTTATAAGTGTATAAAATACAATATGATTTTTGTTTCAAGTTTTTTTTTTATAATGCTTAAAAGCTATATATTATATTTTTTTTATAAAGCTATGTATGTATAAAGTACAGACACTGTGACGCCTGTCTTTTATCGTCCGCGTTGTTCGTTCGTATCGTTTTCTATATTGTTACTCATAAATGACTTTATTTCCTAGTAAAGCTCAATTTAACAGCTGTGGTGATTAGTACATCTGGTAAATTACGCTAAACGATGCTTCAAAATTAGCGCAATTGACTATACATAGTCTTCATTCGGGTCTACCGTCTATGTGATCCTATTTCTAAAAAATATATTATGTAGAAATCGGCTAAAAGTTAATTGTTTTATTTCAATAGGGATAGACTATAATACCTTCTATTTCTGATAGAAATGAAACATTCAATTGAGCGATGGACCACTAAAAATATCAGCTATGAAAAACAACGGCTTATACCTACACCGTTTTAATATTATCAATTGGATTTATTTACTTTGGTTTACACATCCAATTCCCACTTATCTCTAAAATGATTACATACCTACCTCGAAATTTTTCGGAGCTTCTCTGATATTTTAGTTGGTCATTTATGGAGAAAGCTTCTAATTTCGCTAAAAGAATCAGTATCACACCGAAATAATTCTTACAGTGTTACCTTTAAATAATTCTCATATAACAAAAATTCCGTGATTTCAGCGAGAAAAATAAAATTAAAGCTCGAAATGAATCTTATTAAAGCTCCAATTCGTGACCACAAGTAATAAGATAACATCAAACAAAATATTCGGCAATTTACCTTAAAACCGAAATTGTGTGATTTCTCAATAACACTTTATATGTAAAAACAAGCGGAAACTCAATACGCTTTTAGTAAAACAAACATTGATGGTTGTTCCACATTGGCTCGATTAAATAAACAACTCGGAATAATTTACGTGTAAATAGAGAGTATTTCGCAATTTTAATCTGATATGGAAGCTTCTAGTGTTTGTAGTAATAATATTTGTATGAAGTTATCTTAGTTTTAAATATACGAAAGATACCTTCTGTAATTTAATATTACAATTTACACCCAAATTAGTCATAATTAGTTCTTATCGTTTTTTTTAATATTAAAGTTGCGTCAATCTGGTTGGGACAATGATAAAGTACAGATATTGTAGATTATTTTTCCAAATCTTCAATTTTTCAAATCAATTTCATTCGATTAAAATTTCTATTAAATACTGCTTAATCATGATAATACGATAAAGTTATTGCACGAAGTTTGATCAACTCGAGCTTTCTAATTTTTTTTATAAAACTTTATATTTACATAAACTTTTAACAAAACAAACCACATGTGTCGTTTCACAAGTCACCTTTACAGTTTACACTGTGTCATAACTTATGCAAGTACATACGATTTTCTAGGACCACCTACGGAAGTTTCTATCATTATTTCTACACTAAAGTAGTACTATTATGTATTAATTGACTAAATGTTGTTTTCTATTTTAAAACGGTGACAAATGTATTACGTAATTGTCTTTAAAACTGTACTTGCAATTTTGTTTGGGAGATGGCAATGGTTGGATTTATGTACACTACTTAATTAAAATAATTGTTTGTTCATGTTTTTGATAATTCACGTAATGTTTTATAATACATAAAATGAGACAGTTATTAAAATGCTGCGGCGACTAAAAATAATATAATTTGAAACTAAAATTTGGCATTCTTAGCTTCGAAATGGCAATAGGTTAGTATATACTATATGAGACTTATCTATATCGAATCTTCGAGACGATTTCCAGCAAAGATAGATATAGATAAGGAACATCTCGACAGACGAGAGCGATTGCAAAACCGCACTCAAATCGGTTTAGTCATAAACAAAGATAAATATTACACATATTACACAAATGTTATATACCTACTTATTATCCAACATTGTATTATCATACTTTTATAATTGAAGGGTATGAAAACTGAAAAAAAAAATTGACTGATTATAAGACCTACCCGACATACACAAAATTTCATAAGTCGATGCAGCGGTTTCGGCCGAGTTTGGCAACAAACACCGCCAACAACAAATATTTCATAGAGACCTACCTTAGATATCAGATAAACAATTTCTTATAATAATATATCGTTTTTGTATAATGAGATCTTTAAAATTTTAAGGGACGGAAAGTGTACATATACATATTAAATCCAACCGTATAAAAGCATCAAAACCCACTTGAATTTGTACATAAAATTACTGTACATTTATGAAAAGTCGCATAAAAGTACTTGAAACATCAAACATGTGTTAACCAACATTAATTAAAAACGTCGAATCAGCACGACTTTTGAATGCTCTCCGCGTATGAATAATAATAAACTAGATTTTATAGTAGAAAATAAATAGGTTTAAATGTTTCCGTCCTGAATACATAATTTATCGAAAGTTCTATAAACCGTATTTATTGCTTGCCTTTAGGTTAATGCAAGTAAATAGCAAGTAATTGCTTCTTCGTGTTGAGATTTGAGACAGAGTATTGAATGCAAACTACCCTCATTAAAAACATTTATTTTAATGTTATCGATATATTATCGGTGAAAATTGGTATGATAGTGATAGAAAAAAAAATTAAATATTATGGGCCAAATAATCACTAATATACATATAAATACTACATTTATGAGGTCACTATTTTATCACATTTTACTTTATAAATACATACCTACATATTTTATTCTATTAATTAAATGTAAACTTAGCAAAAAACAACTTTACAATTCAAAAATCTGATGAAACTTATTTACAAAATGTATTTGAATATCCAAAAGCATGTACATATAAAAAATGTATAATAAATACAATTTATACTATGTATCGTCGCTAGAGAATATATTCTATGGTATCGTTGCTTAGACGATGATGTATATCGGTTGCGTGGGCGCATAAATCTTGCAACTCATTCCGAACTCGACTCGATTGAAAGTGATTCATTTCTCTCGTCTCGATATCGCCATATCAATGTTTTTCTTATCTATAGCAATTCTGATTATGGGTATGCGGTTTCTAAGTTATTTTCTTTTACTTTTTATCGTTATAACCTTGTTATGTTACTTTTGTTTTTGCTGCAGAAAGTATTTAAAATATAGACGCGTAAATATCTAAAAACCATGTTAGAAAACAAGCCGAGTAGGTTTATTTTTATTGAAAACCTTTCTTTATATTAATCAACTAGCTTTGTCTAAAACTTAATAAATTATATACTAAAACCCTCCTCTTGAATCACTCTATCTATTAAAAAAAACCGCATCAAAATCCGTTGCGTAGTTTTAAAGATTTAAGCATACAAAGGGACATAGGGACAGAGAAAGCGACTTTGTTTTATACTATGTAGTGATGAATATTGAATACTTGAGAATTGATTATTTTTAAATAACATGAGTTATTGTTTATGTAGGTAACTGAAATAAATTACCTATCATAAAAAATTGTTTTAATATTATACTCTCTATCAACTCGACAAGCATTTTTATATATATATATTTATTATATACTTATATGATAACCTTTACCTACCTACTTTCGTTTTTGATTTAACAATATTATATAATCAATAATAAATTATAATCATTATAGTAAGAACTTGTTTAAACTAAAGGTCGTTGACATTTCTAATGATAAGATTGAGAAAACACAAACAAACGCGGGTTCCGTATGTTTTGTACTATTTAAAGAGAGATTAGAATGAATGTACAACGGCATTTCTTTTAACTTCTACTGTTGTTTCGTAAATACTAACTAATCTATATCTACTTAGATAGATATATCTACTTATGTTTTAAAATTGAAAATATTCAGGAAGGTTTTATAAACACATCACGCAGTTAGAGGTCCGCGCCACGCCGGCGTGCCGCCGCCGAGCGACCCCGGCGCGCCGCCGCCGCCGCCGGGTCACAGATAAATTGACGCCGAGTTCAAATTTTGCGCGCGAACCATGTGTCACGCACGCGTTGTTGTCTACAACACGGCAACGTCGCATCGATATAGTAGACAATGTCTACTACATATATCGTCGATGCCAGATGTTTTACTCCAAAAGCTAGCCAAAAAACACTCCAATAGATTTATTGATGAGGATGACGACGTCGCTCAAGAGTGTTGGAGATATTTGGCTACGGCTAACCCTTAAGATTTAGGAGATGTAGAGGGCAACATTCTTAAGTTCTGGGAACAAAAAAAAAGTTGTTTTTCCTTGGCTTGCCGGATTAGCGCGATCGCTTCTATCTATCCCAGCTACAAGCACGCCAAGTGAAAGGGTTTTTTCTGTAGCTGGGCTAGTCTTAACTGCGAAGAGATCGCGTCTAAATCCTGCAAAAGTTAACAAAATTATTTTTATCCATGATAATTATAAACATGATTTGTTACAAATCAGTAACATTCATTGCTATGCAGACGACAGTACGGGGGATGCTCTTTATCCCGGCCGTGCAAACACCTCAAAGGAAAGCCTCAATGAGAGTCGAAACAAACTTGTGTCTGAAGTCGAGTCTTCTCTCCAAAAGTCTCAGATTGGGGCGAACTTAATCTTGTCGAGTTCAATCCCCTAAAGACACAGGTTTGCGCGTTCACCGCTAAAAAGACCCCATTTGTCGTAGAACCTCGGTTTAAGAGTACTCCCCTTAGTATATCGCCGAAAATCGGAATCCTCGGAGTTGAAATCTCGAGTGACGTTCAATTCCGCAGTCATTTGGAAGCGAAGGCTAAATTAGCCTCGAAAAAACTTGGTGTGCTCAGTAGATCGAGACAGTACTTCAAGCCGGCCCACCGACTTCAGCTGTACAAGGCTCAGGTGCGACCGCATATGGAGTACTGTTCTCATCTCTGGGCTGGAGCCCCACAGTATCAACTCCTTCCTCTTGACCGCATCCAACGTCGAGCAGCTCGAATTGTCGATGACCGTAGGCTTTCCGATAGGCTCGATCCACTGTCAGTGCGAAGAGACGTTGCGTCTCTCTGTATACTGTACAGAATCTACTATGGGGAGTGCTCTGAGGAATTGTTCCACCTTTTACCAGCCGCACAGTTCCACCACCAGACCACACGCCGTAAAAACCAGTTCCATCCGCACCATCTGGATGGTTGGCGCTCCACCACTGTCCGCTACACCCGCAACTTCCTTCCGCGTACGGTGAAACTGTGGAACGATTTGCCACCTGCGGTGATCCCGAACAACTACGACATTGGGGCCTTCAAGAAAAGAGCTTATTTGTCCATAAAAGGCCGGCAAAGCACCTGTAACACTTCTAGTGTTACAAGTGTTTATGGGCGGTGGTGACCAATTAACATCAGGTGGCCCACCTGCTCCTTTGCTTGCTCTGACATAAAAAAACAAATGCCAATAAAATTATTGGCAATGTTTATAATTATCATGTTCATCACTAAATAGTTTACTAAAAACTACTTGATTTTAATAAAAATAATTTTTTTATTAAAGTTAAGAGAGATTTTCTACTGCCCGCCCACCTCCTAATAACTTTAAAAATAACTAGCCCACGCCGGCGACGCCGCGCCGCGCCGGGTGCCGCACCCGGCGCGCCGCCGCTGGGCTTTTGGACTGCGGCGCGGACCTCTAAATTCACGCTACGACCATTAGGAACAAAAACAATGGAAAATGTTGCAAAAATGGGAAAAAATATACATTTTGAGAGCAGACGACAATGGTCAGCTAATTCTTTTCTAAACACTTACCCCCAAAAGTACCTTTTCATTTTTTCTTCCAGGTAAGGACCCCGCTTTGTTCCTTTCTATAGATTCGGAACAAGGTTCAGACTTATTCGTTTTATTGATTCATGTCGCAAATAGACATCAATCTTTCCGTATATTAATCCCATAATAGATTTGATATTGGTAATTAAATTATCACGTGTCCAAGAGAATGTGAACACCCACATCAATTACTTTTTAATCCTATAAATAAACTTTTTTCCTTCATTAAATATTGTTTTGCGTTAAAGGTCATAAAGGCTTAAATCCCAATTTTATTTTTTTGACAAAATTTTAAATTTCCTTATCCATACCATGTAACATTATAATATACCTACTCTTCCCATACGGCATACCTAGTAATAGCTCTAACAACTAGTATTTAAATACGGAAGAAAGTAACCGACAAGTTCGACAATAATCCAATTAATCGGGCATGCGTGAAAACATCTAGTTATGCGCAAATGCGCGCACTAAGGGGAGAAATGTTTTCTATTTCGGGCACATTTTCAGTTTCAGCCAGCGTCCCGCGGGCGGCGCGCATGTCGCCATCTTACCCGCCATTTTAAAAACCGCGAATTATTGACAATTCTGTTTTTTTTTAATTCCCGCTACTAGGGGCAAGGATGCCGGAACATACAGCCAACTCCGTATCCGGGATTAATATAAAGGTATTTTAGTGTTACCATTTTTGCGTTTTTCTCGAGCACTACGCAACAATGATGCGGCGTTCCATTGTTATTTTTAAGTAAATATTTGCATTGTTGGTGTGTTAGCCATTCTATGCTTTTAATTCGTTCGTTATAAGTTTTTCAGGTAATAAACGTGCGCCTTTAGAGTGGTAGGTAATAAGGAAATAAGTTCATTTCCTAATAGTAAACGCAAATTCATTGCTAAAGTATTTTTAAAACATGCAAATTATAATAACGGTAGACGGTAGTGCAAACTAGAAACGCATTAATAATAATTTAAATATAGTCGTGACTGCAGTGGGTAACTTTTATGGATAGCCGATAAATTGTAGTTTACAAACATAGTTTTGTTTATCTTAGTTCAATCTTCTGTTAAAACATTATAAACTATATTTCAGAAAGGAAAAAAGTGTATAAAGACATCGTTACACATATATTATTTCAATTATAGTAACAATCTATACCTACTTAAAACGGATGTCATCCTGTCTTGCAGTTACGGATTGGAAAACGTGCGCCAAATTTTCAAAAGTATATTTTGTACTGTTGCCAATATTTTCGGAGAAATTCAACGTTCAAGAGACATTGACGCATAAATGCAGTAAATGTAAACAAACTTATTTTGTACTAGCATAGCATCTGCTCGCGGGATTGCTCGCTCTAAATGTTATTATAGAACCTCCAATATTTGTAGATATCTACATAATTATATCAACTACACACACTACAATCAGAGTGTATATTTGATGCAAAATAGCATAATTTCAATCTTTCATCTTTTTCTATAGGTACTAAATTTCATTAAAATTCGTTCAGGTGTTCAGGCGTTATTAAGTATTTAGTAATCTATGCTCTCACAGCTACTTTCACGTTTTTAATATTGAAATGTATCAGAATAAATAGGTAAGAGTACAAAACCGGGTTTTGAGAGAGATGCCTTGAAGAGTCACGTCAACTTTTAAACCAACCTAACAACTTTATTTTCTCTCAGAAAGACTACTTTGTATTGTAAATCGATATACCACATACCAATAGAAATAAATATTTGTTTAATAAAAAATAGAACTTATAAAAAATCTTGCGTTCCGAACTTTTCTTTAGTCACTTTCTGGGAATAAACTATAGACAAAATTTACAGAGAAGTCTTTAGAATCCAATTTTGTCCGCTTTAGATACAATTATTAAATTTTTTCCGCTGTGAAAGAGTTAAATTTGTATTTGAAAACCAACTTCAGATTCTAGTTTAGATTTTTTGTGGTTTTTGTTCAATTACGATTGAACTGTTTTTGTTCATTAACGAATTTAGCCTTCCTGAATTTTATTTATGTCTGTCCGTCAAAATATTTGGATTTCCTTCAGCCATTAAAATATTCACTACATTAATATCTACTACCAATTTGTAAGATTATGAACTACCGTCTATCAGTTGTTAATAACGTACAACAGCATTAACAATTGTCCATCCGTTTCAGAGCTCCCAGAACCGACTGCTCATCAAGAATGGTCGGGTCGTCAACGACGATGGGATGGAAGACGCTGATGTTTACATCGAAGATGGTATTATCAAGTAAGTAATAATGAAAAAAATAATTACGAGTTTTCCTTTAGGGTTTAGGATTTTCTTGCCCAAATGATTTTAAGCTGAGTAATGTCGATTTGCTCGAAACAAAATCTAGTGATAAGGGTAATCTATATATATATAAATGAATTGCTGTTCGTTAGTCTCGCTAAAACTCGAGAACGGCTGGGCCGATTGAGCTGATTTTGGTTTTAAAATGTTTGTCGTAGTCCAGGGTAGGTCTAAACGGTGAGCAAATAAGGAAAAATTGCGAGTAAGATAGAGTAAGACGACAATTCCATTTTCCCATATAAAAGTTGACCACATACTTTCTGTCAAACATTTGACTGTATTTGTACTCTCAGTTCCACTCGAATTGAAGAACGCATTAAAACAAGACTTTTGAATCGAAAACATAATATCAACTTTGCTCATAACATCATGTATTTAAATTTAAAAATATAAAAATAATTTTGATTTTCGTACATGTCAATCATTAGTTGTCAATTCTGTCAAATACGATAAATATTGTTTGACATTCATGCGTTCAAAAATGTATTTTGTGTAAAATAATTAAAAAGTAAAAAGGGTGAATAAACTATTGTCTGTATTTTTTTTAAATCAATTATTGAAAAGTGCAATTAAAGCAGATACATAAAAATTCCTCAAATATTTGTGTTTACGCGTGCTTTCAGAAATTGATAAGGTATTTTCGGTGAGGAAACTAACCAAGAAGGATAGTTCGATTAATTATTTAAAAAAAATCTATAAAAATATAAAAATTCTGACAATTATTTGTCGCGATTTCGTCGACTGCTTCAACAATATTGCGTTGAAATAATATTATAACGTTAAAATTGAAACGGAGGCCCTGACTCATTCGGTTGAATCAAGCTAAATTGCGTGTTGAAGATTACATCCATTTACGCGATGCAATTAGCACAGAGAAGAAGATGCAGAAAATGTTGGGCTATTTAGGTGCTTAGGTGCTATTTTTCCGGCGACATACACAGGTAGCCCAAGTCATACGCATGAATATGCGCAAGATGCAATGACATATGTTCGTCATTATGGTCGGCCTGGATCTATTCATTACATTTACATGAAATCCAAAATGGATGGAAATTATTCTACTGCTGCTTCCCGGACAATAAAATTATCAAGTGATCGGCTCGACAATACCACACGTGTTTTCAAGCAATGAGTTACATTAAAGCAACACATCTTTCGGATTATTCAATGATGGATGTATTCAATCGAATGAAAAAAATCAGGCTTGCACCATGCACACATTTTAATTTGGTTAGTCGAAAGAATTCGGGCAGATAAAATAGATGAGATTGTATGTGCGGGTATTGCTAATCCTAAAATCGATCCAGACCGACATTATATTGTTGTAATCACGAATATGATTCATGGACCGTGTGGCACCATCAACCGCCAATCACCATGCATGGTTGACAGCGAGTGTTCCAAAAGGAATCCACGAAAATTTACTGTAGAAACTATCACAGGCAACAAGATGATAGTGGTAGAACTATCATAACTAAAGTGAAAGGAAACGATTTCGTGGTCGACACCAGTTAAAGAATGAAAAGAGTTAATCCGAATGCATCCCAGGCTGCAAAACGTAGTTTAATTCGATAATTTTTCTCTGGCACGTGTATGAAGTAATTAAGTATCTAATTATTGTTTTTTTTTTTATTCTATTTACCTATACCTATGTGTTATTCATCGAAATAAAATGCTGTTATATATCTTTATTTATTTTGTATCATTGTATTTCATTCATCAAAGCCTAAATTAGTTCCAAGCCCAATAGCCCAAAGGTAACACGACATTCATTGACTGGGCGGTACGAAGTTCGCCGGGCCAGCTAGTAACTAATAAGTCCACCACCACTAAGCAGAAAGCAATATCCATATGCCATAATTTTGTTTAAAGTTTAAACCAAGCATGCTATTTGCTTCTATTACAATTTTAATTTTTATAGTTTATTCACACGCTTGATAATCTTTGAATTTAAATCTAATACGATCAGTTTGTATTGCATATTTATTTTCCTTTATATGGAAGAACATAGTACAAGACGAGTACAACTTCTGCAAAAGATGAAAAGCTAAGAAAAAGTATCGGTGAGGTTAGGTATTGAAATAAAAGCCAAGTTTCCATTTGTCTTCGTAAAACACCGCTAGGTATAGTATTGCACATTTCTACGGCATTCAGGGCTGCCACTTGTGAGATATATTTAATATTTATATCGAGTAATGACTATACTTACCTAATATCTATGTTTAATAATGTATTACATTTGTATGCATTCTCTATTTTAGACGCATCATCGACGTTTGAGTAAACCCTGCCTGTAAAATTTACAATTTGTATAAATAACGTATAAGTAATCCATTTATGTAACTCTATCTAGATAGAGTAAAATCTAGATTTAACTATAATATTTTACCTCGTAGGCGTTTTCGCAATGTAAATCATATCGAAAAAATCGTATTTAAATAAATATTATAACTTAACACGTTGTGAAAACCCTTACCATAGACATAATATCCTTTTCAAGCGACGCGACCCTACTACTTTTTTTTTTTTTTATAGTGGAGAATGCGTTTAGGCATACCCAGGGCACTCGGGGGAAGAGCCCTGGGTTATGTCGGACTCACCCTGCTGAGTGCAGGGTCCTACCGACTAAACTCCACTGTGTTCCGCCGTGCCGCTTTATTGACGGGGCCGCGGGTATTCGGTAGAACCGCGTCCGCAGACCCGTCAGCGGCAGCCTATCTCCAGGCCCAACGCGAATGTGGCGGGAGGCCGCCAGGTCTAACTTCCTGGGGGGCGGCGTGAGTGGAACACTTCTCACGCCGCCTCTCCGCACCGGATGATGGATTATGTCCCCGTTCCATCATCCGGTGCCCATTATCAGGGAGGCAGGTCGCGACCGTGTAAAGCGACCGCGACACGGCGACGACGCCCAATAGGACGACGACGCCGAATCGGATCCGTGGAAGGGTTTCTCTCGCGGACCCGCTCTGCCTCCTCCTTCTGCGACATCACATACTCGCAGAATGTGATAGCCGCGGACCACGATCTGTCGCCGCCAACCATTTCGCGAACTATGGAAGGCAGGGAGAGATCAGGGCCGACGACTGCGACCAGGCGAGCACGGGGCTCTGACCACACGGGGCACACGGCGAGAGTATGGTCTGCCGTGTCCTCCGGACAGTCGCACCAATGACAAGCCATTTGCGGCTCCCGTCTGGCGACTTTGCACAGGTACCGCCCGAAACAGCCGTGTCCGGACAGTACCTGTGTCAGGCGGAAGGTGATGACCCCATGCCGCCTGTCGCACCACTCACGTAGGACCGGTCGGATTGCTTCGACCGTCCTTACTCCTGCGCTGGGCTCTTCGAGCTATATCGAACTATTATGAACTGAATAGAGTATCCGGTAACATTGTAAATGTCAATGTCAGACTAAGGTCTGAAAACAGACAATAGTACCTATGTCCAAACTTTACGTATATATTTTCCCAAGAACATTTTCACGAATAGTAACTATGAAAGATTACGATTTTCTTTAAATGAAATTCTATGGCGAACGTTTCTTTCATGATGATATCAATCTACTACAATAGATGCAAGTAGTTGTGATTCGCCGGTTCTGGCGCAAGCGCCAGAACCGGCGAATCACGTGTTGGCGAACCCGCAAATCAGTGGTACCCCATCCTAAAAAAAAAAAAAAAAAAAAGTTTGGACTCTTTTCCCACTAAAGCAGCCACGCTGAGTCGATAGCACTCACTCCCGAAGCGATAGGATGCATGGTTTCGGAGATGTGCAGATCGATTAACTCTTATCTAATTGATATCCGGTGGCCTTATCTATCAACACCGTCCCAACTCGGCGTTCTTATCTATTACTCATTGTGCACCTCGCTTATCACTGCTTTTGTATTAAACTTCTTTGCTATGATCTACCTCGCTATTCTAACCAAACGATGTATTATTATATTCAAGAAAAAATACGTCTAAAATACTATAACAATATTTATATATTATCGTACTATATTATTATAATTGTTGCTTTTTTAAAAAGCGATTCGCTTCTGGCGTTGTTTATCAAAATCTAACCTAACCTAACCTAATTATTTTTCCGGGTAATCTGATGTATCGAACTTTGTTACGAGCTACCTCGCTATTCTGAATCATCAATAAAACACATTCATTTTACTGCCATTTTTATTGGAATTGTAGCCTTATCTACTTATAAAATAGGAGCGAAACATCTCATCCACTAAAATATCGTTGTACAGTGTGTTCCCTGTAAATATGCTCGTAAAACTATGCATTGAATATCCCTGAAACTTATATAGCAAATACATTAAGCAATATTCACCACAAACTGAAGTCCAATCATTCTGAATCCTATCAACATTCCAGTCCCATCTCTTACAATTCCTTTTCAAAAACTGGAGATGATATCGCTCAGGTGTTCGTCCATATGAATCAAAATATTGACCGATGCCATTCGTATCGATATGTACAGCTACCCAGTGTGAACCTGGTTTATCATCCGCATCCAAATTGCATATTATATACGTTGGTACATGGGTATACATAGGCAGTCTATTAGCAGCATAAACATTATTTTCTAGACTGGGATGAATCTTTTTCATATGTTTTTGTAATTCTAGTGTATCCATGATAGTACTGTTATTAGCAGATTATTACAGTACCAATCTATTCAATGGTTGTCATAGGAATGTTCAATTATAGTGTTTTGTATAAGATTAAATAGGAAGTTTGTAAAATCTAACCTAACCTAACCTAATTATTTTTCCGGGTAATCTGATGTATCGAACTTTGTTACGAGCTACCTCGCTATATATATTAAATTTTTACATCAACATTTTCATTTTTTATTTCATCCCTTTAAACTCTAGACGTGTGAAATGTTTCACTTTATCCATCCGTTTACTGCTATTGTGGCCGGACCAAGTGGATGTGGGAAGTCAAATTTTGTAACAAATTTCATAAAATCAGTTAAAGAAATATGTAATTGTGATTTTAATCATATCACATGGTGCTTTGATGAAATGCAACCTTTATATAATTTACCAAATGTTAACTATCATCAAGGAATTCCAAATCTTAATATGTTTGATGGTGAAAACCCACACCTTATTATTATTGATGATCTAATGAGAGAGTCTGATGGAAGAATTGTGGATATATTTACAAAAGGTAGTCATCACCGGAATCTTAGTGTATTTTATTTAACACAAAATTTATTTCATCAAGGTAAAGGTCAAAGAGACATTTCTTTAAACTCAAGTTATATAATTTATTTTAAAAACCCTCGAGATAAAACTCAAATAAGATATTTAGCACGACAAGTGTCACCAGATAACACAAAATTCATTGAAGACGCCTACAGGGATGCAACTTTAGAAGCACATGGATATTTAATGGTAGATTTAAAACAGAATACAAATGATTTTTGTCGTATCAAGACAAATGTATTCCCATTTAATGGTCACTGTACAGTCTACGTCCCTACGAAAGAGTTTAAATACACCAAGAATCAAACAATTCAAATCATTTCTAAATGATGCATCGTCGAGTCACAACGCATAAACATTTGCTAAATGCTTTGCATACGCTTAAACCAAAACATCAAAGAGCATTACTTAAAACGTGTGATGCAAAAGAAATAAATTGTATTTGTGAATGTATTCATAACGTTTTACAAGGAAAGATACCACTTAAAGATCAAGATAAACAAAAATTGAATAAACACAAAAATATACTCCGTAAACTGGTGCGTAAGTGTAAACATAAACTAAGAAAAAATATTATTATACAAAAAGGAGGGACTTTCTTACCAATAATATTAGGTGCAATATTGAGTGGATTAGTAAGTGGACTAGCCAGTTAATATGGAAAATGCTAAGAAAATGATACTTATTGAACCTGGATTGATTGAGAAATTAAAACAAGAAAATAAGGATACAAGTAATTTGTCTCGATTAGATATTGAAATGCAAAATATTATGAATAGTAAGACGGAAGACCGAAAGAAGTGGATGTTATATTTGCAAACACTACAAAGATACCTTCACTTTATCGAAGAGGATCGTCAACCACTCAGATTACCAATTTATTCTGATACATCTAATGAATATTCAAATGAGTCTAAAATTGGTTTTAAAAATAAAGATAGAGATCTAAAAAGTTCAGTTGATGCTGAATCTTTGTTGGAGGAGAAAGGTTCCATTAAAAGTATAGAAAGTGAGGCAAATCCACTGTATTCACCAACACAAATACTCAGTTTAATACCAAAAACTTATAATAAAAAAGGTGAGTCATTATTAAACTTAATTGGATCAAGTAAAAGTAAAATACGTTGGGATAATGAAGGCACAATCATAATTGATAATGAAAAAATTCCAGGAAGTAATATTGTTGATTTAATAAATGATTCACTTAGACCCTTAAAAAAAAGTGATCCGATAGGGTGGGATAGATTTGCTAAAGCATTGAAAGATATTAAAGTACCACTTACTTATATTGGAAATCCAAAGAGATGTGAGTTTATTAACCAACTTCAAGCGAAAGATCTGAACAAAACCTCCGAGATTGAAGTTCAAGAATTTTCTACACCGAGCAGTGGAGATAAAAGATATATAACTAAAATACGTAAAAAGATCGATTGGGAAAAATGGACCCCGTACTAGAAGAAATTAACAGGATTTATTATGATCCATCTAACCCCGCTGGTTTTGGTAGTATTGATAAATTATCAAAAGCTATGAAGGGTAAAATGGATAAAAAGCAAGTAAAGGAATGGTTACAATCACAAGAAACATATACATTACATAAACCCATTCGGAAAAAATTCCCGCGTAATAGGTACATTCTATCAAATATTAATGAGCTGTGGCAAGCTGATTTAAGTGATATGCGAACTTATTCTCAATATAATGATGGTTTCAACTACATACTTTGTGTTATTGATGTATTTAGTAAATATGCTTTTGCAAGACCAATGAAAAAGAAAAACTCAGAAACAACTAAAGAATGTTTTGAAAGTATATTTACTGAAAGTAATTCAACCCCTACTCACATACAATCTGATAAAGGTACAGAATTTGTTTCAAAAGATGTACAAAAATACTTTAAATCCAAAAAGATAAATTACTATACCACTAACAATCCTGATATTAAGGCTAGTATTGTTGAACGATTTCAAAGAACTCTAAAAATGAAAATGTGGCGTTATTTCACTCATAATAATACTTATAGATATATAGATGTTTTACAAGATTTAATATACTCTTATAATCACAGCATTCACTCGAGTATTAAGATGTGCCCATGTGATGTAAGTTCCAACAATATTATGACAGTTTGGACTAATCTTTATGATAGAGGGTCAAACAAACTTTCTTTAGAAAATTCAAAACCAAATTTCAACGTGGGTGATTATGTTCGAATAACTAAATATAAACATGTTTTCCAAAAAGGATATGAATCAAATTGGAGTGATGAAATATTTATTATATCTTCAATAATTGATAGATCTCCATGGGTTGTTTATACAATTACAGATTTACAAAATGAACCAATAGTTGGTACTTTTTATGAAAGAGAATTACAGAAGGTCACTTACAACCCCACCTCACAATATAAAATAGATAAAATAATTGGTACTCGTTATTCAGGCAACAGAAAAGAAGTATTAGTGAAGTGGAAAGGTTATCCAGATAAATTTAACAGTTGGATTTTAGCTTCTAGTTTAAAAGAAATATGAATAAAGAAAGTTTTTATTTAACTTTGCTCAGCAATAGTTCAATGGAATACTTCCCTGATAACAAGACCACAAATTTTTCAACAAAATTACCAAAAGCTATGAAATTAGAAGGTGAATGGTTGGTTGGAGTTGTCGAGTTTCAATATCCATGCACAATGTTTACTGTTCAAGATCATGAAAATGTTGTATACATCACAAAAACCATGTTAATTCCTAATGAAGATAAACCATCAACAGTGTACTACAAAAAACATATTCCCGCTACCAACTACGATAACGTTGAACATATTTTGAGAGCGTTAAATGGTATCGGAGAGAACTTGAAATTTCGTTATGATGAAATAACAAAATTTGTGTCTGTTTCTGTTTTGGATAAAAATATAACATCCGTAACATTATCACCCAAATTAAGTTTACAACTAGGTTATGAACCAAATACAAATCTCCTAGACAGAAATTTTGGGAAGTGTCCTGCTAATTTACATTTAGGGTTACCATCTCAACTATTTCTATATTGCGACATTATCGATCCTCAGATTGTGGGTGATGTTATGACTCCGCTATTAAGAGTCATTTCATTAGATCCTTCAAAATACATTTATGGTGCGTATAAAATGCACGTTTTCTCTCCACCTCACTACTTACCTGTTATGCGAAGAGAGTTCGATACGCTGGAAATGGATATAAGATCGAGCGCAGGACAAAAAATACCATTCCAGTTTGGGACCGTGTGTATTAAACTACATTTCCGCAAATTATAATAATGTATTCTCCTCATGATCATCATAAATGTCCATATGAAAATTATTATTCACATCAAGCTGGATCAGGAGTTGGAGTAATTTATAAGGGTTCACCATACCAACGCGGTCATGGTATTGGGAGCTTCTTAGGAGGGTTATTTAGATCAGTTTTACCTTTACTTTCAAGTGGTGCTCGAGTGGTTGGTAAGGAGGCATTAAACGCTGGAGTAGGACTTTTATCGGATATGATTCAAGCCCGTCCTATGGAAGCCTCAATAAAAGATCGTCTAAAGCAAGTTAGTACGAACTTAAAACGAAAGGCTGATAACAAAATTGATCGATTAAACATGACAGGATCTGGGTATATAACTAAAAGAAAACGATTGGTCTCGTTCATTCCACCACTAACAGCTAAAGTGAAAGCTACGAAAAAACTTGGTCTAAAACCAAAAAACATCAAAGATATATTTTCAAATTAAGTATGTCTTTCCTTCATAATCATTCTTGTGAGTGCGTTAAGTCAGAATTAGATTTGTTTGCATTACCGTCCACACAAACAAGCATTGAAAATGGATTGTGGATTCACTATAAACCAATTTCATCTCTTGCTGATGATGGACCTATCGAGTTTCAAGTTCCTGGAACAGGCGATGACTACATAGATTTGTCTCATACATTACTCCACATAAAGGCAAAAGTATTAAATCAAGATTCAACAAACTTGTTATCAGCTACAGTAGTAGCACCTGTAAATAATTGGCTGCATTCACTTTTTAGTCAACTCGATGTTTATTTAAACCAAAAACTTGTATCACCACCTAATAATACCTATGCCTATCGAGCATACATGGAAACCCTTTTAAACTATGCTCCTGCTGCTAAACAATCTCATCTTACTTGTAGTCTTTGGTATGATGATACAGCAGGCAAAATGGATTCCACAGATGGTAAAAACACAGGATTTGCTAAAAGACAGGAATTAGTTAATGAAAGCCGGGAAATAGAAATGATTGGTCATCTTCATGGTGACATTTTCAATCAAGATAAATTTTTAATTAATGGTGTTGAAATGAGTGTAAAATTAGTTCGGTCAAGAGAGAGTTTTAATTTAATTGCTGGGTCAAATGATGAAAAGTTTAAAGTTTGCATTACGGATGCAACTCTTATTGTTCGAAGAGCACGAATTAATCCAAGTGTATTACTCGCACATCAGAAAGTTTTAGCTTCTACAACTGCTAAATATCCTATTACTCGTGCTGAAGTTAAAGTTTTAACAATTCCATCAGGTGTTCAAGGAAAAACTCTTGATAATATATTCTTGGGACAGGTACCCAAAAGATGTATTATTGGATTTGTGAACAATTCCGCATTTAATGGTTCACTTACTAAAAATCCATTTAACTTTGAAAACTATGGTATTAACTCTTTCAGCTTATATATTGATGGTCAACAAATACCTTCAAAAGCTTTGCAACCATCTTTTAATAATAATATATTCACATCGGCATATCATACTCTATTCTCGGGGACTGGTATTCACTTTCTTAATGAAGGAAATGCAATCTCTCGTGAACAGTATGCCAAAGGCTACTGTCTTTTAGCATTTGATTTAACTCCTGATTTATCAGCTAACTCATCAGCTCATTGGAATCTCATAAAGCATGGTAGTGTAAGATTAGAAGTACGATTTGAATCCTCACTAACACAAACAATTAACTGTATTGTTTATGCTGAGTTTGATAATATTATTGAAATAGATAAAAATAGAAATGTTACTGTAGACTATAGTAGTTAAGGTTATAATGTGTGTTATATTTTAGATTTATGTGTTATGCTTAATGCATTTTGTGTATATGTAACTAAAGGAAACATTATAAAATTAAATAAAACAAATTGTATGCAATTTACTATTTTTTATTTCATTACAAACTTCCTATTTAATCTTATACAAAACACTATAATTGAACATTCCTATGACAACCATTGAATAGATTGGTACTGTAATAATCTGCTAATAACAGTACTATCATGGATACACTAGAATTACAAAAACATATGAAAAAGATTCATCCCAGTCTAGAAAATAATGTTTATGCTGCTAATAGACTGCCTATGTATACCCATGTACCAACGTATATAATATGCAATTTGGATGCGGATGATAAACCAGGTTCACACTGGGTAGCTGTACATATCGATACGAATGGCATCGGTCAATATTTTGATTCATATGGACGAACACCTGAGCGATATCATCTCCAGTTTTTGAAAAGGAATTGTAAGAGATGGGACTGGAATGTTGATAGGATTCAGAATGATTGGACTTCAGTTTGTGGTGAATATTGCTTAATGTATTTGCTATATAAGTTTCAGGGATATTCAATGCATAGTTTTACGAGCATATTTACAGGGAACACACTGTACAACGATATTTTAGTGGATGAGATGTTTCGCTCCTATTTTATAAGTAGATAAGGCTACAATTCCAATAAAAATGGCAGTAAAATGAATGTGTTTTATTGATGATTCAGAATAGCGAGGTAGCTCGTAACAAAGTTCGATACATCAGATTACCCGGAAAAATAATTAGGTTAGGTTAGGTTAGATTTTGATAAACAACGCCAGAAGCGAATCGCTTTTTAAAAAAGCAACAATTATAATAATATAGTACGATAATATATAAATATTGTTATAGTATTTTAGACGTATTTTTTCTTGAATATAATAATACATCGTTTGGTTAGAATAGCGAGGTAGATCATAGCAAAGAAGTTTAATACAAAAGCAGTGATAAGCGAGGTGCACAATGAGTAATAGATAAGAACGCCGAGTTGGGACGGTGTTGATAGATAAGGCCACCGGATATCAATTAGATAAGAGTTAATCGATCTGTACATCTCCGAAACCATGCATCCTATCGCTTCGGGAGTGAGTGCTATCGACTCAGCGTGGCTGCTTTAGTGGGAAAAGAGTCCAAACTTTTTTTTTTTTTTTTTTTTTTAGGATGGGGTACCACTGATTTGCGGGTTCGCCAACACGTGATTCGCCGGTTCTGGCGCTTGCGCCAGAACCGGCGAATCACAACTACTGATGCATGTACTGTACTTTTATAAAATTTTAAATATGGTCCTGTTCTGTTCATTGAAGTTTTAATGTTTTACCTATCTTCGGATCATGCCTTCATATTCATCATTTTACTATTTGAGTAAAATTCCAATCTAAATCATTTATTATAGACGGTAGTCTGCCAAGTTTCTAGATTATTTTGCTATAAATAAATTCAAGCGGTAGTTGACTCCATATGTATTCTTTCTTCACTTCAAACGAATGGCTATTTTAATTTGGTGGTATTAATAACTATATCATTTATTTGACTGCTTTTTTCGATGTTAACGTTTCATTTAATTTGCGACACAATCGATTTAATATAATAGACAGTAGACCACCCAGTTTTAAAATTTTAGTGAATGAAAAGGCAGATTATACCTAACTATACTTTTAAAATAATGCGTGATGTTAAATTAATTTTAAAATATTTTCATAATTTCTATGCATAGTGCATAGTTGTGTTCAAGATAAAAAAAATTAAGGTTTTTTTTTGCGTAATAAACTGTATTGAAATATGCCACTGATAAAATGTCTCTAATTTTTAAACCTCAAGAACAGTGCAGCTTTTTAATAGTGGAATATTTCTATGGATTTATCTTTCATATATACAAAAAACAATTGATTTCACTTCTTAATATTCTACCCACTATAGAATAGTTTCTATCTCAAAACCGGTACCACAGACATAAACAAACACTTTCCCAATAAATGGTAAAAGTAACGCGAACGCATTGTTGCACTTTCATTGCGTTTTTTCATAGATCAATTAATTATACATTCAGTACACGCGACGCAACGGTAATTGTACAGTTATTTTTGCTCGGTGATGTAATAACAGTTCCTATTGTCTTCTGTTTGCCGTTTTCCTTCCGTTTATCTGATCGTGGTTATAGTGGTAATTTGGAATTAACAGTTTTTGGATGTTGAGTTTTGTAATAAAATTAAAGAAGGGGAGTTAATTGTATATTTTAGAGAAGTCTATACTATTTATAATATGACATTTTTTGTATAAGACATTGATTTAATATCTTATCTGTTTAGCTACATCTTTACTGGGTGATAGCTTTTTTATACCGAGCCAAGCCGAGACGTATAACTAGTGAAAAATAAAATTAATATTTAGAAAGCTTTATTATAAATATGTTATAACACGCACAAAAACAGTGCGAAAACAATAGTTTTTAACCAACTTCAAAAAAAAGAGGAGGTTATCAATTCGGCCGGTATATATTATATATATATATTTTTTTTTATGTATGTAAACCGATTACTCCTAGGTTTCTTAACCGATTTACGTGATTCTTTTTTTGTTCGATGCGGGATGGTGTCGAATTGGTCCCATAAAAACTTTATTCGGATAGGCCCAGTAGTTTTTATGTTATGAGCATTTTTGTCTGTACTCGATGACTTAATTGAAATGTAGCAAGTAACTTTGATTCACTTCCCGGTGACCGATTGAGCTGAAATTTTGTATACGTATGTAAATTGGATAGCGATGAAACATTATCATGACATAAGAGCTGATTTGATGATGGAATCGGAAGGTGGCCATAGGAACTCAGCAATATATTGACTCAATTTTATCGAGATTGGGCTCGTTTGATTCGTGTTGAAAAATACACTAAAAAGTATTAAATAAAAATAACTGCGTTAAAAACAACCGACTTCAAAAACAGAAAAGTAAAAAATAAAAAAGATTTGATATTATTAATTACTACATATTATTTAGATGTGCTATTTATTAAATAGGTTTGAAGTCGGTGCCAAACAATAAGTATTAAGCCCGTGCACCGAAATCAAACCTATTTAATAAATAGCACATCTAAATAATATGTAGTAATTAATAATATCAAATCTTTTTTATTTTTTACTTTTCTGTTTTTGAAGTCGGTTGTTTTTAACGCAGTTATTTTTATTAATGTTTACTACACGCACTATAACACACGTCAATTAGTCATACATATTACATAGGTCATTCGTATTAATTAATTAGAAGCAGGTGGGTACTCCACTCCTCTTTCGTTACAAATAGACCGTTAGAAATGAAGGGTCAATTTGTGTGTTTGTTCGTCTGTCATCTAGGATTGGATTTACAGTTATGAATATTATTTAAATTGGAATTATTGGCATTGAAGATTTTTATAAGCACGGTAACTTCATTTAATTTTTTGACATCCCTGCAATAATATTTTGGCAGTTCCGTTCTTTTACTCATATCGAAAACCCAATAATTTAACTAGCGGTCCGCCCCGGCTTCGCCCGTGGTACCTACATGTTTAAACTATCCTATCTCTCAAGTTGGATCGAACTGCACATGGTGTGCGAATTTTATTATAATCGGTTAAGTGGTTTAGGAGTCCATTGAGGACAAACATTGTGACACGAGATTTATATATATTAAGATAAGATGTATCAATAATATTTAGAAATAGGACTCACGACAAACAACGAAATCTATTAAAAAATAAATAAAAACAAACAATGAAATGTGGAACGTTCACATTTAACTCACAATTTTCAGACTTAATTAGGAGCACTAGAAAATTCTGTCTCAGTATAAATGAATTCTTTTAATTTTTCACAAAATTCGCACGTTAATAACGGAGCCCTCTTTATTATTCGCTGTGACCCCAACTGACGGTAGGGTGGCCATATTTGAAGGTTAAAAACGGTTTATATTGAATATTTCCTGTGTTGACGGAATTAAAAAATATGTGTGTTTACATGTAATGGTAATTATTTGACTTAAAGATTTACACTTATGTTGTAAGTTTTATATGTAATTTTTTATTATATTGTACTAATGTTATACGACTTTTTATATTTAGATTCTAGATAGAATGAAAACCAAACAATTGTCAATCTTGAGGAAGTAATTTGTGTAAACACATGTCGGATATGGTGATCTTTGATTCAATATAACCCTTTTAGTCTATATTGAGTAATTCTATGAAATCACACTTAAGTAAGTATATATATAATGTTGGTAATACTTAAGTGACTATTTTATAAATAAATCAATGTTCATAAAGAATCAGTTTTCGAAATCGTATACGCATTTTTAAGCTTATCCCTTAAAAACTCAACACTAATAAACTGTTTTTATTCCCAAAAGTTCTAAATAAAATAGAAAACATGGTAACACTTGTGTGCATTTAGTCTAGGTAGGGCAATCTAGGTGACTAACGAGCAGAACGTAAGCCTATTTAGACCAGTACCTAGCTCCCTTGTTCATTTCTTAAATTAAGACCTTGTTCATATCAGATAAATGACTTATGTTGTATATGTAAATATAGTGGAAAAGTTTATAAATACCTACCTAAAATCTGTAACTAATTCGGTAATTTTTAATACATTTCTACGTTTATAAATTAATGAAACTGTCGAAGTTTTCTACTAGATTTAGGTACCTTGAACAAAATAATATTATAATGTTGTTCAAAATATAGCTACATACCTATTGTGTACCTATTTTAAATTTTCAAATCGTAAAAATAAATATTATTAGAATATAGCTATTTGTTTTCACAATTCTCGTATTATGAATACTTTTTAAACTGAATAATACGGAAAGCGTAGTGCTCGAATCACAGCGAGTAATGAAGAAATTAATTAAAAACAAATTACATATTCATGAACAAGATATGAATAACCATTTTGGATTCATTCGACAACGTTAATCCATTTACATATTCATTATATAATTGCCTTGTCTGATTGTCAATCACGAATGAGCTAAGATCGAGTTGTAATTAAAAAAAAAACATTAAAAATATGTACTTGCATTTATCCTCGTTGCGGGAATCAAAAAATTTAACATTATTTTTTCTAAAATATTTTGTTGAAACTACTCTAGGTATGGAGGTACAATTTTATTTGTTTTATTATCTAAAATATTAATAATACAAATTTATTTATCCGATTCATTGTAAGAGACCTATATAATATGTATCTTAAGGTATATAGGTATTTAGGTATATACTTCGATGCGTTTATATATCGTTTACGTAATTGTGGATAATTTTAGATGTGTCTCCTGTACCACATGAAGTTTCGCATCATAAATTATAATAATGATTGTCGTTCTTTATGTTAAATTAGATATAATGAGCAAAAGCGAGCGAGCGAAGCGAATGCTATTATAGTGAATAACAGTACGGGCTTTCAATGCTTTTCTTTTCTAATACGCTATTTTAAATCCACAATGGCATATTGTGTTAAGTGGCCTTGAATATGGAGTGAGGATTGCGAGTTCGATTCCCATTATATAAGAATTAAGATGTGGATGATGCAAAATGTGTTTTTCTGATATGCATTGCCTCATTTATTATCCATTGCCTTCAAAGTAAGTACCTATAATAAACCTAAAAGGGAAATATCTAATTGCGCCGTTATAACTATTGTAGGTATAAACCACAAAAATCAAAATTGAAAAATTAAAAACACCAACACACGAGATCAACACAAACATGAAGACACATCTAAAATTATCCACAATTACGTAAACGATATAAACGCATCTTATTTCATTCCAAAAAAAAATGGCGATTACATCAATCGATGCGTGGGACAGATTAACATCACGTATTCATAAATAATGAATCATACAAAGTGCATAAAACTTCAGAAAACTACGTATAACGGTGCATTTACATCAAACGAACATAGAGTTATAGCAAGAGCATTCTTTCGTGATCTCGAAAACTCGTATTCATTGTTGTTCAATATTAGAACATTGCATAGAATATTTTCGAACGCACTAAGAACAACGAAAGAATGCTCTACAGTCTACGCCTTTTTATACTAAAAGAATTTGACATAGTGGGGTTCGAATCAGCATTCAGCGTCTGATGTAAATGCACCATAATAGTAGCATAGTAAAAAGGCTTGATTCTCTCCGTTTTGCTAACAATGGAGGTCAAGCACCTGTTCCAATTACGTCTTCATTGTTAGGGTTGGTAGAAAGTGCGTTTTTGTGAAAATTCACATATTAACTTGCGTGAGTAATATAATATTCTACATGACTTGTTACGACTTAATTGTTATTGTTTTGATGTACTATAGTTGTTGTATGAAGTATTGTTATTGTCTTTTAATAAGTGGTGTTTTAGCATAATCAAACTAGGTACGCTACAAGATTGTATTTTTAACACGCTTGTATTAACTTCACCTGTATGTTCCTTCAGATTCGATTTCAACCCACTTTTAAAGGACAGATTTAATTCAAACTTTGTACACTTATCAAGTACATTAATTTAATGAGTATAAGCTTTTTTTTTTTTTTTTTTTTCAATATTATTACAGTTTGCTGCCTAGTTTTACAAGGAGAAATATTATAATCAATAACACCTAAAACTAATACTTAATCATAAACTAAAAGCTAAACAAACATCTATCACACTGCTGTGATTTCGATATTTTCCTATCACGGTTATTCAGTAATAATTTAACATCATTATCACGCGTTACACTCATTCAACACAAATAAAAATATAGTTATTATTACCAACAATGGAGTAAACATAATTTATATGACAAGCACCGTTTGATGGATGACTTTAAGTTATTGTAGTGTTAACTACGTCCCCAATAACATGAGCAATTTAAAAGCAACTAGTATTATAGTAAATATTATTTTTTTTTTTATTTATATACTAGGTAGTTGTGGTCTATTTTTCACTTGTCTTCTATTAAATTAAACGAGATGAATGCATCGATTAACATTTAAAAGTCGTTCCAATATGTAATGAAAAATAGGTCACAGAAAATTAAATTTATAAAGAAGTATTGCCTCGGTAATTAAGGTTAAAATTTCCTCAGGTTAAAATTAAAAGTTCGAGACTAGGTAAGCTAGTTTTGTTTTATTTGCCATTATGTACATCACTGCTTTCGTGAGAAAACCGGCAGTCAAAAAGTTCGACGACATATTGTGACATCTGTCAGCCCGCACTTAGCGTGGTATATGATCTCATAAGAGGCCTGTAGAAACAAATATGGCCTGATAATGTTACGAATAATATGTGTAACAACGAGGCTTTTGTCAAAAAAAATCAAATGTTTTTAAAGATGTTAAGTAATTTTAATTTTGTTTGATTTGAATGTAATGCTTAGGTTTACAGAAACATGAAGTAGGTACTTGAAATATACCATAAGGTAAATAAATGCTATTTAGTTCTATCACATAACTAATTATCCAAATACATAACACTACCACGCAAGCGATGAACGAAGCCGCGAACAAAATAGTCTTTCGAGAACATTATTATATCAAAAAATAATTTTAATAGATACTTTAGAAATTGTTCAACCCTACACAAAAGTGCTAATAGTGACCTAGACATGGAAGTGACCCAGAAAATCTAATTAACTGCAATAGTAACGTCTTAATATTGTTAGTTATGACTCACCTTACTCGGACTCAAAGATGCTTTAGGGCTGTCAATTTTAGTTAATTATGTTATTTATCAAAGGTACCGAGCATTATATTTTAATTGGAAACATTGTATTTTAATTAGAGAATATTTTTACTGACCAATTATTATGAAACTAGAGTTATCATGACTATCTGAATGTGACTGTTTATAGATTTTATGTACTTGCATTTTTCATTCAATTCATGTTTTTTCGTTTTTTTTTGTTTCTTTTTCATCTACTTTTCCTTTTCAATATCAAACAGTATTATTGTAATAGTGATTATAGTTAACATGTCTACAAGACCATATAAAAGAAAATTTTCATTTTCTCTTTTATTAGACAATCATCACGTCCAATCATTCACAAACTTTCACATCGATAAGAAAACCCATATTATCCAAATTTATTTATATCACCATGCGTGATTTCTGTACTTTCGATGAAGTTATCGTGACCGAATGGTTTCCCTGCTGTCGTTTTATGAACCTACTGAGAAAGAAAAGCGTAGTTTCGTGACAACATTGAGTTTCGGTTATGTAAGCTATGGCCTATGGTTAAGGTTTAAGTAATTGCTTGTAAGTGTTACTGAAATAGTTGTAGAGCAAATAATGGTATTATACTTATGGAATTGTAGAACCATTTTGAAATGGTGAAAAGCCGCTAGGTATGTTAATTAGGAGGAGAAACTTACAGCTATTTATCGATCTTTTTAGGTGTAGGTGTATTTACTGTATATATACTATCACTACATAGAATGAAACAACGTTGCTTTCTCTGCCCTGTATCCCTATTTTCTATGTCCATAATCTTTAAAACTACACAACGGATTTTGATGCGGTTTTTTTTAGTAGATTGAGTGGTTCTCGAGGAAGGTTTTAGTATATAATTTATTAGACAAAGCGGGTGGGAAGCTATTGAACTATAATATAGACAGCGGCTTTTGTCGATCATTGGTTTTGTGAAAATTATAATCTATCAGCATAACTATTCAGCGAAATGAAACCTGTTACAGTGAACTGTGCAATTAGTATTATTTGAGGCGTGTTAGACTCGGTATAGGAATCGTTCTTTTTAAGACATAATCTTAAGAAAACTATGACTACTGTATCAGGTTAAATTATTATACAATCTTGCATTTTCCATTGAGAATATTACCGCTCGCTGGCAGGTGATCACTTCACCTGCTGCTACCCACAAACATATACCTACATAATAAATAATAATATACATAATAGCTATAAAGAGTCTCCATGAACAGGTTACTTGGTTAAAATTAACATACAACTTATAGATTGTAATTATATGGTAGAAATTTAAAATATATTTAGTTTAGAAGTATTAATTGCATAGAAATCTAAATAACAAGACACTAGAAGTCGTAAGCGTGCGTGACCTTGTCGCCACTCAGGTGATTTGTACATCACCAGTGCATTCGTCACTGTTCAGTTGCTCTGGAGACGTATGAGTGTATACATGGTGTGTTTCAGCAATTCCCATTGCGGAAATTCTTCCACAAGTTGTAATTATACTTATAAAGGAATAATATTTCATCGGAAAATATTTTTTTTTAGAAATAATGCCGTTTTTCCTTAAAATTATAGAATATTTACAAGTATTACGAGTGTCACCATAGTAATCGAAATAACAATGAATGACACAGTCGACCATTCTTATTATCACGTTTGTTCGTATTGGAGCAAAAAGTCTCATATACTTAGGGATGTTATTCTAAAATAAACCGTAAATTCGTGCGTTAGGATACATATTCAAAAGCTTAATTTAATAGATAAGTTAGTTTTCACTAAAATCAAGCTGTCCAATAAAAGGCATAGTTTACTTGTGTGTACTGTTTAGCTTTCGGTTTGAATGTGTTGATTTTGGCGACAGCGGTTTTCATACGAATTATGACATTATAGCACTTCTATGTGTCTTGTTATTTAGATTTCTATGATTAATTGGTATTGAATGATACCCTTTGCAATTTAATTTTAAAATTCCTTTATGAAATTTTACTGCAATAATTGTAGCTCTTAATATAAATGAATCCAGTTAACTATTTTGTTACGAGACAGGTCCCAGGGGTCACGCAATACAATGGACGCATTTTACTTATTATTTTGCTCTTATTTATTACTAGCGCGATTTCACCCGCATTGCTCCGCTCCTGTTGGTCTTAGCGTGATGATATATAGCCTATAGCCTTCCTCAATAAATGGGCTCTCTAACACCGAAATAATTTTTCAGATCGGACCTAAGATTAGCGCGTTCAAACAAACAAACAAACTCTTCAGCTTTATAATATTAGTATAGATGCGAGACTTTATTACAACCGAGTAAAAGGGGAAACGGAAAATTGCCTTAAATAGAGAATGGGGCAAATATATTCCAGTTCTACTACATATTATCTACGGATTTTCCTAAGAATTAGCCTTAGGCACTGGAAATCAGAACTTTAATTTTTTTTTTTACTCATTAACCACCTTACTTACCAAGATTTTCACGCCATGTCGAATACTTTTATTTCCCAATTCGAACCCAGTACTTCAATCTAAATGAAAAGCCGGAAGATACAGTTTAACAGAGTACTTACGATGACATCGCATGTTAGTTGTTACTACGGTTGTGAGATTACGTAAATACATGACAGACATGCAATATGCTTATAATAGATTATTTATATCGTGACCACTATTATGAGTTTATTGAATAACCTGAATTTCATTATTTTGCATGGACAAATTAAAAGTATGGTGAAGATAAATTGTTTGTGTTCTTTATAGGATTGATATGCAAATTATACATTAATGAGTTGAATCTGCGTCAGTCACCCTATTTTTTTCAATTTTTCGTGTCGTAGTAGTAAGTTTTATAGTGACAATTTTTTTAAGCAAATTAGCAGAGTTTAAATGTAGAGGAAGATGTATACTTTGTAGGTATAACTTTTGCAAGGTACAATTTGTACTTTTATAGAGATTTACCGACTTTAGTTGAATTTCATTCATATTATTATAAGATGTCCATACATTCCTGTATTTATATTTTATACGTGCACAACAAAGCACTCACCCATTAACTAAATACTAGCTAAAATAAGAAACTTCAGGTCGCAAAATAGGATACTTCAGATCGCAAAAATACTATTTCCAACATCAAACAGTACGCATGCGTAAGTAGACTCATGAAAAATCAATAGCAGATGAGATGCTGCGTCCCACGGCTGGGAACTGTATTTAATTTTGTTATGACGGCTTCGAGATTCAATTACCTATGTTGGATTTAGTACTTCACACGTGGTTTTTATTATTGATTGATTGTATGAATTGTAATAACAATGAGCTGTTTATATTATCTAAGTCTGTTAATTATTTCAAGCTTTGATTGTTCAACTCTAAACTTAACATATTAATAAAAGATCATATCATTATTAAGGTCTGTAGAAGGATTGAAAACTTAATAATAAGAAAAAATATCGTCGCTTTTACGAAAATAATCAAAAACTGTTGATTGCTCTACCACTCTACAATATTATCTATATTCTAAGTCTCTCTCTTTATAGCTTGAAAATAGCTAGAGAATAGCATACATTTCGACCAACAAAACCATAGGAAGAGAGTGTAAAATCAATAAAATCAAACTCTTTTTAACAAGGAAGCGTATAACAAATTAAGAGCGCAGACTGCGCACGCGTCGCCGGAAGCAGCTAATGCTAACGCTGACATCCGCAACACACTGTATATGGGTGACAATTGTTCAATTGGTCAAGTAGTTAAGAATGTAAATAAGGGGTATAGACCGAAGTAAAGATATATGACTATGAGTTTTATGTGATGACTAGCTGTGCCTCGCGGTATTACCCGCGTGGCTCTGCTCCTGTTGGTCTTAGCGTGATGATATATAGCCTTTAGCCTTCCTCGATAAATGGGCTATCTAACACCGAAATAATTTTTCAAATCGGACCAGTAGTTACTGAGATTAGCGTGTTCAAACAAACAAACAAACTATATTAGTATAGATAATGTTACAATGCAATTTATTTAATTTTGGCTATTTTCAGAGTAAAGCTTTTACAGTTCATGGTAAGCATGGATCGTACTTATATTATTCGACTTTATTTTAAAAGCGAAAAATATATAAAACAGGTTGTAAAATCGAATACCTACCTAAAACCTAACTCGATTTTTAATCAGAAAATATTAAAACCGGTAAAACTTTATAACCAAACAATAATAATAATATTTACCTATAAAATATACATGATATAACGCCGGAAGTTTCAATATTATGTTGGGTTCAATGCCTTGTGTGTTTCTTATGTCGACCATTTTGAATATTCATAGATTTTATGACAAGCGTCAATTTTATTTGTCACATAGTAATAGCACTAAAAACTTTAATTGATTTAAAGTCCGTTAAAATTTAATGCTTTGAATTAATTATTATTTACTGCAGTACTAAGAAATCTTCAATAATTAACGTAGAATCTAATGAACTTTCAATTCAAAAGAGCTTCTAAATTATGTAACCTACATTCCTAAGAGGCGAAATTTCTCAAAATAATCTATTTACTTTAACTCCTGTATATTTTATAATGTATGAAGTAGCGTTCCATCTTTCAACTAGTTATTATATTCCATTAAGGGCCGATTTTTCAATCCTTGGTTAAAACTTATTCGTCTAATAACGTATTAAACTACCATTTCAAAACTACCATTTCTACTTGCCCGTATTTGATAGTTTACAGGTGACATTTTTATATGTTCGTGTAATACTTTATTGGGCGGATAAATTTTATCCAAGGATTGAAAAATCGGCCCTAAATATAATATTCTGTCCACATCCGTCCAAACTACAGTCCAGGCGTGTGACGTGTCTAATAATAATCAAAATTCTTATTTATAAACTAAACTCTACTATACTCAAAGAGTCAAACTAAAATCTAACACACATCTAGAAAGCTTTAAAAATATGCCCTTTATTACTATCTATCAATCATTCCAATTTATAAACTGTCATTAACTTTAATTATCCTCTAAACTATTAGAGCAATAATGTCTTCAAAAATAAATCAAAATGGTGACTCATCGTATTTCTATTGGAATGAAAAAATAGACAATCATCAATCTTCATATACTTTCTTTAATGACAGAGTATTATGATAGAAATTAATTTAAACGAGTATCTATTTATGAGCTTAATAAAACTTGATTCATGAAAGTTTAAAGATAATACGAAATGTGTTCAAATATAAAGTGTTCAAAAATAATGGTTAATAAAACTAAATTGCCAACTGTGCCAAAAAGGATAGTTTTTCAATTCGTAGCGTATTTTTAATGATGTAGAAAAGAAGAAAGCCTTTAGCTTAGAGATTTTACATAAATAATAATTAATGCAAAAACAATCAAGACAATCTATTTTCGAATTAGATACTATTTGTCACAGTTAAGCAAAAACTACAAAGCTATTCTAACATAGGTATATTATTAGGGTAGAGTGCTTTTTGTAAGTTTTTATGTTCCAATTTATAGTTCCGAGTGTTGTCCCCTAAATGTTTTTATTACTCGAAAATCTTATTCCCGCATTATTTAATAAGGTCAATGGATTTCGTAACCTATTATTTAATGTATCATACAATTGACTAAATTATATTGCTTTGTTTGTTAAATAAATCACGCCTAATGCCCAAAAAAGAGAGTGAACCAGCAGGAGTTTTTATGACCCTATAAAAATGATTAACAAGGGCGTTAATTTGTTCCTTTATTATATTTTCTATTACAAAAATATTTAGGAAACAAAGAGAATTCAAATTAAACTTTAAAATTAAATGGATTCGTTTAAAACGATAGAAAGGAGCTTTACTTTCATACATGAATTAATAAGAAACTTTTCATACGAAATTCAGGAAATCAGAATAGAAAATTTCCACTAGATGGCGCTATGTGTGTTTTGTATAGATGTAAGTCGCACTAGCAAAGTTTTTTCAAAAGTGCATAAGTAAAATTGATATCTTAATTTTCGCAAGTTGTACGTTGCTCAAATTGGGAAACAAGATTTATCTTGAAAGGGTTTAGGCGGGCCAAAAGTCCTACCTAGACCTATATATTATACATTTACATTATGTTACAATAACATACTGTTAAATTAATATGTATTAATATAAATACGTAACTACGTAATTATGATTTATGAAATACTTTTGTAACTTGTAAAATGTATTTCTATTGGAATGAAAAAATAGACAATCATCAATCTTCATATACTTTCTTTAATGACAGAGTATTATGATAGAAATTAATTTAAACGAGTATCTATTTATGAGCTTAATAAAACTTGATTCATGAAAGTTTAAAGATAATACGAAATGTGTTCAAATATAAAGTGTTAAAAAATAATGGTTAATAAAACTAAATTGCCGACTGTGAATTGAATACGTTTATTTTAATAAAAGCTCAAAAAATAATTCATTTAGTAGTAGTAGTAGTTTATAGAGACTACCACATTACAGGAATGAAAAGTTACATGAACATCTTATTATCTTTACTGAATTTGTATGTTTGTAAATACTTTGAGATACCGTTTGGATTATGAAAGTTATTTCAGCAGAAAAGTACACAATTCTGCAATGACAGGATTCTTTTTAATCCCGTGTCAGCCCGAGCGAAGTCGGGGCAAGTGGATAGTTGATTTATAAAACAAACATTAGCTAATAGCATCCCATTTTATATACTTATTGTAACTTATAAGGCAATGTAATTATCATGAGATTTACTGATGCTGACTAGAATATTAAAGATAAGGAAAAATCTATTGTAATAGCATTACAATAAAATACATAACGTTAATATCGATATAATATAGTTAATCTTTTCGACAGGTACCTACTCTACTCATAATATAAAATATTTATTCTTTTTCCTATTTATTGACGTGACAACACATGAGTAGAAAGACGGAACAGAGACTAAGCTTCTTAAGAACGTGCAAAATTGTTACCTATTTTGGTAGGGTTGTCACAATAGGTTAAGACAAATTAAACAAAACTACCTACTACAACCCAACCTAGGTATGTACACACTTACAATACATACATACATACTTACAAATGCTAAACTTGTAATAATAATGAAAGGTAAAAACACACCATGTACAATTCTCATCTTATTAAAAAAGGACCTAATAAAATAAACGCAAGTAGGTACTGACTTGAAAAAGTAATAATCAAAATATTTACTCACCTATTGTACTCCCTGGGATAGTTGAAGTATGATATATTTTTAGTTTTTCTAGTATGATTCATACACACAGTACAATAAACAACCATTTTTAACAATAAAATATTACGTTTTATATTAAAATATTCAAACTTGCAAGTTGCAACTAATAAAACAAACAACGTGCGTCGTATCAACCCTGAGACTGTCCTCAGCCTGTGCAAGCGCAAACCGGTTTTTTCCAGAATCGCTGCGTACGCGACAAGCGGCCTGAGGTCACACACACATGCCCCGCGTACTTGTAGTAGAGCAATCGATTCGCGCGGTTGTTTGAAGCTTAGTCTCTGTTCCGTCTTTCTACTCATGTGGTGACAACGTCTTATAATTCGATAGAGCCGGCTGCACGCACGAAAAAACATGACTCATGCGGCGTTACCTCGCTCTGAGGCGTTCCATGTAAGGCTTGAAGTGCAAGCGAGAGCGCGGAACGAGCGACAAAGAAGCACAATCGGACGTTGTCACGTTCAACTATCGTCAGTAAACCGACTTTACAGACAACCATTTTTTTTTTTTTTTAATAAACATCCTGAATAAATTAAAGAGACAAACAGAATGTTAGCAATAAGACCAAATTAAGAATTTGGACTTATTGATAATATTCTATTGTTTACTTATTTACGTTCGTTTAGGGCTTAGGCAGACAGCAGACAAATTGAGATCTAATGATCTCAACATTATCAATATTAACATTTATCCTATATCATATAAATAACATCAACGTCTTTCCAGGCAAGTGGGTCGCAACCTCATCATCCCGGGAGGCACTAGAACCATCGATGCCACAGGCAAGCTGGTTATGCCTGGTGGTATCGATCCCCACACCCACTTTGAGCTCGAAATGATGGGCGCGAAGACAGCTGATGATTTCTACAAGGGCACCAGAGCGGCGGTAGCCGGTGGTACTACCACTGTCAGTAAGTGCCGATTTTTCTTATTATCTTTTTAATAAGTTTTTTTTCATGTTTAACAGGTTATCCTAATCCAATTAAGAGACAAATCCAACAGTGATTAAAATCCGTTCGGTAGTTCTTTAGTTATAAGTGATAAGACTACCGACTTTTTTAAAATATGTACGCACTAATTGCTTTTTCTTGAAGTATTGGAACGCTTTAAGAAATGAGCTTTTATTTGAAAAGATTTTAAAAGTACTTGTAACCTGTTTTTGGTGCCTGCCCTACTTCACAGATTAACGTCAGGTGGCCCCTTTTTCATTACTGACATAAAATTGAAACCAAAATAAATGATACTCATAAAATCATGCTTAATAGGCATTCCTATAGTTTTTCTTTAACAACCCCCAATACGTAAAATACAATCTCAAAAACAACGATAGAATCTTTTATTTGCTCTGGTAACATTAATCTTTATTATTAGTTATTATTTACTACCATATTCACTTGAAGTATACTTTGCGAAAACTATTAACTTACTATAATACCATTCTTTTTCAGTTGACTTCGTTCTACCTCAAAAGGGGCAGTCTCTTATAGAAGCATATAACAATTGGAGACAAAAAGCTGACAACAAGGTTAGTTTTATAATTCATGATTTGTGTCAAGGATGTATGTGTGTGTGTGTGTGTGTTTGTTACTCTTTCACGCAAATACTACTGAACAGATTACAATGAAATTTAGCACACATATAGAGGGTAACTTGGATTAACACATAGGATAGGTTTTATCCCGGAAATCCCACGGGAACGGGAACTATGCGAGTTTTTCTTTGAAAACGCGGGCGAAGCCGCGGGCGGAAATCTAGTCATGTATAAAGTGTAGCCATAAAAATGTTTATAAAACTTCACTCACTTGCTTTAGGGCTGATTTTTCAATTCTTGGTTAATACTTATTCGTCGAATAACGTACTAAACTACCATTTCAAAAATGTATTCTTTGCCCGTAAGTATTTGACAGTTTACGGGTGACATTTTAATATTATCGTGTAATACTTTAATGGACGGGTAAGTTTTAACCATGGATTGAAAAATCGGCCCTTAATCAAATAAATGAACGTCAAGCTATTTGTTTCTGTTCTGTTAAAACCTTGTTCAAACAGAATATGTATCAACTTTATTTTATTTTGATTTGATTTTGAAGAATTTGTTGATTATAAATGTGTATTCAAGAATAAGGTATTATTTTATTGTATACTTGCAATATTTTATCTGTATCTTTTTTAATATTTTTTCAGGTATGCTGTGACTACGCCCTCCACGTGGGAGTGACCTGGTGGTCGCCATCCGTCAAGAAGGAGATGGAACAGCTGGTCTCCGAACATGGGGTCAATTCCTTCAAGATGTTCATGGCGTACAAGGGAGCGTGGATGCTGGACGATTATGAGCTCATGGTTGCTATGGAAACGTGCTCTGAGTTACGGGCACTGGCTCAGGTATAACATTTAGATTTAGGGATAGAGTTATTATTTTTTTTTTGTTCTAAATTATAGTAGGTAGAGATGGTGAAGCGAAGTAAGCAGGATGATTGACAAGTTTTTTTAGAAAATTATGTTGTTTTTAAAATATTACTTTTGTATTTGACTCTCGATCCAACACCTGTCGTATACAAGCTTATAAGTTGACGTGGCAGATTATTACTTAAATTTTAAATGTTGGTCCATTTTTGCATAATACGTCCAAATTTAAAATTTACCCCTATAACAACGGACAGAACCTTAACTCATACAGATATACTTACCTAATATTTCCTGATAGATTATTGAGAAGCAATATATTTACCCCAATGTAGTTAAATAATACTATACATCATCTTAATATATATAAATCTCGTGTCGCAATGTTTGTCCTCAATGGACTCCTAAACCACTTAACCGATTATAATAAAATTCGCACACCATATGCAGTTCGATCCAACTTGAGAGATAGGATAGTTTAAACATGTAGGTACCACGGGTGAAGCCGGGGCGGACCGCTAGTAATACTATATTATTTACAGGTCCACGCAGAAAACGGTAACATCATAGCGCGTAACACAGAAAAGCTCCTTGCCTCAGGATTAACAGGACCCGAGGGTCACCAGCTCTCAAGAGATGATGAGGTGGAAGCAGAAGCCGTTAATCGAGCTTGTGTTATTGCTAACCAGGTGATTAAAACAAATTAATATATATCTTACTAGCTTTCCGACCGCGGCTTCGCCCGCGCATTCCAAGAAAAACCCGCATAGTTCCCGTTCCCGTGAGATTTCCGGGATAAAACCTATCCTATTTCCCGGGGTAAAAAGTAGCCTATGTCCTTTCTCGGGTATCAAAATATCTCTATACCAAATTTCATGCAAATTGGTTCAGTAGTTAAGGCGTGATTGAGTAACAGACAGACAGACAGAGTTACTTTCGCATTTATAATATTAGTATGGATTTTCGTTTAAAGGGGACTTCGCTTAGGATATTTGTGTCACTTTTAGGAGTCTACCCTCTTTGACTTGGTTGATATTAAAATTTAAAAATACCCCACTGCATTTAGTGTTGGCAGCCATCTTGGATTTGATATAGTTGGAACCACCATAGGAATTATGTGATAAATCAAACTCGCTTGAAATAACACAATATTTTTTTTTTTTAATTTTACAATTCTATTATACAATTTAAACTCAGTGACTGACGAATCTTCCCAACTACCCGCTATTTATGTTAAATTTGGATAATCTGTTTTATTAAAATTTAAAACCATACAATAGATATAGTTGAGCCCTTTCATTGGTACTTGGGGAACTAAATTTAAACTATGTATTTTTAAGGTTGAAATATAGTTGAAATTAGGTTATCCTAATAAATATATGAACATAACTAGATTTCCGCCCGCGGCTTCGCCCGCGTTTTCAAAGGAAAACCCGCATAGTTCCCGTTCCCGTGGGATTTCCGGGATAAAACCTATCCTATGTGTTAATCCAAGTTACCCTCTATATGTGTGCTAAATTTCATTGTAATCGGTTCAGTAGTTTTTACGTGAAAGAGTAACAAACATCCATACATCCATACATCCATACTTACAAACTTTCGCCTTTATAATAGTATTAAGAAAGATATTAAAATAATCTTACAGGTGAATGCGCCACTATACATCGTGCACATAATGTCGAAAAGTGCGGTCAAAGCGCTGCGTATTGCTCGCTCGAGACAGAACCCGCCAGTTTATGGTGAAACGTTAGCCGCTACTGTGGGGACTGATGGTAAGTTCTGCCAAAAATCTATATACAGGGTGTCCCACTGATGGTATACTAAGCTCAAAGGAGGTTATAGTTTTGCATACGCTGAGTACGTAAAAAATGATTAAAAATGCTCACATTAGCGAAGCGTTATATGCCGGCTGCGCGAAGCTAGAGAAGAAAACATGAATTTTAAGGAAAAATTGAGCAAAAAAATTTTGGCGTAATTTTGTTGTTTAAGTATTTTTTACGTGATCAGTGTATGCAAAACTACAAGTCCTTTCGCGCTTAGTATACCGATAGTGGGACACCCTGTATATAAAACTCAAAGGTGACTGATATAGTGATTTATCAACGCACAGCCCAAACCACTGGACGTATCGGGCTGAAATTTGGCATGCAGGTAGATGTTAGGACGTAGGCATCCGCTAAGAAGGGATTTCCCGAAATTCTTGCGGGAACGGGGAAAAACGGGGTTGCACGTACAAAGTCGTGGGCGGAAGCTAGTAATATAATAATATGGTTCTACTTATACTGGTTATATTATTGGCTAGGATTAAGGTTGATTTTGAAGAAAAAACAACCGGCCAAGTGCGTGTCGGACTAGCTAACGGAGGGCTCCGTACATACATGTTTTTCATTATATGTTATTTTAAATTTTATACTTTTTGTAATTTTTCCTTTATATAAGATGCTTCGTACAAAATTTTGACTCGAAACATTTATTTATTGAATTAAACTTCTTTTAGAACCAATTTTAAATTATCATAAACGTAGATTTACCTTTTACCAGTTCGGAAAGCAGTATCTATAGAGAAGAACCGATAAAATTCGTACAAATTAGGTATAAGTATGATTTTTAAGGAAAAAAAACGTAATAAGACGTTTCCACTGACGAAAACACTAAACAGTTGTCTTCTTATCATCACTACATAGTATAAAACAAAGTCGCTTTCTCTGTCCCTATTTCCCTATGTCCCTTTGTATGCTTAAATCTTTAAAACTACGCAACGGATTTTGATGCGGTTTTTTTTAATAGATAGAGTGATTCAAGAGGAAGGTTTTAGTATATAATTTATTAGGTTTTAGACAAAGCGGGCGAAGCCGCGGGCGGTAAGCTAGTCAGTAATAAATGTGATATTAGAATCCAATTCACGATAGAAGTCACACAGATACTTTTGTAACTAATTTTGACAAATACAATTCAAAATTCACGCGACTACAGTGCTGCGACTTTATAGAATGAACTAATTTTGACAACGACGATCCTTGAATCTTGCCAAAGAAGTTTCACTTCTGACACGTGTGCTTTGCACACTTGCTCTTTTTTTCTATTCTTTAAACGTATTATCCATATATATTTCAGGTACACATTACAAAAATGCATGTTTCCGTCACGCGGCTGCACATGTGTTATCGCCCCCACTTCGCCCGGACCCCGACACGCCTGAAGCCATTGTACAGGCGCTTGCTGAGTGAGTATAGTTTTAAATAAATAATAAAATAAAATAAATAAATATTCAGGACAATTTCACACACGGCACAATCTGATCCCATACTAAGCTTTCGCTTGTGTTATGGAAACCATATGGCTGATAAACATAGATATATAATTTTTTAAATAAATAATTATATAGATAATTAACGCCCAGACACAGAGCAAATATCTATGTTCATCACACAAATATTTGCCCCGGGTGGGAATCGAACCCACGACCTCTGGCTTGCAAGGCAGGGCCACTACCAACTAAGCCAACCGGCCAGTCAGTGGTGGCCAAATGGTGATTTATTGGTGTATAATGGTGGGAAGGTTTTTTATCACGTTAAAAAAGATGTTGGTACATAGAAATTCAATGTGTGTGTCTTAATTGTTTTTTACAAATATAGGTACCATTATGTGCCCTGTTTGAAAATTCTAACTTGGCCCTAATAATGGTTAAAATCCTTTGAATTATTTACAATCTCATCTCATTTATAGCAAAGTAAGGTTTAAATTATAAAATGCATAAAAATACTTGAAATCTTCGACAAAATATAAAAAAAATTGTAATATTTATGTTTTCTTGTAAATTACATTACCCGCAGCCGGAGGCCCCAAAAGAAAACTCAGATTTACTTAGAACTACATTTAATAACTAAATTGAGACTTTTACACCCATGTCTGCACGATGCAGACCGGAGTTAAAGAATGAATTTATACATTTTAATAATTATAAAGACGTAAGCTTGGATGCTAATTCTGGGAAATCGCACCCACATTCTATTCCCGTGCGAACGGCGTATTCAGCAGTTTCGTATGAAGGCAGGGCCGTAACTCCTCCCGCCGAAGTTCAGCGACCATTTTTGAATTCTGTGAAAAAATATTGCTGGAAGCTGGGGCTCATCTGCTCATCTGTGGTCCTCTATAAAGTATGTGTCGATCTGCGTCACATCGTGTACCAAATGGCCAAAATTAAGACTGCACCAACCAGAATTATGTATATAGGGATAGTGGTTTGATATATTACAGGATCCTTTTCTATAGCGATAGGGGTTTGCATTAAAACTGGCTATTGGATTTTGTGCAAATCTTCCAAATTAACTGAGTTGGGAATTTCGTATCTTGTATATTTATTTCTAATGTCCTTGATATCTGTACCGCTTATCTTCAGTCAGTGGCTGTTCCTTAATTTTGTCATTTACATTATAGGTCTTGAAATTCTCCGACTCGAACATACATCCAGTAGGTATAGTTAATAAGAATGTACCTTGGAGTATCACGAAGTCCTCTTGTTGCATATATAGTGAGATTTTAGATGAGCGTGGTAAAGATAAGTAATGTCGTTCATCTAATACTTGCGTCGTTTCTTTTGTGAGTGAAATTACTGTCGTCTCGCAGGAACTATTTAAGGTTTGATTCTGAATCTGAATGAAGTCCTGAATACAGTCCGGCTTCGTCTGAATTTGATTGTTATTTCATTCACAGAGATACCAGATAATATTATACATTCAGCCTCTATGTACAAGAATGAGTTACTGTTAGTTGCTATATAGGGATAGGAAGGGATGAGGGCCTGCCCATTCTTTTTTGGAAAAATAGCTAATAGTCCGGGATACATCGCCCATTTTTGCAAGTGATTACTATCAAGCTAATTTTTCGTGAGTAGCTTTATTTTGATGAGATGCCCAATAATTTCATGTACGAAACTCTCGATTGTGGTAGCTACCAGAGGAAACAAGGATAAAATATTTTGATTTGATGTTTCTCAAATATTAATTACTAACTGAATGTTTTTTTTTTGTTCAATCTCAAGATAATTATCTAAATTATTCGAAAAAATATTTGTCCTACAAAATCTATGGTTTGATCAAAGAGTCCCCCTTTCCAATGTGTATCGATAACGAAGTCATCATCAATGATTACTAACCAGCTGATTTTTTTATTTTCACTTATTTAATACTTATATAATTCAACAGACATATTGTCCTACAAATTGCGTAATAAATATTTGAGAACCGTCAAATCAAAAATTTTTATCCTTGTTACCTCTGTAAGCTACCACAATCGAGAGTTTCGTACATGAAATTATTGGGCATCTCATCAAAATAAAGCTACTCACGAAAAATTAGCTTGATAGTAATCACTTGCAAAAATGGGCGATGTATCCCGGACTATAAATGAAATAAATCAAGAATATCTGTAGAAACTAATGGAAATTTAAAAATTATTACAATTTGCTTATTCGAACAGTAGTATCCAGGCTTAAGTATATTATAATATAGGGAATATTTATCTTATATTTGATTCTTAACATAAATTTTACCTACCTAATTTCTTAATCATCTTCCTAACTGTTTCCATAACTAACATAGAATGATGATTAGCCAACTTAATGTATCAAATAAGATTATTGTCATTTAATTTTTTTTAGAATTGAATTAATGTGAAATTAATTTTCTTTTGATTTTCCACTATATGAGAAAGAATAGATGGCTGTTTTAAATCATTAACTACAATAGTTGATGATATAAACTGAATGCTGATTTTTTTTAAAAAGCTTTAATGAAATTGTCATATTTTATATTTTATAGCATCTTTGTAATCCAAATTAATACCGCTAATACCTATGATGATCGATCCTAATCTTCACAGTCAGTAAAAGCACAGTGTGTAAAGTTCGGATCATATGTATACCGATAAGGCGATTCACTATAATTGTAAGGGCCGATTTTTCAATGCTTGGATAAAACTTATCCGTCCAATAAAGTATTACACGATAATATTATAATGTCACGTAAACTTTCAAATACGGGCAATTAGAATACGTTTTTAAAATGGTAGTTTTATACATTATTCGACGAATAAGTTTTAACCAAGGATTGAAAAATCAGCCCTAATACGAATAATTCTCGGAATAAAAGTCAGGGCCGTACTCAGTTGGATATAATTCGTGCATATTCATTTCACGCATTTTCAAATAATTTTGTGTTAAAGGTAAACCTCTAACGGGTTTCGAATTACTTAAATGCTTTTCTATCATTTTTACTAATTATTAAAATTATTTTTATTCCGTAATAAGATGCATTTATTCGTCGTAAAAAATTCCAAAGATTAAATGAAATGAAATGAAAAATTTATATTTCACAATTTTTTAACGCTTTTTCAATTGAAATCGGCCGCATATATTGAATTCTTGAACCTAAGGCCTCCTATAAACCGCAAATAAAAGCTTGTAGAATTATTAATGTGTCGCAAATGCCAAATTATTATATAGAGTGGTTTTGTCTTTTTGATCCTGAAATTATTTATTAATGCATTTTGAATGCCTACTCAATTTTGGGTATGCAATTCGAGTTAATAAATCGCGCAGCAGAAACGGTAATTTTATTTAATTTATCATTGATTAAGAAATTAGGCTAATCACTACCTTCAGCAGTAACTTTATAATCTAGTTAATCTAATTAATTTTAAAATAAATCTCTACTATTTTCTAAAACTAGTCTACGAGCAGCCTTACTCAATGTAGTGCTCTTGGGAATTTGACTTTCACGGATGGAAAGGAAATTAGTACTAAAAAAATATAAACTAGTAAAAGGAAGCAACACAGAACTATTCTATGTACTTACCAATTAATCTGGTTACTTTTTGGGATCGATGTTTGATTTAGCCTCCAGGCTGCAGAAACCGTAGATTCTGAATACTCGCTTGGGTTTTTAAAAAAAACCGGTCGGCCGCGGGGCCTCGGAACCGATATTTATTTCGGATATCTTCCCGCCGGGCGACCCGAGTATCCTACCGACTGCGCCAATTACATTTCCCGCAGCCGGAGGCCCCAAAAGAAAACTCAGATTTACTTAGAACTACATTTAATAACTAAATTGAGACTTTTACACCCATGTCTGCACGATGCAGACCGGAGTTAAAGAATGAATTTATACATTTTAATAATTATAAAGGCGTAAGCTTGGATGCTAATTCTGGGAAATCGCACCCACATTCTATTCCCGTGTGAACGGCGTATTCAGCAGTTTCGTATGAAGGCAGGGCCGTAACTTGTATTTATGGTGTAACAACAATATTTTTCATTTAATTTCAACTAATATTTCTCTCACATTTTTAGTGACGATCTGCAACTAATCGGTAGTGATAACTGCACCTTCCATGAGAAAGATAAAGAGCTTGGCAAGAACGATTTCACCAAAATACCCAACGGGGTGAATGGGGTTGAGGACCGAATGGCTATTTTGTGGCAGAAGGGGGTTAATACAGGTATGTTTAATGTGAAGATCTTGTTATGAGAATTATTGTAAAAATTCTTGAAGTAAGTCTACCAATAACTTTAGGTATATAAAACTGGAGATTTAAATAACGTTAGCAGGTTTATTTCAATTTTACCATCCAGTATAATAAACCAACGTTTGCATCTTTTCATGAATAACAAAAAATCACTTTCAAGTTAGATAAATCACACTATAATAGACTTATCCCGTTTCTTTTCCATGCCATTATTTCTGTAAAATTTTACTACATTTTCGAAAAACATATTACAAATTTATATTTAATACCATCGTGAACCTTAATATATTACAAATATAACCGACCCATCTGGTCATTCATATAGACTATATATCACTAATAGACCCAATTCTCCATGATGATGAGGATTTCAATCAAATTTGACTACATAAACTAACCAATATTTAATAAATTCATATTTAACCCAGGTATAATGGACCCGTGCCGTTTCGTGTCCGTGACCAGCACGAACGCGGCGCGTATATTCAACTTGTACCCGCGTAAAGGTCGCATAGTGTGTGGCTCTGATGCGGACGTGGTCGTGTGGGACCCGCGCCTTGAGAGGACCATATCCGCTGCTACGCACAAACAGAGCGTCGACTTTAATATATTTGAGGTGAGTAGCGGGAGAATAAAGGCAGAATAGGCAGGATAAAGAAGTAAAATGGTCATTTTACAGGAGAAAATCGTCCTTTGGAAGGTCATTTTCAGGAAAAAAGGTCAAATTGCAGGGAAAAAGGTCACTTTTGCAGGATTAATTGTCATGTTGAGGTAGTAAACTGTCTTTAGTATCTTAAGAAGTCCGTATAAACACGCTAGGGTACATAACAACCTGTACCCCTGTAAGGTTGCTAGTGTCTGGCTCTGATGCGGACGTGGTCGTGTGGGACCCGCGCCTTGAGAGGACCATATCCGCTGCTACGCACAAACAGAGCGTCGACTTTAATATATTTGAGGTGAGTAGCGGGAGAATAAAGGCAGAATAGGCAGGATAAAGAAGTAAAATGGTCATTTTACAGGAGAAAATCGTCCTTTGGAAGGTCATTTTCAGGAAAAAAGGTCAAATTGCAGGGAAAAAGGTCACTTTTGCAGGATTAATTGTCATGTTGAGGTAGTAAACTGTCTTTAGTATCTTAAGAAGTCCGTATAAACACGCTAGGGTACATAACAACCTGTACCCCTGTAAGGTTGCTAGTGTCTGGCTCTGATGCGGACGTGGTCGTGTGGGACCCGCGCCTTGAGAGGACCATATCCGCTGCTACGCACAAACAGAGCGTCGACTTTAATATATTCGAGGTGAGTTCGAAGACAAGGACATTTTTCAGGGGAAAAAGTCATTTTAGGATCATTTTGCAGGAGAAAATGTCGTTTGGAAGGTCATTTTTTAGGATAAAAGGTCAATGTACAGGGGAAAAGGTCATTTTGATTGTCATTTTGTAGGATTAATAGTCATATTGTGGTAGTAAAGTGTCTTTAGTGTCTTAGAAGTACGAATAAACACGCAAGGATACATAGCAACCTGGACCCTGCAAACAACAGGAATTGGCAGAATAAATAGGTAGGACGGTCAATTTGCAGGAGAAAATTTCATTTTAGGGACATTTGCAACAGAAAAAGTTATTTTAAACATCATTAGGGGTAGTAAAAGGTCGTAAGAATATTTAAGGTAATAGTCCCTCATCCAGAATTAATAAATTGCCTTGGTGAATCTATAAATAAAATACCCAATTAGGACCCAAGGTATAAAATTGTTGCAAATATAAATTAAAATTTTTATATAAGTGTTATAAACTTATTTCCTATACAGAAGAGCATATATTTTTTTGAAGTGAAACTTCTTTATCGGGGTTGGAAAAAAATTTAGGTTAACATTTTTTCGTTACGCGTGACATTTTTCCGTTACGCGCCATCTTTTTCTTATCCCTACCACGCGTGATTCGACGTATTTCTGTAAAGTTGCATATAGTAAATTATTTTTTGAAAAATAAGGTCATAAAGAAGTTTCACTTCTTACGTGTGTACACTAGTACACGCACACATTTTTTTTCTACATCTTTTTAACACATAAATGTATCTTTCCAGGGCCAGCACGTAGTGGGCAGTCCGCAGTACGTGATTGTGAATGGACGTGTGTGCCTCGACGATGGGGAGCTCAGAGTTGTTGAAGGTAACTATTTATTAACGTGATAACGTTTTTAAAATCGTTTTAGTCGGGTGACATGTTCAGAAACTTGTGTCACACCAAAACCTCACGAGCGCGATCGCAGGTATAACGAGAGAGAGACGGACCGATCTCCCGTCTCATCTCGAGCGCTGCCACCAATAAGACGTTATCACGTAAACATCTCGATCGTAAACCTTCTTTACAAACAACCAATTTTTTTTTATATTGATACGATCTCTAAATATATTGAATACAGATAAAAGGTTTTTTAATGTAATAAAGGAAAACATTTAGATTGAGAGAGAAAAAGTTAAACATATAATATTTGGTACGTTATTAACACTTCATTCTTTAATTTATTATTTTTGCACTGTCTTTTTTCACCTACCAAATTTATTTAACTGAGCTGGTTACATTTTGTCTGGAAGAGATCACTGCTAAGTGATAAGGCCGCCTAATAAACTGTAGATACTGTGTTTTTGTATAAAATTGTAACATAATTTCCTTTTTGTATGGTCATCAAAATAGTGGCTAAAAGACAAATCACTCATCAAACAACAATATTTTATATTATTAATTTAAACATAATTTTTCCAGGTTTAGGCAAATTCTTAAGTACCCCAGCAAACTGCCCGTACATATACGGCGGGGGTGAGGACATACCCCGCACCCCACAGAAGGTGGACTACCCTGAACCCACCACACCCCACCGGGTCACTAATGGTACACCTACTCATGGTAAGCAATTTATGAGCATTTATTTACGTATTTTTTGTATTAAAATCTTTATGTCATACATAGTTGGATATACGAATCTTTAAATAATTTGTTTTTTAAGCGTAAATTAAAGTCAAAAGTTGGCTATATGCATCTTATTAATGATTAAAAATACAGGGATAAGGGTATAAGGGTAATAAATTTAAAACATTGCACATGTTACATATTGTTAGGTTATTCACTGCTTCTACTGCCTTCAACATCATTACATACTATAATTATATGTAGCTTTGTTTCAATTCCAAAAACTTCTTCATTTATTACAATTCCAGACATGAGCGTGGCCACTAAGCAGCTGGACGGCATGTCGGTGACGTCATCCGGGTGCAGCACACCCACCGGCCGCAAGATGCGCGAGCCCGGACAGCGCAACCTGCAGAACTCCACCTTCTCCATCAGCCGTGAGTACATGCGCTGTAGCCATTGAGGTATTATTATAGAGAGGACACCACGAACAAAATCTGTGCGACAAGCGCGGCGGCGAGGGGGGGGAGTGAGTGACACTTTGTAGATATTCTGCCTCTTATTACTTATAAATTAAAACCAATCAATGTAACAAATAAATATTGGCTTGAGACGATTGACTCTAACTCGTGTTAGAAAGAGTGTAGTAGTGATGCCCTCTCTAGTACGTAGTACATAGTAACTCAATGGCTGTAGCCACTGAACAACTAGACAACATGTCGGTGACGTCATCCGGGTGCAGCACACCCACCCATAACTGATAAAGCAGTATATTTGAACATTATTAATGAATAATATTTTATTTTTCATGCACCTGCTAAGCCATGGCTGCTTATAACAAAGACAATTCAAAAACAGAGTTCAAGCTTCAACAGAACACGTTATTTCCAAAAAAAAAAATACACAAATAATAAATATAAATAAATCACTTTTTTAGATTTATACAACAACGAAATAAAACTAATGTATATTTTTTCTAATTACAGAGGAAATGGAAGGGCTGGAAAAGAAGACATCTGTTCGCGTGAGGAACCCTCCCGGCGGCAGGTCCTCCGGTCTCTGGTAAAAATCGGTAAAAACCGGTTTTTATCTATAACTGGAGTACTAAAAACCGGTATCGTAATGTAAACCGGACGTGACCGCTACACTTTTGCTTGTGAAAAAATGTTAAACTATTTAGTATTTATTAGTTCTCTAAGTTGACATTTTTAGAAACATTGAAACACTATTTTTGTCTGAGTTTGTAAACTTAAGTTAGTTTTTACGAGATTCGTATGAATCAAAAAAATTAATTAACTTTATATGCTTAGTTTAACGATTGCTTATATGAGCTTAAAAATACACAAAACACATTCATTTCATTACTTCAGATTAATTATAATAAAATTGTAGGTTTTCTATTAAACACCTATCCAATCAATAAATTTTTTCTTGATAATTCACAAATAAGTACCAAATATATTTTCACAAGCTAGTGTAAGTTATTTGTTTCGAAATAAATGTGAACTTGAATGTATGTTAACATGTGTTTGTATAATATTTCAAATTTATAAAAAAGCTGCAAAATCTTAATATGCTACATAACACTATTTTTATTGACATCCAATATAAAGGAATAATCGATCTGAATAAACTTTTTTAAAGAAAACTATTATAATATTATACAAACATAAATTTTGTTTGACTGCTTAATTTAATGCATGAACTGATTCATTACAATATTCGTTAACATAGACTGATTTTGTAGGAAAATGTGTTATTAGCAATACACCGTAAACGTATTTAAATTATTCCATGTTGAAAATTCGTAGTAAAATAATCAGGTTAAGTTTTATAAATCATATTATAACCATTGATTATTGTATAACTTAATATTTTTCTATGTTTACTACATTAAACTTTCCGAGCATTTATTTTATTAATTGTCTATGGTTTTTTATTATCTGTGGCATAAAACCATATGAAAATGGAGGCAAAATAACTTGACATTTGTATAACCTAATATAGCACTTGATATACTTAACTTGAATTGTATAATTCACAATTATTGTTTATTGTTTGCATTTTATTTGCACTCCCATGTTCCTATATGTATTCTTTCAAATACTCTTATATGTGAATCGTTACTGTAATGTTTTAAATATACTTTGTATGTTTGTATTAGCAATGTTCGATATTTATTATATTATCTCGCTATTATCTGTAGAGCTTGTAACACAAATATTATTATGTTATTCTCTAAAATGACCAAAGTAGTATGTGCTCTACCTAATTTAACAATAAGATAGAAATAAGGATAATTTTTGACGATCATCAAGCTGTAGAAAATTGTTGGAAAATGTTTTTTGAGCAAAGCGCCATCTATACACAGTAATAAGTACTTAAATTTGAAGAACTGATGGAAGTTTCACACCGGGCTAATAGATGGCGCTGGTTTAAATTCGTAGAGGAATTAGGCGAAAACCACTGACCACCAGTACAAATTTTTAAAACAATTTTACCACTTCATTTACTTACTAGTCCTCGTAATTTCATCACAATTTTATAGTATTTACAATTTTTCTAATTGCCTGTTCTTTATGCATTGTAACAATAAACAATGTAATCGATATTTACTGTGTTTTATTTTAAAATGAATACTGAATTAACCTTACCCTTTCCCTTAACTTTTCCTTTGAGCAAGCCTCAATATCTTGCCAGAAGCCAAGAAGCTTTCTTGAATTAATGACATCGTTAATATTATCATACAGAAATATTTCAGTCGAATATCAATGAGAAATACGAAAACCAACCTTATAAGAGACCTTAGTATAAAGTATCTCTCTCATATACATCATCATAAACGACACAGAAAAGCTAGCTGTTCAACTAGCCTAGCCTCTTAATTAAGCGACGCCTTTCAATGAGTGTTCTAAATGATGCCAGAACCTTGTCAGAAAGTTTAGATTACTCTGGTTGATACAGTAGGTAGGCTTATTCATATAACAGAGTCACCATTCACCAAATAACATTATTTTAATTTACTTAGATTAGGTAAAACAATATTCGATATGTTATCGATCTTAAATATTTCCAAAATTTAAACATTCGAGTTACAGCTTCTCATTAATAAATTCGTTCATTGCATAAAAACGCAATGACATCGCATCGACACCGTTCTCATCATAGACACTCATCTTTCATATTATAAACTAGCACCAGCGTAATTGAGTTTTTCCTATTTATCCTTATGTTCCTGTGTGAATAATAATAAAACTAAAAATAAGCCTAACTTTAACTCCTTATACTTAACATCAGCTATTTGTCATAAACAAAAAAACTATGCTGCGAAAATCATTATTTATGTAAGTATAAAATATAAATAACTAGCTGACCCGACAGACGTTGTCCTGTCTTAGTTAATGAATATAATAGGTCAAACGCGTAAAGGGTTCTAATAAATAATATCGCCGTCTATTGAATACATACTTACTCAATCCAGTCAGCAGATGTCGCCATATTATTATGTAAGTAACGTTTGTACAGAACAGAAAATTGTGACTATCAAAGAATGTACAAATAATAATTTGCAATAAAATAATTTTTGCGACTATGAACTGAAATGTAACCTATCCTATCTTTCAAGTTAGATCAAACTTCACACGGGGTGCAAATCAAATAAAAATCGGTTCAGTAGTCAATCGCGGACAAGTGACACGTACTTTTTAATTTTTAAATATAAAAGATATAGGCATATAGTTACAGGTACTTATATAAATAATGATAACTAATGATTAAACCCAAAAAAAGACTTACTTATTAAGTTTTTGTGAAAGAATTGTATAGGCGTACTAACTACGTCTAAATTTAAATTGATGGTAAAAAAACCGATCCAAATGAAATTCGATAAGAATCGCTTTATTAAGATAATGTGATTTTAAAAATTTCTGCTGAAAACATCCCACGGATGAAATTGTGGAGACGAGTTCAATGTAAAGTTAAAACCATTCTCATGATAATGTTTAGTCTTTACAAATGCAAATTTTCGTAATAACTACTACTTATCTTAACAGGACGAGCTAGTTTTAAATAATTTCATAATTAGGTATAAGGGCATATTAAAAATCAGTTCGGTAAAATTTATCGACGAATGCTCAATGTTAGAGTAAAATTTAATGCTCTAGGTCTAGTCCATACCGACCGCATGAGGTTTTTATAGTATAAATTAATTATGATCAGTAATATGATCAACTGCGAGTTTCAGTAGTAAATAAGTGGAATTTTACATACTACAGCCTTGGACGTACAGATAAAGAAGGAACCTCAAAATGATAGGCTTGGGTATTGTTTCCTAATCATAATTTTTGGATTGTTATTTTTTTGAAGTGTATTTTCAAATAGATGAAGTAACTCTTTCGCTATCTAATATATGGCGCTAATGTAACTAATTCAAATGGTTGTATATTTTTTATTTTATTTCTAAATTTTTGATAACAGACTAGATGCTCGGCCCGGCTTCGCCTGGGTATTTTTTTGTTTAAAATATTTAACTGTTATTATCCTAATCTGACAAAAATAAAACTCATAAAAACCAGTCTGCTCTTGAGATATAAATGGGACAACAGCTAACTCGACTTTTATATATTTAAACAGCATTTACTATTTAGCTGTGAATTAATATGAAGTACTATGATATGTTATAGTTTTGCAGTATAAATGTGTAGTTAAGTTGTGAGTGGTATTTTATGAGTGACAAGTGTAGTGTACTACAGATACGTAGCGAAAATCCACATATTTACTGTAAGTGTTCTAATGTAAAGAAACTGGAGGCTTTTACCTCCATCAATAATTTAGGGTTTAGGTGAGTATAGGTTCAAATAAAAGACAAGAGTACAATTTTATATTGTTTATTAAAATAATATTCGTTCAACTGAACACAAGACATGGGTCCAGACCTAATAATTGAGTTTTCTAATTTGACAAATTTTCCCTACGAAAAATAATAATAATAATCGGCTCCATGCCGTCTGTCTTTACCATCTTAACAATAAAAACAACCTATAAAATCTATCAACATAAAGACCTTTAAGAAGAGGTATTCGGCGACGACACGCCCATTTGTTAAATTTGGCACAAATACAAAATTTTCTGTCCATTCTCTATAAAACTGCAGATGGTTTTGGCACATTTCGCACCACGTTTATTTAAAACCAAAAATAAAATTTCTTTTTCACATATAATATCCGAAAATCCATATAATTTCAATTATAAAAACTTAAAACGTACTTTTACAGGAAAAGCTACATTACATTAAAAAAATATACAGTACCCATATAACTCCAGTATTGCACATTATATTCATGCAACTCGCACTCGATCCAATGTCAAACAATGTTATCCTGTAGTCAATTTAGTCAATGATAATATATTCGGTAAGAGTAAAGATATTTGATATTTCAATCACAAGATCACGATTCTAGTCTGTTAGATATTGCCGTCAACAACGTTAAAATTCTTAATAATAACAATAAAAAAAGTAATTAACAAAAAGTCGCTGGACAAAACAAACATTCCGTGGGCATAATTTTCTCATAATAATAGTAAATGCAATTTCTTCGCCAAAGAACGTCTAACTGCGAATTACAAATTATTTACATTAGCTCTGTTTAAAACAAGGTATACACAGGATGTGTAGGGTGACTTATTGAGTTGGTATTGAACTAATATTTTTTTTAAATTTCCTTTGTTTATATAGCAATAGTGTATGTATATGAATATGTAAGTAGAATAGTACACTTAGGTCTAATATGACACAGTTAGATTAACCTACACTTTATACAGTTACATCATGTACTTACACATATACAGAGATGTTTGGCAAAAATTACTCTTTTATACATACATTGTTACAATTTGTTAAATCATTCAAAGATTTGCGTGTCGAATTTCACGAATTTCATTACATCTCAGTGCATCGTCATTCCATAGATTTTATAAGGCGACAACTATTAATTTCTCGACTCTAGTTTTTAATAAATGCATTATATAAAAGAGGAACTTCTTCCAAACATCATGAATCACTCATACAACGTGCCTATTCTAACCTAAGACAGTCTAACGATTCCGCACAACGGAAAAACAAAAGCCCTTCGCGTTACCTTAAAATACTATTATACACGCGCTCACTGCGAAGGACAAATAAACTAAATACTAAATCTAATGGAACCTTCTAGTGCAGGCCGTTGAGGTTAGATAGGATTATGTTTATATTCTGTGAGAGAGCGAAAATGGCGCGAAACGCCGTCTGTCCACAGATAATGTGTCAAATAAACGTCAGCACAAACTAACAAAAACCGTAAACAGCATGTAAACGTAAATACAAGCGAAATAAAATAAAAATATACTAAGAACATTATAGATTAACGAAACGAATAAACAAAAATCTTCTCTAAGTGAATAACACATTGTCTATGAACAGTTAATTTCAACGATTTGACACTTTGTGCGATAGTTTTACGTCAAAAAGTTTAATATGGTAGTGACTTAAATAAATTCCGTCGCTCCCGAGTCCAAGTTCCTCGTTTTCACCCGTCAGTCGATGGCACAAGCATGTGACTAGTCAAAGATGACACAATAGACTCGACAAGCTCGGAACGAGAAAAATAATTACTTCAAAGTGCTTACAAATCTGAGATCAGTTGAAATGACTGTTGTCGGGACTAACATGTGGTAAGTTTGTTAAGATAAATTTACATTAATTTGTCAATTACAAGATTATAATAATGTACACATTTCGCTTACGGAACGGATGGGTTTTCAGAAATACCGCACATCTGGTCGGGTTTAACGTTAGGCCACGGAAGCTTACAAATCTCCACTATCGTTTATTGAAAAAGTCAATCGTAAACGGACAGATTCGTAAGCGGTGTAAAATAAAATATATACGCACTCACATATCGGTATTTCTAAAAATCACATACCCGCTTAGATTAGCACCCGATTATAACCTTTGAATACCGCTGAAACCAGAGTTTATTACCGTCTATCACAACCGACGCTAGTTCCGCGGCGCCACACAACACTGCACATTGTTCTATTGGAGTCCAGAAACACTTGTACTCGGTTATAGCTTTGATCCGGTGAGGAGCGCGAGAGACGAGACCAAGAAGCTTATATCTAATACACTGGAGATTGCACTATGACCATTAACTTGTAACAAGAAAATATAACCTTGAATGACGCCTGTATGTTTTTTTATCCCTTTCACACCTAACTTGGCAAGTTGGTGTGAAAGGGATAAAAAAACATACAGGCGTCATTCAACGTCATATTTTCTTGTTACAAGTTAATGTTCATACTGAAATCTCCAGTGTATTAGATATAAGCTTCTTGGACGAGACTCGTGTGCAGACGCGAGCGCATCAAAAGGATGACCGAGTACAGGCTTGAGTCAGTCGGTGTCGGGCGCTCGGCGGCGGCGGTCGCGCCCTACGACACGGAGATGGCCTCGTGGCCGGGCCGCGCCCTACGACACGGAGATGGCCTCGTGGCCGGGCCGCGCCCTACGACACGGAGATGGCCTCGTGGCCGGGCCGCGCCCTACGACACGGAGATGGCCTCGTGGCCGGGCCGCGCCCTACGACACGGAGATGGCCTCGTGGCCGGGCCGCGCCCTACGACACGGAGATGGCCTCGTGGCCGGGCCGCGCCCTACGACACGGAGATGGCCTCGTGGCCGGGCCGCGCCCTACGACACGGAGATGGCCTCGTGGCCGGGCCGCGCCCTACGACACGGAGATGGCCTCGTGGCCGGGCCGCGCCCTACGACACGGAGATGGCCTCGTGGCCGGGCCGCGCCCTACGACACGGAGATGGCCTCGTGGCCGGGCCGCGCCCTACGACACGGAGATGGCCTCGTGGCCGGGCCGCGCCCTACGACACGGAGATGGCCTCGTGGCCGGGCCGCGCCCTACGACACGGAGATGGCCTCGTGGCCGGGCCGCGCCCTACGACACGGAGATGGCCTCGTGGCCGGGCCGCGCCCTACGACACGGAGATGGCCTCGTGGCCGGGCCGCGCCCTACGACACGGAGATGGCCTCGTGGCCGGGCCGCGCCCTACGACACGGAGATGGCCTCGTGGCCGGGCCGCTGCGCCGCGCGGGGCCACGACTGCGACGTGAGCTGGTTGACGGACAGCGGGTTGTTGGCGTCGCGCGGGTTGGTGCCCACGGGGTTGCGGGCCGGCGGCGGGTCGGACGCGGGCGAGGCCAGCGAGGACAGCGCGCTGAGCCCGCCCGGGCTGGACGCGGAGTTGAGCGGCGTGTCGGTGTCGCTGGACGCGTCCGACAGCTCCTCCAACTTCACGTCCTCCTCAGAGCAGGGCGACTGCGGCGTCGCCAGCGGCAGCCCCGCGCCGCCCGCCGCCGCCAGCGCCTCCATGTAACGGACGCACTTCTTCTTCCGCCTGTAACACCACATTACACATATTAATACCAAACATAACTAAGATGAGAAAGAAAGAAGAAAAAAAAAATTACTAAGACCCTTATGAAAATGCTATTCAGTATCTAATGCATCTGGTTGATGCTGTTACAGAAGAAAATTTAGATAGTAGTTATCAGTATTAAAGATACTTTGAAAATTAAAGATGAATAAGTATTTTGATAAGGGTCTTATTACAATGCTCTCAACGGATAACAACAAAAACAAAATTATAACGATCCTATGTCAAAAGCCTAAAAAACAAAAACAAAACTGTTAACTAAAAACCATGCTGAGAAAAATGTTAAAAATAAAGAAAAACGAAAACTAATACATGACGCTCATGCCGCATAAGAAAAAAATCAACTAAAGACATCGAAAGCTAAAACTAAGTTCAACGTCGTTTCGATACACACAAACATAACCAAAAAGCATTAATTAAAATCTAAATACAATCTTTGATATTATCGTCAGACACACAGACATAAAAACCTTGCATTCATAACACATAACTGAAAAATAATTCTGTCAGTTACACTTGAAATCGAAACAACTAAACATCGAGACCACGATACGTCTTTAATTCATCATGAATGAGCACAGAAACAACGCTACAACAGTTGTCATTGCACCATTCGATTCTTTACAATCCAAGCTTATGTAAAACACAAAAATTGACAGTACAAATGAAGTAAAGACGTCTAAAGTCCATGCCACAAAAGCAAACAAAGTCGCGCTACGAACTGACCGTGTTTCCGGCGGCGAGAGGCCGGCACTAGAGGTTCACATAGGTGGGTTCCTGTGGGGGGCTCCCGACCAGGCTGGCGGGGGGGAGGGGGGTGGCTGGCTCCGGCCGCAGGAGCCCCAGACCACCTGATACCATTACGCTACTTGACTCAGGACTGGTTAGTCAATAATACGATAAATACGATAAGAAATTCAATATGATAGAGATACAATTTTTAGAAAAGGAATAGTAGAAAATGATGAAGAAGATAGGAAATAAGATTCAAGCAGATGATAAAAAAATGGATAAAAAGATGAGAGAGTTAATATATTTAATAATGTAAATGCATATTTAGTAATGTTAGGAAATGGGATAAGTAATGATGAAATGAATGGAGGTTATAAATATAACAGATAAGAAATGGTTATAATAAAAAGGAAAATATGTAATGTTTCAAAGTATTGAGTCAAGTTGCATACGGTAACAGTTATGAACAATAGTATGAATTATATAAAACAGTGTCACCAATAGTGCCAGCGGTATCCAGCATCGATCCGTGAGAAGCGGCAATCATGAGTGGAAAAAACACTTCGATAAGTAACAGTTTGATACACTTTAATAACATCTTAACTCTAATGTTTCGGTAATTCGTATAAAAGCGAGCGATATTCAGAAAATGTGTCAAGATTTTTTTGAAAGCTTTCTTCGACAAATGATTGCCCCGTCTCTGATCTTGTTAACAGCTATTTCTTCTAAAACCTATTAAACTACGTCGTCCACACTTTGTCTACTTTCAAAAAAATCTATTTCGGTTCATTCTACATTCGACTTTATTTCTTTGTGAAAAGACACATTTTCTGAATTGACATCAGCTTCGCTTTAATTCAATTTCCTTATTACACTAATTGCCAGAGCGCGCCGTAACAAGATATTTAGATAACAAATATCTTTCATTGAAATAAACACAACAACAACTACTAAATATTCAATAACGTTCAGTCGATATCAAATAACCATGAAAATAAAATATATGTTACAACCAGGCTCGTCTCGCGGAATAAAATAAACACGAAAAAGATAAGCCAAGTCTTTCCACATAGAAACAATATAAATTGAAATAATAACCGAGAGAAAACTTGCGGTTGGTGAAATATTGAACATTTTTGAAAGCAAAAAAAATAAAATAAAAAAAATAAGAAAACCATCTAAATACCCACCTGCAAGGTTTACACCATTGGTTCTGTTGATCGAGACCGTATCTCGCTCGACATTTCTTCAAGTTATTTCCTGAAAGTTTTACATTTTACACGTTAGTCTCTGTTATGTTGAAATGGGAATACACGTGAAATCGAGTGAGCAGTGATGGCAAAACAAAAAATATTTATATCGCAAAATAAATCAAGAATTGTACAATTGCAGTTACGATTTAGAGGTGACTTTAAATTTGCAAATTGTAATAATATAAAAGGCCATAATCGCCGTAATGAGCAAAAGAAAATGGACGGAAAATTATAATCTAAGCTTCTTAAAATATAATGCTTAAACTAGAAATAACAAGAAAGCCACATGCACCACCACCGACATGCTCGTTAGTCAGACATGCAGGGACAGGATCGGGACAGAAAACAAAACAGGGCGTGGAAAAAACATTGGTTTAAATAGCACTCTACTCGCATATAACATCGAAACAAAAACTCTAACTACGCTATATTGCTAATCGAAAAAAAATCACAAATAAAGTTGACGCTCATAAGCAAATTGAAGCAGAATAGGTTCTCCGGAATCAAAATAAATGTATATTATCTTGGCCAATATCATTGTGAATAAACACCGCAGACACAGAAGCATCGGCAGCTTTCGTATTAAATAAAGATTATATCAGTTCGACGGTCGGGACCCGGCGTCCAGTCCACGCTCGGGCGGACGCAATGCCATAGCAGGACCTCTTCATGCATACGGTATTTCACACTACTCCTTTGCATACTCGATATATTATTTCAAGAAGGCTGTCCCAGCCTTTACACTGAGCACATGTGTACAGTCCCTGCGAAGCGATTACTCTAGTGTTGAAATGATGTTGACTGAAACATGCACGCTCCCCGGCACGCGGCACGTCGGGCGGGACGGAAAGCCAAAAACCGGGACAACCTTCGAAGGAGTGCCACTTACATCAGGGTATGTCTCATATAGTAGCATTGTAATTACAAAAGAAAAAATAAATAAATGCCATAAATATTAAATAAAAATGCTGATATTATCTACAACCTGTACCCCTTCAACCATAGACATTCGGCAATATTTCTACATCGCTCCGTTGATTTGGAGCGAAGTTCAAAGCAATTGAACTCTGGGTGCGGCCGGGACGGGAGCGGGGCGGGGAGGGGAGGGGAAGGCAACCGACGTCTCTAGCTAATCCTTTATTAATTGACCTCATTTTTAATGAGCCTGAACGACGGCCCATCGCGTACGAGACGTCCGTTGCTGACCATGTGAGGAAAGCGGATCGTGACCGAGTTTTGTAATATTTAAATGATTCGACTGTAGCCTGTCAGCTGTTTAGCGGGAATGCGGGAGGGAGGCGGAGAGGAGTGGCTGCGGTCGTTGAAAGGCAATACCTCCATCGGTTGTCTCCTGTTTTCGTTTCCTCTTCTTGCCCCTTTGCGTATTAGCCCTAGACGACCAATCGGGATAGAGCTGCATGTGCAGTTGGCGCTCACGCCGCGCCAACTCGTAATACTTGGCTTGTTCCTCGCGGCCAAGGGCATGCCACTGTACCGAACGCCGCAATATGGAAAGAAAAGAGAAATGCACTTCGACGGTGGTTCGCGACCGCGCCCTATATCTGGTGCTAGAAAAACAGCCCGCTCTGAGCGTACCCCATTACAATTTTGAACCTACTACCGCCCCAGTAATGAGAATGGCCAATTAGTTCCTCACAGAACCTATTCTGCGCTCGTGTCGCGCTTCGACATAGATCAAACCAATATAGTTTCCGATCGGCGAACGGGATTGGGAACACGAGTACACGTCACTCGACGACTACAATACACAGAACACGCAACAGCTAAAGCGCGGGGCGAGGTCCGGGCGAGTTCGGGCGCCGGGACCGCGCCCCGCGCCCTGGACAACGGTTCCGGCCGCTTTTCTAGCACAGGCACCACCGGCCGCCGTACTAACACATTAGAGTAACACCACACACGCACACTCACATACAGGGACGGGTCGCGGGTCACGGGTGCTTGTTAACGAGCCGGTTAGTTCGTGTTAGGAGCCCTGGGCGGCGCAAGCAGAGTCCCCGGGCGTGTTAGTGAGGGAGTGCGAGTCTCGCTCGGGAGGGGAGGGGTAAGCGAGTGTACAAGCGTCGACGTGACGACCCATCCCCCGGCGGGTCTCCAAGGGTCCAATACCTCCCAGTTCGGCGGGACCGCGGTCCTTTTTCCGCTTTTTCTTTTTGGAACCGTAACCGTAGTTGTCCCTGGCGCTCCAGCCGGGGTACAGCTGCATATGGAGCTGCCTCTCTTGTCTCGCTTTCTCATAGTACTTTGCCTGCTCCTCACGACTCAAGGAATGCCACTGCGTACGATGATGTTATTGTATTACGGGTTCCCCAGCGAAGTGGAGCCGTGGAAGGCCAAGCAGCTTGGCCGTCCACGCTGCTACTCTTGTTAGGAATAAGACGGTGGGCGCGGTTCCGCGAAGCGCTTATTATTATTCAGAACATAGCTAGTAGATGGCGATCGCAGTCCATTGTCTCGCGACGCGGCTCTGTTTACGCGAGCGTCGGCGCGTCACGAATCGTATTCCTAACAAGATTAACAATGAGCACATCATCAAAACAGATTCATTTGGGGAATAATTCCAGGAAAATCAACATTGTTGACACAGGTGCGTGAAAAGTAACCGTATAAGATTTCAAACGAATCATACGGAACGGGAGCGTATGTAAAAATAAATTTATTATTATACGGATTGTTGATTTCTGCCACAATCGAGATATCTCCATCAAATTATGTAATTATTTGAACTGTAAATTATTTTAAAATTAAAATTTCTTAAAAGAACAAAACTTCAAAAAAAATATAATCATTATTCATATCAAAACAAACTCAAACTAAAAGTAATCAACAAAAAAATAAACCTTCTCTTAATTACGTACTTTAATCATAAAAATATTAAATTTATCCTTTACTTTAACTTCCAAAAAATCTCAAAAAGAAAAAAAAAATCCACAAAAAATCATAAAAAATCTCCTCATATAGCAAGAACCAACCAGCTTATACTGCACTCACCCGTCTGCCCAGTATCTGGTTGATGGCCGCTGACTCCTTGAGGGTGCACTCAGCGACCACCTTCGCCCGCATCTCCTTCATGTACAGCATGAAGGCGTTCAGGGGCTTCTTGATGTGGGGCTTCTTGTTCTGCTCTTTGGAACTGCTGGTCACGTCTGAGGGCTTGTCGTTTGAACTGCTGCTTTTCTCTTGCGACCTGGAAGTGGTGGTGATATTGGTGATGAATAGTAACGTCATTGTCATCACCAATCTATAAAATTTCTCTGTAGAGTACAGAATGGCGCAAGGTTAAAAATACACATTTGTAACAAGTAGGTTCATACAGTTTTCTATTCTTTAAAAATTTATAGGTTCACACAGTTTATAGGTTAATCTCTATCGATATATGAATCCAAGACCTAATGTTTACGATAAAAAACGAACTTTTTAAATTGATCTTACTAATGCTGTTTTTTTGTGAAATGTACTTCATAAATTAAATGTAATTCATTTAAAAAACAGTGTTAAAATTTAAACATAATGCTACTTTTCGACACACAATTATTAAGCAAATATTTCTAAAATACAGTTCAATGAACTACACACCAAAAATGCAACAACCAATTAATTTGAGAACCGGATAATAATCGAGAAGATAACACGAAATAATCGATGTAGGCCGAATCTCCCACATCGATACAAAATCGATTAACATAACCGAGGTGTTAACGACACAGACAGACGACAATAAACAAGCGAGCGTCCGGTTGGATAGAGGCGTTTCCGGTGTGCACACCGACATACAAACACTTGTCTGTTACACCGTACAAATGGGATTTGAACTAAAGATGATGTATTCATTGAATGGACTTTGATAATTCATTTGTATTTTATGTGATAATTTTATTGAAGTCGATAATATAGTTGGTTCGATTTTCATTAAATTCTGTATGATATTAATAATTTTTAAGTAGGATTTTTATGCATTTTTCATAGCGACTAATTTTTAATGATATATCTACTTAAAATTATTAACGTCTAATATTGTTTTGCTAGCCAACGTGTTCTTATTTTACAATGAAGAAGTAGATACATTAAAAAGAAAAATAGTATTAAAATTAATAATCACGAAAGAAACAAGAATCCTGAATAACGACTTCCTGTGACCGCAAGAATAGAATCTATAAAATATATTGTCACCATTATATAGTGCGCTTTTACACTGGGACTGAGATATCGAAGCGATAAATATTATTTGGGATGAAAATCTTTGTAATACTTAAGCTTGTTTAAAAGAAAATCTGGTATTATATGTAATGATTTGAAGTTATAGTCCATTGAATAAAAAGTTCTAGAGTGCGTGAGTTAGTAACGTAAGATGTTTCTTCGGAAACATGTCAAGAGTCCCTAGGTAATAAACATACTAAAACCCCGGGACACTAGGAGGAGCCCCGGAGTGGGGGAGGGGGGGAATGGGTCCATTTTTTTCATTTTTCGCTTAAATCTCAAAAACGGTACATGTTAGAGAAAAACTTTCAAGGAAAAGTTGAAAGGCCATAAAATTATCTACAAGTTGTACCTAAATCATTTTTTCCTACATCCTACCGTTTCTGAGTTACACGCAGTAAAAAATGATTTTTGCTCAAACAATTTCCCCATTCACATCAATCGATCAAAAAATATTTCTTTCTTCCAAAAAACTCAAATATGCAACTTGTGACTGATACTGATAGATTGCTCTTAATTAGGTCTATAATTGGTAAAATAAACACATTCCTCCATGGAAGCCTTTAGGAGGAACCGATTGTCAAAATATTATATTATTAGGGTAGTTTGAGTTACTGAACTTGATCTTTTTATTTTTTTCTTCCAAAAAACTCAAATGTGCAACTTGTGACCGGTACTGATAGATTGCTCTTAATTAGGTCTATAATTGGTAAAATAAACACATTCTTCCATTGAAGCCTTTAGGAGGAATCGATTGTCAAAATATTATATTAGGGTAGTTTGAGTAACTGAACTTGATCTTTTTATTTTTTTCTTCCAAAAAACTCAAAAGTGCAACTTGTGACCGGTACAGATAGATTGCTCATAATTAGGTCTATCATTGATAAAAATACCAGATTCCTCCACGGAGGCGTTTACGGGGAATTTAATTTTATTAGGGTAGTTACGATACTTGAACTTTTTATTTTTTTTCTTCCAAAAAACTCAAAAGTGCAACTTGTGACCGGTACAGATAGATTGCTCATAATTAGGTCTATAATTGGTAAAATAAACACATTCCTCCATGGAAGCCTTTAGGAGGAATCGATTGTCAAAATATTATATTAGGGTAGTTTGAGTTACTAAACTTGATCTTTTTATTTTTTTCTTCCAAAAAACTCAAAAGTGCAACTTGTGACCGGTACAGATAGATTGCTCCTAATTAGGTCTATCATTGATAAAAATACCAGATTCCACCACGGAGGCGTTTACGGGGAATTAATTTTATTAGGGTAGTTACGATACTTGAACTTTTTATTTTTTTTCTTCCAAAAAACTCAAAAGTGCAACTTGTGACCGGTACAGATAGATTGCTCATAATTAGGTCTATAATTGGTAAAATAAACACATTCCTCCATGGAAGCCTTTAGAAGGAATCGATTGTCAAAATATTATATTAGGGTAGTTTGAGTTACTGAACTTGATCTTTTTATTTTTTCTTCCAAAAAACTCAAAAGTGCAACTTGTGACCGGTACAGATAGATTGCTCATAGATAATTAGGTCTTTCATTGATAAAAATACCAAATTCCACCATGGAGGCGTTTAGGAGGAATTGAATTTTATTAGGGTAGTTACGATAATTTAATTTTTCACCTTTCATGGGATGTAGCTCGAAAACGGCTGCGAATAGAAAAAAATGAATACTGAACTGCGAATAAAATTATGGCCTTTCAACTTTTCCATGAAAGTTTTTCTCTAACATGTACCGTTTTTGAGATTTAAGCGAAAAATGAAAAAATGGACCCATTCCCCCCCTCCCCCCACTCCGGGGCTCCTCCTAGTGTCCCGGGGTTTTAGTATGTTTATTACCTAGGGACTCTTGACATGTTTCCGAAGAAACATCTTACGTTACTAACTCACGCACTCTATACCCCCCTTGGAGGGACTCATTCAATGGACTATTATGGAATACAATATGTGTAAAAAAAAATTAGTCCAGAAGTTTTGCAGGTACAGAAAACATTGAAGATATTATAAACAAAATTTATGATATCAAAGTTGTATAAGATCCCAACAAAACTAATTTCATAATTTCAACATTTCTATAGTAAATTACACAAAAATAAAAAAATAAATTAATAACTTGTATTTCTTCGATATCGAGTGTGCTAGTGTGCACGCGCCCTTACCTAACTGGAACGCATCAAATATAGACTTTTCATTAGATTAGTTCTCAGAAAACACCAAATGAATGTGTAACTTCCTTTATGTAGAAGTTTAAAAATGTGTAAAACTAAAAATAATAAAAAGGAGTAAATAGAAATGGATTATTATAGATAGTTTCCGTTCGTTTGAATTAATATGTATGTACGTTATTTCTTATTCAAATAAGTAATAACTTTAGATTATTTCATCTTATCTTTGTATTCTTTATTTTTTGTTACAACAGTTATTTTAAAATATAAAAATGAAAAAAATAAATGAAAATTGAATTGAAAAAATTTGTGTAATAAATGAATGGGAATATCTTATTTTGTTTTTCTCCATTCATATCCTAAACACCTACATCATTAATTATTTACCCAATTAACCTATAATATAAGCCATGACGTCATAAGGTTAAAATGGCGAGCACTCATCAGCTGATAAAAATATTTATAGAATAGTATTTTCCTCATAACCTTGGCCAAAAATTATTCTCCGATAAACATTAATATTGAAAGAAAACTTACCTTACCTAACAATCTATAATCTATGACATAAGAGTTCATCGAACTCTACGTATGTACATATACGAACAAAAGCTAATTTTCGTAAAAATCAATGTCGTAAGTTAATCTCAAGCGGTTAGTTATCGCGAGACATTGTGCCCGTTACCTCGCTCGTCTCATATATCATCTTAATTAAATTTCTCCGGCGGCAGCTTATTTACATGATTGTACCTGTGTGCGCGGTGTGAGTGCGCGGGAGATTTGCGCGGGAATCGAGATTTTTTATTTCAAAATGGCGCATATTTTTAGGTGTTTAAACTTTTTGTTGAAAAGCTATATTGTGAGGAAGGATTCCGTCGATGGTCCATAAATAAAATGTAGGTAAGGTACCTATTTATGGGCAGGATTTACAGTTTATACGTATTTACTTACTGAAAATATAAAGAGTAGTTTTGTTCGTTACTTATAACTAAGTTAAGTTATATATTAAATAATAAATAAGTTAAGTTTTTATAGTGAAACTGTTATTAATAGCTTTTATTTTTTGACAGACTGTAATTATTTTTTTTTAATCCATCCCGCTAAAACTGCGACCACACGCTCGCATGCATGTATGGAAGCTTGCGCTAAACGAGTGACGCGTTGAGACTTGAGAGGTGTAATATTACAAATAACACGCCATTCACTTGTTTTCGTATGAAATATTCCTTTTTATGAGTGTTGAATTAACTTTTAATTCTGTATAAATATGTGGGATTATATATTTATATAAACAAAGGTAGATTTTTTGGACAAAATTATGTGTATCAAGCAAATAATTTTTTCCTTTCAAATATTGGGATTAAGTAAAGGTTTTAATTGACAAAAAATATAAGTAAAGAAGAATGAACATTTTTTAAATAGGTCCATATTAATTTTTGTTTGCTTGTCTGAATGAAGGCAATACTGAATGAATGTTATACATAAAAAATAACGTACTGTTAATTTTTCTATATTAATATTATAATTACATCAAAACAATTAGATATGACACTATCAGAATGTTATCTAAATAGTTCTCAGTCGTGAGAACATTCACACAAATGAAACGCATGCCAATTAGATACATTCCTTTGTTTTAATTAAACACATTATGCCAAAAAGATAACGTAAAAGTATGAAATTTAGCGTATTAATGTTTGTTTTAGCATAGAAAACTGTTATAAGTATAAACTAAGTCCTAGAATATATTTAATGTGTATTCTTTTAATACTTAACTATTGTATGTAAATGATAAAAAATCTAATAATTTCTAATGATTTTAAAATGCTCATTAAAAATAATAAATTTCCACATAAAACATATTTCTTCTAAAAATTTACAAAAATTAGCTATAAAAGGTTACTTCATTTTTACTTTTCGACTAATCACCATAATTTAACTACAATTTAACGGAATATTAACTAAAGAACATGTTTAATATTTTTTTATAGAATTTATAGAATCAATTAGAATGTAAACTACAATTAGTTAACATCTGTCCCGCGCCCCCGTTATCGTACACTTTGATAATATCACCCCTAATGGATGTAATAATATAAGTTGAAAAAAACGGAAAACTTCAAGTCTGTCATGTTTACAAGATTATCGCATTATGAAGGGGTTTTTTTTATTTAATACTGAAAAATGAGACTTTTTGTATGATATTAGTATTTTCCAATCAAAGATCGTCAGTGCCACTTTCTTTAAATATAGAGCAAATAAAAAAATGCTTGCTTCATACAACTTATAACTTAATTTCTATAATCAATAATAATGAACGACGTAAACTATTTTTAATTTTAGGCGTAAGTTTACATGTATATTTATACAGAATTATATATAATATAAATCATGATAGCAAATCCTTCGAACAAAAAAAATCCAGCAAAGCAACGCAAGTTTGAAAAATAAAATAAATAAAAAAACATAATTGCTTTTAACATTTACACATGTATTATTAGCTCGATAGAAACTTCAAAATCACACCCTCAGCTTATCTCTCCAATCACCCTTTTGTGCACAATCTAATTTGTAAGCCATCGACAAACGGACAAATTGTTTTCAATATTATTACTTGCGCGTGACTCGCGTGGTATTAAAATGCTACACGTAGTTTTAGTGCTCTATTAGCTAATTTTATTGTTCGTAGAAATAGTGTTTGCGATTTTATGTATCGGGAATTAAAAGTATTAAATAGTATTAAAGCTGTATATATAACTAACTAGCGGTCCGCCCCGGCTTCAGTTGTAGCTCAGTGGTGAGGACCTAGGACTTCAAATTATAACGGGCTGGCGATAATACGATAACGTATGTATTATCAATTTATTTCTGAAAAAAATTAGCTTATTTCTCTTACCTTGAATGGTGTGTAAACAGGTCAGACTTGGAGGGTGGTGGAGGGACCAGCGCGGGGCCCAAACCGAGCCCCAGACCCCCGCCTAGTGTCGGCGAAAACCGGTATAATTCACTGTAGAAAAAATGATTATTAATATTTCGTTAAAATTAATAAGACTTAATAGACATATTTGTTTGTCTGGCTACATGGGTAGAATCTGAATTGGAACAACAAAGTCTACATTTTGAAAAAAAAAAACACTATAATCTCTTCTCTTTGTGATATTAGTTTAGGCTGTAGGTAATATAGGTAGATTCACATGAACACATTTTTTTTCTCGCGATTTCGAACAGTCGAAATATCGAACTTGTGTACATTTCATGTTGTCATGTCAATTAAAATTATTTAAGTATACTTTACAGTAGTTCTCTCTTGCACAAAATTTCACCACCAGATACGAAACAACAATTTTAAACATACACTCTTACGATAAAAAAAAATGATAAAAGTAATAAATTACAATAGGAGTCAAAGATAAGCTGAAAACCATTTGTGAAATTAAGAAGTCGTGTACGATTCATAATTAGCCGATTATCGACATCGATAATCGTTATGATCGATGTTTTCTGCGAATTTCGAACAAATACATTGTAGAGATTATTTTTTATCTGCTTACGGAATATTTTGATTCGTGTTTTTTACTTGTCTGTAATAATGTTTGAATTCACACTGAATATGTAATGACATTTTGTAATGTTACTTTTTAAAACTAAATTTAATATTTTGTCTACTAGTTAAGTATTAAAACTTAGAATACAGCCTAACCGCGATAGGAATATTCCAATGAAAGGTTTTCGTGGGTTATAAATTTATAATTAGCCACATATTTTTAATTATCAATTATCATGTTATCACAAATCTAAATTTCGAACAAAATCTTTATCAAATTATATTGATATTATTAAATCTTCATTTACCTACTCGTCTTTCCTACACCCTATATATATATAAAACGTAACAAAAACTTCTTCAGCTCTTTGTCTACCCGTCTACTGATCTATTCGTCTATTAGTACTTACCTTGATAGACTAGATGTGCTGATTGGCAGCGACGTGGGGTACGGACTCCGGAAGCCACTCGCCGCTGAAGATATAGGGTACATGCTTGGAGTATGCCTGTGGAAACGATTATTATTGTACATTTTGACAGTTATAGTCTGAGAGCTGGGTATTAATTAATTGTGATAAATTATAAGAGCATATAGAGTGCAAAATATATACAATTTTATTGAAATTGCCAGTTAGAAGTTTTTTTCCAGATTATACTTTTGTAAAAAAGCTTTTTGTACGCATCTGGCTAACTCAGTAAACTTTTGTTCCTATTTTTCTGTAATGATAATATGATGACTTTACGGTCCAGCGACTCTTGTATCAACTAATCTGCCTTACCAAAAATGACAAGAAATTTTTGTATTTTTTTTAATATCAAAACTGAACAACGAACCTTATCTTAAATGTACCTACTTTTATCTTACAAACTCAATATAATAAATAAAATATAACTTACCACGAGGCAGCAACCTGCGACATCTCCGGACTTAGCATGGGGTAAGGGTAGGTGCCCCCGGGGAAAGGGTACATCGGCGTCCGCGCTAGACCCGCCGCTGTAATATATTGTATGTTTAGTTTATGTGGAATATATTAAATGTATCGTAATAGGGTGCATGTTGTTATATGATATCGAAATATATAGTTTTATAAGTATGGAAAAAAGGTTGACTAAGTCACAACATCAAAGGATGATATGACTAATTCCATTAATAAGTATTTCTAGTATTTTGATTTTAAAATTGCTCACAACTAAATTGTTTTTTATGTAAAAAATCTATAAAAAATTTGCTAGTTTAAGATTTTCACTTAAATAGTTCCAAAATACCTTATTCGAGCTATAAGTTGTCTGTTGTACAAATCTATTACTTGAGCATTCATTTGTTATTAACTTTTGTAAGGCAGGTTATTGGTTCTTCTATTTGTCATTTCCATACGAACTGTACAAATAATTTAAATAACAAAAATATTTACCCAATTTAGAGTCTAGCTGGTAGGGAGGGGGGATGCCCATGTGCGCTGGTGGGGGTTGGCCCAGGTCTCCCCCGGGGCAAAATAACGAGAGGCCACCACCCGCTGGTAGACCCATCTTGCTTGCCTGTAACAAAAAAAATATCGTTAAGCATGTTTGTTTATCATTAAAAAATCTTAGGACTAAAATATGATTATAATTATAAGAATAATATTATTTTGATTATAAGAATAATAAGATTATTTTTAACAATGATAGGTACACCTCTGCAAAATCGCGCACATAAATTTTCGGTTTATCAGTATTTATTTTATGCATTTTCAATCACATTTGTCTACAATCGGCTTTAATTTGAATACTCTATTTAATAAAATCATAGATTATATTGTATAATAACTGGCAACCTAATCTTATAAAAAATAAAGAAATAACGAATCAATATCAACATCGATTATTCAGTATGACACTTGAAATATATCAACATTTGCACAACTTGACAGTAATCAACATAACTTACAATTCCAAATACGAAACCTAATCTAAACGTCGTTTCGAAACACGACAAATAACACAAAATAGCGTATTCAATAAGCTAGCTAGATGAGCGCCAACAAGGAAGAACAAAACCGAATGGGGGGCATAGCAAGACGCGTCATTAGCAAGTAAATTGGCGACCGGCGTATAAATTTCGTTCTACCCTCCAACGCCCAATTATGCAAAATGGCGCCCAACGAGCACCATCCAGACGCGTTGCGAGTACCTCACCTCTAATTAAACTGGGTCTTCTTTTCACCACTTTATTATGCGAAATAAACGACAGTATCGCTGCTGACACTAAGGATTAAATTAATTATCGCATTCACGGGTTCCGTATGCGTTTTGTTAAACTGTTTCAAATGGGAACTGATTATAATTGCGTTATAGACTGGAGTGGAGGGTGTGAACAGCGACACTCCGATGCTATCTGCGACTCGCGCGTAACAAGAAATGCCCCATTCAAATATTTAATTAGGAACAAAGCTTTGGCCGGGACACTTGTGTCATTTTGAAAAGACTCACCCGTCTTACAATACACTTGAGTGTACGCGTGATCTTTTCAAACATCATGTAATCAGACGTCGTCTTCAGCCAATTAAAATATCATAATTTCCATTCAATTAAAAACGAAACTCGTTGACAATTCCTTCACCGTTTCTTCACATTCGAGCAGGAACTGCTTATTAAGACTATAATTACCACGAACAAAGACTCTCCACTAATTAATAATAAAACACGCACAAACAAAGCCCTCCATTCACGCTCGGGACAGCGGATAAAAAAAACGAAAAGAAAAAATAACCGAAACGGTGGTCGAAAAGCCTCGACATGCGAGGACGAACAAAAAGAGCCCATAGACAATGATGACAGTCGAGACGCATAATGCGGGAGCAGAGCGCGTTCTTAATTTGAAAATATTTCCATAATAAGATTTGTCTATGGCGCGACCATTAACAAAAGACCAAGGCCGCTTTGTTCATTCGACAGCGTCGCGATAATTAAATACAAAAAATTAAACCACGCAATTACTATGGCTACGATGGCATAACCTCGTAAGTTCCCTAGTTATTAGCTAAACAATTTTACTCGTTAAAACTTGCGTTTTTTGAAATTAGTAGGTTCGCGTCTTTTCAGTTCTCGGCGTGTATTGAGAAGGTCCCTAATGAAGGCCAGGTGGAGTGGCCGGCTATTGAAGGAACGTCGAGAGGGTAGTTATTGAAGGCGCATGAAAGCCGCGTGACGTCACCGCCACTCGAGCGACAAGCTCCAGTCGCTAATTGGAACTCGTGGCGATAGGACGCGAGAAATGTTACCTCAATCGACTAATACTTCAAATTTGAATGGGTTTGTTAACGAGCGGCCGGTTGAATGTTTCGAATGAAGTCGAGTGCGCGGTTAGCGTTCGCTATTCGCTAACTAGGCGTTATACGTACTTACATTTTTTATTGCCCGTTTCCGAGATGGAAATCTCAATAATCTCGGTAGCTGTCGATGTCACGAAATTTCCTTTCAAAATGGAATTTCACTAGCGTCGGTTAAACGGGCCCACACAAGCGTGCGGCGTACACCCCTTTGGTTCACCAATGCGGACGAAGTAGGGCGTAATATCTTGAGAGTTCGCCCCCGGGGTAGTGGGCGTGGAAGTAGGATGCTGCGTTGCCATGGCGACCATAGGGGTGAGCGTACACGTGGCTGCGACGGTGTGGGTGAGGGGGGCGCTTGTGTTAGTATGAGTTAGTCTAGGTATCAGACGACCTTGGAAGTTTTGGTCTACTTGCACTTCCCTTTTTATTTTGCTGTGCGACTGGAGAACTGACCTTGAGATACGTGTCAGTGTAATTACGTTGTTCCCGTTCCTACTTTTGCAAAGCAAATTAAATATTAGGTAAACGACGCATTATATTAACAATTAACATACAAATATCATTCTTATTAGAAACCTAAGCCGATCTAGACCTACCCATTCCTTACAAGTTTATTTACCATATAAAACATAAAAGAATTCACAGAGCAAGAAAATTGGCGACAAAAAGTTGTAGAGTTTAATATTTAAATTCCAAAAAGCAATTTCTTATTCAATCTGTAACCGGATGTCTGGAACGGAACTTACGGAACTTCATAACGAGAAAACTGATTCAAGTTATAGCTGTATCAGCAGAATCGAATACTGTTTGATATTTGTTTAAAATTTATATTAATTTATATTTAATTACTTCTAAGTATAGAAATTTCGAATTATGTTTACAACTCTACATTGCTTCTATTTATAACTAAACTAAAGGTTTTTCTTGCTCCTGAGTTAGAAATGACGAAAGAATTTAAAAACCAAACATAAATTAATCCAAGTTTCATTATATAGAATTGATATTAGAACCAATCTATATTAAAGATTGATAAATAAAAAAGTGTATTTAAAAACGTACAATCGAAAATCTTTAAAAGAAAAAACAATATATTATAATACAGAAAGCCATCTCCAAAACGAGTATGGCATTTCCCATTGTGCCAGTCAAATAAAATCGTTACTTAAAAGCTATAGAATATTCAAACCCAGGGGATGAAGGGGTGGGGGTTGTTGACCTTCTTCCGGAGGCTTACACAAGGAAAGTCGAGAACGAAATTAATTTTGGAACGGGTCAGCGGAATATAAATGATGAGGTATGCAAATTTAGCCTATGAAATTATATCTTAGGCGTCCTATCACCATTACTATATTTTAATTTTTAATTAAATTAACAAGAAAATTCCTATTTATTAACATTCAATGAATAGCTACTAAATATTGTATAAACACCGATATTCATTTATAAGTAAATGAGTTTAAAACAGAAATAAATAACATTTAATATTCAAATGGACAAGCTGAGATAAGGATTATTTCAGAACCGCTTTCAGGCTTTCATGGAAGTGCATCCTATAAATAACACGTACAATTATGAAATATTTATAAAGAAAATGTTTTATAAATATAATCCGACAAGAGCTTTTATATAATATAATACTTGCATACATTTCGTTGAAACAAAAATGTAATATTACTTTCTTTTCAGTACATTTGTATGAGGGATGCCAATTATTCTGGGGTCCGGAAGTAGAGGCTGTGGAGCCAAATAGGGGAAGTGTACAATGTTATAATATTGCGTATTGTATTTACTTCGCTTTACAAATTAGGGATAGTGACACTCGCTTTGATGGTGTTTATTGTATAATATATTTTAGGTGATCTCATTAAATTCTTGTCTCCATGATTTTCTTTTTGAGCAAATTCCAAATTATATAAAAGCGAAATATAAAAAATAAATATGTTTGATTTTTATTTATTCAACTAGGTATGTTAGAATATCGGTAATGACTGATTACTTGACATCCTTTTGTATTGATAATTGATACAAAACGTAATATCCTGTTTTTCTTTTCTATAATTGAAAAATTAACAGGATTATAACAACAAATAATCGTAAATCCCCTTATCGTCAATTGTTTATTCATTTTCCAATTAATTGATGAAATATTTTGCATTGCATTACTTAACTGTAACTCAAGTGATAACGCTGATAAAGTAAAACGTAAAACTTCAACAGATAGGTATTTGTCTTATTTGTTATCTTCATCAAACCTGACTTTCCCTAAGACCCTGCTAATTCTAACACGCTAAGCCCATATTAAGCGGTTTAGTCAAAAGCTTGTTACAAACAAGACAAATCAACTATATACAAAACAAACACACAGACAGTTAGTGCAATAATGCATGTAGCAATTTATATCTTTCATAAGGGATGTGCCAAGGGCGTCGGTATCGGAGGATACGAAATGAGCCGGCTATCAATCTCAATCTGCAAACGTGTAACCATTGAGTCATTGGTAGCGACAGCAACGACATTGGTGTTCAAATTATGGTACAAATAATCATTATTATGTCTGTGTTTGAAGAAAATACGAGGTCAAAGCTTGTAGTGAAAACGAATTAAATGTTTTTGTAAATTAACTTAAATAAGGATCTGCCAAATTGGAATTAAAGGCTCTATTACAAACTCCATCAAAAGTTTTTGCCAACGGACAATGTTGCGAGTCATAAAGTATACAAGAGCTGAAAAACCTTATTAATGCTTAATGGAAATTGAGACATCAACACACTGCAAACAAGGAAATTGTTCAAAGTAAAAACACACGCTGACCGAATACAAAACCATCAACAGCTATAAGTCTAAAATAATAAGATAATATAACACGGACGGAAATTCCATTGAAAACATGGAATGCAATAAAAATAACATTGCCCATCCCTTTGTTAGCCAAAAATGGCAAGCGATAAAACGGCGTTTATTTATTGAATTTCTTTGCTGACGGTACAACAAAATCGTTTATTTGCACATACACAATTTGTTTATTTACTTTGTCAGGTCAGGGCACTGCATCTTTTGGGTTTTATTGAAACTTTCACCGTGTACAACATATCGTGCCGCGTGCCGAGAATTTTGTCCATATCTCGCCTCTCGTTGCTATTACAAGAATTTTCCAGAATGATTCACGGTAGCTAAATTATGTCTTATCTGGGGGGTGATAGAGTTCCATTTGAAATGGGACGGTCGAGTTTAAAATTAAATCCTACTGGACGATTGTCTCCTCGGCTAATCGTAAAAATTCTCGGCGGTTTCAATTGCTGACACGTCTGTGTGTCATATGCACGGATTGGTTATCCGTTGCAATAAAACATCTTGAAGCTCTATAGCTTCAAGATGGGCTCAGTGTATTTGTAGATAACGTTGTTCAGACATACATTGTTACAATTAAAACTATAAGCAGAACAGAACTATCGCCCAAATTAAGATTTAATCATGTCAATAAACAGCTGTTTTAGGATTGCCACTGAATACTGAATCATAGTCCTGAAGAACTAATACGAAACTTTCGCCATACCAAACTTAGATATACCAAAATAGTTAAAGTAGGAACTGTTCCCAAAGTTAAATCTATTGATATTATTTTATGACACGAATTCTGTCTCGTTAAAGACAAAGTGCTCTAACTAGACGAGGCAGTTCAATAAAAACCGAAGCAACTCAATAATAGCGGCATAAATACAATCACAATAATAATGTAATTGACATGAACCTCGATCATTTAACATATTAAAGGGGCGATTGTATTTAATAACAGAGAGAGGTTAATTTTCCTAGGCAGCTAATATCCATGTCCACATTTAATTACTTATAATTTCGTTATAGCTTTCTATTTTATGATACTGTTTAGACTAAATTAATACGATTTTGGAAAGTTTTAGTTATGGATTGTCTATGACAAAGTTAGCGCTAAAGAAAACACTAATAAGACCAATATAACAGTAGTTACTTCTGAATAGTTTTTAGGGTCATCGGATCAATTCCCACATTTAGAATGTGTTATAAATTTCTATGAATTTAACCAATTAATTTTATCAATTCAACTGTATTCTCTTGTATATTAAGATCGCTTTTAAACTAATATATTTCTTAGCAAACCGGATAGTTTATACCCAATGATGTATAAGTATAAGGTAACATAAATATGCCGTGAGAAAAAGATTCCGTGACAAGTGTCGTAGACTTAAACGGGGACAATTAAGGCCTAATACGTCAAAGGGTTAATATAAGGCTGTCCCGGGGTAATGAGGTCCAATCGACCGGTAATTGACGGGTTGATTTGTTTAGCTTTGAATGCTGTTCATATTCTAGTTTCCAGAAATATTGAGTTAAATAAGTAATTATGGAAAAACAAAACACATGTTTCCATCCCACATTAAAGACATTATTAAAGCAAATACACTCGGTCAGTTTTAAAAGATGAAACTATGGCATCTCTATAGCTAATCTATCAAGCGTGTTAGTAAGCTTGCAAAAAATACTATATACAAACTACATTAATTATTAATCTTTCTTGTTATATCAAAACATAGACTATCTTCTTCTTATATGAAGTAAAAATTTAATTTATTCTCACTGTACCAATTACATAAAATACACTGCACCAGAAGGCATTTCATTTCTAGACTTTAGCATTTTCTTTGTTAAATCGTATTCTTACTTCCATAATACGCTTTGTAATTTCCTTTATAGAATCCTATTAATTTAGCACAGTATATACCGTATAGATGTAATGTACAGGTGGGGACGGGGTAACCCTGCAGTTGACGGCGCCCGCGGCGAGGCTTCAAAGGAATATAAATGTATGAATTGTTTAACGAAAATCCAGCCGCGGGCGGGTCCTTCCGACCTTCGGGAAATGTTTAGTCACGTGTTATAGTAACTAGTGGATAATCGATTGAGTGTGGCTGTTTTGCAATGTTATGTATATGGTATGGTATCAGGTATGGCAGTTTATGATTATAAGGCCTTCAACTTTGTGCGGATGCGTAGATCGATTTCTGTACATGAGACAAATGGATAGTACATATTTCCTTGATAAAAAAGAACTTTTTATATAAATAAATACATTAGTAGATATAGAGTGATAGTAATATGACCATAAATCATATCGTAAAGGAACAGAACACTTTACAAAATGCTATTTTTCACTACCATTTCATATGACACAAAAACATTAAAATTTCCTACACCCACATTTAATCGAAATAAACACCGGTAGACGGCTGACATCAAAAGGAAAAACTAATGCGGCAGACCTCACTTCGCTATAAATATTAACGGGGGTCGAAGCGACCGCGCCCTGTCATTTGAGGGTTAATACAATATCTCGTAATGCAGGATGGGATTCACGGATTTCGCGTATTATCCGACTTGGAACTTTTTTTTTCTGAGATATTTTTTTGGTGGTCTTTTTTTGGTAATGTTATTTATACATAACATAATGAGCATTGTATTCTTAAAAATTCATTGAATGTTTAAAAAAATATTTTTATTTGCAACTCATAAGTTTATAATAATCATCACAAGTAATTGACCTATAAATATTTATTTTAAGATATTCAGTGACTGTGTTTAATGTTTGTTCATAAATAAAACACCCATTATTTTAAATGTATGTTCAAAATATTATACAACATACATAATAGGTAAACAGTAAAACTATATTAGTATTAAAAACATGAACAAAGTAATGCAATGTTTGACCCGTTTACGAATTATCACATTGTTTGTAAATACCCACAATCTACAACAATTATAATTATTAACAACATATTTACATTTTCACTATAAACAATGTTAAAATTCAAAATAATAAAAGCTAATTTATTTGACTTCACAGTCAAATGAAAATAGTTCGATACGATTTTTAAATTTCAATTACCTACTAGAAAAACCGTATCAAAATCTATGAAGCTCTTATGAATGTCTTTGAGGAAATTTGGAATGAGAGTAATTCAAGAGCCAAAGTTAAAAAGCATTTTTTCCTAAGATTAAATAAGCGATAAAAGCTTTTGCCTGTGGTTTTGTTCACTGTTTGTATTTTATAATAAAACATATATATTTCACTAGCTGTGCCGAACGGTTTCACCCGCTAGCAAAACCAAGTATTTCTATAGCTCATAATATGTTATTCTGATGTATCCATATTACTATAAAGTTTTATCCAAATCTGTCCAGTTCTTTTTGAGCCAGTCCATTACAAACATACCCATACAAATATTTCCTCTTCATAATATTCGTACAGATTCGCGCTTAGTACAAGATTTCCTCTACCAAGTTCCAAACGAAATATGCGACCACCGCATATAAGGAACGAATTTACAATTCTAAGAGAAATTTAATCTGCTCAAGTTATTAGCAAGCCTCAATTTCAATTACTGTTCATTAGACTTTCTCACACATAAAAACTGAGATCCATAAGGCTCGTAAGTTGTTCCTATACGGTAAGGTTCGGTGCAATAAGTCTATTTTAATTACAGCCGTCGATATCAGTAGATTCCTGTCTTGCCTACTCGGGAGCTGTGTTGTGTAGTGATGTGCGGTGTCGGTGGTGTTGTCGATAGTTTTTTTATCGATGTAGATGTGATGTGAATTGTGATGGTTTGTGGGCATTGAATGCCATGTTTAAATGGTAAATGCAAATGCAGAAATAATTTCCAGATTAATTTTTTATTGTATAAGTTCATAAATAACATTTATTTTAATTCAAATTGAATATGATATTTATATAAAGTATCGTATTAAAATTAACATGAAGGATCCTTTAGATATCAATAAGAACCTTGAATTAAAACAAACGAGAAGCGGCGCACCAATTTAATAAAAAAAAAAAACAACAATAATATTAAACTTTTGATAATTCGATAACGATCCTCGAGCCAGTAAATGTGCGAAATTGATGTTAATATGCAAATGAAATCGTTTCCACATGTAAACTTGTGCACTAATTTTAGCATAATCACTACTTAACTTGATTATACGCAGCGCGAATGCGAAATGGACATTCCGAAAACATAATTAAACATCGATATCGATGAAATTAATTTGATCATCGATTCTAACACTATCTAACACAAACAAGACTCGATAACGAGGTGAAATATTCACATCGCGAGATATACAATCAGTTTTGTAGTTGTCTCTTTCGCGCTCGGTGGTTTAGAGGGCGCGGCGGCGGGGAGGGAAAGGGACGGCGCGTGCCGGCGGCACCTACAAAGGGGTCGACTTCTCTTTGATCTCGCCGACGCGCGTGCGTACGGCTATTGGAGTCTGTGTGAGTTTATGCAGATGAGACGAAGCTGAGAATTTGATAATTGCAAAGATTTATATGTGGTTAGCGATTCTGATATTGAAATGTTTTAGAACGTTTTAATTGATCGTGTTTGCGGATGTCGTTGTTCTTGATACGCTTTCTATTTCCTTATATGGTCATGATCTAGATGGGAGATTTATTTTAATTTCCTTATATAAATGCTTTTTGTAGACCACGATTTCGTTTGAAGACGGAGAGATAAAAGACAGCTTTGCTTTTAACAAAAATATATATTTTTTTGTGATATATTTGGTAATATTTCTACTTCTAGCACTTAACAATTCTAATAATAAATAGGTACATGACCTATTTTTCATGAGTTCAAACATTCGCAGAAATTATATGTCTTACCTACTTTGAAAGTAAAAAAAATAATGAACTGTTTTGATAAAACCAAAAGGCAGAGGCTAAGTGAAGTTTCACTCAGTATTGGAGATCCTAAAGCCTTTCAAGAGTACTTAGTCACTTGGTATCAAGTAGGCTTTTGTTTTGAACTGTTGCAAAATTTCTTACAGATTTCAACAATAATTATGATTTGAGGATTCATACAATAATTTGAGAGTAAACAAAACAGTTACAAGATACCTAATGCAATATTTTTGGTTAAACATTGAAACTTAGCAAGGAAGGAAATAATGTTTTCGGGTATTGCAAACTTTTGCATTAATTGTTGACAGAATTGATCAAGGCATTTATCGTTCCTTACATTGTTGGAGAGTATACTGTATATGTTAGAGGCATTACACATCTGCTTTACTGATCGCTTATCTTGATAGGGTAAGCTTTCTTTATTCCAATAAATAAATGAAATTCAGGAGAATTCTTTTTGTTACCACTAGGGATTGATTGATCTTGTATTTTATTATTACCCTTAGTAGTAACAAATACATACTAAAGTTAATTATTTAGAGACAGGATATAAATTCTAATCACTATTTAATCAAAATACAACTTTAATTATCAATAATCAAAAATTTTCAAAATACATGCTATTAAAGAACTAAAAACAAGTTATTAGCTAGCTCAAAGTTTCTAGTTCCTATTTTAAGTTCAATACTAGCCCACAGACCACAGTTAAGTGTGGTTAAGTGAAGCTAAGTCCGTTCAAGTAATTGCTTATCGAGGCCATGTAATGAGGCGTGACGGATTAAGGCCGTGTACGCGGTCCGTGCGCTGTTTGGCTCAAATATGTGATTTTTCAAACCAGATTGTCCATCAACCACTTATCTTACAAACATATGAATTACTAATAATTTTAGGAAATTTTATTGTGTATGTAGTTAGTTAAGAGTTTTTTTCAATTAATACAGTATTTGTGAATACCATCAAGATAACTGAGCCGATGATTACTTGATTTCACTTTTAGTGTCAATTTCGAAGCTAAAAATATCTGAAATCGCTGACAGATCTAACACACAATTATTTTTAACTAACTGCAAAAATCCTTATTAAAATAGTTAGTTAAAAGATTTTTTTATTTTGGACTCCTAACTTACGAAATTAAAATCCGAACAATGTGAATTTTTTTAGAAATTATAGTCGACAAAATGATTATTTTCACCAAGATATTTGACTTTATTGAATATAATTTATACATATTGCAATAAAAGAATGTCTTACTTATAAGATAAAATTTAAAAAATCAACTAAGGTACCTCTAGTATTTTTCTACAAATTTTTTTAAAGTACTATAAAACACTGCGCGCGACCCGATTAAAATCAGTCGGCAGCGAGCCTTTCCAGAGAGAGGACATGTTGCTCGGCGCTCTCCTGTGGACCTATGCTGTTCATAGTAAAAGGATAGCGCAAGCCGCGATCTATCGTAATAGATCGCGGAGATTTTGACTTGCGTTAAATTGAATATGCGCTCTTAAATGATAACAGATAATCCGTAGGTGTTCCTTATCAGTAATTGATAAGACTACCTTGATTTGGATGTTTTCTGTTTGTTGTGGAAGGACATGAAGGTTGAAATACAATTTTATTAATTAGAGATAGTTTTGATTGTAGAATAAATATGAAAATTAGTTTTAAGTATATCTGGTTATTTATTTGTAACGTGAATAATATTTTTCACTTGCTATGAAAACAGATTAAATAGAAAATATGCCGGATAAATCGAAAACAATTGGTACACAAGAATTAAAATAAAGAACACGCACCTCAAACGGTAAAACAACAACACAGAAAATTGTCGCGAATAACAACAACAGAAAAGTGTGAAAATGAAAGGCGCCGATTTCCCTGTCCATTGTCGTTTGTATTATTTTTTCATCTTATTTAGCGCTTTGTCGGCATGCCCTTTGAAGTTGTAGGGGTGGCACAAATTGCGTCACGCTCGTATTTTGTAGCGTAAACATATGATTACCCCTACCGTTTGCCGCGAATTTTACATCGAGGAAATAGTGAATTTTGCGGGTTAATCGAAAATGTTTTGAAGTTGAATTTCGCGACGGGATGTGAAAGAATATTTTTTTTTGAATGCTTAGTTATATTGAATCATTGGGTAGTGTTGAATGACTAGATGTTATCTTAATAATTTTTTTTTATATCGAAGTTACTGAATAGTGAATATACTTAATTACGTTTATGTATGTGAATATACTTAATTGCTAAATATACATAATGTCAAAGCAATAATATTCAGAATAAAAATTATTTCGAACAATTTTATGTAACTTTATCAAAAGTATTTTTTTTTTAGGAAATAGTTATTTAATTCGACATTTACTCGATTTAAACAAATGAGAACCAAAAGTTAGATCAAAAAGCGTTCGAGTAATCTAGGCGAATAGAGTTAAGCGTGTGTCGCGAGATTTGACAAGTTGAAATGTCAACAGTCGCTGACACTGCAATAATGTTGCAAAATATAGTCTGTACAATAATCTGACCAAAATTGGAAAAAATGCACAATAGACGAATTCACAATGATTCAAAATTTGTAAGTATACCTACATTTTTTTATTTGAATAGATTGTTTGATATGTACACGGAACCTAGTGGGTTAATCTTAGTTAATATATTTTGCAAAAGATATCATTATGAGACAAAAACACAGGAAATTTACACACACACATACAAAAAAAATAGCTGAGTATCTATAGTATCAAATCTAAAGCTTAAGAATATTATTGCCAAATTGATATTCCTTTTGATATTTATATACATACCTACTGGCAAGGTCCTACTTAACAAACGAAAAGTATACTTAGCAAAACAAACTACATATTTGAAAAATAAAAAGATATTAAATATTTTCATCACACCACTCCAATAGCACTATTCAAAAATAGCCCAATTTGTTTCGTGTTAAAATCATAAATACAGCAACAGCTCAAGTAAAAGAAATATCTTTAAAAAACTTTTCGATTGCGACGACACCTGTCACAAAACAATTTGACGATCACGATCTTATAAATATTATTTTATTATACTACACACTTTTAAATAGGTGGTGATATAATGTTTAATAATTAAGAGCGCATATTCAATTTAACGCAAGTCAAAATCTCCGCGATCTATTACGATAGATCGCGGCTTGCGCTATCCTTTTACTATGAACAGCATAGGTCCACAGGAGAGCGCCGAGCAACATGTCCTCTCTCTGGAAAGGCTCGCTGCCGACTGATTTTAATCGGGTCGCGCGCAGTGTTTTATAGTACTTTAAAAAAATTTGTAGAAAAATACTAGAGGTACCTTAGTTGATTTTTTAAATTTTATCTTATAAGTAAGACATTCTTTTATTGCAATATGTATAAATTATATTCAATAAAGTCAAATATCTTGGTGAAAATAATCATTTTGTCGACTATAATTTCTAAAAAAATTCACATTGTTCGGATTTTAATTTCGTAAGTTAGGAGTCCAAAATAAAAAAATCTTTTAACTAACTATTTTAATAAGGATTTTTGCAGTTAGTTAAAAATAATTGTGTGTTAGATCTGTCAGCGATTTCAGATATTTTTAGCTTCGAAATTGACACTAAAAGTGAAATCAAGTAATCATCGGCTCAGTTATCTTGATGGTATTCACAAATACTGTATTAATTGAAAAAAACTCTTAACTAACTACATACACAATAAAATTTCCTAAAATTATTAGTAATTCATATGTTTGTAAGATAAGTGGTTGATGGACAATCTGGTTTGAAAAATCACATATTTGAGCCAAACAGCGCACGGACCGCGTACACGGCCTTAATAGTATATTTATTTTTAATATTTGTAATATTGAAACGAGATTTTTTAGGAAATTATTAAAATCCCTTCATTACATGTTGGTATGACCCCTTGTTAAAATCGTAATGGATAACAAAAACTACAAAGACGAAGGGTAAGGTTGTTTTATAGACCGAATATTTTTCTTTTATAATACGGAACAATGATTCTGGTAGATGCATGAAGGATCAATCAAACCAACCTACTGTATAGACTATAGTCATTTCAATCATTATCGTAGGAAAAAAAAATATTTATCCGAGAAGAAAATATTAATATTAGATGCTCTGTATATTTTTATATCAATAAAATAAATAAAACGCCATTTAAAATTTTTATATATGTACCTGCATAATTTACGTAAATCTTACTGCTATTCTAATATAGAAGGTAGTATCCCTAAATTTTAAAAACCGCTTTGTCATTCCCCACCACATTATAATCGTATATTTTCCAAGATTCACATAAAGATAAAAAAATATAAGTCATTTATATACAGAAGCGAGATCTGAAATTAAAACCATCGATAAATCATAACACCCACTAACTAATGTGGATATAAAATGAGCAAAAATTATGAATCCACTAAGTCAGGACTGCCAAATAATGTCATAGTGTCGTAAATCATACATTCAAATGTGTTTGGGACACACTTCGTTTCAATATAACGCAATAGGAAGAGTAATGTTTTCAAATAAAATATAGTTTTTTTATGTATAAGCTTAGACTAGATAAGCTGGCTTTTGTTAATACTTTTTCCCTTTAGTATTCTTGTAACTTGTCGGTCTGTTTACATTTCCGTAGGTCAAATCATTCAAAACTTTATGTAGTGTTTAATCAATCAGATTACTCAAACGTTATGTAAATAAATTATATGGTCTTACCATACACAGTCACAAGTCCAACATGTTTAAAAATTACGTCAACAAACGTTCAAGGCAAATCACTTCTAATTTATGTGATATTATACTTTATTCAATACACCATTTAAATATAATACTGATTACCAATATTTACCACTCGAAATAATTACGAAAGAGAATCAACATTTTGCTAACTAATTGCAATGTAAACATCACAAGGGTTCTCCACAGCATTTAAAGACTATCCATTATTTACATAGATATACAATCTAGATGTGCGTATGTCCTGTCCATAATAAATCTAGGCGAAACTTCTTCAAAGCGAATTTTTAAATATGCATAAAAATGTCAAATGAGATAATTGATGGCACTATATGGCGCACTCGGTATGAATTTTAACGAATGATACACTCACAAAAGACGGCGAAACGATTTGTAAAAATAAAATGTGAAGACAGAAGACCGGTCGCGTATACGATATTAGTATTCCACGCGCATTTTTTTCGCAGTAAAAATTTCGCGAATTCCGCTCCGAATCAAACAATAAATTGACGAGTTTTTGTCAAACGTCAAAGAATAAAACACACGATGTCGACGATTTTGTAAAACGACCGAGATGTTATAATAACCAACTTATAAATATTCATGTTTAGCAGAACCTATAGCGAGGCAAACAAACTGCTGATATCTATAAACTTAATCACGCATAATTTAAATAAGATTTACGGCCGGCAGTCAGATTTCGTCCCAGTTCCACTGACAGAAGTTGAAATGATACCAGAACAAAGTGTAGCGTTCATTCCGAATATTATGGCCTCTTAGATTTTATGGGGGCATAATAAAAACCGAAACTGGCAGCTTTTTTTAGATTAAACTGTTGTAGATTAATTTTATAGAAGTTCGAGTTGATGGACCACAATAAAGCGTTCGTTAAACGATTTCTGGGGATAATCAGTGATTAGAGAAAACTTTCGACGGAAATTATATACTGTTTAATTATATTTACCTTTTAAAACGCTTCTCTAAGAATTTGAAAACGGATTGAACGAATCGAAATTTAGTATAATCCTGTTCAAATTAATATCAGGTTTTAGCCATAAAATCTAAGTATCGAGTGCGACATTTAAATTGTTTGCGTTGATAGCATTTTCCCTATCAATTAACGCGTTCACGATAATTCCACGCTTATTTATTCTCTTAAATCATGGTTAATGATCTCATAGTTATAAGAAAACAGTATCTATGTTATATTGTGATCCACTCAAGGTAATTAATGACTCATTAATAAAACCGTTTCAAATATATCAATTTAAGAGCTAAATTGTGTATATTCATTTTATTATCTTGATAATGCTTTTTATTACCTTGTTGGTTATGCAATGAGGTACCTACAGATATGTAGAAATGACCGAAACGGAAGAAATATAACTCAATGTTATTAACCTTTATACTTGATGAATATCAAGGGTGCCTCAAGAACATGTATTTGGTCCGCTACTATATATAACATGCATTATTAACAAATCTAAAGTTCTCGACTCTCGGTTCCTCAATTAACTAATTGATCATTATTCTTCATGTTATGACCCAATTATGTTCGATCAATCCAAAGCTCATTTTCTCTTTATATATGACATTAAGCTGAAATTTACTGCTATTTATCCTATGATTAGGAGAATTTAACTACAGAGAAGTTATGAGAATCTCTTTTTATTATGAATGCAATAAATTATAAATAGAAATGCGTAATAACAGTTTAGTAAATGATATCGTGGAACTGGATTTATTATTAATACGTTGGTATGCATCTATTTGATATTTGGACTAAACGATAGAATTATTCGGCATTAGTGATGGTTTTTGGTTTATTCTCCGTTCAGTTAAACTTTGATCAGTTAGTTTCAAATGAAATGGACAAATATTATTGTTATTAAATTATATAAATATCTGTATTATAATAGAAATGTATTTGTGTAATTAATTAAGAATGAATTGAAACAAATGTCAGTACCTTTTGTCATCATTGTATACGAACAAATTCAATCTAAATACTGTACGAAACAAAATTTTCATAATGATGTTGTTTTCACGCAAAAATAATTACAGTGTATTAGACATGACATCGTAATCTTTTACAATAGAAACTAAGTATGAATCGACGACACCGCGGACAACAACTAGTATTCCTATAAACACACACTTTGAATGCTCTTGACATTCAATACCTTATTTACTAGGAAATTTACTAGTGATTTGTATGTATGGTTTGATTTAACCCGTTTCTTATGAGACTATAAAACACCGCCTGTCTGTCCGTCGCACTTACATACTTAAATATTTTATTTTTTAGGAAATATTATAGATTAGAATTATTTATGTTATCAAGTAAATGTGATGATTTTTTTACGAACAATGATGGGTATAGTTTTGAGAAAAATGTAAGGAACAGACAAGCATACAATTTATATGTAAAAGAAGGTCAAACAAACAGACCAATTATCTGATAGTAAAGAACCACGTCATAAGCATTTACGGATAGTTGCGGATGTTACATACTTGAGATCTTTGTAGATATACAAGAGGTAATATAACATTGTCTATATTAGGTTACAATTTAGTGACAGATTTAATTCGGTATTAGAAATAATAATATTAATGATAAGTTTTACATTTAAGTATGAGTGTCGATAACCTATTACAAAAAATGGCGATATTAACCTGAACAAAGTCTACGTACATCAATAAAAAATTATTTAGGTATATATAAAATTGTAAATTAAATATTACGTATTTTTCGCTCCGTCTCAATTCGATTAAATTAGTATAATTTAATAGCCGCTCTATACATTCGTAGCTCTATGGCGCGTGTATTTCGGAAACTTTTGATCTTGCCGCCGCTATAATGAGACGGGACGGTAACTAGCTCAAATTGTGCCTCGCCTTCTGTCGCCAACTTTTCGCGGATTTTTCGTTTAATACCTAGTTATTTTTGGTATTATATTTATAGGTTTGTTTTTAATATATTTGGGAAAGTGGATTGAGCATTGACAAAGCATTGAGTTTTTTGAAAAAGATTATTTCAAACCTATTTTCGAAAAATATTGTGACTGATACGCACAACTACGTACTTATTTCCAACGTTTTTTGCAACTTCTTACTACCTATGTAGTAAATTTTATAAGAACATACTTACTACTTATATGTGCTAAAGTACCTATATATATTGTACAAAGACAGCTAAGTGGCTTTTTAGATTATCAATCGTTTAACACCCACGTAACTTGCCTCAGAGTGGGATTAATAAAAGTCACAAACATTATTTATAAAATAATATTTTCCCTTTTGAGATTCTGTATTCTATACCCCGCACACACAGACGTGACTCACACATCGACGCGTGTGACGTACCTACAGTCGGCCAAGAAAGTGGTGTACCACCCTAAGTTTGAATATCGCTTGCAGATTCATCACTACATAGCATAAAACAAAGTCACTTTCCCTGTCCCTATGTCCCTATGTCCTTATGTCCCTATGTCCCTTTGTACGCTTAAATCTTTGAAACTACGCAACGGATTTTGATGCGGTTTTTTTTAATAGATAGAGTGATTCAAGAGGAAGGTTTATATGTATAATAACATCCATTAAATAGTGGAGAAGTACTGTTATTTTTGAGGTTTCTAATGTGATGACGTAAAAAATTACATTTTTTCCGCTTAAATTGCAAACGCAGGCTGAACCCTACGAGTTTTATCAAAATAATGTACTAAGTATTATACACATTGAAAAGGTCTACAGAAAAGTCCGCGATGGTATATGTCTATCTCTTATGTATAACCCACAATAACTTTTTTTTGTCATTTACTTTTTACGACAAATAATGGCTAATTTTCGATGCGATTAACCAATACAGCATTAATCCTTAAGGACGCTATTACGTATTTTTACAAAAACACGCTGTTTTACGGTACCATTTTAACTTAAAGCAATTACACCCAATTAAATACCTTGAATACATTGTTCATTTAATATAGATCTATATGGCCCTTTACACCGTATGATTTAAGTGAATATTTTCGAAGATATTACAGATTTAAAAATTGCGGGACGTAGCGTTTGCGGCGGTACCGGCCGGCCGCCCGGCTATCTATTTTATACCCGTACGAAGTCGGAGCGGGCCGCTATGTTTTTAATTTTTATATATACAACGTTCACAGTTTTTCTGTAGTGTATTTAGTATCAGCATTGCACCCGTGCGAAGCCGGGGCGGGTCGCTAGTAGGTGATAAAGATTAGTTTCGCTTGCAGATCGATCTGACAACTTCTATTGCTGTCTTTATCTGATTATTGATAACGACTATTACTGTTTGTAACGTGACAGCTGTTCTTAGTTTGAACTTGATGGAACCAATGACGTCGTAAAATCAACGGCGGGGGGCTGTAGATTTTGATGACAAAATTGTATCTACAAATTCAGAATTGTAATCAACAAGTTACATAAAATTGTAAAGGCACAAGGCGAATCCACAAACCTACAATTTCTGTAAACTTGTAATTACAATATCAATAAAAAACAAGCTAAAAATAGATTTATCCTTTTATTAAATTTCTACAATCAATTTTAAAATACTTATAACAAACAAAAACATAGCATATATAGTAATATTTAGAAGATATTGAAAATTTTTAAAAATTAGAAACGGGTGTAACCGCCGTTGGCCTCTATAACCTCTAAAAGACGAGACCTCATTGAACCAACAAGCCGTGAGCAAATATCGGTTCCCCGCATTTCCTCCCAAATATAATTACAGTGGCTAATAAGAGCTTGTTTGGTTCTTTCATTTTGATGCGACCATCGTTGTTTCATTTTCTATCGGGTTGAGGTCCGGCGATCTTGAGGGCCACTGAATTACCCTTACGTCAGTGTGTGAACGAAACCAGGCTCTTACGATCCTCGCATTATGAATTGAACAATTATCTTGAACAAAATCAAATTGTGGCACTTCGTTCTCCGGGTAAACATTACGGACTGTCGGTAGCATTGCATTCTGAAGCACGTCGATATAATTTACAGCCGTCGCTCGAGGAGGTAGAGAACACAATTCTCCTACACCATCCGCACTCATCCAGCCCCAAATATTTACGGAAATTCGACCTGATTCTCTATTTGGGATTACATGATCATCTTTATACCGTGTTGAATTATATCGCCAAAGGTGAAGACGTCCATGCTGACTGGATTTAAACGTTTTTTCATCACAAAACACTGTATTAGACCAATCAAACTCTAAGTGCTCTCTGGCGAAGTTCAGACGAGCAAGTCTGTGAGCATCCGTCAAATATATTTTCTTGGCGTAATGCCTGTGGTGCAACCCCATGTAATGTAGATGATTCCTTATTGTTTGGGCACTCACATCGAACATCTCCGCAAAATGTTTTGTGGGCTTAAAACCATTGATTTCATATTCCCGTCTCATGAATTCTCTATCGTTATTGGAGAGTGCAGGCCGGCGACCACTTCTTCTGTGATCCAACAAACTTCCCTCCTCTCCTTCACGACGAATCCAAAAGCGGACAGAATGCCTCGATATATTCAAATTCCGGGATATCGCACTGATACTGCTTCCCTCATTAAATTGGGCAATTATTTGTGCTCTTTCGGCAATGGTCAAGTTGGCAGGCATTGAGATGATTTTATATGCAGTTGATTGAAAAATAACACGGAAAATATATCGATTTTTTGCATATATTTGACAAAATGTCAATTGTCAGTTTTCTTTTTCAAATGGAATTCGGTTGTCTATTTAAATAGTTTTTATTACTTTTGTTTGGAAACATTTCAATTGCTTTGTAGAAACTAATGTCCTTTTCATTTATACTAAAGGTTAAAATGTCATGTACTTATATGTGACATATGACGTATGAATACTAAATACATAGGTTTACGTCATGATAATGTTGTCTCTTTCAGTAATATCTTTTTATAACGAACCTTGTTGTAATTTTCGATGACCGGGAAACTAAATCAAAACTGGTACACCACTTTCTTGGCTGACCGTACACACGCGTCATATTTGCAAAGCTATTTTTGTGTTCAAATGATCGATGAGCATTATGAATCTCATTTTCATAGACATAAATATTTAGTTTCAGACGCAATCCTAAATGATTCTACGTTAAAAGAATTTCATATCAACTAAAATAACAAAGCTGAAAGAAAACTTTAATTTGTATGGAAAGAAAAGCTCCAATTGAGCAGATTTCAATTTAAAATTAAAAACATTCAAATGCGTCAAGAACTATTGTTACGGTCGAGAAAAATAGCTTCATTTCAGCGAAAGAATAAAGAGTATCGTCATTACAAAGAAATGTAAAGCATTGTTGATGGAATATAGAACAATCTAGAATAAACAAGCGAGTTTATTTTAAAGCGGGCACAGATGTAATGCCCGCTGTCAAATTCGAACAAAACTCGATAGTGAGAAATGAGCAAGCTGCAATACAAGCGTAACATTAACCGAAAAAAAAAAGAAATAAATAAATAGGAGCACGACTTTTCATTTTGTCGGGGAAAAGCAGACAATAGGTGGAAAAAAGCGGGGAAATTGCGCGTCACTCCAGCGTACCAATTTGTCAAACGGGTTCGCAAGATGGCGCCTGGTAGCGCCTTCCGCCGCGGTTTAATTAAAAACGCGCCTCATTCCGGCCCCGCGCACCGCTTAGGCTGCACGTTACAAATGTTTTAGAACTCAATCTGTTTATTGCTATGTCACACTTACAGTCGAGGAACTTAATCATACCTACATATTTTTCTATATTTTTTACCTCGCCTCTATATCTCATCAACGTCTTATCAAATTTAAAAAATACCCGACATATTTATACGTAATATCTTATCCTCCGACTTTCCCTTAATCAAAGAAACGATACCAAAAAATATTTAAATAATAGAAAAAAATAATTTACAATACCAAAATAACATCTAACAACCGAACCCAGGGTCCTCGCATATAAAAAGCGTTATCAACGTACGCCACCAAAAGCGAAGAGAGGAAACAATGAACAAACAATAAGTAATATTTTATTCACAGCTAATGAGTCTATTGTTGAATGTCGGTTAACTGCTCTGTGCCCATTGGGCCTTGCGGACGGAAAAATAGATGTTTACATAACTGTGATATTCTTTATGAGAACTGTTTTATGATCACTGATGGTCTCGTAGAGGAGGGAAAATGTTTAGGATGTATACTTATGCAATTTGATCTATCAAATTGATTACTATCGAAATCAGAACAAATAATTATTAAGAACATTTCGATTTTAGACTAAGCAAATGGACACGCAAGTAGACGAGATTTTGAAGTTCATATCATATCCCAACTTCAACTATGCTAATGTTTTAAAAGATTACACGGTGCAGATTTTGTTATACCTTTTTCACACTTAAAAAAACAAAAATTACATAAGATAAAATACAATCCCTTCAATCTCAATCTGCAATCAAATTAAAAAAATAGATGAAACTAGAATACAAAAATTCAATTCAACAAATCATTTCATACAGTACTTGACCTCAAAATAATGACCCCAAAATGTCCCATGTCCTAATCATTGAGATGTGAACGCACAAACAGTCTGCGAACAATAGTATAATGTGAAACTACCCCCGTTTCGAAAAACAAGTGGGCACACAATGGAATCGAACCTGGACCCTCGCCACTCGTAGGGCTATACGTGATCTGAATTAATTACCAAGTGTCGATTTATGCACTTGTTGGTCTTGGCTTTTTATTACTTACATGTTTTTTTTACGATTTATTATAGTCTTGAATGTATTTTCTCACGATTCCCGTCATATTGTATGATGATTTTGTTTGTATAGGATAGTGCTTTGAATTAAATTACGCTAAAAAGTAGTTAATTTAAGCAAGAAAAAATGTTGCTAGAAATGAACATTGAAATTTCTATTTACAAGCTATAAATTTTATTGTTGTTGTACATAGATTATACGCGGTGTAAAAACAAATACATATATCTAATCTAATGCAGTAATAAAGTTGAAGACTTGGTAATGTTTTCTGTAATTTCTTAAAGCTAATGACTACATTTGCCATATGTTTATATATTTACTTATAAAGCTTAAGTCGTCTAACAAAGGAAATAAAAATAAATAAAACTAAAAGTAGCGTGTGACAACCCTAGCGCCCCTCATTGAGTGTATCAATAGTTGGATTTGTTTGAATTAGGTTTTATTAATTAACTAAATAAAATACTACAGAGACCAATTACATTCGACATAAGTAGTCGATGTAAGGGGAGTAGTATTGCTGATTTAGGGTAAAAAAAGGATTTATTAGATACTAGTTGCTCAACCCGACTCCACCCGGGTAAATGGTTAAGGTAACCTGGTATATATTGTTGTTGTCTGTATGTATATTTATAAGTATGTATTATTATATTGTAAATATTTTTTCGTTCGTGCCAATACACTTCCAAACTTTAATCAATATTAAAGTTTCTGTTTATTTAAATGAGCTTTTATAAGCACATTTCAAATTCATTTAAATTGCTAGTTTGTTGATGAAGTTTTTGCTTAAAAGTTCCTAGTTAACTTTTAAATATAATATCCAACAGAATTGAAGTACATAACCTCTATTTATATCAACGAACAAGGGCTGATTAGTGATTTTTGACAATATTACTACAATTCTGATTCTATCAACTCAAAAAGTTACAAGTTAGAATCCATAACATATCATGTTCTTTCAATTCTACGTAATAAGTAAAAACCTCTCGATTAGAGGATAACCAGCGGCATAAATAAACCGCAGTTAATGGCTTGCTCCAGGCGAAACCAAATTAATGTCCTTATAAAGGGTTCCGTATGCTTATTACAAAAGATTGCGTGATTTGCAATGTATTGGTGTAATTATCTCATACAATGTTTCAACAGGGAAAGCGGGTTGTTAGTTCCAATTGAGATGGGTTTATTAGGGGTTTTAATGATTTTCTACACCTACAGTATTAGGATAAATCACTACATAGTATAAAACAAAGTCGCTTTCTCTGTCCCTATATCCCTATGTAAGCTAAAATCTTTAAAACTACGCAATGATTTTAAAGCGTTTTTTTTAAAGATAAAGAGTGGTTCGCGGGAGGTTTTAGTATATAATTTATTAGGTTTTAGACAAAGCGGGCGAAGCCGCGGTTAAAAGATAGTGCTTTATAAGTTGGATTTATTTAAGGACACCTATAAATAATAGGATATTCGTCTGCAGGTGATGAACAACTAGGTATATTTATTATTTATTTACAAAAAGTTAAAAATACACTCACGCAACATTCAACCAATTATATTGACACTCGACGCTACCAAAATAGGTAATGAAATTAAATACACGATAAATTATAGCTTGCTTGCATTAAAACCTCAAACTGACGAATACATCACAATACAACAACAGATGTATACATCTGCCTGTAATTGACGCAGCGAGACAAAATGGCCACCAACGAAGGAAACCTTAGGAAAATATTAAAATATCCTGACATTTCGAACAATGTATGGGAGCATGCATTTGAATTTTAAATAGGGGCGAGATTGTTTCTAAATTAAAAAGTGAGTGCGAGCGAGACGGGTGCATTGGTAGCACCCTTCTTCTTTCCGGCACGTGGCATCTCGTCTATGAATATTGATGCGTTTCACGTCGGATGCTTGAAAAATTATTGGTGGTTTATTTTTGATTTTGGAATTTTATTTTTAAAATACGTGTTTCGTTTTTTTTTCTTTATTTGTGTGGCCAGTATTAATTTGATTGTTAACGCAATATGACAACTCAAATAATGGGACATTCTTTGAAAGATGAAAAGTGAAACGAGTAGTAAGTTTCATAACAATGAAAAGATGATTTAGTTTCACTGCATGTCGATTTTGGCTCATAATGAATTTTGTTTATTAGTCATTCCATTTATTATAATCATCTTTGTATTAGTGTTAGCACTGGTTAGCACCTAAATTGATGTCATTTTTACAATTATTGTATTGCAGTTTTCATACTTTGGATTACAACCAGCCAACAGATTAAAAAATAACTTAAAAATATTCGCCAAAACTGTTCCATATACAACATAAAAAAACACTATTTACGGTCAGAAATAATGAAATACAACATCAAATCGAAGCCATCACAGGCCTTTGAAGTGGGCTGCGGGGGAAGCCTAGCAAACCGCCCGGCTTTGTTTCTCTTAAATGATAGACGCTGCAAGTGACATGCTTCGTAGCGAATTACATACCTGCAGTTTGTGTTTATTTTTTTGTTATTTTTTGGTTTTATTTTGTATACCTAAGGTATGGGTAAGTTGGGCAATGTACTTGTGTTTTTTTTTATTTGTATTATATTACCTATACTCTTATAGGCTCTATTATGATCTACAAAAATATGTCAGATTTTACTTTTGGTTAGTCATTTTTTTATGTTCTGGTGATTCCGAATTCACACGGTCATATATACCAAAAGATTATATTTTTTATATATTTTGACCCTTGGTGCAAATTTGTCCACTTTCTTATAAAATGTGTTATTTCAGTGTAAACAAGTTAAATTACATTTATCTTCAATTAACCTCTACAAAAATTAAATATTAAAACATTTTAGAGTTATGAAAATGATTTTAGGCTTACATCAGATAAACTAAAATATTTTTGACTTTTTTAACCTTTGATATGTAAATTGTGACGTGTTTTGAATGTTTATTCGTGTTTTGAATGTTTATTCTTTTCATTTGGCATTTTGTTTATGTTTTATGAAAAATTTTAATGTTTATCAACTAAAAAGTTACGAGTTTTAGAAGAGCCGAGCGTCCGAAGCTGAATATTTATATTTATTTTAAAATATACAAGTTGAATTGTACTTTTTGAATTTAACCGGAGACAAATTTGTGATATTAAATTCATTTGAAACATCATATAATAAGTGAGATATTTTATTGTTATTCAGATGGTTTCAAAATTTAATCTCTACAAGGAAATTAACTTATTTGTATCGTAACATAATAATGCTACATCTAATATATATTATAAAGGCGAAAGTTTGTATGGATGTATGGATGTATGGATGTTTGTTACTCTTTCACGTAAAAACTACTGAACCGATTACAATGAAATTTAGCACAAATATAGAGGGTAACTTGGATTAACACATAGGATAGTTTTTATCCCGGAAATCCCACGGGAACGGGAACTATGCGGGTTTTCCTTTGCAAACGCGGGCGAAGCCGCGGGCGGAAATCTAGTAGTACATACAGTACAATGTATGCATGTATTTCAGTAGTAGTTAGACTATAGAATAGTACAGTCAACAACACAAGCAGATCACATGTCGAAGTTTCCACATCTCACTATTTCGCCGACCGTACACGCACACACACACGCTCCCCCATAAATAAAACATTAGTGTTACACGCGATAATATCAGACAATTTGCATTGAGCTAATCTATTCAAATTGCCGCTTTCCTTTGATGTTACGTTTAACCTTTGACCCCGTTTTTTACCTCACTTTTTGATCGATTGTTTTCGGTGTACCGTGTGACATGTTGATAAACATTTTAGCGGAAAATGTACAAAAATGTGTAAAAGCTAAAACCCCCTGTGTCTGTTTTGTTCTGTTTAATTTTTACCTAAATATAAAATTGTTTTGCCAGAATTCGAACCTACATGCATAAACAACGAAGCCTATAATCTAAACTTATGAAAAGCCTCCCTCTTTTTAGGGAAGTCGGTTAAATATGTCTATAATATACCTATAACATAATAAACTAATAAACTTACGAATATGGTAGACTCGTTCAACATGCTTACCTGAAAAACACAAATATTATTCAGCAAAAAAAATGTTCAAAAATAAGCCAAAATATTTTTTTGACTGAAATAATAAAGTCATATCATGCATTGCATATTGTATTATACATACATACATATATCTTCTTATATATAAAAATGAATCGCAAAATGTGTTGGTAAGCGCATAACTCGAGAACGGCTGAACCGATTTCGATAATTCTTTTTTTATTATATTCCTTGAAGTACGAGGATGGTTCTTATGTAGAGAAAACGTAAACATGTACCACGGGCGAAGCCGGGGCGGACCGCTAGTATATATATATATATCATTTAGTAAGCGATAAAAGTTTTCTAAAATGCCTCTAAAAGTTTGTGTCGCAAAAAATATAAACGCTTATAAAAGCTTCTAATGGATTTTAGTTATTTAAATCATAGATTCAATCTTGACGGTGTCAAAATTCGGTTAAGATGATGGTTGGAGATATTATCTTTAGATTCTCGGAATTCCCTAAATATTATTATTGTTTATTAACAATTTTAATACTGTTGTCTATAGTTTTTCGTGTGAAAGGAAACGAATTATTCATGTAATAAAAACGACATACCTACTAAATTTAACATGCATTACCTACATCGCTAAATGAAGCTATTACTATTTAACTTGACCCTAAAAAAAAATAAAAAAAAGCTTAAACATAATATTTCATACCAATTTGTTCGTATTAAAATACGAAAGAAACTCTCGTGATTCCATAATATAATTGGAGTTAAAATTATCAGTTATTTTTTCTAGTGGGCGTGGTAGCTACCATATTACCCAATATGGTATTAATAAACTAAGATCTAGAAACACGCAAGCTTCTTTCACACTGTTGAATAATGTATTAAAAGAAATTATGCATTTATTAAAGAACCTATTATAATCTCGTTTTATATAAACGAGTAAGCGAAGCAGTAATGATATTTTTTTTTAATGGCGTTAATTACCAATAATGATAACCGCTTATGGAGTTTATAAAATAATGATTGAAACAAAAGATGGTGTAGAAAATTCTACGTTTAATAGATAATATAGTCCATTTTTTTGCATCTGTGCATTGGATATAAATGTAATTTATTTCTTTCTTTCATCTTTCATCTAGTTTTGTTTTGGGACTAACAATCTGTAAAGCATAAAAGCCATCTCAATAATTGGCAAAAATATAATTTTAAACATTGATTTTATGTTTAAATAGTGAAATATTCGACTAATACAAACTAATAAATATTTATCATAGCACAGTTACTATTATGCATTTTATTATTAACGTTTTTCCGATAATTATTATAGATTAATTGCTCCGGAATGTATGAATAAATTAATGTATCAAGTGAATATAAAAACGCACTAATTGCAAGCCAAGCAATAGGTACTTAACGAATTCCACTATAATTCATAGCTATTAGAACTCAAAAACTAATGATTAGTAATCGATTTAATTACGAAAACAACTTCAAAATTATACACACTAAACTCTAAGATAACTAGCTTTTTAAACGTCTCATAATAATCTTAAATGTCGATTAAAAACCTCAAAACACTCTAGTCAACTAAAATCTAAAAGCATTTTTTTTTTTAATTTTTATTGTTCAGGATAAGATTAAACTCATGAATTAATACATTCACCGATCCTTGATAAGTGCACAAAGCTTGAATTAAATCTGTCCGTCCGTCTTAGATCAGATTCGAGTCAAAAAATTGGTTACATACAAGTGAAGCTATTATTAAAAGCGTGTTAAAATTTTCAAACATTATTACAAAACAATGAGACAACTTTATGAACCTTGTAAGATAAGCATTTTCAACGAAATATAGAGGTGTCGTGGCCATATCGTAAATTTGCTCATTTCATGAAATGATTGGCCATTTCACGAAATGGTCGCATTTCGTGAAATGGCCAATTTAGTTTGGCCACATCATGATGTGGCTTGAGCAGATCAATGATAAGAAATCGTTTCACGATATGGCCAACTAAACGCGCGGTTTTTTCATGAAATGATCAAAATTATTTGATCATATCGTAAAATAGTTACATTAATCATTGGTAGAGGCGCTGCAAGCTCTGTGTTTATGTGATAAGATGGCGGCCGCTGGCGAAAATTTAATTATTCGCAGTTAAAAACTTCATAATTCGTTTAATAACAATATGAAGAAAGTCATAGCAAAGAATTTACGACGGTTCGAGTACAATGGAAAATGTGGATATCTTATATGTATTGAAGAAAAAATGCGTCTTAAATAAAATAATTTAAGACGCATTTTTTCTTTTAGGATATATATTTATATATCCTACTATAGTATTATAATTGTTTGTTTTTTAAAAAGCGATCCGCTTCTGGCATTCGCCGGACGCTGCCGCGGCACTAACTTAAATGACATTAAACAAGTTTTTAGAATATTCTGATTTTTTTAAATATTTTATGGACTCTTTATATTTTATACGATCTGGCCAAATGTGGATGGCCAAATTGTGAAACGTTGACGATTTAACGATCTGATCAAACTATGTTGGCCATTTCATGAAATGCGACCATTTCGTGAAATGATCGATCATATCATGAAATGAGCAAATTTACGATATGGCCACGACAGAGGTTTTCCAACCGTTTAGCGACAAACAGAGAACTGCCAAAAGTTAAGACACCGGGAAAGCACTTAGCTCATTTCGTATGCACTCGCTTTTGAAGTCTGAGCCCGCTCTCAGCGTCTCGACTTTAAAAATTCAGTGTTAGGTGACGATGTAGGTGACGATTTAGGTGACGTGTTTATGGGTGACTGGGTTTAAGAGCTTTTACGCTTTTGATCAATACTATTGTTTAGTTTCGTTTGATTTCTGTCGAACGACTTTTAAGACGAGTGAGGAATAAGTCGCGTTTCACTTAGATTTACTACTGACTTACTTTTTTAGAAGTACGTGAGTTATGATAATCATACTTAGTGTTCAGTCATTTAACATAGATATCTATAACTACTCCTAATTATGATAACATATAAGTCACTAATTACGTCCCTAAAAATGTTTTAATTCTTAATTATTAAAAGGCTAATGTGAATTACTATACTAATTTCATATTTAACTGTACAAAACTTTTATATGAAAGCAAGCTACGACATAATTTGATTATAAAAATTCATAAGACATTCCTTACAGTTATTACAGTGCGGAAACGGTAGGTTATTTAAATTTAGCTTCTGTATGTCTAGCGCAGGACCTAGGACATGTAATTAAATGAGTAATAAGTACAGGTAATAGATATTAGGGATATTTTATTTAAAGATTACTGATTACTACATAATCACTACATAGTATAAAACAAAGTCGCTTTCTCTGTCCCTATGTACACATGCTTAAATCTTTAAAACTACGCAACGGATTTTGATGCGGTTTTTTTTTATAGATAGAGTGATTCAAGAGGAAGGTTTTAGTATATAATTTATTATGTTTTAGACAAAGCGGGCGAAGCCGCGGGCGGAAAGCTAGTATTAGAAATAAACGTTTCATATTTTAATATTATTCTTAGTTGATTGTACTTTTGGTTTGAGTGACAAACAACAAACTTAGGACTTAAGTTCTAAGATCGAAAATAACACGAAATAAACTTATCTTTTAAGTGAGATTACAATTTTTTTTAATACTATGTACTAATAAGCTTTAAAGGTTGAAATAAAACATTGTTCGTAAAGTTTACGCAGACGCTCAGACGATAGTAAATCATTAATATGACATTATATTTAACCGGTAGTTAGCCCGGAAGCTATCGGTATTCTCTGGTCGAAGCTACCGGATATCTGTCTGTTTTTTGTGAATACATTAATGGCTAGGTCTTATTTAAATAGCCTCTGAATAGATTATCTTGCGACAATCTTCAGACAGCGACTAAAACAGACGATTAGGTCACGTAAGTGTGAATTAAAATTATTTCTAAGCCGTCAAAGTAGTGAATTATTTTTTTGGGATTATATCGAATTAAATAAATACATTTAATTTTCAAACTGTCAAAGTGTAAAAATTAATCGTTGCTAAAATAAAACACTGACAAATTAATATATCTCATACAAAAGCTTTCTTACGCAATTTGCAACTCAATCAAAAACAGAACCGAACCCACGTCCCTCATTATGTGCGATGAGTGCACGCTCATTGCACCCGTCTGAAGCAACTATACGGGCTTAATCACCCGGCGTCGCTCGCACTCGTCGCTAAGCTTGTAAAAACTTAATCCTTTTTGAATTAATTGGCAATGTGACGATGGTTTTGTGAATGGTCTTCTCTTGATATGCTCATTTGGAGCTTTGGTGGAAGCTTTATTAAAAGATTAGGTAGCTAAGTATAGATTCCATATTCTCAGTTTCTAGGAAATATGTTATCATAAGTACCTACGGTGTGTGTTGCTACTCTAGATTTACATTTTAGAAAAATAGTGAATTACTTTTTATTACTAGATTTTGGAGAAACATTAACATAGTATGACTAGTAGAGTATTATTTTTTTTAACCAATGCTAATTCCTAATTACAAGACCACACCGTGTCGTGCACAAAATCATTTACCATACCTGAAGGAGCGTGTCACCGTCGATACGTATAATTCATTTTTTATTGCCTCTAGGCTCTACCCCTGACACTGTCTGAACAAGACATCAAAAAGGGCAATATTATACCGTTGCATTGACGGGAATTTTATTAAGCGTTACATTACTGGGGCGTTATTGAGTCGAGGGTTATGATTTAAATATGAATTAATATGTGATACTTTATTCGGGCGATTTAAAATAATTCGCACTTGTGTTAATAAATGGTTTCGTGCTTTACGAGTGACTTTGTTCATTGAACGCATTATCCGCTTGGTAATGTAAAGGGGTTTATCAATATGGATTTAATTTAGTGTAGTCTATATTTCACTTTAATATTTTCATGTACCTATAGTTTATTGCTTTAAAAATTGTATTCTAAATCCTCTTAATGATATTGTAATCTAGCAAAAAAGACGATAATAAGCTTTGTTATTAAATATTTAAATTTTAATAAGTCTGCGGATTTTCCGCCCACGGTTATTGAATCAAGTATGCGGCAATCTGCCGTCATTCTGCCAACTCTAATAACAGCAAATCGAATTGCGTTTCACTCAACAGATGGCCCTTGGCCCGCTGGAGCGATGACAAATTTGCGATATTACATGCGGATTAATGTCCATGCACCATTTTTTAGGGTTAAATTGTCTTTTCAGGATCACCCTCGAGGCTATGTGTGAAAGCCACACGATTTTCAACAATGCGTAGAGAGTGTAAAGTGCAAATTAGCGCGCGGTCATGCCCGAGTTGTTTTCTATTGTCTCGCGAAGATCGCAAAGGGTGATTCCCCAGGCTAGATGCCATCCGAACGATAGTTATCATAATCCCTCCATTGACATGATGTGATGACACATGTCGTGCAGTCGTGTACTAAAATTTCTTTTAGAACGGCCCGTGCATGGGGTCTTATACCCTAATGTCACGTTTTAAGGTTTATAAATTTTTTTAAACGGCTGTAACAAATACGTTCCCTGGGAAGGAATAGTGCGGGCGATTCACAATACGATCTTGTTTGTTTATGAAGATCGGTGTTTGTACTGTGTTCTGTTTTATTTGTTTAAGCCGAGTCTGGAGTTCTCTATATTTGTGCGGGACAATCGTTTGCTCTATTCAACTTAATTCTCAATAAATATGGAAAAACCATCAAACAGTTTCAAAGCAATTGCCAAGACGCACTATCGCTAACATAAACCATTATGAACTTGACACGATTTTCCTTCCCAACTGAATTCACTTCCAAAAACTTATCACAACTATTAAGTCAGTTGTACATTGAAAGGACATTCACATGTCCATTCCCCAGCGTAATTCACAAATATTGTCCCAGATTAAAACTACCCACAATAGTTCGGAGGGTGTAATTCGAAATTAATACGGCGAGCCCTAAGCGCAATTACATCGTCTAAAATGAGGCAAACTGCAGAATCATAGAAAATTACAGGATCCCAAACAAATGGTATAAAAGCACCCCTCATGTCGAATACTTTTTGCGCTAATGGGGACAATTTTTTAATATGGGGTGAACAGGAAAGCTTTTAAACAATTAGAAATATAGCATAGTTCGGTTATCAGTGATTGAATGATGAAATATATATATATTCATGTGTATATGAGGCAGATTTAAAAGTATAGCTATAGATGATTGAAATAGTGTATCTTACAATTGAACTTTTTGAATTGGAAATCTATTAAGATTTGTACAATTGTCTTTTTGTTGCAGTTGCAATGGATTGAAATTTTGTGCTGGTAACGAAGTAGTAGCAACAAAACTGAACAATCCTTTATTTCGTATACAACTATTACCATAAGAATTTAGATACCAGTGAATACATCGAGAGAAATATTTAGGTAGGGAACATGTTCACATATTGTATAGAGCATATTATTACACAACATATGTACTTAGACATACTCAAAATTACAGGTAATCGAGGGCACTCGTGTCGTCAATATTTGCGCGCGGAAAATCAAGAAATCCATCAAAAGCCGCACTAGAGGCTGCACTCCAGACCCCAAACGTTACATGAACGAAAAATAATCGTACGCAAAACCCTCGCGACAAATGAACATCGCTGGAGAGGTCATTAAAACGGGGCTCCATCTAAAAATGGGGGTCCGAGAGGGGGGACTTTTGAGAACTCAGTAATTGGACCAGGGAGGGTCTCCAATCGCATTCGGAGCAGCGGAGGCGGAAAGGCGGCTCGAGCGACTATAATTAACAACAAATATGGGTGAATCGATTTTTACAAAATCCACCCATTAGGTTATTTCGCGAGCAATTACTCAAACAATAACCCCTTAAATATTAACGTTAAAACCACGTTTTGTGGGAAAAGTTCGCTCGTTGAACAACTGCGTTTGTTGTTTTCTTTCGCTTACGATATTGTCGGCTTGAGCTTTTTCTATTTTCCGTTCAAATGTTTACGTAATTGAGTATTTGTGGGGGACTCTAAACGCTTCGGTAATTTCAATTTTACAGGGAAACGTCATGCGACGTCGAATTAACTGGTAACTCAATGTAAACTGACGAGTAGTTGTTTGTCATACAAACTATTGGTGTAATTTGTTTGTGGACAAACACACATACCATGTATTTGTTTCTAAGAAGTAACGGAGGCGTCAGACCACACGGGGTCGACAAAAAGCTGAGATAAAAAGTAGTGACCGAATCACGTCACTGCATTATGATAATAGCTTTAAGATATGACAACACTGGCCGTAATCCTCTTTGTCCCCGAAATGGACACATTAGTAGGTCCGCTGGGACGCCCTTTGATTTTCGATACGATGGAAATTATATACCATAACCAGTGTACATGGTCTTTAATATTAATGAGACTGGGAGGGATAATTTGAAAATGAAAAGCAATATGAATGAATAAAATTAACAGTAACTCGATGTATTCCGATACTGGAATATAATATTCAAGCTATTTAATTTATTGAACACGTTGTATTTAAAATAATATCATAGTATAAATAATGGATTTTCGTTTTTTTATTATTTTAAGCACAAAAGAATAAACTGGCTTATAATCCTAAGATCTGAATCATTATTACTGATGGACTTAAACATCTTCGCAAATTCTTTATAAATTATACGGGCATAATTCAACACCTCAAATCGGCATTTATTAGTTATATAAACACGATTCGCTTAACGACACGGGCACAAAAAACAAATCACCGTCCATTTACAAAACCAACATCGAAAAAAACGAATGCATCTAAAAAACTAAAGGATAATTGCAGGTTGTATCGGACTCACGCGATTCCTCGTGTCAAATAGCTTGTTACTGACCCTAGCGAATAGAAATATTGCTCATACCTAATCCCTCGTATGATGTATTTAACCTGCCATGAAATCATATTCTCAATTTTTTGAGCGCAAACAGCGGGGTGGCGGAACACAAAGACTGACGATTACCGCACAATGTATATGAGGTTATAATAGTCATAATTCGGTGTTTTTCGAGAGGATAACCGAGGGGCAATATGAATTTATATGTGGGGTAAGTTAGCAAATTGGATTTAATATTTTTGTGAGCACTTGTGTGAAATTGAACGCCCGTTTAAGGGTTATTATTGATAGGGTTAATCCGTTATAGAATGGGGATTAAGTGTATCTATAAAGTGTGTAATTTGTTTGCATTATGAATTATAATGAAGACATAACCCTTGTGAATGATTAATGTTGTATAGGATAATAATACTGGTATGCAAATTTAATTGTTACCAGTAGAACTATTCAAGTGTGCAATGTGAAATTTTCACATATAAATAAAGTTTAGTCTACGGTCTTTATTAACATTATCAGATTCCAATAAGTTTTTATTACAAAAAAAAATATTTATTTATTTATTACTCTTTAATAAAACTATACATGGGAAACTTATTGCTAATTTATACAAAACAAAACAAGAAAAGTATAGTTTATTAGGCGGCCTTATCACTTAGAAGTGATCTCTTAATCTCTTAAAAAATATTATAGCACCAGCTGTTATTATTATCTATATCTCAAGTCTCGACCAATATTTAGGCTCTATTTATGTCGATAACATATTTTTGCATATAAATAATTTGATACCGAAATAATTAATGAAAACCACAAACTAATGTTATAATAATGTTGACCAAATGCGGTAAAACATTGCACTAGCATTATCTGTGGTTTAGTTGTTTGTCGATAAACAAACGAATAAACTAAATACATTACGTCATTCTTTTCACTTATTGATTTGGAGATGATAGCAGCAATGTATATTTATTAACAAGTATGGAATGAAAATATGTGTGTCAAAATGTGCAAAAATATATTTAAAAACGAAAAAAAAATCCTGAAATGTCTGGCAATGGCACGATACTTATATTTCATGCATTTTCTTATATTATAGTCGTAACCGTTAGATAATATACATAATTTGCTATAGGTATGCATAATATTTCATACCTACTGAACGTTTTATGATAACTATCATCACATAATATTTGTCTAAACCGCCAACTTCTACCAAAACTATAGCGTACAAAATCAACCAGTAACAGACCGTAATTAAAAATTATTAACGTATTACAAATTCAGCGCACATTCATTTAAAGCTAATTACCAAAATAAGATCTCTCAAAAAATTTAAGCGGGAAAATCTTAGGCGGGGAACAAAGAGGGAACTTGAAAAGCGAAAAAGCTAGAAAGAAAACAAAACGTTCGCACACAATACTCGGAATGAAGTAAGGCTGAGTAGCTGTACTACGTATGCAGCCTTTAACTAGCTAGGGTTGTGCAATTTTTACGTGTATGGTTGTAAAAAGTTGTATGGAATAAATATGATAGATACTACGATACGATACTATGGCAGTATGATGTGTATGTGTGTGATGTAAAATTCAGTGCATCTTTTTCAGTTATTAAAAGTTTGAATGATTAAATAATTATTTAATGTTGAAGAATATGAATACGAGCCACAAAAAGATAAGATATCTAATTAAGCTATAAATACACCAAAAATCAACATATTGCGTGTACATAATATTTTGTCATACCTTAAAAAGAAACTTTCGTCTTTCTTCCATGCTGTCAATCACCCTTACCCAAAGAATATTACAGAATAAACTGAAACTGGATTACTTTCAATATCATAACAAGAAAATCGTACCCTTATTCATATTATATGAAACAAAACAGCCACAATATATTTTTTACTCTTTAACCATATGTGAAACGTATATATTTATTATTTACTAGCGGTCCGCCCCGGCTTCGCCCGTGGTATTTACGTTTTCTCTACATAAGAACCATCCTCGTACTTCAAGGAATATAATAAAAAAAGAATTATCGAAATCGGTTCAGCCGTTCACACGTGATGCCGTGACAACGCGAAACGGGTGCGGACCCGCAGCCTTTTTATAGCTCCCGCCGCGAAGCGCGTCGAACGCGGCAACTGATACACAAAAATAATCCTTATGGCATGATTCTGTATTCACGCGCGATGACTTACAGCGTATTTCATGTATAACTTTGGTGTTTCTACACCGATTTACATGATTCTTTTTTTATTGCATAGGTAATAATGTTAACTTTTTTTAATTAGGGATGAGTGAGAGTGTTGTAAACGTAAGAGTAGACAAATATAATCAGAAATCTCCGAATTGCTAAGCTATTGAAGTTTCACGTGTTATTGTGAGTCAATTTTAAAAGATAGACATAATATGCTGTCTAGGAATTTATTTTTATATAATAATAATAATTTAAGAACATTTGTGTCGTACATGATTTCTATGTAGCTTTAACCATTACGGCTGCACACGTGACGGAAGCTTAAAAAATGGAGTAACTTCTCCCGTTTTCCCCATAATATTTCCCTTCACTGCTCTGCTCATATTGATCGTAGCGTATTAAAAAGTATACTATAACCTGCCCAGGAGTATGAAGAATAATTGTGCCAAATTTCGTTAAAATCCGTCGTGTAGTTTTTGTTTCTATAACGAATATACAGACAGACAGACAGACAGACAGACAGACAGACAGACAAAAATTTTACTGATTGCATTTTTGGCATCAGTAGCGATCCCTTATCACCCCTTCATAGTTTTTTTTTAAATATATTTCATGTACAGAATTGGCCTCTCTACAGATTTATTATAAGTATAGATTTAAACGTTGTGGCAGCCCTAGCATAACGTAACTGGGGCATACGTAGGGAGGCGGGTTGAAATAGGACGTTCTAGGCAATTACCATGCAAGGATGGACTAGTATCTCGTAGGTCTTACAAAATGGTAAATGGTACACTTCAGAGCGAGTTTCCGTTATCTAAAGTTTAATATATTTGTGGGTTTTAGTGTTACATACAAATGTGTGGAAACGTGGATTTAGCGGTAGGTTATTTTTTGGGGATCTATTCATTGCTATTTATGTTTAGTTCGTTATAAGTAGGAATAAAATTAAAAATATAAATGTACAACGTTCCTTTCTAAACAGCATAAGTAACTCAATTCTTTCGTAGCTATATTTATATTGATTATTTATTTATTTTATAATGATTTTCCATTTCCTCTTCAAGAGATAGGACACCTTGTTAATAAGCGTCCGTTTTTCCTATTTAACGCAAAAATGCTCTACATGATATAGCTTTTCCAACCGAAATAAAGAAGATCATTACGAACACATCGGGAAAATGACTTTCCTTTCTTTTATCTATACAAAATACATATTTCTATACCGAATATCAAAATCTTCCCCTAAGATAACGTTACAATCTATCTAGCGCGATCTCTCACAATAGCAAATGGCACAAAGGGGATGCTTTTAAAAGTATTACTCCCTTAACGAGATGAATGCATCTCTAAATATCTTCGATCATATATTGCATGGGGTTTAATATAGACTAGAACGTTTGCAGGATATTTTTAAGTGTCAAATATAGGAATTTTAATGGTGGATGTTAACTTCATTTCAATTGTACTATTTTTTCTACCGTGTAATGTGTAATGTATTTTGTAATCTGTCGATCTGTGTTCTATACTTATTACATTATAATTCATAATCTTTTCCATGATTCAGTAATATGCAGAATTCTCTTCTATTATATGTATACGCTATATTATGAAATACAAAGTCGATCCTATAAGAATCATTGATGCTTATAAAACTAATAACATTATCTTATTGTTAAAGAAAAGCATAAGTTTAGTATTAATACATCGGCTTTACAACGAAATACAAAGTAATATAGAGCCTCACATTTTCCATTCGCAATTTCAAACTTTAGCAAAAAGATTAAATCTAGCCTATTTTTTTTATCTGAAATCTTAATACCACTATTGAGTGCCTAATCTATTCAGCTTGACCTCCATTCGATATTACGTATCTAGACAATACTAAAATCTAGATAAAATTGACGGAAAGCACTTGAAAATTTTCAGTCAAAATGCGACGATGGCAAAGTGGGACTTATTCAAAAGTGGTTATTATTTTAGTGCCCTCTTGACGTTTTTTAATTAATGAAGTTACAATGGGTTTTAAATTTGACTATTTATTATTTATTTACAACAATGTATAAAGCAAGTTATTTACTAACTAAACAATCCATACTAATATTATAAATGCGAAAGTAACTCTGTCTGTCTGTTACTCAATCACGCCTTAACTACTGAACCAATTTTCATGAAATTTGGTATGGAGATATTTTGATACCCGAGAAAGGACATAGGCTACTTTTTATCCCGGGAAAATGACGCAATTCCGGAAATCCTACGGGAACGGGAACTATGCGGGTTTTTCTTTGACTGCGCGGGCAAAGCCGCGGGCGGCAACCTAGTATACCCATATGTATACATATAAAAAGTTAATTAATACATGGGTAATTTAAGTTTTTGTAACATATGATGGTGTAAATAAATAATATTATTTATTTATTTATTTAATAAATAAGACATGTGTGTTACTTTTTTGTATTTATTTATTTAATAAATAAGACATGTGTGTGACTTTTTTGTAAAGCTATTAAAATATCACTTAAAATAAATAGCTTCAACATTAATAAAAGATTGATTTGAACGTTTTCAAATAAACCTTTGACATTACAAATTAAGCCTTAAATGTACACCTTTACGGCTCACAAAGGCTCAATCCAAACATCGAAATAACCATCAAAACGCTACATATTTCTTCGTTTTTTAAACGAAATTGTTCAAGAAAAATTATTGAGACGTTTCACCTGCAAAGGCTTCATATAAAGCTGTCAAGTATCACTTAGTATTTTAGGTGTGTCGGCGACGCAAAGGCGGTTGCGCACGCGCACCAAAAACAGCCGACAAAGCGAATTATGCATGTAATTCGCTTCCGATATACTGACTCCAAGGGAAAAGATGTAGCGGTAAGACAATAGAGGATATTGGAAATTAATAGAGTTTAAAATAGGTAAAAAAACCGATTTATTTAAAATTGATATGAGTTGTCTGCATGTCTTATCTATAGTAGCGTTTAGCTACTATTATGTATTCTGTTTCTATAGTATGTAATATTCTTTGGATAAATAAAAGTCTAATGAAATATCTATTTTACACACACACACGTTAGTGTAGAAATAGGTACATAATATGCAGTTACATATTATGTCAATCACTACATAGTATAAAACAAAGTCGCTTTCTCTGTCCCTATGTCCCTATTTCCCTATGTCCCTTTGTACGCTTAAATCTTTGAAACTACGCAACGGATTTTGATGCGGTTTTTTTTAATAGATAGAGTGATTCAAGAGGAAGGTTTATATGTATAATAACATCCATTAAATAGTGGAGAAGTACTGTTATTTTTGAGGTTTCTAATGTGATGTCGTAAAAAATTACACTTACATTGCAAACGCAGGCTGAACCCTACGAGTTTTATAAAAATAATGTACTAAGTATTGTACACATTGAAAAGGTCTACAGAAAAGTCCGTGAAGGTACATGTCTATCTCTTATGGATAACCCACAATAACTTTTTTTTGTCATTTACTTTTTACGACAAATAATTTCGCAACGATTTTAACCAATACAGCTGCATTAACCCTTAACCAATTAAATACCTTGAATACATTTTTCATTTAATATAGATCTATATGGCCCTTTACACCGTATGATTTAAGTGAATATTTTCGAAGATATTACAGATTTAAAAATTGCGGGACGTAGCGTTTGCGGCGGTACCGGCTGGCAGCCCGGCTGTATATTTTATACCCGTGCGAAGCCGGAGCGGGCCGCTATGTTTTTATATACAACGTTCACAGTTTTTCTGTAGTGTATTTAGTATCAGCATTGCACCCGTGCGAAGCCGGGGCGGGTCGCTAGTGTGTTAATAAGTATAGGTATACCAATTCATATGTTTAACTTGCGAAATAAATCATCTATGACCAAGATACTTTATCTCTATCTATTACTAACATACTTCCGTCACAAAAGATCATCTCAATTCATAAATGCAAAATAAATTCTACATCTTCCTCGAAGCAAATCATTAATAACGCTAAAGCTCCACATTAAACCATAATATTTAACCATTGTTATAGTTCAAGGACAGGCAAACACTGGGAATGAAGCCTAGTTTCCGGCGAAGCCTCTAGAACCATTATACAAACGATGACAGCTTGAAATATTATTTCTAACTCGTGAATGGTCATGTTTTTCTTGGAAAGAATTTTATTTTATATGATAGAATAACATTTGTTTAGGTTTTGTTCAAAATAAAATGTTGGTCGATTGTGTGAAGATTACTATAATTATGTTGTCAAATTTGGATTTATAACGATATTAGATCTTCTCTGTGAAGGATGATTTTATTAATAACAAATATTCATTTACATTTGGTAACTTTTGCCTCTACTCTACGTTGATATTTCACAATAATTCACCCTAAGTTTGAAGTGTTGATTACTCCAATATATAGCTAACCAAATATGTATCGAGCTGAACAATAGCCCGCGCGTTTGCCATTCTTGCCGCGCAGTAATTCATTAAAAGCATCTTCAAAAGGCTGACAGAACTCATATTCCGTTTGAAAAAGAAAACTCCGCGTATTTACACATAAACCGGAAAAATCCGTGATTACGCTCCCTCCCAAACGACGCGGGAATAAAAAGAAATCTCCTAAAACGTCATTACGGACATAACTCCACTGTCCTCGGAATATATCTTCCATACAAAATACTTTAAGCGGAAACCTCATACGCATCATGACTTGACAATGGACGAATCCCGCTATCACAAGTAATAAAAGCACCGAGCGCTCACATTAAAATCTTATCCCTTTCTTAAATAAAAAATTCACGAAAAAATAAGAGTGGATACCTCCCCTCTATTATTCAAACCACCCCTGGCCCCTCGCGTTGTTACGGGCCAGAACGGGTCGGGCGCGGGCGAAGAAAACTCAAAGAAAATCTAACTCTGCTGCCACGTTGTAAAGATACTATTGCCGTATCACCTCTGAAACGCAATATATCAGAATTGAATTCTATTCCGGTGTGTTAAAGGTCGAATTCGTGCGGTGAGCAGGGGGTGTACGGCGAGGGAAACGCGGCTTAGTCGTTAGATATTTAAAATGAGATGCAGCGTAAGGGTGGGATTCGACGAAATCCGAATTACCGGGGCGTATGTAATGATTTTCCCGGACGGAATTATGCCCCGGTATCGGAGACGAATTGGAGACTGGAAATTGGATGTTCTTTTTAGTCGGAAACGAGGGTTACCGATGGATCGATGGATGTTTCTGGTCGAAATAACTAATGCTATTTTGAGGACTTGAAATTTTTAATTGAACAGACTTTTACGTAGCTACGTATTGATGTATGATTGTTTATCGAAGTATAAATGGGAGAAGATTCAGTTTTGTTTACGAAGTTGGATGTACCAATAAACATTGAATGTTTTATAAATAGTTATTTGATACGTGGAAAATAAGTTATGTATGGTTAGAGTTACGTGATTGAATGTGATGATGGCAACGTTTAAATATAATTTAAATATAGAATTAATATTTATAGTTCTATGAAGAAGTATATATTAAGGATAGGAGAAGCATTACGTTAACTGACATAAACATTCGTATTTTATAAAATTTTAGTTACGTTTTGTAGACTAATTAACAACCAATGCTTAGCTTCAATTAAATTTGAAGAAAGCTATTTATTTCTTAAATATAATAGAAATGTCCCAAAACAGGGTCCCACTTAGGTCCTCACTAAGGTCACAAATCACAATAGAGCAGTTTTTCTAATTGCGATAAGAGGTCATTACCCCCGTCTCCTAGATAAGAGGTCGCTACGTGGCTCTGATGCGTCGTGGTGATATGTATAATTGGCATGGCTTGTAGATTGTGGCCTCTTGACTTGGTAACATGGTTTGAGATGTACCAAAAGCAACAGTAAAAATGATGTGTATATAAAAATAAAAGTCGTTATATGTATAAAATGTCTTGTACAGAATATATATAAGCTCTTCTGTAGAAATAAGTTGAGATAATTTGAAGTTGTATCGTATAAATTAGATTTGTTGTCTTCAGCTATAAGGAAAATACATAATATAATCTTATGACAATTTTAAAGGCAAAATAATAAAAAGCTTAGATGTTAATTATTGATTCCTTTTTAGTAAACTCGTTTGAAGCATTTACAATTACCTACATTGATTTACAATCTAAGATTTTTATAATACCCGGAAATACCGGTACTAACCGTTACCGGTATTCATATCGGTGCCAACACCGGTTTGGTGCCATCCATCATCTTGGATGTAATCCACGTTGGATCCCTAGGAGTCATGCCAAGATGGTTGATACACTGATTGTATCGTACACGACTACGAAGATATGTACAAGTTGTGGCAAACGGGCGTTTGGAACGCGGCGTTTTTCCTGATAATTTCGTTAAGAGAAATTTAAAATAATATTTAGGGACTTCTTAACTAGAGATGAAACGGATATCCGGTAACTATCCGGTATCCGGCCTATCCGGCCGCCATAATATTATCCGGCCGAATACCGGATAGCTACTATTCGGCCGGATATACATCCGGCCGATTAAAAAAAAATAGCTGGATAAAAGAAACATATTTTTGAGTAATTATTTGCTTTATTTAGCAAGAATCACATTTCCCCGAAATCAATAACTATTGAATATGTTACGAAACTTGCAAGATATTATTTTACTTGATAGGTATTAAAATTATTGCAATTAGATTATTTATTATTAGATACATTACCTGCTTTTTTCGCTTCGCCGCCACGAGAAATATTAACATTGCATAATAAACAAAGAGCTAACTTTTTATTTTCACTGCTTATGTCAAAGTATCTTTTCTTCACCGATGCCATTTCTCGTTGCTAAATCTTTTAGACCTATGTATATATTTATGTACTTAAAATAATAAGAGCACAAATAAAATCATAACCTAAAAACGATCACGCACGTGTCTGCCCTGCATGCAATCGACACAATAATAAAATTGTACAATTGTTAACTTCACTCATCAACGAAAAGACCCGAATCGAACCGAGTCCATCCTATCGTTCGCGCGACGCCTACGCAAACGGCTGAGTTTCGCCGGATATTCGGCGGCCGGATATTCGGCTATCCGGCCACTTGGTCGGCCGAATATCCGGTATCCGGTATCCGGCCAAACTGCTATCCGTTTCATCTCTATTCTTAACGTTAATCCTGATAGAATATTGTTCAAGAAATAATTCGGTTAAATGTCGGTACTGACTTCTTTAATTTGTTTTACAACAAAATTTAGATAGATAGATAGATAATTCTTTATTGCACACACACAAGATTTACAATAAACACAGAGAAAGACAAATAGATGCAAGTATGTACAAATGGCGGCCTTATCGCTAGGCAGCGATCTCTTCCAGACTACCATTAACATTAACAGGAAAACACATTTAAAGGAGGTGGGTGAGCAAAAATTATTGCGTTGGGAAAAATAAATGTTATCACGTATAACTATAATTATAAAAATTTAAACATAAAAAAGAGAATAAATTTATAGAATAAGACAAACATTTTCATGTAATTGCTGTAATCAGCATATTTAAAACATGTCCATTGCTATATATTTATCCAAATAATATGATTTACAGTAGTTAAATTTTATAAGCCTCTCTTTTAAATACATTTGCAAATATATCTATGTACTAGGCCTGCAGACGTAACTAGTAGTCTAGGAACGCGACAGGAACGCAGCTTTAGCTACATTATTGCAGCGAGATTATGCAAAAGTGTACGTGAGCCACGCACACCAGGGTCCCGGTCATGCCAAGATGTTTGATACACTGATTGTATCACACACGACCACATACAACACGTACGAGCGTGTGTTGCAAACGGGCGATTAGAACGCGACGATTTTCTGATGACGCTACAAAATAGCTGATAGCAGATAGTTTCTAAGAATTAATGAATATTGTACATCTTTTATACCTTCTAAGAATTAATTAATGATGTCCTAAACATTGAAAGGTGCATGATCGCTACTTTATAATTGTTCAAATGTTTATCATAATAATTATTAGTACTAGCTTTGAATATTAAGTTAGGGACAAAAATACAATTTTAAACAAGAAAAGATTTGTTAAGCCATCCTTGATTTTTAAATGGTGTAACCGCCACTTTGTTGTAAAGATATGAATTAGCATGTATCACATTTTTAGAATTGAGCACTCACATTGATAAAATCGTCAAGTGTTTCTATAAAAATAATAGACGGGCGTTTTAATCGCGACGTTTTTAAAATACCACACTCTTCAATATACTAAAATCATATTTACTGAGATGTAAATTAGCTATTTCGGGTTAAAAATCAAATAAGGTGATAATATGCTGAATCGAATTCTTGACGAGTGTCTTTTTGTGTATTTAAACCGAATAAAGTTATAGAGCATTTTGAATTTAATAATAAATTAATTATTATACAAGTAAAAAATTGTTTGCTTTTGCAAACGGGCGTTTTTAAATCGTTTTAGAAGTAGTTTAGTAGGCGCCGATAAATGACACTTGATAATTGAATATTACCCTGTTCGATGCTAAAATTATCTCAAGAAGTAGATAAGGTTCTATTATAAGGGTTTTGATAATAATAATTAATTATTATTATCTAACTATTGTTAAATGGAAAATTACTATGGAGTGCTTTGATAAGTTACGAGTACTCTTATGGTTGGACATGTCTGTTATTTTATTATTATTATTTAAATAAATCGTTGCAAATACAACAAAATAATATTTGTATTTTAAATCCTACAAGAGCTTATAATAATTTAGCTTGTGAATTGGTATAACAGAATGTCACGGCTTTTAAGCATAATTTACTTAAATTATTTCATAATGTAATACTTTTTCTACGCTATTTTTAGAAAAAAATTATACACTATTTCCCTGTTAACAATCTCCGTAATATAACAGCAATGAACAATCCACATCTGAATAAATCGAATCAGCATTTTTACGAGAAATAACCAACCACAGTATCTAAAAATCATCAGCCATTCCTACAATATTCTAGCATACTTTTTTCAATAAAACTAGGACACCTCCTGTCACATATTTCGAACTCATCTAAATATTACATAGTCATCAAATTGCCTTCGCCGGGAACGAACCCGCGAGCAAACACGCGTGGGGAGCCTTGTTTACTGTCTCATATAAATGAAAGGGGAACAGACTGATCATTTTCATCTCATTCTTGGGGGAAGTTTTAATTCATCATTCAAATATTAATGTATTTAAATTTGCATACATTTTGTTCTAAGTATGGCTTTGGGTTTTCGTTTAAAATATATCAAAGATGTAAGCGTAGATATTGTAAACGATTTAATTTATAATACAGATAAATTTAAACTATTTTGAATACAATTCCATAGATATAAAACTATCTACATTCTAGCTAAATATGTAGCTTGAAAACTTTTTCCGAAAATGTTTTGGGATATTTACTTGTTGGTTCTTATAACGTTATAACTAGCTACTACTAGCTTCTGTACGCGGCTTCGCTCGCATGCGAACCGATTATTCTCACGTATTTAAAATCAATAAAATAATCTTTTTACCAAATGTCCATACAATCCGTTGATTAATTCTCATCAGAGTAACAAAACCTCGATCCCTACTACCATTATAGACGGCACGTAGACCGTTTCCTAGCATAAACTTTAACAGTAGGTATCATCTATACCTAGCCGAACTATTCGATAAAAATGAAGTATCAAATAATATCGCTGACACCACAAGTGTAGGCGTGTCGTGTGATTCCCATCAAATATCCGCCCATTATATAAAACTGAAGAGATAAGACACGACGATGGCTCCCTTGGTACATATCTGGTTTCCATATTGCACGTAACTTCAACTTAAATGTAGATAGTGTATATTTTTAAGTTAGAAGAGTACCTAGCTACTTTGTTGCTTGAAGGTATTGAATAGGTATGATATTATAAAGATGAAAATGAAATAAATTAATTTATAAAAAGTAAAATAATGTATTCTTATATTGGGATTTCTTATTCATTCTCTTTATATATTAATTGAAACTTTGTTTATTAAGTAAGAAAAGCTCTTTTAAAACGTATTGTATATTTCCCTTCTCTTAAGATGAACGAACTACATTTAAAGGGATTAAAAGAAACTACCTGAAAGAGTTTTTCAAAATTTAGGTCAAAACATTCTATGAAAAAAGGTCAACCAATGTTTTAGAAATGTGAATTAATATTGTCAAAATTCAATTACATTACAACAGCGCACGCTATCTGTAAATAGGAGCACAATACATTGAAAACGTACTCATTGTACACAAAAGTTGTATCAAAAAGCTTTCATAATTTCAGGCAAGTTAATACAAAAGTCGGGGAACGCGGTCAATTTTTTCTATACCGAATAAAACTAGATGTAATCCGCAGACGAAGCGAAAGCGAGCGACCCCGAAATTGGAAGCCGCATTCATCCAGACAAAAGCTCTAAACACCCCGATGGCAAAAAGAAAATTTCCATCCCCTCCTTGATTTAAATTTCCCGCCCAGAGCGGGGCGGCGACGTGGGGGTGGCTTCCGCACAAAAGAGACGCAGCTCGACTTTCATAGAAAAGAATGAGACGACCGTATGTCCACCTGTTGCGTTACAAGTTTCATATTTTCGCGTTATCTTTTTTCTTTTCTTACGTAAAAGGATTTGAATGGCGCGCCGCGTGCATGTGTACTGGGCTTAGGTATCGAACGGTATCGATGCGCCGCGTCACGCGTACGGCCTAGCGCCTGACGCATCTTTCTTTTTTATTTAAGAGAAAGAAAATGAATCATTTATTTATTATCAAATATACTTCCAATTTCATTACAAAATTTTTAATTTTGAAATGAGATAATTTTTGAACTGAATTGATAATTTCAAGGTCGCGTCATGGCAATACCGTCAGGTTATGGAGTAAGGCGACGGTTTTGGTATCTTTGAATATTGCCAAAAAAGTTTCACTTCTGACACGTGTGCTTGGCACACGCACTATTTTATGGAACCAAACTTTTATTTAGATAATAACTTGATACAGATAAATAAAGGAAGGTAGTTATAAATTATAATTCCTTGTAACATACGCATCAGTTTACTCAGGAGTCAGGATGAAGACAGAAATAAAAACTGTTTGTGTTACCGCTTCCGGTGGGTCGCGGGTTCGAAGCCAGCACGTGCTGCGGTTATAACGAAGAAATAATCTAATAAAATATATTTTTAATTATTACTATTTATGTTTATGTTCCAAGTTTACTAACTTGGATTTTATCGAAAAACATTTTGAGGAGTGCTAGAATTGTCGAGATATATCTGTACGATAAGCACAGGTATGAAAAATATTTCGCGCATTGTAAATGCATAAATAAAGCCGTGTACACATGATCGTACAAATATAACTGAAACACAATTATTCACTAAAATTTAATACTACATCCGCTAAAAATGATATCGTACCAAAAATAGTTATTTTTAAAAACAATCAATTATACGTCTAACAATATTCCCGTATCGATAATCCCGTACCATCGATCACGATTCTAATACAGATAAACGAAAATCAAATATTAATCTCCAATATGCGCATGCCTTTAGACAAGATATTTGGCAGATAGACTATCTACAGATTAGATATATAAACGGTTAAATTCACAGCTTACATGATTTAATGCCGTGTTTTAGTGTAATCGTAATAATGGACATGTTGACAACAATATCACGTGGTTGTCAATACAGCTGATAAGCGTTGATAAATCTCGATTTGCTCGCGTTTAGCACTGCGCAGTTGGTACCGTGGAAGTTTGATATTGCTGATTGTTTTGTAGCAAATGCGGGGTGGCTATCGGGAGTGTGACTTTACGAACAATTTAGTTGAAATAGATTGAAGATTAACACTTTCATTATAACCATCCTATGATAAATTGATAACTATAACCATATTTTTTATATAAAATTTTGCTTCACTTACAAATTTTAGCCATATCAACATATTTAAATCGCCACTTATTCCGATTAAAATTAACAATACAATTTATAATACTTCTACACTTACGTAAAATTCCTTCATAAGGAAGACATATGCAAAAAGTTAAAGTTAATTTGCGATTTTTAAATCATCTATAATCTATTTTTAAGCTATTGCATAGCTTCTATCGCGGGCCTTGAGCGCGGGGACCGAATCCAGAAATTCCGTAACGAAAAAACCTCACGCTCCCCACTCCGACGGACACGGAGGTGTGGCTTGAAGGCATGCTATGCAATAGCTTTACCGCGGCAGTCCCCGAGTGTTTACTTTAAAACTTACAAGAGCATACCTACTTGGTAAACATATTGTTATATTCTTTACTTTTTTATTTAAAATAGAAACTAAACTTACCATAGAGACAGGCAGCGGGTGCGCACCACCGTTGGGGTAGGGGTAAGGCGCCATGAGGTAGCCCATGTTGAAACCGGCGGCTGGATGTGGCTCAAATTTACCTGCAAATAATATATTTTATTATAAACTGTGCTTATGAAACGAGAAAAACTCTAAGGAAGTATACTGTAAAATAAAAATATAAAATTTTTACGTATATATGCATCATTCATCTATCTGAAGTACCTACTGTCTTATTACTTTTACTATTTTTGTAAGGAGCTTCGATAATGTGGGATTTTTTTTCATCAAAGAAATATAAATAAGTATGCGAATATACTTTCTGGACATACGATACAGTACGTCTTATGGTATAAAACAATTTCATATTCATCTCATGTCATCTTTATTAGCAATTTTATTTTACCCACAACTAGTAAACTAAAACGATCAGCAACAATCCTAGTCCTATTCTGGTTAAAAACTTCGCGCCCGAAAATTACATAGTAATTAACATAGAAAATATTCATTAAACTCTTTCAACCCAAGCCCCATATTAATAAAAATGCACTATTATTTTAAATAGCCACACTAAAATTGCTCAACATAATACGAGTATTAAAAATGTAGTAGCTTTTAGAAGGGTTGTACAGTCGTAGAGAAAATTATACCCGCACAGTCATTTACTTGCGTAATTGCACTGTACCTAGTGTGTATTTAGTATGTATGTATATATGTAGCTATTGTCTCGCTCTACGAACTAAATGGAACACTATTTTTGTGCATTTTCTAGGTGACAACTCTGGCAAGTGTTCAATTTTTCTAAGCTGGTCTGGAGTGAATAATATGTTTATTGCTATTGCGTTTTTAATTAATTTTAATTAAAATTAAGGTATGGGTAATAATGGAGTATTTTAATGCATGTATTTATTGATTAGATGTTTATAAAAACCGCTCATATATATGTTTATCGTACAACCAAGACAAACTTAACCGACTTTTAGTTATTTCATTCAGATAGAAAGGTTGCAATTTACGTGAATGTTTAAATGATAGAGATCTTTCACTTAAAGTTTTAGACAATTCATCCCTTTAAGTAACTATATAAACCATGGTACCTACCTACCTATGTGCTACATTTTAATATTATTTTTCTATTTAGGTAAAGATATAAAAACAACGCAGTGTCAACCTTTTTCCCCGTCCAAAAATCTTCTACATATTAGAAAAAAACGCATAATTACCAAAAATGAACAAATACATTTGATAACGGAAATAAGAATGCAGTAGCACGGACCACTAAAACCTATGTACACATGTATTCCCGCGGCTTTGTTTGCTTAGGCCGGACCTACCGCGGATTCTTGGAAGGGCATCCTTGACCACACTATTTGTATGAGAAATACCTTGAGTTTGGGAATTTAATATCTCGAAAATTTAATTTTGAATTGGTATTTGGTGAAATAAAGTATCGGTTTAACCTGGCTAGCAAGCTGGTATCTATTTACTAAATTTTATTCAGTTTTTTTAACTATAGTTAAATGTGTATTTTACACCAGGTTTCGATTTAATAAAAAAATTTCAATTAATTTACAAAAATCATTTTTTTTTTTGTAAAATATAAAAATATAAAGTAACAGGCGCTCATGAATTCACAAGAGGCAGAATAAACAGAGGTCACATTCAGTTCCGAACCGGACATGGTTCATATAATTTGCTCGACGTCACATTTTCACACTATTTGTTTTGGATGTTTGTCCGTGGCCGTGGGATCTCACACTTTTTTCCGCTATCTATATATTTATTTCCGTATTTGACATTTTCTTATTGATTTTATCTCAATAGATAATAGAGATATCGACAATATTTTTTTCGGAATCGATACGGTTCTGTGGTTTGCTAAAAGTCCGATTTATTTTTAAATCAATTTTTTTATCAATAATTGTTATCAAAGTATGTATTTTTAAAATCGCATATGAGTATAGAACATAATGAAAATAACCATGTCTGGTATTTTTCGTATGCTTTGGTATAACAGTAGTCACCTTTTGACATAAAAAAGGCAATAAAAAACTTAAACTTAATACACTTAACAGTAAAGTTAGCGACGGTAAATAAAGCTGATTTTCAGATTAGCGCGGCTACTGGTCAGCTTTCTATGCATATTTCTTAAAACTGGTTTCATTGTTTTTCCTGCTATAATAGGATGACTAGGCTTTACAGAATCGCTGTATTATACTTATAAATTATTATTATTATTATTATATGGAGGAAACATTTGTTTGTCAGTTTGGTTGTAGAAGAAATATAAACTACTATACCGATTTCGAAAACTCTATCACTTGTAGAAGTACTAAAGTTATAGTTATTGCAATAATATATTAAATTTTGTTTTAAATCATGGCCAAGAGTTTATTACTATTAGTTTAACGTTGATCTTATTTTTTAATATGCAAAAATCATAGTTAATAGGTAATATAAATATGCTTTATTAAATCTTTCATTTAAAACATATGAAAAAATATTCTTGTATCTTCAACTTAACAAACACCCTAATAAGAAGATACATATTTCAAAGAAAAAAAAAAGTCAGATTCTAATAAAAAATTAGTTGTTTATCATATTAAATAAATCCTAAGTCCTAACATGGGTAATTCAATTAGTTTGAATAAATAAATCTATACCTATTTAAAGAATTCAGGGTATTAATCTAGCTTTCTGATTAATTATGCTAAACTAGAAAATAAAGGCGTATCACACAATCGATTTAAAATGCGATTTATTCATTATTTTTAATTGAATTTTGACCTAATATTTAGGGCGATAAATAATCAGACTACTTTTTTAAATTATTCCTCCCTTAAATGTGTAGAAAAAATATCCTTACTTAATGGTTTACACGGTATAATAGATAGCTTACGTTATCACATAATTATGGCATACATTATAATATACAGGATATACCTACTTTTATTACATTTTAATCAATTTAATAATAACTATGTTCTTTCAAACCTGTTGACATTAAATAATGTTGTATACACCACAACTGATAAAAACCTTTTTTATCTCATTCCAGTGTTAATGACCCGTCTCAGATCTAAAGATACATTATCTAGGTGACATTTTAAAACTTTATTAAAAAAGACAAGTATCTTTATATTTACTGAGATAATTAAAGAACTATCTATGCTAAGTGACCACGTTATGCAAAAAGTGTTTTGTAGTTTTTATAAGGAAGTTAATCTCTTGTTTTTCATTGGGCTTATTAGTCTCATTTATCATAGATATTTTTTGATAAGTGAATACTTTACGATTATATCACAGTTGACAGATATATACGTACATACAGTTAGGAAACTAAGCCCCTGCGATGAAATTATGACGTTAGCACTGTTATAGCTATAGGGCTGTTACCTTTTTGATATTTAACCGACTTCAAAAATAAAGGAGGAGTCGATTTTGTGGTAATTTTGAAATTAAAACTCGTTAAAATACAAAAATGGTGTAGCCTAAATATGAATTTACAAGAAGAAACAATCCGAATTAATACACCTTGTAAAAGTAAATACGTTTTTATCAGTGCTATATTTGGAAATCTTGTTTTGTTATGGACGCCGAAGGTTATTTAATGTACCTTAATTATTTATAATGCTTGATATTTGTATTATACATATATTCAATAATTATTTTAAACCAGAATTTACAATACTTGTATGTAGATATACATACTAAATTAAATTAAATTAAAAAACACAAAATATGCAGAAATAAATTAAAATTATTATTATACGAGCATATAACCTTTTTGTTTTAGGATGAAAAAGAAAATAGTTTGACAGGCTTAGTGTACCATAAAGTGGTGACGTCACGTATCGATAAAAATACAATAATAATAATATCTATCTTTTATGTATTTATGTTTTAAAATTTTGGTGAAATATATTATTTCAGTTTAATTTGAACACGTGCTTGTAGATAAGTTGATTTCGGCGATCATTTAAAAAATGCCACGTACTAATTGCGCAGTATTCGGCTGCTTGAATTCAACTATACCAATTATACCACCAGATGATTTTGTTCAATATGTCGAGAAAATGGAAAACATTTTCGTGAGAGAACACATAAACTGTAAAGTGGCTGAATTAATTTACAACGAATTAAACATAATCAGTTACTTAAAAAACTGTTCATAAGATTGAGAATATTTTACACTATAAAATTTTACAATAAATTCCGAATTAGTCGTAGTAGACGAAAGTATTTTTCAGTATACGTAAATAATTTGTATTTTTTTTTTCGAATAAAGGCATATTTATGTAATGGTTATTTTAATATCTATATCTGTACATATAATAAAATCGTAGGAAAGTCAAAACTGTAGTTTGAATATTTTTTTAAAAGAATACTTGGGACAATAGATACCGAAGCCAAAAATATAGTTAGGCTACAAACTGAAACAATCGATATTTATTTAACGTGAAGTGTATCATTGACATCACTTTTCTATACTATGTATCTTTGTCATTCAAAATCAGTGGATGTGTCTATCGATCCCCCTAAATACCCTTATGATTCTCGTAAACACGCTTGCTTGTGTGCGTGAGCCATTTCGAACGTTTTGTATGAAGTTTCCTTACTGTATGTATCTGTATATTGTGATTTTATGATTATAAAATGACTTGTCATCGCTGTTATTTACATTTTACAAGTGTGAGTAGCTGTAGAAATGTACTTAGAAGAATTTAATAATATTGTAATGTACCTAATTTCTTTTTCGCACTAACTAGTCATTTTATTTATCACAATTTTTTTATGTTAAAATTTATCTTGATTATTGATATTATATGTACAAATATATATATGTAGTAAATAACATCCTAATATTGTTATAAAATATCTTTAAAGTATCTAACAATATCTATCTGGCTCAAAGTATTAGGTTTAAAGTTCTAGTATGCTTCTTTTATATCTATGTATATATAAGTATACTACACTCAGGTACCCTAAGTGCTATAGTAGGCAAATTTGCATAAATATAAAGTTCCTAGGCGACAGACGCTAGACAGTTGAGGTACCTACGGGTTTAAAACATGTTTAGCATTGCATTTATGGGTTCTATATATTTTATACTGTATAATATTTGATATAGTTGCAGTTAGTAAATAAAAAAAGCTTGCTTCTTATCCTTAACAAACACCTTGCCTGCAAGAGATCGCTCTTAAGTGATAAGGCTCTGTGCTAGTCTAAATAAGTTTTAGTTTTAAAAATGTATTTGTATACCAGCGCGCGCAGTAAATTGTTATAAATAAACATACACCTACATAAGTAATACCTAAGTCTATAAAAAACATCTTAACGAAGTACCTATATAGATATCCACATAGAATGTTCAAAAATATTGATTAAAATAATAAGTATGTTCTAGAATATCGGCGTATGAAATTAATAATTAAATCAATTTCCGATGGCACAATATTTGAACGCGGCTTTTCATTTTGCGTGTCAATTAAATTTATATTGAATTAGGGTTGATTTCGTTGTAATTACTAATTGTATAATTATTAGATTATTGCTCTGTTTGGAATGTGCAAATGTTTTTAAGTGTAATCAATTTGATACGGAAATTATTGAAGTACATACATAATTTTGTTCGATATTTGGATTCAAGAGTGCTTTATGTATGGGAACTAAATTCACCCTATTATGAATAATGAATATAGTGCTGTTCTTTATAGTTGGGTTTTAAAAGTGTATATATGGCACTTAACTTAAACATAAAATACAAAATATCGGTTTTTATAATCTTTAGGGATTTGATATACTTTCCTTCTTTTAACATACATACATCAATGGATTCCAAGATTCGAACAAAATTTGCATCCGCAGCTACCAGGAACCCATAAAATCCCAAGAGAACAAAACGCACGATCACCCAGTGGCCACTCGCAAAAAACTCGTTAATCTAACAACCTGAACTTAATTGTGAACGCATATCAAGATCCAATTAGAAGTTGGGTATAATGACATAAAACATCAGGCTTGCTTCAACGCAAATCGTGCGAGCAGGACGAACATATTGTATTGTGTGAGAGCAAGCGAGAAAGATGACAGCGTGAGAGAAGATGTAGCATTATAGATTTAGTATGGTGTCCATGCGAATGTTGGTTCTTATAAGGATCTGTTTTGTAAGCAAAGAGTGTGATTTATGACGACAAATTGTTGTCATTTATTGTTAAAGCGATGCGTCGAGTGATGAAAAAGCTTCGCCAAGTATGCTAGCTTGTAAGTAGAGTTCTGGTCAACTACGTACTGGTATATTTACCTACATATTTATATATATTTATATATGTATTTACAAATTCAAAATATAACTAAGTTTGTTTTTATAAGTTGGTACCTAACCCATAAATCAGCAAATGTTGGTAATTCCTCTATGAATGATATTCAAACCACTACCTCAACTAATATTAAATATAATCTTATTTATTTTTCAAAATCGTTTCATCAATTCCGGACATTAAACACACCACTGACATACTTATATAATATCAATTTAGACAATTCGTATCATTCTAGTTCACGTTAGCGCCAAACATACATAAAAGTAATTTAGATAAAAATCTCCGGAATTAATCTCATTGAAACTGAGTTATAATCTGACGACTTCGATTTCTCGCATCATTAATTGGATTACTCCGAATATATTATCTTGGGTTGAAATTAATTGTATTTATTTTATATTTCAAGTCCAATTTATGCGACTTTATGTTGAATGTTGTAATAGCTTTTTATTAGTTCGAGTTGTAATAAATATTTAAAAGTTCATTTGTACTACTTTATATTTTGAATTAATTACAATTGTGTAACTTCTTAAAAGATGTTCAATTTACGTTGAAAAAACCTTTAGATAACAAAAATTATATCTTTGCTATCGCTAAATTTTATCATTAGGTGTCTATAAATTGATATACAAACACATTAATCTTGCAATGCAATTGACTTGAAATGCACCTCGTTCGCATAAACGAACCCGCAGGCGAAGCTAGTGCTATAATTCTATTCATAGCCAATTAGCATCTACTTCACTTATACGCACTATCCCATAATTTGTTAACCATAAAACATCAATAAGTACAGTCAGCACCACAAGTATAACTCCTAAATCAAAAGTTAAAGCACTTTAAAGGCTCGAAATTCTTGCGCCCGTTGTATTGTTTTTTTTTTCTCCATCGGTCGTGGAGACTTGATCAGATTAGACCATGGAACCGGTTACTCGAAAACATCCCGTGGAAAAAAGTAACAAAAAACAACACTAATAATAACAAATAACGAGGCGTTCGGCCCTGGATAGTGATGTGACTTGTCGATAAGTTCGTATTAGGGATTAACATTTTGTAATGTTGTTAGTGATTTTTTGAGGTCATGCATTTTTTTTTCACATTTTCTTGCTGTAGTATGCATTACATTTGAGACCAAGAAAATGTTACTTGCGTAAAAATTGCTCTAAGCTTATAATACATTTAAATTAACAATATCACAAACGGATAAAACATATACTAAACAATATCACAAGGCCTACATTAATTAGCCCTCACATACAAGCATAAAACGTGAATATAAACCAGAATAATTTCCGATATAAAATTCTTTTTCGTTCAAAGCAGTCCGTCGATGGCCCTCCACAAGAGTATTGATCGAATTCTGATGACGTGGCCCATTGACCGCCTCTCTACGTCTTATCTAGTCTGCGTTCAACGTTTAATATCCACGTAGACGAGTGGATGTGTATAATTATATGCAAGCTCTAATATTTTTAGTTCTTATACGGATATATCACGTGGATTTTGCAACCATTTCTTATTAATACGAGCGAGAGTGTATACGAGCTTTTTGAATAAATACAATATCAGTAAGTCTAATCATACATATCACACATTATAGTCATTATAGTCTCTATTTGCGTAACATATAGTTACCGAATTCTAACAATAATATACCATTTTTTATGACACATATATTCTGTACTACTTAAATCCAAACTTTACATTTAATATCAATTTTAACACCTCAAAACTATCGATAAACACCACCCCATCACTACTCGAATCGAGATGAAATTATACGAAAATATTGTAACGATAGTGACAGATGATTATAAGCTGGCGATAAAACACACATAATTCTCACATAATGGGCCCTTGGGGTCCCATTACGAGCCATTTTCACCTCAGTACTGAAATCAATTTCACATCGAATTTACTAGGAAGCTTGCTAGTTTAATAGGTAAATTGTTTATATTTGTGATTTAAGTAATTTTACGGGTCTTTAAATATTTGAATTTTTTTAAGAATTAAAAAAAATCGATTAAGTAGCAAGATTTGATAGAATTCGAACTGTTAATTATTTCTTATACTTTACTATCTTCAGACGAACATCGTTCAATTGTTGTAAGCAAGACCAAGCACTGAATATACTCGTAATACTATATAATTATTTATATACATATAAATGTTCAGTGTTCATGTAAGTGCCTGAACATACTTAAAAAAAATTGTGAATGTCTTTACATTTCAATCTTTAACATAATTACAATGTTGTACAATGTACAATGTATTTTTAAAAAAATATTTTTGATTCCACTGTCAGCCCTGATTAATATGAGCCTCTGCGTTTTCCTCGATACTCGATCATAATTGTCATTTTATTTTAAGTAGCGAAATGTGATAACGAAATACCGAAATGACATCGGATATTTTGGACGAAATAAGGTCAAGATTTTATGAGAATACCTTTAGGTTCAGTGGTTTATGTCCTGGGTTCAAGTTCCTTAAATGATGCGATAGAAAATCATCTTTTTCTACGTAAATATAAGGTCTGTCCAGACTCCAGTTTCAGGTAAATATGGTTAACTGTAACTAGGCGCATGGGTTAAAAAAATCTGGTTAAAAAAAATATCTTATATAGAATTATAAAGGGTGAAGATTGAATTGTTTGTTTGATTAAAATAAATAGTACGTCCTAGTTTCAATATCCTAGTCATAAAAGCTACATAATAATTAATCTATCTAACCTTACAACCGTAAATTCAGTGAAACACATGCCATAGGTAAAGGTATAAAACGTATTTTTAACTATTTTTAAACTACATATGAATACTCATACGTCAAACGTGTATTAGCGTAAGCACGCGTAACTTAAAATTCCATACATAGTCATGCACATCACCTGTTTTCTTAGTATTATATAAAAAGAGGCTATTTGAAAAGGGCTTCATTACAATATAACGTTACAAAGTATATACTCTACTAGCTGTCGCCTGCGGCTTCGCTCGCGTGAACACAAATTAATAAACGTCAAGTAGGTAATATGTTCTGAACCTTCAAAAAGCCTACTTATCTTTAGGTAAAGGCTTTCTTAAAAATTGGATAAATCGTTAAATATTAAAAAATAATCATGCCAAAGACAAAACTTTCATAAGATTTTTTCTGTGTGAATTGTTCCGTATCTCCAGATATGCTTACCAAAAACTGGACTGAGATCCGATTTAACTGATAATTTTCCCGAATAAGGCTCTCCGGACTTTTCCTGTGAACAAAATAAATTCATATTATAGATATACATTGAAATGACAATAGTATTAAACTAACACACCAAAAAGTGAATTAATAATAATTCTAACATGTTCTGCATTGGAATAAAATCAAAAAAATAATAAATTCGAATTTCTAATATGTTCTGTATTCTAATTTTACACCTTAATTTCTATAATATAAAAAGCATTCAATTATTTATCAACTTTTGATAATAATATTTGAATATAATGACGTATTTAATCCCCCAATTCAACATCAATTACCAATATTTAAATACTAGATTGCTTCGTCATTCAATACCAAATCGAGTCAAATTTACATCCCAATTCCTAATACAACAAAAACTAAAAGGGGCGTATCATGCAACCGTTCGCTTCCCCAAACACTATCCAATGTAATAATGGACATAACAAATCGTAATGTTTCCGCTATCATTAATTCGAGCACATTTCCTCTGTCAATACTCCAGTGGAGCGTTCAGAATCACGACACCTTACTGATAGTGGGGAGTTATTCTTGTAGCATGCGATATTACGATTGTCGTATGCGATTTTATATGATAAAAGATTTTCGAGTGTTTTTTTTTTATTAAGTCTGTAGGTTTACGTGAGTTGTAAACAACTGAATATGATTTTTAAATAGATACGTTTTTAGTTATCTTTAACTAGAAGACTAAAAAATATCCTACCTACAGTTGGGAGTTTCAGAGCCTACAATATAAGACGTTTTATGTGAAGGAAAATACATAGATCAAAAACAAGGTAAACATAAACACCTTTTTAAAATTTATCATCATAAAATTTAAAACGTAGTTCAAAATATAACCTACAGTCTCTCGTTAGTGTAGGTAGTAAGCACGTTACCAGTATGCGAAGCTATCACGAACGTTGTTCAGAATACACCCCCGCTTCTTTTACGGGGGTTGTAATGGAATAAGTCAGAATCAGTTTACCCCACTCGCCAGTGTTTACCCCAAATATCGAAGGTAATAGTCCCAATTGATGGATTCTTAAGTCATTGTCCATTTACGCCCAATTTTCTACTTAACGTGGGGACTATTTGATTTCTTTATCTGGTCAAGTTAATAGAGGTAATAGATTTAAGAAATAAGTAAAAACTTCAGTTTTAAAACAGTTTATTGAAATATGATTTAAATTAAGTAATTAAGCTATGATTTTGATTTTTCATGGTTGTACTTATTTAAATGTTACTTTGTATTTCTACAAATTGCATAATGCATAACTTATTGTGATGCTGGGTATAAATGTAACTGTGTATTACTACGAAATTTCAAAACTTATTAGGATGCTAATGTTGGTATTAAAAATTTCTTAAAATATAATAAGAGAAAGAAAATTATCGAGCTGATGTCGTCTTGGTGTAATTAAACTATAAAGACAAAAAAATAAGTCCACAGCGCATATAATTAAAAAATTATCGAAGAAATTCACAAACTACCAAGCAAATACTTAGAACAGTGCTGAGCAAAAGTTCTTGTTAAACTTTTGTTTTGAATTCGTCACACACCCAAATCGGTCAGAAACACGTGGTACGTTGCCCTCTACTAGTTTATTTAAAACTGATCTTAATTCATTTGCATTTGATGCTATAATAGCTTAACGTAGTTTTACTGTGTCCTTTGTTATAAAAAACGAACACTAATAAGTATAGTTTTAAGTGACTGCAAATCATGAATGAAAAACTTATGACGTTCTTATAAAAATATTAACTAAAATTATTTGCGCGTATTTTTGTACAAATCAACCTATATATTTTCACAAGTTAATATAAAAAATACACATACAATAATAAATAACTGTTTATATTGGCATCAATTCTCCGAATTGGGTGTTATTTTAGGCACATTATTATGATAGTGATAATTTTAATGTTCATTTAATTTTGCCTTTTTCATTACAATGATGTAAATAAACCACAGAAAAGCTCGTCATTCACTAAAATATTACGATAAAAGTTTTTATTCAAAAACTGAATAAGTAGATAAGAATTTGTGATCGGAAGTGATAAAATATTTTACGATAGTACAACTACGTAAATAAACAATGAATTTTACAAGAATTTTAATCTTAATCTGTAAGAATTACCTATTCAACGTCAATTTGATGTTCTCAACAATTAGTGTCATACAGTTATTTTTACACGCTTTATATTAGCTTCACCTGTATGTTTGTTTGTTTGTAACCGACTTCTTTGGGCGCGATTTTGACCCACTTTAAACGGCCAGATTTCGTTCAAACTTTGTAGATTTATTGAGGACCGATGACAATACACTAATTTGATAAAATTTTCTATTTTTTAGTTCGGTTTTCTATAAAAAGCGTGTTTTTTAGTTTTTTAAAACTATTATTATTTTATTTATAGGTAGGTTCAATGTGATGTCCACTTTTGAGGCATAAGTCTAGCTGTTACTTCTGGCTACGGCACAAAAATTATATCATAAAATTTAATGTGACGTGAAATAAACAAACATACTTGAGCATTTATAATACAACTGAACATACAAACTACAACCTTCTTCCAGAACCACACTAGACATAATGAAAATCGTTGCAGTTGTTTTTAAGTTTATCGCAGTCCGCAGACAGACGCGACGGAGAACTTTTTTTATTTGTAGTGAAGGTTTAATAGCGTTCAGTGTACGCTGATCTTGCTACACTGTTTGATCGCAAGCGAGTGGCCACTGGCTCGAATGGCAATAATGAAATTCCTGTGACGCGTCACATTTTTCCAGAGGTATTTTTAAATAATAAATTTATTAAAACACGAAAGATCGTGGGCTGAAAGTGTTTTATTTACAGATTCATTTAGATACAATTGAATACGCTATATCTTCCCAAAAATGTTATAATTTAAACTACCTACTAAAGAATTATCTTTAGACATTAATAAACAAATTACTCTATAATATAATACCCATTGGTGTATCTAAAATCGAAATCATATAAATATAAAGATCATCCCATCTCACCAAAAACAAATTACCCACATTACACAGGTGTAAAAAAACTATATGTATTTTCAAAATTACTCAACAAAGTATCCAAAAATTACGATGCACATCAAATATTACATAAAAAGGTGACAAAAATAAACATAAAGCCACGGGATTATTTATTTTCAACATCTTGATGTCAAGATAAATGCAATTACAGGCCAGTTAAGTCTATGTAATTGATGAGAGGTAGCGGGTTCGAAGCCAGCTTGTAATGGTGAAATAAATACTACTTAATACGGCTACTGTGTTTAATAGTTAAGCACGTAATTAGTTTTATGGTTATATAAACTTGTTAGTTTTATAAGATTTATTCGTGTTGATTGTGTTTGAAACTTCTGTATGTTAAAGTTAATTACTTTTTAAGCTAAGTATACATTGTATATTCAATATACAATGTATACTTAGCTTAAAAAGTAATTTTTGTGTAGTATGTATTAAATAATAGTTATCTCAAGCATATATTGATTTATAAAATGATTGATACGAATTACGAAAGGAAGTAAATCCTCTTAAAAACAGATAGCACATTCTGCATACAAAACAATATAAATACAGATAAAAAATAACAAAATTGAACACTAACTACAGGTACAATGACGTCAGTGTTAATCTTATGTCTAGATATGGTGATCGATGTAAGAACCTTTTGATAAGCTTATCTTGTTCATATCTAACAGGAATCATTCGTAATATTAATCGTTATATATAATTTTGGGCAAAAATTAAAAAAAAATTGTGACTTTTAATTTTACATAGGTACGTCTTAGAATTGGTTGTAAATTATTTTTTTAATTGATAAAAGTATCCTGGCAGAACAACAAATGGGTCAGCTCGTTATAGTGCACCTATGTTTTATTGTTCCCAATTAGGTACTTGTTAATCCTCTCTTATTTAAATATAATATCAATATCCAATAAAAAAACAAGCAACAATAAATTAATGTCATAACTTCGATATGTTACATGTCAATTTAAAGGTTAAATAAACAAACAGAATGTCGCATTTTTATTGTGCAAATAATTTCGTCAGAATTAACACCAATATGGCAGAAATTTAAATACCAATAACCATTAAATTTAATAACCCATCTAATGTGGAACAATTTTGAAATTCGCAATTATAAACAAGCTTCATTTAGAATTCAATCATAATACCTAATTCGGTTTTTAAATAGCCTAATAATGATAACTTTTACGTAAATAAAACGTGGTATTTTAGTAATTTGTTTGTACTTTTGCGAATACTAGCACATAGTATAAAGGTTCTCTTTATACTATGCTAGCATGATTTTTTTTTTTTCAATCATTTATTCAAGGCTTTTGAACGAATGTTCATGGCAGCCCCATTGTAACAATCAACTTACAAACTAAACACAAATTAATTAACATATATTATATCTAAATAACAATGAGAACGCCTAGGAGCCAGCGCTATACGTTGAAAGAAAATCTCCCACCATGCCATACACCAACCCTGCCTCCTCCGAGCAAGGGTTACTAGCATGATGTAACATACCTACTAAAAATCTAGGTATAATTCATTTTAATCTATACTATAATATTATAAAGCTGAAGAGTTTGTTTGTTTGTTTGTTTTAACGCGCTAATCTCGGAAACTACTGGTCCGATTTGAAAAATTATTTCGGTGCTAGATAGCTCATTTATCGAGGAAGGCTATAGGCTATATATCATCACGCTAAAACCAACAGGAGTGGAGCCACGGGGGTGAAACCGCGCGGAGCAGCTAGTAAGTTATAAGCAACAAAATTTTTCATTCTTACAATTAACAAAAACTTAGCTTAAGCTAAGCTTTTTAAATATCTTAAAATTTCAAATCGCAAATAATCCTTCCACGCAATTACAATAACACCTTTCAATATCCAAATTACAAAATTATCAAAAAACATTAATTGTTCGTTTTCCAAATCTGTTCATAAATAAACGAATTTCGAACCCTATTAACGGTCGAAATTTCCCAATAAACGAAATAAATCGTGGCATTACGAGCCTGTGGTGTTATTAATGTTACAAGTTCAATTCTCGGAACGGACTCGTGTTTTTTTATTCCTCTCAACCCTGAGTTTCGGTCACGAATCGTTTCAAAGATAAATAGTAGGTGATGACGTCATGGTATAAGTATTTTGCGTGGAGCAGGGGTTTTGGGTTTGGATAAATATGTGTTCCTTGGTTTGGGTCTTATTATCACATTATTAATTAATACTCTCATTTTGATATAATATCTTCACATATCAAAGACAATTTTTATTTTTTATCATATTTAACATTCTTTATTTGCAATGTTCTTGATAATATTAGGTTTGTTATATGAATAAAGGTACCCAACATAAATATTTTAGTAGGTAACCTACATCATTCGTATATAGGTTATAAAAATACACAGCTATAAATAGGTATTATCATATTATGTTCACACGCAATTAGATCCCTGCTGTCTCATTAGCACCGCCGACGGTGCCGAGCCACATACATCTATCTCTTTCACACCTACGCAAAAAACACCGCTATCTCCCTCTAATTGATTGATTTGATGCGTCCGCAGGTTTTGTTTTTCCTTGCAGAAGCCTTGACTCTTGATTAAACTTGACAAAGATAGTTTTACAAAATATCGCTTACATTGTTTGTTTAACACTTGATTTGACGGCATTTTTGGTTGGTTTTTTGTTTCAAATCAAATATAGGAGTTGTGATTTTTCGATTGTATCATCTATTTGGTATGTGTAGAATGATTTTGAAGGGTATCACGCTGATAAAATTACCTTTTAAGGCTTGAATGAATGAATACTTTTAACTATGTCATCGTACTGGTTCGTACTTCGTTTACAAATGACTATTTAGTTAGAGGACACTGAGCATGCCCGAGGCTATGCGCGTACGCACAGATCGCGTATTAAGTAGGTATAATGAAACCAGTTTCCTGGAGCCGAAGCCTTTTCACAATGAACATTGCATGGTAACTCTCGTAATATGGTTAATAAAAAACACATAAATAATGTAAACTATAGTAAGTACTAAAACATTTTTACCTAGTTGTTTATCTAAGAATAATTTTCGCGTAAAAATATCACAGGAATTTAATTACCTGAAACATAGGATATTTATAGTTTTTATTATAATATAACAGCATAGAAAAAGTAATAATAATAATTGTAGTCCCGATTCATATTCATCACCTTTTTAAAGTAACAACTAAAAAGTCTTTGTTCTCAAGTTTTAAGCGATGCAAAGCGCGAAAGCTCAAGCAATAAACTTCGTACGACACTAAAATATCCCATTAGAACTCGTCCGAGCTGATTTCAATAAAACTTACGACAGTAATTTACAGTTATTATCCTCGATGACCCCGAAAACACCCACCGTACTTATGACCATTCGTCGTCACAAAAAATGAGCTAAAAGAAAACTAAAATGTTGTATGACCAGAAAAAATTCCACCCCCGCACGAATAGCGACCTTATTCACCGAAAATAGAACACAAATCCCGTTGAAAGCGTATTAAAGTGTGGGAGCATCAATCCGTAAAAGGAGCTCTATTTCAGAAGCGAGAAAGCCCAAAGTGAATTATGGAAATGATGTGGAGTGAACCGGGTTGAATTGGAACTGTATTTCGAGGATACTAAGTGTCAAATTAGAATAGCGCGCGTCTTTTTTCCAAAAAGGATCTATCTCGTTTGGCGGGCGTACCTGCGCAGTCTGTATTTATGGCGCCTGCGCATCCACGTGGAACAAGGTACTGGTATTAAAAAGCTTGTTAGGTTAACCGTTCGTTTCCCTTCATTAGCTCACGATACACGCTCCGAGGCTATAAATTGTTTGTCTTGGACTAGCACTGGTGTCAATTGTTTTAAAGACAAATTGAACAGGTGAATTTGAAGAATGTTATAATGTACTGGATAAACAGGGTTACAAACATTAGTATTCTTACAATGTTGCATTCAAAATACATATAAACAAGGTAAGGAGAATGTTAGCAATATCTAGATACATACCTAAAAATAACAATTTATTAATTAAAAATAGAGGATATCTATATTATGATGTTATACATATATTCTAATCTTTACGATAAATACAAAACCAGCAACTCGGCAATGTGTCAAACCCCAATAATTTTAACTTCGTTTATTAAAAGGTTAGAAGAGTCTACAATCTACCTACAGCCTCGTTAATTAATATGTACATATAACAAACAAATCTTCTCCTAAGTTTGTTCGAGTTATATAATCATACACTAAATTCACACGAAACGGATGAAACTAAGACCACAAAAAGGATTAACTTATAATTTTTAGCAATTCATATTACAAAAATAAACTATTAGTACTTAATTAACATGAATCGACTATTTTAATAATAAAAATGAATAGTTAAAAGTTTAAACAAATTTATTTTAACGATCGTATATCACTGAGACAAGTTAACAGGTTATTAAGAAAATAATTTGCACAGAAATGCTTAGCCCGGACTCGAAGTTCGGACGACAATAAATCATCTTGCAAATGGCGCTTGTTTCCGTCCGTTTGTGCGAAATATAGGTAAATATAGGTAAATAATGTATAAATATATCAAATCGAAATAATAAGGATTTCATCGTAGGTACATTTTACATCAACGTACCAGTAGAGCATTAGAGATTCTCCACAAACGCTCTAAATATACAAATTGTATACTTATGTTATATTTTTAAACTAATATTATATTTTTCTAAATAAAAGGGACAATCTAAACAGTCGGTTCCAGCATTATATCTTTCAAAACATACCTACTCTAATCAAAAGCCCCTGGTTTAGAAGAACCAAAAACACAACACAATAAAGCCTAAAACAAAAGTACCGGATGAATATTACATACAATTTTTTCATACAAACCAGCATAGACCTATGAATTCTATAGACACGTAACCTTTCAAGTTCTTGCATTTTTTATGAATAAAGTTATAGCGCTATTACGGTTATTATTAGGCACGTTAAAAGGCTACATACATTTTAAGCCTTATCTACATCGTGTTTACAATGCTCCGTTTACAATAATAATTAAACAACTTCTTGCGAGCCTTCTGTGTTTTTAAATATGTCGCTTTTTCCCTTTACAAGTTCATTTCAATAAATGCAATTACATGAATGTGAGTTTTATTTAAGTGAGTTTGTTTCCTGAAATCAGCCGGTTTATCTGTCTACACTAAACGATCACTGTTGGTAATTAGTACCAATATAAAGGTAACCAATACAAAACAAGTGTACTCTACTGGACTTATTTGTTAAGTTAAATCACACGGTAACTACAATCTATGAATGCACGTTTATTCTTAGGATTCAACAATCTACTTCCTATCAAAAGATTATACGATAACCCGAACACCATTCCAAAATACTAAATCTTTTATGCAATAGAAGCCATGTCTAAACATTCTTAACCCAACAAAAGCTCGAGTGCCCAAATATTGTGCCTTTCGAGATAGTCAGAACATGAGCCAAGATAAGACGGAATTGTAAGAAAAAAACATGTCGCTTAATCGCTCACTGCCGTGGATTTAGATAAGAGGTTTTTACTCCTCTTATATTCTTGAACGCCTTTGGTTTATCGTCTTTGCATTTCGGATTTAATTATTGTTTTATGTGAAGAAGTGTGAGAATTTCGCTTTTTTATATTTGACAATTGCCAAAATAAATGTTTCTTTCTTGCAATCTAAGCTTGCAATTTAGATAATTATTTTTTTTGCTTCCGTGGTATTTAATTTATTATCTAGCTTTCGTGTTAAGTTTCATAAGACCTGTACAGCCGTTTTGGCGTGATTAGTTAAACAAACATCAATCTTACTAAACATTCGAATTTAGCATTTACTTTTTTTTTCCTGTAAGTTATCATAAATGTGAATTTCAGAATACATTATTAAGGAGGTAGGTAGGTTAAAGGGACATGTATTAAAAGTTTTATCACATATTATATCCAATTCATTATTAATTTAATTCAACCGATTACATCTCAGAAATTCAATTCGACGCGTTGATAATAATTGGTCTTCTTTATTCCCTTTACTCGAATTTGAATATAAAAATAAAATAAAAATTCATTTAAAATTTATAGTTTGGTGTAGTTAAATTGGTTTTGAGTGCTTTTAAAGCCTTTCAAGGATTTAAAAAACGTTATACTTAAGTGGTTTTTACTTTCAAGATATTTTGGCTTTACTTTAAACAGATATTATTTAAGTTTGTGATTAGAATGACGCTTTTAATACTTTGGAATGAAAGAAGTACCTACAATTCAATAAATAATGAATGAATTTTAAATTAACGCCTTCTATTGCAAAATTATTGAGACCTCGATTTTACGTATAACTTTTCAAATTTAGTTTTACATTCGTTATTTATTTTTTTAAACAGCATCTAAGTAAGAAAGAGGTAGTAATATTTGTCGACAATTTTCCACATAATTCTTATTATGTACCACCTACGAGTAAATAAATTATAATTTCTATGATTTCTTTTACAAATACGTATTTCAAATCACACCCGGTACCAGGCTAGCAGAAACAATAGGTATAGTTGGGAAACCTGTGGACTCCCGAACATTAACAATAGAGCAAAACAAACATAATAATCCGGATTTGAACAGAGCCGTAGTTAAATCATTAGTTTTATAGCTAGTCAGAAATGATTCATAATTAATAGTTGGGTTCATCCAATCAATATGATGGTTATTTGTTTCTTGTAAGATATGCCATGAATTTTGTTGATAAATGTAGATTACCAACTACGCATTTAATTTCACTTAAAAATATGCAGGTACGATTGTGTACATACGTATTAAAAAGTAGTAGTATTTAAAAGTGTTGCCTAAACTTATCGTGATGTAAGATATAACATAGTATTCGTAATGTAATGCAGATTTGTCGTATAAGTGTTTCATGGCAAAGTAGGCTGTGGAATGCGGGTGGGAGTCGTTAGAATGGACCAATTTCGACCACATTTCGATACTAGTTTTTAGACTATATCTATTAAATTACATCAACAACCTGTGTATTGAATCCCGGTAGAACCTTATTGTTATTTTAATAAAGATGCACTCATTAATGGTATAAACACACTTAAAATAACTCGTTGCCAATTCTTTGAATGTTAACCACGACGCGACGTAATATTGGCGCCTTTTATTTGTAATGTGTCAAGTCCGTCTCTGTATATATACCTGTTCAAAAAAGCTCAGTTCGTTAGGGTGCATGACTGGCAATCAGATAAAACGTTACTGGGAATTGGGAATCTTGGGATATGGCAATAATAACAATGTTTGTGATACAATATGCAGGATTTAATTGTGTGTAAATAATTTACACACATTTTTTTCATAGACTAGAGTTGATGTCAATTTATAATAACAATAAGTAATAAGTTACTCTTATTTAAATAACGAGGGACAATTTAAACATAATCAATGTTGATTCAAGTTCTATTATTTCAATTGGCTAAGGCTCATTATATTAACAGTTTATAAGAAAATGAATTTAAAATATTATATAGAAATTGCTTGAAGCAATAAAGCCGCCCTTTGCATCAAATGTCCTGTCTGTGTGTGTGAAATTTGTATTTGTTTTGTATGCAATAAAGATTATAAATAAATAAATAAATAAATAAAATAGCCAGCTACTAAAATATCACACATTAACATCAACAAACAAAAAGCCACATAGGTACTTTAACCTTAAACTTTAATTAATATATGCAATATTTATACAACAAAGTTACCTTAACTTGATAATAAATCTACAAATACCGTATCTAAATCTTACAACTTCGTGACTCCTAAAGTACCTTAACTAATGTACGCGACTCGTATAATGAAAATACAATGTAATAATTTAATATGGATGCAGCTTTACAAGAGAGGTTAAACTTAGATCAAACTAAGAAGAAGCTTTATTACGAAGAAATATCTTTTGCAAATATGACATTTTTTATGATCTCTAACGCTTTTCGAGTACCTATTGAAGCTAAAGCAAGTTATCGAAATATATAGGCTTTATATAGGTATCAAAACTGGACCCTTCACCTAGGAGAATGTTGAATAGCAGAAAAATACCTATACACATCTATGTAAAGGTCAATCAAATCTGTCAAATTATCTTTGTATCTATCTAGAAACAAAGATAATTTGACAGATTTGATTTGAAGAAACAGAAACTAAACTAAAAATTCCTTATAGAAAAGTGCTATCACATATCGCTCAAGCGTAGTTTGTTTGTTATAATTAATAGGCAATATTGACTCATCGACCAGGAGGTCTAAACCCTCAGAGTTAACCCGGTACCGGTCCGATAACACGGGAAAAACACGATGGTAAGCAACGCATGCGCATGTACCGTGCGCAAAAAAGTTTCATTAAAATTTTGTCGTATTTTGAGTGCAATAAATTATTGCGTATTTATTAAATTATAAAGATAAAGGCCATTCACAATCATTTGTAATTTGACAAAGTTCGTATTTTATCTATCTTTACAAAACTAAACGTAGATAAAATTACAAACACATGAAATTTGATACAATTACTAATCAAAAATTTACAAATCCCTCCTTATCTACAAAAATCAATTACAAAAATGTTTTCCTGACGCTACCAAAAAAGCGTAAAGGGGGTATATTTGTACGGCTAGTGACGGCCAAACACGTGTGTGGCAACACGGTAGCTGAGCAAATAGTTGTGTTTACAGAAAGAATTCCTACTGTTTGGTGTCGGACCCTACCTGACGAACAGTGCTGCTCTTATGATACCCTGGTACATGGTAAAGTTTAACAGTGGGCTATTCCAATTTTGATAATGATTTGAGCGTCACGATGTTGTGTTTAAAAGAACGGCTAGAAGGAGAAAAAGAAAAATAAATATGATTCGCTATATGTATTTTTTTGTAAAGCATAAAAATATATCACCGTGTTTGCGGGATAAAGAAATAAACATTGTAAGATTAGGTTTGAAAACCACTATTACTCCTTATAAATTGTTGAAATATTAATCAAATTACAATTAAAAAATATAGGCTAACACACCAATATTAATTTAGTTACCAACACAAGTTTTGAACTTCCAAACTAACACCAATGTCAACATATGATAGATATTTATAGGTTCAAAACTTCAAAGTATCGAATAAGTTTGAAGAAAAATATACTAGTCTTAATATCTCTGAATGAATCAGACCACAGTACAGACCCGATATGGGACAAGGCCATCTTGTGTGGTCCATGAAATTCAGATTTCAACTAATTGTCACTACACTACGTTTTATTAAACACGTCAAGTAAATTGCTTGTGAAATACGACGTGGATTAACGATGAACAAAGAAATATAAATCTTATTTCCTAAATATAAGATACTATTTGGTATAACATTGACATAGTGATGTACTTACGTATATCGATATGAGAAATTACGTGATGGTGCGTTTTGGACGGATAAAAAAAGTTCTTGGGAAGTCGATGACTGGAAGAAAGTAGAAAATGAACTTTTCTCATTATTATAGGAGATTTTATCTTTGATTCAATTCAATCAAGCCAATGATTTTTTAGTGTTCACAACTTAATAGATTGAGTATGCTTAAATGCTGCACGAGGACATTGGTAGGTATGTTTAAGTTTACAATAATTTAGCAAAGAATAAACTGTTGTTTTTATATAAAATTGTTTTATCAATATTAATAAAAAACAGAATAATTCACTAGGGTCTACTAACTTCTGCTAAACTTACGCAAAAAAAATAAACAATATAACATCAATCCTTTCAAAATGCAAAATAAATTCATAAACCCTTATAAAAAAACCCACACAAAAAATACCATAAACGTGCATACAAAAAGGGAATTTATAAATGGCAACCCCACGATGACCCACCCCTATTAGCGGTATTATCGGTGGCACACTAATCGCTCATTAACAGGTTCCACGCGGCCGGGGTTGCCACCAGCCACGGGAATAAAATATCCAATAATTGCCAGTTGTAAGCACGTTTCTAACGCTCGTTAGCGAATTTTACATTTCGAGACGCATTTGAACTGGCAATTTTGAGGGGTTTTATAGTTACAATTTTGACGAATTCGTTTCGATTTTAAAGGGAGGGCTTTCGAAGATAATTATGAAATCTTTTAAAGGTTTTGATGTTGTCATTGTGATATTAAATAGTGTTAGGATACCAGGCTTTGCATAAGCATATTTAATATTTATTACCTATAAATTATTTACGTTTACTGCTAAGGAAACATTTTATGCCTCGACCGACACCCACTTAACCGTTTATGGTTTAATGTGAGGACGATTCAATATTTTCAGACAGATCATAATAAACATTATAAATGATGTAACACAATCCCCGATCAAATAAAAATAAATACAATTTAAAATCGAAGCCGTTAAATTTAATTCGTAACAAAATACAGGCAATGTTTAAAATCAAGTTTAAACAATAATTAAAAATCGAACGTGCGTTCCATTTTGGAATTCTTCGCGACGATTGGCCGAACAGTGATTCTCGAACTTGTAATGGGTAATATTATATGGAATGGGCTTTTTACAACTAAACCGATAGACGGCCAGAACTGGTTTCAATTCCTTTTATGTCCGTTTCATTTTATTGTGTTTTAGTTCGGCTTTAATTTCATATTATTATTTTACCGCACGTTTCTTACATATTTATTTTTAAAGAGATTAAGTTTTCACAGTCGTAAAGTACCGAAGTAACGTTAAACATGACTCGTACTGTTTTTCTCTTATTTCGTACGAGTTATACGTTCTTGAGCCGGGACATAGAAACAATAAGTCATAAAAGAAATTCACAGAAGAGTAATGAGTTTCCGAATGCAGTCTCCCGACCTAATGGAGTTGACCGAGGTCGACTTATAGAAAAAAACTATTATTTAAAAGCTATGGCAGTCCGCCGTAAAATTAAAAAGACAAATTATTGGACGTCTTCGTGGAAGTCAACCTTTGTTATCTCACAAGTGTTTTTCGAGAGTTCTGTTTATCTTTTCTCCTCTTCACTCGTTCGGGAAGGTGAGTGCTTTCTCGTTTTGTCTTGTTAGCGCAGGGCGTAGAGACAGGGCGTAACTGACGCTTCCAGCGTTACGTAATTCTGACACTTTTAGCATTCATAACAAGGTCTCTTATTGTGCGCGTGTTTTTTACGGTTGGTCGATGTGTATCTCCAAAGGTTGTAACTGTTGCTTCACGTAAGCCTGATATCGATTTATAGCGTACGGAATACGTGTTCATTTCGCTTAATTGGCGTCGGTTTGATAGCTCGTTCATTTTGACACGGCGAGATTCTTCTCCAACATTTATTGGTCATGCGGTTCAAAGGATATCGGTTTGAATGTTGATAGGAGTAAAGTTTATAATTATTTGGACGTCCGCTGGAAATCATGAGGAGCATTAACATAATGATCGCATTTGACGGAGCAGGTGTTGTATATCGGTTTATTCTCGGTTTTTATGATAAAATCTCGTTAAAATACAAACTGGGCGACTCATCTCCACTGTTGGATTAGATATGAATATAATTTTGTTAGTTACGATACAGAGAGCGACAAATATAACTTTTAGAAATTAATTCAAAATTATGTTTAAGCGAAATTACCCAACTAGACTACGGTCCACAGTTAAAAATCTAGATGCCCAATATCTTTACGAAAATGAAATCTAAATCTTCACGTTGAAAATTTCATTATTATAATGTCGCAGGCTTCAAAGTTCAACTACAGTAAGTGGGCATATATATAAAATACTTATGCCTTAGCTTAAACGATACCGTTTGTATTTTTAAGTTAAGGAAACTATTTAAATTTGTTAAACTATAAATAACTGTAACAAATATGATGCAACTTCATGTAAGATGAACGTCAATCATCGTAGAATCTTTAAAACTGGCGATTATTTTAAATTATAGTTGCTTTTTATCTTCTTACAAATAACATCATCGACATACCTCCGGGAAGTTGGCACCGCACTTTGAAGTTAGAAAAATTTTAAAGGTTGTTCCAGGTTGTTCTAGGTTTGTTCTACATTGTTCCAGAATTGCATACAGCTGAGATTAAAACTTTTCGAGAAAAGTCAAAAAACCCGATTTTTGAGCTGGCACCGCACTTTTTAGATATCGCGATTCTGGCGGTTGTTCCAGGTTGTTCTAGGTTTGTTCTATATTGTTCCAAAATATCGCGTCCGAAAAAAATTTATTTTCCACAAAATTCGTAAAAAACCAAAAAGAAGTTGGCACCGCACTTTGAAGTTAGAAAAATTTTAAAGGTTGTTCCAGGTTGTTCTAGGTTTGTTCTATATTGTTCCAAAATATCGCGTCCGAGAAAAATTTATTTTCCACAAAATTCGTAAAAAACCAAAAAGAAGTTGGCACCGCACTTTGAAGTTAGAAAAATTTTAAAGGTTGTTCCAGGTTGTTCTAGGTTTGTTCTAGATTGTTCCAAAATATCGCGTCCGAAAAAACATTATTTTCCACAAAATTCGTAAAAAACCACCTCCGGGAAGTTGGCACCGCACTTTGAAGTTAGAAAAATTTTAAAGGTTGTTCCAGGTTGTTCTAGGTTTGTTCTATATTGTTCCAGAATATCGCGTCCGAAAAAAATTTATTTTCCACAAAATTCGCAAAAAACCAAAAGGAAGTTGGCACCGCACTTTGAAGTTAGAAAAATTTTAAAGGTTGTTCCAGGTTGTTCTAGGTTTGTTCTACATTGTTCCAAAATATCGCGTCCGAAAAAAATTTATTTTCCACAAAATTCGCAAAAAACCAAAAAGTAGTTGACCTCCGGGAAGTTGGCACCACACTTTGAAGTTAGAAAAATTTTAAAGGTTGTTCCAGGTTGTTCTAGGTTTGTTCTATATTGTTCCAAAATATCGCGTCCGAGAAAAATTTATTTTCCACAAAATTCGTAAAAAACCAAAAAGAAGTTGGCACCGCACTTTGAAGTTAGAAAAATTTTAAAGGTTGTTCCAGGTTGTTCTAGGTTTGTTCTACATTGTTCCAAAATATCGCGTCCGAAAAAAATTTATTTTCCACAAAATTCGCAAAAAACCAAAAGGAAGTTGGCACCGCACTTTGAAGTTAGAAAAATTTTAAAGGTTGTTCCAGGTTGTTCTAGGTTTGTTCTATATTGTTCCAAAATATCGCGTCCGAAAAAAATTTATTTTCCACAAAATTCGCAAAAAATCAAAAAGAAGTTGGCACCGCACTTTGAAGTTAGAAAAATTTTAAAGGTTGTTCCAGGTTGTTCTAGGTTTGTTCTATATTGTTCCAAAATATCGCGTCCGAAAAAAATTTATTTTCCACAAAATTCGTAAAAAACCAAAAAGAAGCTGGCACCGCACTTTTAAGATATCACAATTCTGGCGGTTGTTCTGAGTTGTTCTAGGTTCGTTCTATATTGTTCCAAAATATCACGTCCGAAAAAAAATTATGTTTCAAAAATTTCGTAAAAAAAATGGCGAATGTTGAGTCTTGTTAGCAACTGGGTGCAGTCAATATTATTGTTTAAAAGTTTAGGTACGAAAATTAGATCAAAAATGTCCCTTCGATTTTCTAGTGAAATCATATTGAAGTTAGAGAGTCGGTCTTTGAGTGTAGTTTTTTCTTTGGTGACCCATCAAAGAAAAAACTACACTTCTATTATAAAAATAATTCAATTTTTTTGAAGATGTATCATTTTACGAATATTTTATTTTTTACTCAGCAAGTATCACAGACTCAACACCATTCAGCACAACTCTTGTGTTTTTTAGTTTTCGAACATTTTTTTGTGTCTTCATTAACGAAAAATTAAATTTTTTCTCCAGCACAACGAGTAGTAGAAAGCAAACTGTACATTTGTACAGTAAAAGTTCCTTATTCGCGGGGTATATGTTCCATAAATATGCCGCGAATACAGAAACCGTGAATACGGAATGATAATTTTAATTTATATGGGATTATAGGGAATACGTTCCTAGGTGACGAAATAAAAAAAAAATATTATGCATAAAAAATTAATTAAAATTGAAGTTTTTGAACATTTTAATTAATTATCTTAAGACAAGGCAATGGTTTGAAGAATTTTGTGATTTTTTCTTGCTTGGCAGTTTTCAAAAGCTCCTTCAATTCAGACTGATACACAGCAGTCGCATTAGCAATTTGCCTCTTAAACCTTAAGTTCACTTTATGTGGTAACACAGATTTTTTTCGTGTCGAAACTCGTTTCTCATTTTTTTTAGTTGACATTATAAACTAGGAAGAGTGCAGTAGACGATTTACTCTATCACAATTTTTGCAACGAATGTGAAAGACGAAACAATAAAACACGCAAAGCGGCTTTTACTATAAACGGAACTACATTTAAAAATATACTTTATTTATTGAGTTATAAGGTTGCTTCCATTCTGTTTATTTAAATTCTCAAAAACATCAATCGCGGCAAAGGCCTAGGCGGCTTGCGACAAAGGCGGCTTATGTCAAAGGCCTCGGCGATATCATTTAACAACTTATTATGTACTTTAGGCCAACTTGTAATAAGATCTATTTTACTTTCTTATTAGTCCATTTGACAAGAATATTGGGTTAGCGGACGCGATATTTTGGAACAATATAGAACAAACCTAGAACAACCTGGAACAACCTTTAAAATTTTTCTTACTTCAAAGTGCGGTGCCAACTTCCCGGAGGTGGTTTTTTACGAATTTTGTGGAAAATGATTTTTTTTCGGACGCGATATTTTGGGACAATATAGAACAAACCTAGAACAACCTGGAACAACCTTTAAAATTTTTCTAACTTCAAAGTGCGGTGCCAACTTCTTTTTGGTTTTTTACGAATTTTGTGGAAAATAAATTTTTTTCGGACGCGATATTCTGGAACAATATAGAACAAACCTAGAACAACCTGGAACAACCTTTAAAATTTTTCTAACTTCAAAGTGCGGTGCCAACTTCCCGGAGGTGGTTTTTTACGAATTTTGTGGAAAATAATGTTTTTTCGGACGCGATATTTTGGAACAATGTAGAACAAACCTAGAACAACCTGGAACAACCTTTAAAATTTTTCTAACTTCAAAGTGCGGTGCCAACTTCTTTTTGGTTTTTTACGAATTTTGGGGAAAATAAATTTTTTTCGGACGCGATATTCTGGAACAATATAGAACAAACCTAGAACAACCTGGAACAACCTTTAAAATTTTTCTAACTTCAAAGTGCGGTGCCAACTTCCCGGAGGTGGTTTTTTACGAATTTTGTGGAAAATAATGTTTTTTCGGACGCGATATTTTGGAACAATGTAGAACAAACCTAGAACAACCTGGAACAACCTTTAAAATTTTTCTAACTTCAAAGTGCGGTGCCAACTTCTTTTTGGTTTTTTACGAATTTTGTGGAAAATAAATTTTTCTCGGACGCGATATTTTGGAACAATATAGAACAAACCTAGAACAACCTGGAACAACCTTTAAAATTTTTCTAACTTCAAAGTGTGGTGCCAACTTCCCGGAGGTCAACTACTTTTTGGTTTTTTGCGAATTTTGTGGAAAATAAATTTTTTTCGGACGCGATATTTTGGAACAATGTAGAACAAACCTAGAACAACCTGGAACAACCTTTAAAATTTTTCTAACTTCAAAGTGCGGTGCCAACTTCCTTTTGGTTTTTTGCGAATTTTGTGGAAAATAAATTTTTTTCGGACGCGATATTTTGGAACAATATAGAACAAACCTAGAACAACCTGGAACAACCTTTAAAATTTTTCTAACTTCAAAGTGCGGTGCCAACTTCTTTTTGGTTTTTTACGAATTTTGTGGAAAATAAATTTTTTTCGGACGCGATATTTTGGAACAATGTAGAACAAACCTAGAACAACCTGGAACAACCTTTAAAATTTTTCTAACTTCAAAGTGCGGTGCCAACTTCTTTTTGGTTTTTTACGAATTTTGGGGAAAATAAATTTTTTTCGGACGCGATATTCTGGAACAATATAGAACAAACCTAGAACAACCTGGAACAACCTTTAAAATTTTTCTAACTTCAAAGTGCGGTGCCAACTTCCCGGAGGTGGTTTTTTACGAATTTTGTGGAAAATAATGTTTTTTCGGACGCGATATTTTGGAACAATGTAGAACAAACCTAGAACAACCTGGAACAACCTTTAAAATTTTTCTAACTTCAAAGTGCGGTGCCAACTTCTTTTTGGTTTTTTACGAATTTTGTGGAAAATAAATTTTTCTCGGACGCGATATTTTGGAACAATATAGAACAAACCTAGAACAACCTGGAACAACCTTTAAAATTTTTCTAACTTCAAAGTGTGGTGCCAACTTCCCGGAGGTCAACTACTTTTTGGTTTTTTGCGAATTTTGTGGAAAATAAATTTTTTTCGGACGCGATATTTTGGAACAATGTAGAACAAACCTAGAACAACCTGGAACAACCTTTAAAATTTTTCTAACTTCAAAGTGCGGTGCCAACTTCCTTTTGGTTTTTTGCGAATTTTGTGGAAAATAAATTTTTTTCGGACGCGATATTTTGGAACAATATAGAACAAACCTAGAACAACCTGGAACAACCTTTAAAATTTTTCTAACTTCAAAGTGCGGTGCCAACTTCTTTTTGGTTTTTTACGAATTTTGTGGAAAATAAATTTTTTTCGGACGCGATATTTTGGAACAATATAGAACAAACCTAGAACAACCTGGAACAACCGCCAGAATCGCGATATCTAAAAAGTGCGGTGCCAGCTCAAAAATCGGGTTTTTTGACTTTTCTCGAAAAGTTTTAATCTCAGCTGTATGCAATTCTGGAACAATGTAGAACAAACCTAGAACAACCTGGAACAACCTTTAAAATTTTTCTAACTTCAAAGTGCGGTGCCAACTTCCCGGAGGTCATCGACATGCGATTTCATAGAAATATGAATATTTCGTCAAAATGTTATTTCATTTCCCAATTTGAAACACTGAATAAGAATAAATATGGTAGGTTTATTTATAATACTAAAACAGAATATTTAATACTAAAGGTAATATTCAGAACTCACAAGAAGATTATTATAAATTATTGAAATTGATGCAATAACATTACCATAACTGTAAAATGGATTGAAAGAAGCTCCAATTTTTTATCTTTAATTACTTATGAATGTGACATTTGTTTTAAAAGAATCCATGTTTTGTTATCTTCAGTCGTCCGCGTCGTTCGAACTTATCAGTTTGAAAATAGAATTTCGAATTCAACGCGTTCTAAAAATAAATTGGAAGAAGCTAGAAATATATCTAACGTATTGGCCATATTTCAAAAATTACACAAATTAATAATATAATATTCAGCGTAGGAAAAAATATTGCTTACATCTAGGGCGAGAAGTGACATGGTTGGTAAGATTACAAAAATATCCGACCAAATTGAAAGATCCCCATCTCAGTAGAGTTACCATGTCCATTGAGGTCACTTCGTTTGGTCGGTTCATTCCCTCAGAATGATATACTAAAACTAACAAAATGAGTGATAACATTTGTTCAAGAATGAGTCAGGACGGCCATGTTTGTAATGATTCCTTATTCGAAATTTAAAACACGTTTCGAATTATCGAATTACGCTTTGAATATGTTAACGTTACATTCTTGTCTTTTATTGGGCATTTAATTATAGGCCTGTGTTGCCAATAGCATATTATAAGCTGAATTGACCACCTTTCATATTTATATTTGAAGCATGTGTGTTGACAAATTAACTGTGTTTTGATGTATTTTTTTCATGACTACGTGTTTGTACATTTATAGTTTAAAAGCAGCATATTTTTTATATTTTTTGAAGTTGATAACAGGCAGCTAATACTTTAAAATTGTCATTAATATACACTTACTATTATATAACTCTATAAACTGCTTCGCTTTAATTATACAGCCTGCGATGATTCAGTTACTATAAATAAAATAAATGCTCATTTTATCCTTACAGCTTAATAGTTAATTAGGAGCTAAATTAGTGCATTCTTCCATTACTTTTATAAAGGATCAACATTCTATTTAAAGTATGTAAATGTACTACACTACACTACTGTATTACAGTAAGAATTACCGCCTAGATACCTACCTAATTTTATGTTATTTGACTACGATTAATTCAAATTAAATGTACCAAATACTTACTGATTTCTGTAAGAATGAAGCAGTCGATACAAAAATAAACAGATATTTTTTATTTCTAAATATTGTGTCGAATGCTACGGTGTGGTTAAGAAAACAACTTAATTATTAAACTAGGTGTCAAATGTAATAATTAATACTGCACATGTAAAGTTCTAATAAAACATATTTATGCCACTGGTATTAAAGGAATTTTTGTCGTGGTTAATTTACTTCTCTTTTTCATTTCATAACATAACTTTGTCAACAGAGAATCGAATTTCTGATACTAAATACGTATACCAACAATAATTGAGTATGTAATTAAATATACTATTTCAATAACCATACATAAATGGAGTCGGTAAGTTACTTTAAGACGAAGTTACAGCAAACAATGTGATACCACCGCACCGGTATGTTTAACAAAATGTTAAGGGACAGATAGTTACCGCTAATATTTAAAGAATTTAACTCTGAAATGTGATAACTGACTGTTTAGTGATAAACCCGTTTGTTGTTCTTTTGGTTTAGATAATTTTAAAGCTTGTTCTTACTGATTAGTTTAATTTAAGAAAGCAAGTACCTAAGCACGAGTTTCGGTAGATTCTGATTAATGTTTTCTCTCCATAGTGAAACTAAAATCAGTATTTATTTACTAGTGTTATTACTAATAACCAACAATTTGAAATCGAAGTTATTACCACATATAGGTATTAACATTTAATGCGCACCCTGGATAACAGGATAATACAGGAGTTTCATGCTTTTTACAAATCTCCATCATTTAAAAAATTCTTGATTATAAAATTATTCCTAAAAAAGCTCCCGTTAACTAAATGGTCATAAATAGTGACGGACTATAAAACGTGTCCCAAATAAGTCATCATTTGGGAAAACTCCCCGTTGGCTGCGCTTGGGCACAGCAATTAAACGCACCGAAATAGATCGTAATTGTGAACGTGGAGCGACATCCTGCGCATCATGGCAGCCTGGTAGTTTTGGAGTTTATGAATGAATAATTTAAGCTATTAGAATAAATTTTTAAAATAATACTTATTTAAAATTATTTAGGGCCGATTTTTCAATCCCGAGATAAACAGTCTAATAACTACCCCTCGAATAGATTTATTCAATTATTTATCTAACTCATAACGGCTCGCCTATTTTTCAATCGTGATTTATTTGATGAACAACTATCTGACCAAATATTTCCATATTGGCAGCTCTGCTCTCGGAGTGGCGAAACAAACATATTAAATTAGTCAGGTTAGAGCGGGATAGAGTCAACTCTTGCAATTTGTCAACAACCGTCATTATGACTCACGTCAGGAGTGCATTTTAAGTTTGTCTTGTATTGCTCTTGTCTTCTATGATTGTTGATTGTTGTTTTGATTCGAGTAAAGAGTTTGGTTAAATTTGTGTTTCAATTTATATATTTTACGATGGAAACGACATACTTAAAGGCAGCGTTCGGCAAATTTTCAATGGCATGGTCATCAGTACTATCAAAAACATCAATTTCAATATGATTTTAATTGATAATAATTATATAGAAAGAGGTTTAATTGTTAATAATTCTACGCTCTATGTTATGACATACGAAAATATCCCAAATTTGACGCGTCAGTTGTCAACTCAAACGCCTAACCGTCGAATAGCGCGCTATCTGGCCGTTGGAGCGGCAAATAGATTTATTCCTCAAATAACGTAGTTATTCGATAGATACGTCCTATTCGTCTATTGAAAAATTGAATATTTTGTTAACTGAAGAATAAAGTCTATCTAGCTGTTTATCTGGGCATTGAAAAATCGGCCCTTAAACTTTCAAATGCGATTTTTTAAAGAGTAGAATAAAATCGATCACGAGGCGGATTTGAACCCGCGTCTTTTTCCAAACCCGTGCAAAACCTATCCTCTCGGCCATCCGTGACTGAGAAGCTATGCGAATCCCGCTTCTACTTTTTTATTCTTTAAAAAAATCTGATTAAGAAAATATATTCGCAATAATAAATGTATCGACTACTTCCAGAAGCGTATCGACATCCTGCGCATCATGATAGCCTGGTACTTTTGGAAAGTAAGTTATGAATTAAAATTTTTTAATTCAATTTATTAAAACAATACTTGCTATGAATAGAATCGGCAATGCGAAATATCATGTTTGGAAAATAATACTTTTAGAGCAGGCTCCAAGGAGATGTTCGTTTGCAAAAATAGCGGACCTAAATCTGACTTCTGATATATATTGTATAGATACCAGACATCCTATAGACAGATGTTGCCAACCAGTTTTGTGGTCCCCCTCCCCTCACCCCGGTAATTAAATATGGCATACAAAGAAAAAAATAAAAATTTCCAAAACATGCCGTGTGGGGTATCAAATGAAAGAGCTTATTGAGTAGATCACGAATATATACCATACTATAACATTTCTTACACTTTCTCTAAGATTTTTTAGAAAATTTACGAAAATGCTCCATTTTTGAGTTAACTTTAAACCACTATAGATTGAAAACCCATGAATATATTTTTTAAATTATTATTTTAAATAATTAACAATAGTCCATTGTTTATGATTCAATAGTTCGTAATATAATATAAGTGAGCTATATGTATGTGGTGGACTTGATGACCCCACTAAATGTTTTAAATTGCAAGGCGCAACTTTCACTGAAGTTACCGATTTGAAATCTAATCACACAGAGGCTGATTCAAGAATGTTCTGCCATATTGCAGAGATAATTATTCTAAGCCCTGACACCGATATTTTTGTATTAGGCCTTTATTTCTGGCATAAGCTTGAAAATATACTCGCCATCTTTGAATGCTCCCCCCACTCCCCCATGCAACTATTTCACTGTACGAACTATTGAATCGTAAACAATGGACTATTGTTAATTATTTAAAATAATAATTTAAAAAATATATTCATGAGTTTTCAATCTATAGTGGTTTAAAGTTAACTCAAAAATGGAGCATTTTCGTAAATTTTCTAAAAAATCTTAGAGAAAGTGTAAGAAATGTTATAGTATGCTATATATTCGTGATCTACTCAATAAGCTCTTTCATTTGATACCCCACACGGCATGTTTTGGAAATTTTTTTTTTTCTTTGTATGCCATATTTAATTACCGGGGTGGGGAGAGGGGGACCACAAAACTGGTTGGCAACATCTGTCTATAGGATGTCTGGGATCTATACAATATATATCAGAAGTCAGATTTAGGTCCGCTATTTTTGCAAACGAAACTCCACTGAGAGTCCGGTCTATTTGCTATTTTTAGCAGAATTTTTTTACCTAGGTAGGTACATAATTGTTAACATGTTAACAATATCTACAATGTCGAGAGTCATTTCTTAATTCTTAAATAAAATCTTATCAAATATTTTATATTATCATAACGTGTTCATCATAACGTAGTCCTAGAGAATTTCATGATTCGATTCGCTATCACTTATCTAAGAATTATATTTAGCATTCCTAAAAATACAAGTTCACAGAAATAACCATTGATAAAAAATGTATTTATCAAAATCAAATCCGGAATTCTCCAGATAATCGAACATTAAAATTTACTTCTTTATAATGTTCGTAAAAACGTAATTCACTGCATAAAATAATACATAAATTCGACCGTCTAATCAACCATCGATTTTACAATCAGAAATCAAACTCTACCATAAATAAACTGTTCTAATTTTATTATCTAATTCACTTGTAATTATCCGATTAACGATATTTTGATGTCTTTCTAGCAAAATTAACATCGTAAGGAATGTAATCGATTTTTTCAATTACTTCAGCGATAAAACTCTGAACGATTAAGTCTGTTCTTAATGAAAAGCTAAGGTTTTACTGCGCTAATAATTATTCAGTAAGGCAATGCGTAATTAAAATATATTAAAGTATAGGTACTAATAATAACGCAACGGTATGCGAATTGTTATTCTATATATTTAATAATAAATTATAACAACATAATCTAATTTTATCTTGCGTATTAATTACTTAAACAAAACACTAACAAATTCCTAATTTGACATTCCAATGTCAAATAAAACCAACGCTTCAAATCAGACTATTTTTAAAAATCGAACACATGATTTCACGTAACATCTTTTAGAGAACAATAAAGTTTACAGCGTACGTTTACGAGGCAGTAAGCTAAAAATGCACAGATTAAAAAAGATTTATATAAAGCCATGCATACACTGCATCAGGGGTTGATTTATCGGACAGTTTGATTTGCTGGCCGTCGCGTCGATAACTATTCCAACGCTTTGAAGAATTAAAAAAAAAGTCTTGTTTGTATTTGGCGCCATTTAATGGTACGTTTGGAATCACATCCGCGTTTCTTGTGGATTTCATTCATGTTTTACTTTTTAAAGATTGAATGACGCGGAATTTTTAAGTAAATATATTGGTGTATTCGTTCAGAAACACAGCGTATTAATTAACAGTCGTTTAGCGGTATTAAAAGGTAAGCTTATGATAATCAGTTCGCTCAATCATAATAATTTATAACTCGATGAGTTATCTGGTTACAAATTAATTAATTTGGAAACCATTATAAGTTTCATTGTAGTTTATACAACATTTATTTTATTTAAACGTAACTATGTATGTAGTAGGTAGCTATGGAATAAGTAAGTATACTATCTTTCAATGGCCAATAATAAAATTATTATTATATGTACAATAAATTTTCTTTTTTAACCTACTTTTAGGGATTTCCATGCTCTTCGGTAAATATACTTTTATACAACTATTTTATTTTCAAATGAAACTATTTTTCATACAGTCAATTTAATTATACCTAACATTATTTTCATTCTACGTTTTACAATAAAATAATTCGATGACTTTTCAATACCTATTTATATAGTAGTCCATTAAAACATATACTACTACAGTGCATGCACACACACACACACACACACACATACGTCACACGCATGCGCAAATGTCCTGTCATACTTATATCTTATACTTACTTATATATATACTTTTTATCAGCAACAGCTAGGACATTATTGATTCACTGATAAGCATCGTGTACGTAGAACTGATTTTTAGTTAAGTACAATTTTAAGGATTGATTGGTGTAAACTACTGGAAAATAGATTCGAATTGGGAGAGATTAAATTAACTTCCTAGTCAGATCAGAAACAGCTTTAGTTTTCATTCATAAATAGGAAAAAGTGTTTATTGAAATGCATGAATGCAGTTATTATCACAGCAAAACTTTAATATTGTGGACAATACGTATCTATTTTCAAGGTTTTGAAGGCCTATATATAAACTTCTTATGTCTATGTATATCAGTTTTATATTTTAGTCTGTATTTTTTATCTGTGCACCGCGTAAGCAAACCTTGCCTTGCTTGTAATCTTAAAGATTAGCATTACAATTAAATATGTTCATGATAAAACCTGACAAATCTCAATTCAAAATCCCTTATATCCTAATATTAAGCCAAGTAAATACAGTAACAATTATGGATGAAATCTGAATATAAACCACATCTATCTTTATAATAAAAATGAATGTCTGTCTGTATGTTCTTTATAGAATCGCAAACTATGCATTTGATCATGTGACGATCTTCAAGCAAAGTGTTGTGCATGAGCCATAGGTTTCTAGTTATGACCAATTTTTGACAATAACACGCGAAGCCAGGATGCAAAGCTAGTATAATCATAAATGAATCAGTATCTTAATTGGATGTAATTACCTTGAAGTTATCTTATCTCGATCATGTTATAAAATATATTGAATCCTATAAACGCGGACTTGAGTATTTTGCATGATACGTTACTTCAACGGAAAAGGTGTTTGTTAGCATGCGTTGTAAACTACGCAATAAATATATTATGCAAGTAACGTTCATAATTATTATATCTAGACTATGTTCAGTTGGTAGATATAGTTATATTCCTAAGACAAGGAGATACGGGAAGACATTGGAGGCTGACTACTAGATTAGAAAATTGACAAATTTTTACAAAAAAAAAGAAAATCGTGGAACAAATTATAATGGCTCGTATGGTTGTGAAAGTATTTAAAGTTTCAGACGTGTAGATATTACCATATCTATAAAATTCCATGTTTTTAAACTCATTTAGAAATTTCGTTTAAAGCCATTAAATTGTGATGCTTTGATTGACACCCATAAAAGTTTTATTATATAAATATTGAGGACACACCTGATGTATTTCAAAACTAAGAATCAGCTATAATCAATTCTAAAAAGTCTGACTTGAGCATTGCGATCCATCTCTTATGTTTAATTTTGATTACTCATTGCAGTACCTAGGTACATATATTACATTGTTTATTATCATTTCCTTTGCTATATTGCATAACATCCGAATAGCAACATTATCTTCAAATGTAAATAACTGTAAAGACAATTAATCCAAAGTATTATTACTAAATACAAATGTAAACATACGAATTTAAAAGTAAAACTACATTCAATATTTGCATTTGTTTTAAATTTAACTATCTTCCTATATCAACTACTATCTCGTAGCGTAACCTAACATTGAACTTATCAAGGATTAAAGAAATCATCAAATAGGTAACTTCACCTAAACTATTCTATATCTTTACACCTATTATAGTGCTTGAAACTATAGTACATATATAGAATGCTACAGTATAGAAACTTCCATCACACCGTACTTGCATCACCTGTAGGTGCTACGATATTAAACGTGCAATTAAATATTCAAATTTAAACCGAGCCACACGTAACTATAAGCAACTATAAACAAATGGCTGCGCAAATGCATTTAACTCGCATAGCAAATGCATTCGTGAACGTGGCTCGTGGAATTAGTTGGCTGGAAGAGCGTGCCTTTACATAAAAATTGATATACTGTGCTATAGTTTATACTGTGGTATTTGGTACGAAGTAAATTAGGGCTACGCATGGTGTTCTGGCAAGACTTGCGTGCTTGAAATATACTTGCTTATTTTTGGCAATAAAACAAAAAATGCGCTTTTTATAATATACATGTTATAATTTGACCAGCAATCACCTTTACTTGTTAAATTAACCATAACAAGTTACATATAAAATCAATGCTCAAATACTAAGTCACATTGACAATGGAATGTCTTGTAAGGCGTAACAATTCCGCGAATTATATAATAAGTAATAACTATAATCCAGTGTATTTAGGTCTCAAATGAGACCTAGGCCAGGCGTCCTACGTCCACAGTATACATAGTTAATTAGCTAGATATGTCGTGATCCCACGCGTACCAAATAAGGCTTGTGAAATTAATAACTGATCATTTTCACAGACCTTCACGGTTTGAACTTTATTGTTATGTTAATTTGTACAAGCTCGTACAAATTGCTTGGCTTGCTTCGATAAATTATTGGAATATGAGGAAGTTAGGACTGGAGCTTGGAGGAAAGAAGCTACATCTACCTTCATACACGCTATGTCTAACTAGCTGGATTTATGATTCAGTTTCTATTGTAAGACAAAGTCGTTTTATATGGTCAAACAATTGATAAAATTAAAATTATTTTGAGCAGTTTTTATTTTTGAATTTAAAATATATTTTGTTGCAAATATTGCAAATCTAAATTGAAGACGTAACACTTTTATGTAGTTTACAATTTACATTGTAAGCATTATAAAAGTTACTTTTATACGGATAAAAGTATTTATCCATAAATTTTTACAACAATTAGAATTTTGTCCTCCCTATTGATATAAATCGATATTAAAATAATCAATAATAAAGTCATGTCACAGAGCAAATAAATAACAGTACCCGAGACGAACGGAAGCGGATGGCACCGCACAAGAGATCGTTGTTCGCTAAATTTAGACGCCGTTGCGCTTGCGCACATGTATTGGACGCGTCTTTTTATTCCTTCTAACTGTAGCCAGAAACTTAATGTTTACTTGGAGATATTTTTACGCAAACTGACCAGTTTGCTTCCACAAATTATGATATATACTGACAATTTTTCACCGTAATTTACGAAACTATGTAGTTTCACACGTACACGTGTATTAGAAAGATTATATTCAAATGGTTCCTACAATTAGCTGATTTACGTCTGTTTGATGAGCAAATAATAAAAAACACTATCGAGAAAGCCATACAAAAACTGGTCACCATTCAAATTAGTTAGAGCAGCCTACGGAACCTGCTCCAACTGGTTTGTTCGCGCTTGGCGGGTTTTTATCACCACATTTTGCATCAGCCCATTTATAATGACGATTACATGAAAAAGGGGTGTTTCAGCTCCTTAGATTTATGACATATGAAGAATATCGCAATACAATATGATGGAATAAAAAGAAAGGGATAGTGGGTACAGTAATGTTGACTGTGTCAACATATCGGGCTGACAATAGCGTTCGGCCAATTAGTTTTTTCAGCGTGTTATTATTTTAAAAATAATTACGTATAATTGTCTTCGTGTTGCGAACGTGTAAGTTTTGTTAAGTGTTTAACACGCAGACTTATTGAGTTAGCTACACTTATTATGTTTGACTAAATAATACAGTCGAATTAAAGCGATGCATGCTGCTTGCTTTCGAAAAGTTTGAAAAACTTGTCTAAAAAATAATTACGTATGTAAGCAAACAAAATGGGCCAAGTACTGCGTAAAAAATAACTATGGAAAACCAATCCAAAAATCAAACGGCCGTAAACCCCTGACACAATCCAATTCACAAAATCGTAATCTAAAAGAAATCGAAACTCAGTAAATTGTACTCACAAAGAGCATTGTAATAGCATCACGTACGATAATCGATGCTATTATGACATACAAAGCAGAATTGCACCTAAATATAATCCAATATTTATACGATCCGTGACTGTAATGCGTCTGGATTCCTGTGCGCTTTGCGTCCCTGTCTCGCAGCCAGGGTTCCGACGAATAAAAAGCACGAGCGAGTAACAGTTCGATTCTCCTAAATGTTTGCACTCCCGCACCTACGGGCCACAGGTACCGGAGCCGTGGGAGTCCGTCTAATAATACCTCCACGCAGGTAGATGCACTATTGGATAATAGAGTTTTCGGAACGAGCAACAATGAGTCGGTAATTTATGTCGAATTTTTAGGAAATGTACGGTGTACCTGTTGTTTTTTTCACCATGTTTTGGGTGAAGTTCGCTCCGGTCCGTGCGGTTGATTTTTTTTGTTTTCACGCACAATTTGCGATTACAATGATTTGTGTGTCCGAGTAACGAGATCATATCCTTGTTAGTCCTAATTGAGCGGTTTTCGAAAAAGTCGCGATGTGTATCTCTTAGATACGAGTTCAACAACCGAGACTCATGAATATTAAGTGCGTATAAAAATTCGTTGCAGTCATAAACGGTGTTTTATCAAAATTCTCGACGTGAAATGACCATACGAGCGTTTGGGAGCCGTGTTCTACGCTAATTAATGGCTGTGGGCTCATTTCTTAGATCATTGATCTAAGGCTCATTTAATAGAAAATAAATAGATAATTACGGAGGCGGGAATGGTTAACTTGCTGATTTTATTAGACTCTCAGGCGTAAAATTGCTATAATTCTAACAATGAACTACTGTTGCGTCAAATTGCTTCTTTCAACAACTGGTGTATACCAGCCTACAAATCCGTAGGTTTGTTGACGGGATTTTCACAAGTGCACAAATAAATATGTACCATTCAGGATGTCGAATAGAAATCAATATATTGTGTACGTATTGTGCCCTTATACGTAGAATCTGTCAATAGTGCCTACCTGGTATTGACACCTGCTGAGGTTGCACTACAGACCACGAACATCTAAATATGAGCACGCAATTTTGGCGTTTAATTCTTAAGGATAACGGATATATTTGGTTGACGACATATTATTTTTATGCGGTGATGTTTAGCGCCGCGTGACGCATTTTAAGTATAGGTTTGAGAGCTGATTCATAATTAAAATAGACGTTTAGTGTAGCTTCAAGTTTATTGCCAGGAAACGCGGACCACCTACAATTTAACATTTTTTTACGTACAAATATTTAAAGAAGTAATTGTATAAGACTGGATTACACAATTAAAAATCATTAGCATACATGAACACGGAATTTGGTTTGAATGGGAATAATGAACTCGTAAGACTATTCACTCTACTTTTAAGACTATTAACATTTTAATAAGTACAATGATGTATTTTTCTTCATCAAACAGAGCCTAGAACGTTGAAAGTCGAAAGTCCATTTATGTATTACATATGCATCATTCTTGTGGAACTGAGTGGTTTTGCTTTCACACCCATAAATCAAGCATTTATCATACGTGCAATATTCATAACTTATGACACTTGTTGGGATCGTTCATCAATTTTGACCATAACATTTAATGCTGTCCATTTTTGGCATGAATGAAGTTCTTTAGATGCTGAACCAAGCACTTTTCTTTTGCCACAGCTAGTTCTAAACCCAGAACTATTAAAACTATTTAGTACGATAGTAATAAGCACATAATAGAGCAGACACCATCACTTTAGTATGATAACAGAAAACGCCATTTAAATTGGCATATTCCTATAGTATCGAGTCCATCACGGACCAGACACCATCACATAAGTATACGGTTACCTACCTCACTTTCAGTCCAATCAATGAGACTAGACTTCTCCTCCAGCAAATTCTCCGAGCTCCTCTTCTCGTCCTCTCCGTCTCCCTCGTCCTTGAAGACCTTAACTTCGTCCGTGGAGCCCAGGTCGTCGCCGCCCGAGCTCGCAGCGGAACTCGAGTGCGCATGCGGCATTTTCAAGATCCCAACCCAACGCCCATTATCCCATCCTTTCACAACACACACTATCTGTCATCCATGACCGGCTAATACATTATCCGGGCTGGTCCTTCGAGCCGGATTGCTATGCACATCGGTCGGTAATGTCACTTACACTGATACTAGTTTGTCGGTTCACAGGTGAGTCGTCAGGTTGAGCTTAAATTGTTACTTCGCGTATCTTTCGAATTGTATCTGAAACAAGAATTATTAAATTAAATAACTAAAAATGTAAAGGTTGGATACATCATTTAAATTTTGGACATCTTGGACACAAGAAAATAAAATAAAATAAAGGTAGGTAAGTACTTAATGACCTAGTTATTACAACAAACATATCATTAAAGTTGTACAGGCACCTATCTTATCCTTAACCTTACGATAAGACTGAACCGAAAGCTATATTTAACGTTTCGCCACAAGCATTGTAGCATATTTTAGGTCAAGTGGGCTGTCAAGTATCGTTCAAGTCCCTTGGCCCGTAGCCAAGCGCTCAGAAACCCTAAGGATAAATAAAATAACATATTGACAGTGAATAATTTATGTAAACATTAGTGGGACGAGTTACGAGGAAGTCAGTTTTCGTGTATCTTAACATGACGTATTGAACTGTTTTATAAAGTTTGATATGAAGTTTAAGAAAATGTAGATGAATATATGAACACGTTTGTAGTTAGTTACATAATATTTCGCTTACACGTTTCAGTTTTTTTTGCTCTACGTATCTACTAGGCTTACTACGTAACAAAAATACATTTTCAAAAAAAAGTAGAAAAATATTATGATACCTAAGTCTTAATTCGCAATCCTTTTCAAGTCTACAGAAACATTAATTCTTAAAGCATCAATTTTGCTGCTCAAGCCCTTATCCATCAACTCAGGAAATAATGAATGCTGTTACATATTAAAACCATAGATTAAAAGCCAGTTTATGATACACGTATCATGGGCGCGTTGATATGCGCGCGCGCATTGCATTCACTATGCATATTGTTTTGAGAGAATATGACGCCTGTACTAAGCTATGCATGTCAATGTGTTGCCAGGCCTTCCTGCTAAGCCTATATTTCGTCACGAGAAATTGGTTGCCTATTGTATAAACATGAATTTTAATGAACTGAAAAAACAATTCTAGGAAGCGGTGATAGAGTTGAATTTCTGTATTGATGGATTTAATTATTAATAAGTCATAATCTATCAATTTTATTAGCTCCTAATAACTGGCTAAGACGTTGGAAGTTTGTTAATTGTAATATATTATATCCTGAACACCTGCCTCATCATATAGTTTCGAACATTCAATCAAGTTTTATTTATAAGCATGCCTACTTATTTTTTTTTTTTTTACAAAATTTATAGAATACATGGCTCTTTAAAATCTTATTTTGAAATTATTTATCTGAACATTAAGAAACTTTCAGCACATTATGCTTGTGATAAATGCGCATGCGCACATCCATTTTAGGATGCTACTTGCCGAAAAATAACGAATTATCTATCCCTACTGAAATGTTATCAAATCCTAATACCGAAAAGCTTAACTTTTAACCAAGACAGGACATTGGATTATAAATGTCAGCCCATGTTGTTCTAAAATCGATCCAAATTTGTTCGTCCTTTCTTCACACTATATTGACATTCCACAGATACAGACGACTTATAAGTTATAACTAAATACGAGTAAAGGCGCAGGCTAAACCCTATCAAATAAACAATTCTAAACACGAATTACAGTATCTTATCGTACATCTCAGCAGATAAGAGCAAAAGGAAACAGTTTATCGCTTATGTGATGTTTCATAACGAGTCATTATGTTTATTTGTCTGTAACTCATGTACTACTGAATATAGATATGAGTGTGACTTTTAATGTTTTGGTAGATCGGGTTTTTGTTTTTGGGCTAGAAATTGGATTGGGAGTTTATTTTTGATAGGATTTAATAAATTATCAATTTTATGCAATTGAAATCAGAATAAGTTACTGATTCTTTCATATCAATCATTACTAAGGATAAAACGCAAGCATTTAATCATTTAAAAATGTACTTAGATCGTATGAAAATAGAGATCAAAATTCGTTGTTTACTCGCAATGTTAAGAACATTGCGAGTAAACAACGAATTTTGATTTAAGTAGAAGATACAAAATATATTGTTAAGTGGAAATTTTTGATATTATTTTTAATTGCAATTAAAAACGAATTCTCACAGTGAGAAAGAGTTGATTTATCCTGGGAATAATGAGTAAAAAGTTTTAGATTTCTATCCTAAAGACTTTTCATGAATAAATTGTTGTAACTTGGAAAACTTTGTTTCTAATTATAACATTTAATTAACTTAATTCATGTTCTCAAAGTTTATTTCTGATGAATATTTAAACTCAGTATAAATTCATATCTTTTGGGATTAACCTGACCATTGATAGTTTCATAGATTTCACGCATTGATTCATGAAAATTATAAGCCAAATGTTATTTCATTGCCCAGTTAATAACATTTTGATAAATTTTATGTATACTGTAATGGACATATTCCATAATATAAAAATGATTCGCAAAATGTGTTTGTAAGCGCATAACTCGAGACCGGCTCAACCGATTTCGTTAATTTCTGTGGTATCTGGGAGACACCTGTTAACTCCAAAAAGTTAAATTTTCAGGAGAAGCAATTTAACATATTATTGGCTGCTAAAAATCGGATATAAGATATAAATGAATTATGTCATATTATAATGAAATATCATATATTAACCCTCTTTTTGCTTGTACAGTTTACAAAATTGACGCAGTAGTTTAGCGAATAATGTGACTTATCAGATTTTAACCAAAAAAAAAATATTGCAGTGGAATGGACTTATCTCAAAATGAGCAAAATAAAAATAATGATTATTTCATTGCTATTCATTTAATTAAAACAATTTTACGTTATTTTTGTTATATTTCTTTATTTATAAGTTAATTTCACAATGGAATCACTCTTATGGCTAATTTTAATAAAAGTATGGACTTAACAGGAGTGCACATGCAATGAAAAATTTAAATAAAGGCACATATCAAATAAATACCAAAACAAAAGAATCACTCATTTGGATACTAATCATAATCTTCTTCGCTATCTGAGTAGTTTTCCAAAACAGAAGCTGATTGGTTTAAATTAGAATAGAAATCGCGATATACTGGATCAATGAATTGCATAAGATCCATTAAATCTTTAAACTTTTTGGTTAAAGATTTAATGGATCAATCGCCAATCCTCCGACATATGCCTGTTCAGGGAGTAATGTTTCTAAACAAAATATACTTTGCCTTCCTCTTCTTTTCATTGAAAATGTCCTAAAAGGCTCTGATTTCTCCAATGAATACTTAAAACTTACTTCCGCTGATTTTTTTTCAAATTTTAGCCAGAAAATACTTTTCCAAGCAAAAGATTGTTTTGAAGTGTCAATATTTTTTTGACAAAATTCTTAGTAGTTTCGAAAAACCGTAAAATTCGGTTTGTGTCATAAATTTCACCGATAAATTTTTGCTTGTCATTTTTATAACATTCAACTGCAATATTCGGGTTGTACTCTTTAACAAATCTTTCTATCAACGCATGATCACCGTCACACTAATAAAATGAGTGTGACCTGGCACGAGAAACTTGTGGTGGATTTCTTTAAGGGTAGATTTTTGAGCCAATGCAATACAATACATAACAGGTAATATACAGGGTGGTTCTAAATTAAGTTGACAAATTTGAAAATAATAAATTTAAAAAATGGGACATGCTGCGTTGCTTTTGTTTTTTAATTATTATTTTCACATGATTTGGCGCCAACTTAAAGTTATTTGTGAAGAGAATAAATTAAAAATTAGTATTTTTTTGCAATAATATCCTTATATGGTAAGCGGCAGTGCGAGATACTGCGACTTTAATACGATGTGCTTGGCCATCTTGGTGATCGTCCGGGAAGAGGCAGAAAAATAACTCTGAGGACGCCTAGGCTTCGACATATCGTCAAACAAAGATTGACCCGCAATCCACATGCCAAGGTAAGAAAAATGGCTCGAGATTTAGGTGTAAGTCATTCAACGTTGCAACGAGTTGTTAAAAATGAGCTCAAGTTAACAGCATACAAGCTGCGAAAAGCGCAGCGGTTGGGTGATAAAGATAAAAAAATACTCCTTGAAATATGTCGCTTACTGAAAGCGCGCTCCGCTGGTGAAGCGTGGAAAAATATTTTTTTCACAGATGAAGAAATTTTTCCGATTGAACAGTCTCATAACCGCCATAACGATAGAGTTTACTCTCCTAGTCGCCCTGGAGCCACATCAATTATCCCCCATCGGCAAAATGGTGGTTATTTTGAAAATAAATAGATATTTACATTAAAATAACACTGTATTTTAATTATTTAGTAGTCACCGTTATATATACCAAATTGGAAATATAAATCCAAATCTGATAAGTTGCAATAATTAACATGTAGGTATCTCATGTTTTTGGTACATACGCGGTAACTGGGACTTAACAAGTTTTAGTCCATAGGCATAAAGCTTGGAATTAACATTTATGTACTTGTTATATTAGTTATCAGGTTTGGCATCAAAAGTTACTATGATATATTAATGATAATTATAATATATCTTGATTGTAGCAAAAAATTTTGGATTTAACAGGAGTGTACAATTTTTTTTCATTTACTTCCCGTGGACGTAGAGATATCACGCCTGGATCAAAAAAATCTGCGCTTTCTGTACTTATCAAACATGTATCTAACAAAATTTTTCCAAAAATGGAGTTAACAGGTGTCTCCCAGATGCCACAGATTTATTTTTATAATACTCCTTGAAGTACGAGGATGGTTCTTAATTCTTATGGAGAGAAATTGTAAACATATACCACGGGTGAAGACAGGGATAACTGCTAGTTATTCATATATTTGTTGATACATGCATATTTTCTTTTAAAAAGTTATTTATCACATTTTTAATACTTTACAGCACTATCAGGAGACATCTTTCATTATTGTCTAAATAATGAACCAATAATAAGGTTAATGACCGTGAATATTAACGTGAGGCCTTTTCCACATAAAATTATTTCACAGCGTAATTTCATTATTTTTTTCCCCCTATAATTGCTTTAATTTTAATAAAATACGTGTTTGTTTTACTGTTGTGAAGAAATTTAAAAAGAATAATCCAACAACTTAAACATTTACGTCATTTAGTTTAAGATCAATGGATAAGAATTTTTAATTAAACCGTACAGATAATTATTAAAAAAACTAACAAACACGTATGTGTTTAATATTGCAATAACCTTAAAATAAATGTAAAAATTTAAAATGTCGATGAAAAACTCAAACTTATTCCTTAAAACTTTTCCAAGTGGTCATATTCATACATATTCATTTTTAACAAATAAGACATAATCAAAATGTAGCTGCAATTCTTACGATTAAAATGCTATCTTATATAATCTGCACATAACAGTCATACATTAGCAAGGCATATAAATGGCATAATGACGTATGTAGATGGGGGACTAGGTGTGAATATTGAATCGTTCACGCCATGTATCATTATGTTTGTTCGTTGTTACATATTCTATAGATATACATAATATGTATACGTATAGGTATATTGTAATGCCCTAGGAAGTTTCTTGATGGTTGGGAATGTTTTAATGCTGTGCGATGAAGATTGGTGTTACAAATTTGATGGTTAGAGTTTTTGTAACTCAACAGGATTTATTACGAATTTAATTATGTACGATTGCTTATTGTTATTGTTTCAAAATTCTCAAATGTCACCTAACTATTTATTTGAGAAAATAGTGTTATTGCCTATTGGTAATGGACACCTAATGTAGAAGAACGCCATTTTAAATTAAGTTTTTGTTGAAATCAAACACTCGCAATGCGAAGCGTTAAAATATTTAATAGTAACTATTAATTATATGGAAATTCCAACTGATTATTTATTATTATCTACTAGTTAATCATAACCCGACACCTCCTTTAAAGAAACTCGTAAGTAAATGAAACATACCCAACATATTCCTCTTTTACCATAGATAGGTATAGACAAAACCTGAATGGAAGGTAGTTTAAACAAAGGTCCAAAGACGAGCATTTCTATTTCGCAGTACAGGCAGTAAAAGGTACCATTGTAATAGGATACCTAAGGTATCATTTTATGTGTTATTTTACGACGCATGTGAAACCGCGTGTTAAAGGGCTGTTTATTGAAATTTATAAATGGGTACAAATCGTAAATATTCTGTATGAACTGTAGGTGGTATCTAAAGAAGTTTGTTTTACACTGACGATACAGCCACGCTTAGTAATTAGCGTAAGCCATGAAAGCATTTTTGAGAACTTGGTCTTGAAGTATCGTAAATATACCTACACGACATTTTATTTGACTGTATTATAATATAAACCTGCCAGATGGAATTGTCTATACTATATACAATGGTGAAATCGTTTCAAAATTATTTTTGGTATTTAATAAGTTTTAGCGGGAAACCTATCGATGCGGATTGCGACTTTTATATAGATACAATGTATGGAAAAGTTGTTTAAAATGTTATGATGGTTAGTATTGATTAAAATTTAATCACACATTGTAATCAAGATCCCAATCAAGGAAAATTTTACAGTTATTACATTACAAAGCGGTGAAATTTCTATGTACTGATGGTATACGAAACTACTGAATCGATTATGAAAATTGATTTCATTATAGAAGGCATTATACCTAATTAACACTAATGCTTATTACAATGCTACATGACCTAAGACCTAACACATATAATAAGGATTATTAATGGGAGATAATACCTACAATAAATATATGTCTTTATAAGTACCTATACCTATAGGAGTAATTACAAAAGGTAAACTGAAGAAAATCTAATTTCTATTATAGAAATTTAGTACCTATCAAGGCTAATGTTATCGATTCAGGTTTATTATAATTAAAGTATAGAGAACTTATCTAAAAGACTGTAAAACTCTAAGCTGTAGGTACCTACTAAAGAAATTCTCGAAGCACCTTAAAGTTTGAATGTCATTTATACTTTTGTTTCATGAAGTTTTTAAAAATAAAAAGATGTTTTTTTGTATGCAAGTATCTTGTATAGCTCACGTTACAGGAAATAACTAAGACTAGTTTTATTTTAGAACTAGCGGATTTCCGTGACTTCACTCACTTAATATATATATATGTATTAAATAAAACACATTTTTTATACAATGTCTTTCTTTTACTTTTAGATCAAGAATCCAGCAAATAATCTCAATCTATGTTGTCAGTTCTTCCCATCAATCCATCTTTTTCATACCTTCAAAATTCAAACATAATTAGTAACGCAGTTCCTTCACATTTTTTTAAGAAATTACAAGAATTAATTAAATCAACAATAGTCGAGTATCATGTTGTACAATAAAAATATACGCTCCGTTTATTTTTATGGGAATAAGTGTGATTTTTTTATAAATATCTACTTACCTATAAATATTTCCCTTGTACCTACTTATTACTATTAGTCAGTTCTCTCGTGTGTAACAACCAACTTGTTTCAAACAAGAAATATTCGTAGCAATGCTTTATTACTGACAAAAAAATCTTTTAAAGTATCTATCTATTTTCCTAAAGAGGAAAAAAGATTATGAATTAGTTGCGAGGATTACGTACTGAAAAAATTGCGATGGGTTATGGCCTAACAAGCCATAGATAGCGTTAATGCTATTCTATATAGCTACGGTTATGCAAAATAAGTGCGTTCGAATCCTTTGGTATAAGGAGCTACCAAATTATTGTAATAGATATACATCTTATTTCATCTTCGCTATTTATTTATATTTAAGGCATTTTAATCGACCAACATTGCCATGAGCGAACACAGGGCATGCGCATTAATATACACAACCATCAAAGTAAATTACGTCTAACTACAGACTGTGAAATTCCCGCGTTATAAAATTTAAATACATATGGATCATTGATTTACATTATCAATGGCTGTCAGGAGGCTTTTATTTAAACAGACGCTACACCTGTGTCTATTTACAATTTTATAGCTACTAAACGTAACAAAGAAACAGATTTGTCCCCGCTTTACATTGTAGCGGCAGACGCGTCCGTCCCGCGCGGTTGTTTACATGCAAATGAACTAAAGTACCAGTTACCACAGACTATACAACTCTAAAGCTGCATTTCCACTGCGTGACTTTTATCACGCTTTTTGTTATATCATATTTGTTTACACTATCATGTTTAAATTAACACGTAAAGAACAAAATATAATCCCTACTAATATTATAAATGCGAAAGTAACTCTGTCTGTCTGTCTGTTACTCAATCACGCCTAAACTACTGAACCAATTTGCATGAAATTTGGTATGGAGATATTTTGATACCCGAGAAAGGACATAGGATAGGTTTTATCCCGGAAATCCTACGGGAACGGGTTTTTCTTTGAAAACGCGGGCGAAGCCGCGGGCGGAAAGCTAGTTACTTATAAAACAAAACAAATGATTAAAAAGTATACAGTTCACTGATAATTGTTGTTAGTTGTTACTATCATTTATTTTTCTTTACTTAAAGACTAAAATGTCACACATCGACAGATAGTCTAAACTAACGAGAGAATTACATTATTACATTATACTAACAAACATTATTTTGATTCGTGGCAATTTTATACAAAACTTCCTCAACCGATTTTTTAGTACTTCAATTACTGTTTTATTTAAATGAATGCTCGGGCACATTTCATTAATTGTGAGAAAAAAAAGCTTTTTTATAATCAAAAGCTATGTTATATCAAAATTCAAATAATAATAAAATAAATAAATAAATATTTATATATAAAACTAATAACAACGTTCTTAAACATATCACACAAACATACCAATCGAGTATATCGTGAGAACTCATAGTATAATCTCAATCTACCCACATGTGTCTACTCTTTTTGCATAATTATCTCAATTGCTCGCGACGTTTCTATAATTGAATTTTCTGTACCTAATGTGCTTCGAGTGTTCTCCAGAACTTTACAATGTTGGAACAAGTTACATTTAATGGGTTGTTTAAGATGTTATGGGACAGAACGATTAACACTGATACTGGTGAATAGAAAAGTTTCATTATATAGGTTCAGCCGGCGGTTTTGCTCGTATCTACTTTTATAAATGTAGTGTCACAACTCACATTTCAACAGATCCAGTATTCATCTGTACGTAGTTTATGTACGAGCATGCATTTTCTTAGATTATATAAAATAAATGGTTTATATCCCACCATTTTGTGTCACAGTGTGGAGTCATACGTGGCCATACAATATTTCACATGCGGACTTGTCTAAAATTGAAAACACGTAATGTGCAAGTTCTAATGTCCCGTTAAGTTTTACAGCGAGACACACAATTTACATCTGTTTGTCTGTAGTCTGTACTTCCTGTCAAGTTTGTGGATGCAAAAATTTATTTAGGTTTTACGAAGTTGAAATTCATATGGAAGCTACCATTTGCAGAAATAATGCAATGTACATTAAAAAAAAAACATATGAGGCATTCTTATCAATAATCTTTTTTTTGCATACGTTTGAACATATTCGAATCACCATTTTTTTATGAAGTTAAAATACGATGCACCTATACAAAATATGAATTTTCTATTATTAGAATAAACTCAGGTTAATTTTTGCGATCATGTATGTGTGTTCACTGTTAAGTACCTGTCAGTAAAGGATAGTTTTGCATAGTACATATCTAACTAATAATCTATCAAGCAAATTTCATAGAACAATTAGAAAATTTAAAAGAAAAAAGACTTATCTACTAGGTACCTATAATTTCAATTAATATCATTAAATTCTACTAGCAAGTGCAGTATTCTAAAACAACACCAGTTGCTAAGGAACCATCTTGTATGCAGGCAAGAAAGCCGAGATGCGCATGCGCTTGCCATACAAAACCCGCCCTTATTCCCATAGCACTAAGTACCATAAGTACAGCCCCAATTTCCCATCTTCATATTACAGTCACGTCGGAACGTGATAAACAAGTAACTTATGTATTATTTATATATTAATGTTTTACACTTGTACCGGATAATGAAGACAGACAGGCAGATGAATCAATGTAAGTATAATTAGTTTGAGAAAAACAGTATCCCTTTTTGGTAATGTTGACATAGAAGTCGGTAAATAGTTACGATATAATTCATTTTGATTTATCGCTTTATCATCTGTGGCTTTAATAAATCATAATTGCTGTTATGGATTTTGTACAGGATTTACAGGTTTTGAAGGAGAAATCGCTTTTTAAAGATAAACCTGCTTTAGGTATGTACTATGTAATACTGTATAGTGCATAGGTACCTTTTTAAATAAGTTATTAAAACAACATTAATCTATTTAGGTACCTACACTTCATGGCATTTTTTCCCTACGTTCCTACTTAATTTTTTCTCAAAAAAAAAAAATGTTTAGGTAAACGTCATTTCTCCGTTCTTAATAACAACTATCAAGTAGGTATCTACTATCTACGTTAAAATAAAACAATAAAACATAATAACGTACATACAATTTAATACCTACTTCTATGTTTATGTACCTACGTCAAACCAGGCACATTTATAATTTAAAGATTAAGATAAAAATAATGCGATTTTAGCGTGATAAGAGACCCACAACCTCAGTCATTTAATTATTCATAAAAAAATTAGGTTTGACTATATATTGTATTTTTGCTGTGCCAGTGTTAATCTTTCTGGACATAAACAATATCATATAAAAAACTTAATTTTAATTTTATCTATTCATTAAAATTTGAAAATTCTTATTTGTACATCTTATAGCAACATTAATATTATAGACCAAACACATTTCTAATCGTTGTTTAGAAAAGTTGGTGATAATAACGTATAATAACTCTAATAACGATTTAATGTCCCAATTAAATAAAAAAGCCAAAACATCATTATTTCATTTTAATCGTTTTAAAATTAGCTTCATTTATGTATTTCGTAAAACAATTTATGTTTAAAAGAATACATAAAGTCTGATATAACATGGTATAGGTAAGCATTGTTTCTTCATAAATTCGTGTTTGCAAAACTATCATTATCTAAGATTTAATTCTAAAACATTACTAAAAAAAGTAAAAACTTAAAACATAATCATCTCATTTGCAAACACAAATTAATCGACACATGCAATGAATCACCTTCATCCATATAAGTAACAATATATTTTACATATTAAAATTATCATTTAAATAATTAGTACAGTTAAACACAATAGTATTACGTATATGGTATTAAATAATTACATTAAAAACCGGTTATTAAAGTAAAATTTAATTATGAGTAAGCGCGAAAACAAATGTACAAAATAATGATAAAATCATTTCAGTCATAAATTTCAGGGAATATATTAAAATAAACTATTAAATATCTAGACATAAATAAATATTAATAATTCATATAGACCTTATACGAACAAACTAGCTGTGCCGCAAGGCTTCACTCGCAAATAAATCCAGTTTGATGCCCAATTCTTACTACTTTTCAAAAAATCCTATGTTTGACTTATGCTATGTTTTAGCGTGAAGACTCAACAAACAGACAAAAAGACTCAATTATATTAACTGTATGGATTTGTGTTCTAACATTCTCACTAGGTAATAAAAACTAATGCGAAAGTGCCGCCCCTTTTCCCATTGGTGAACAAGAACTACCCATGTTATAGCCACAATTATCACATTTACAGCAATCAGATAAAACCACTAGTCTTACATTGCTGTTTTTGTATCACACGCACAACTAATTATAGTAAAGGAAAGAGCAATGTAAGGTACCTACATGATTATAAACGCACGTGGTTGGCAATTAAATTCATAGTTTGAGGTACAAAAACTAAATGATAAGGAGCATTTTATTAAAATAATGTATGGCTGCTGAAGTTATTGCTGTGGAAACAATGCAAAAAATGAAGTAGGTACTTAAATCTTTAATATGTTTAATTGACTATTGCATTTGAAGTACATTAAAAATATAGTTTATTCGTTTCATAATATAGGTACACTACGAATGTTATTAATAAGTACAGTCAACATAACTAGTTAGTTTACATACTAGTTAGTAGTTAGTAGTACTATACTACTATACAATAAAATAGTTTCTTACATTTTCACCAAAACATATTTTTTGGGTATTTTGTATGTAACCTTCATTGTCATACAATACATAGTGGGTACATAATAAATACATTAAACGTCTTACTCACTGTGTATTCTAACACCGGCAACATATTTAAATGATCAAAAAATGAATCTATTTTTGTCGCAATGATAAACAAAATGGCGTCCACTACCTGCGTGACCTAACGGACCCCAGGCCCAAGGGCATATCTATTGTTTACCAATACCAATTTAGGCTTTGTTCTATTTTTTTAGAAATAACAAAAATGTCTAAAATTTTATTATTTATTTTTGTATTAACAATAGACGCTGCATCATGGTAATATTTAACAGTCTTAAATTATTAAAACAATATTAGGATGTAGGCAGTCTACGCAAAAATAAATTATGAGCGATTTGGACTACAGAGTATTGTAAAAGTAAAGTTCATATAATTTATAAAAATACTACCTGAATATAAAATATTATGTAGTAAAATCCAAACTAAAATCCTAATCATTTTCTAATTTCCAAGAAATATCTCAATCCTAAATACCTTCAACAAAATATGTATGACAAATACTTTAGATTTATAATCCCTGAATACATAAATCTTTATCTTACCATCGTATTTCTTTGTTAATCCCCATTTTCTATCCTTCGCAAATAGAATTTGACACACCCTGATAAAAATCTCCTTTATCACCATCTTGATAAAACGATTAAATTTTTTTGTGTATTCAAAACAAACATACATCGATGCAAACTCGAAGAGATACCTGTAGAAAGAAATCTGAACACGATATATTATGTACATATTATAAGGAAAATTTATATTAATAACATCGTCTTAAAGACATAATATTTTCAATTCCAATTTCATGAAGTACTTACTACTCGATACGAAAGTTTGACTGATCCCATTAGTAGTGGATGATCATCATCGATTCAGAACTACCCTCATAACAGTTATACAAAAAAGTATAGCATAAATAATGAGTTCATAAAACACAAAACCACCTGGACCAAAGAGCCAACTAAAAAGACGAATATCCTTAATTATAATGAAATAATTCCCGCCACATTTTACCTTTCTTAATTCTCACAATTAAAGCTTTAAATGCTTAATTTAAACCCCAATCATTATCCTAAACAAAAACTTAACCAATGGTTTAAATTAACTTCGCGTTTTAAGTGTCCAACCGGTCCAACTTAAGTTACGTTTAAGTATTCAGGGGCGTCTGGATCTAGGTTAAGTTAACAAGAAATGGATATTTGTTGGAAACACGTCCCGGGTTACCTAAAAAGGTTATTTTTAAGTTTTGTTACAAATAAAGCATGATTCCAATTTTTTTTTTGAGAATGTTAAGATACAGAAAGAACGTTTGTTGAATTCTATAAGAATGGAATAAATATTTGGTCAATATTCGCTAAGAAGCACAAAGCAATTAAAATATACTTTCGTAATACCTGGATGGTTAATAATAGCTATCACTTAATTTGCATGCCATTTTTTCTTTAAGTAACCTAACAATCGATTCCAAATTTACCAATACTACTGAGTCGGTAAAGACTAAGCAGCCAATTTCATTAGCATCGAATTGAATATAGGATGTAAATTCGATTTTTTGCCTAGTATCATGAACATCATACAATGTTAGTGAAATCGAGTTAATAGTGAAAACATGGATTAATTCGAATGTTGCATAAAATAATATATTCACTTTCGTCAATAGCAAAAAAACAAAGGTCGTATGACATACTCGATTCGCCAGCTGTTTCTAACGATACACAATTTTGGACTCTTATTTCGTAAGCATAGAGTTGATATTGGAAGTGTATGGATATTCCAGTTTTTGTCTCTCATTTCGGGATGAGTCCATTCTAGGAATGTCTCATTAAAAGCTGATTGTTATTTATAGAGTTACGGCCTGTTTAACTCGTCCGTGTGAACTTCTTTTGGCATTTATATGGAAAATATGATAGTTTTCTATGCTTCTAAGAAAATTGAAACTTTTATAATATTAACCTACTTAGAATATTTTAAGTGTTTATTTATACGAGAGCTTTTTAAATGATAAACCGCTTAGTTAATCTTCAAATTTATTAATTTAACTACGTCATGCAGCCTTAATAGTATTTTAGTGGTGAATAATTTGTCAGATTTGACGAAAATTTCTCACATAAATAATGTAATCTCTTATCTTTCTTATATTAATTTAGATAAAAGAAATTCATAGGAAATCAAGTGGAAATTAATAATCTAATTATTATTAGGGTTCACAAACTATTATTTACTAGGAAGGGAAGTTGGATTTTAATCTCTTTTATTACATTAGCTGTTCGGCGTAATCTTTGCTTTAATTGTGTTAGAATCCTTTATTACAAAATATATATTATACTTCTATTCAATAGGCTACTAAAAATTAATTAACAAAAATATTTAATTTCACTATCAAAACAATCTAGATTCTAGAACATTTATGAGTCATTTAAAAAATACATTTTCAATTTTAATTTTATCAGATCGTTCCAAAGGTAATATAATAAATTGAAAACCAATATAAATGAAATTTTAAAATGTATGAAATATAACAACGTTGATAGTAAGGTTAACTTTATTTTTATTTTTAAAAATAAAGATTATTAGAATTATTGATTTTTAATCTATAATCCCCGATAAAATTTATCTAATCCGTGACGTCATCTCTCCACTGATAATTTTTAATAATTAAAACGATTATGTTTGTTACGAAAGTAGCGTAATTTACATTGTATTGTATCTATTTAATAATCTAGAATTTGGAAGTTATTTTGAATTTTTTAGTGCAACAATAAAGACATCGTTTATAATTCTTAAAAAGAGGCGTAAAAAACTAAAATAAGAAAAATTTACATTTATCATTCTTGCTTACTTACATTACACACTTTTATAAAATTCTACGAAGTAAATAGCTAATGTTATAGGTAATGCATGAAACTTGGTAATAATTTTAACAAGCCAACCATTTGAATACCATCCAATATGCAATATAACAAATTGTCTAATTTAACGGTAACACAACTAAATAAAAGTCCACATAAAGCTGATATATTTGAGTTTAGGAGCGGGCTCTATAAAAGTTTATTTCTTCATTTTTTATCAGATATATTTCGGCAATAAAGCAGTGATTCATTTGAATAGTATTATTTAGTTTATTCAAGGTTAGGCCCACACATACTGAATTGAGAATACCTAAGTTTATAGCTACAGGGTGTCCAAAATAAATTATTAAAAAGGTTTATCCAAAATTTATGTATGCTAATCGTATAGTATAGGGTCATTGCGCCTATTCGCGTCCACATGCCTATTCGCGTCCATTTTGCGGATATCTTTTAGAAAATTCACGAAAATAAGTATACTTTAAGTAAAATTGTAATAAGAAAAATTTCCGATAATACCTCAATGTATAAGAGACATGCACTCATATTCAAAATATGCCTGCGCACCGCCTAACCTATTTAAAAAAAATATTTAATTTTGGCTATTGAACGAGAGAGCTAAAACGCGCGGGATTTTGAAAAAAAAATAGTGCGCAGCGTCGCGTTTGACGGTAAGTATCTTATTGTTAAATGTGAATTTTTGAATATGTAACTGTTTCTTTACTTTGCTAACAAAACATGGAATAGTATGGATTATAAATCAGCTTATTTCTTTTACAATTAATAGCTAAAATAAGGTGGACGCGAATTACTACACCGAATTTGTACAACTTCCATTTTGCGTCCACGGTGGGCGCAAACTATGCCTATAGTGCATAACATATTGCGTCCACATTGTTTTTCATTACGTAGCAATGAATTGTTTGTTAAAATATGTAATTTAAAATAGATTGTAAATTTTTGACTAAGACTACAAGTTGATAATTTAAATTTTCATTCAAATTAGCAAATTTTTATGCTATTTTTTCATTTTAAAATGGTTATTCTAAGAATGAGACTAGTATCTTTGAGAATGAGAGTCAATCAGTCTGTGTTTAAGAAAATAATATAAACAAAAAATAAATTTAATTCATTAGAAACTAAAAAATAGGGTAGCTAGGTAAACTTAATAGAACTGATTATTATTTGTTTTTTGTTAATTTTTAGTTCTATTAATGATGAGAAGATAAATATAAATAAGTTTTTCCAGTTTCCTTACAGTGAATTATATTAATAATAATGTTGATTTTAGGGTTCCGAACCTCAAAAGGAAAAACCGGAATCCTTGTAGGATCCTTGTAGGAACTTTGATATCCGTCTGTCTGTATGTCCGTCTGCCGGTCTGTCTTTCTGTCAAGACCCTTTTTCTCAGTAACGCGTGGAGGTATAAAGCTGAAATTTATATTGAATACTCAAGTCTACGGTCCCTTGAAGCAGTGAAAAAATCAAACTTATAAACCAAAGCAATCAAAAGATACAGCCGTTTATGCTGCATATTTTCGCAAATTTCGACATTCGCAAGGGAATCAAAACCTACAGGGTACTTTACGTGAACACAGACACTTGAAGTTTGGTACGAAGCAACGTCTTATAGCAAAAATAAGGGAAACATTGAAAAAATAATCATTTACAGTTAAAACATATGAAAAAAAACAGGTTAATACGGAACCCTCGGTGTGCAAGTCCCACTCGCATTTGGCCGGTTTTTATTAAATAACTATATTCGTAAATAAATAATTTATTAAAATCTAATTATTTGCATTTATCTGATAAAATATCACCCAATACACTCTTAATTCTTTTTCTAAGCTGGTGGACGCGAACTGGTCCACGGGTGGACGCAAACTGGAATTTTTGGACGCGAACTGGGTAAAACGCCTAATTCTGCTATTTGTCTAGATAAATAAAAACTACATGATATTTCCAACACAATTGAAAGTAAATCTTAATAAAGACTATGTAATGAACACGTTACATAAATTTTGCGTTGAAATTTGTTCTGGAACATTTTTAATTTCTCCTTCAAACTTTCCAACTGCACTAAGTGGACGCGAACAGGCGCAATGACCCTATATAGTAAACTATGTGTTATTTAATTAGTTACATGATATAATAATTGATTATTCGTTTATAACCAGCTGCGTAGAAGAAATAAAAATAAAAAAAAACCTTAGATACTTAAATTTTTACACATCTTAATTTCATAGTAAGTAAAACAAACGGTAATATACACTCATCTTTTGTAAAAATTGTCAAAAAAAAAATAATTTTTTAAGAAATTCAATTTAGAGCCGATTTTTCAATGCTTGGTTAAAACTTATCCGTCCAATAAAGTATTACACGATAACATTAAAATGTCATGTAAACTGTCAAACACGGGCAATTAGAATACGTTTTTAAAATGGTAGTTTTATTCATTATTCTAATAAGTTCTAACCAAGGATTGAAAAATCAGCCCTTACACCACATTTCCAAACAAACAAACAGAACAAGTACGGTCGGCAACAAAAAGGCAAATTTGAATACAGGTGATGTACTGTAAGCATAAACATCACAACTCGATACCTACAATTTAAATTCTAAAAACGCATGAGTCGGGAACGAGATTCGTGACCGACCATTTAGTTATTCCCATGGTTTTGCGTATTTATTATGATCCAGTATGGGGTTTTAATCTATATAAATATGTACATATGTATATTATAAAGCTGAAGAGTTTGTTTGTTTGAACTCGCTAATCTCAGGAACCACTGGTCCCATTTTTAAATTATTTCGATGCTGAATAGCCCATTTTTCGAGGACGGCTATAGGCTATATATCATCACCATAATTTAGATTTCTATGATCATCACGCTAAGACCAACAGGAGCGGAGCACAGCAGGTAAAACCGAGTGGCATATCTGGTCTTTAATAAAATAAAAAATATTCTAGCTTAGCCGTTAACTAAAACAAAAAGAATTATACCTAGCCGTTTAAAACAATGCTAGCTAGCCAAAATAAGTTTATACTAAGAACACTAGACAATTTATAAACATACAGTACCTACTTTAAAATAAACATCCGGTCTCTAAAAAATACAAGGTGCATCATCATCAAATCTAGGTATTGATAATAAAACGTATAATTACAAATTACAAAATTAAAAAACAAAAAAATTAATACAATTAACGTAATTTAGAAATTATAGTTATAATTTTCTATCTCATTTATATTTATTAAACCTATGACCATACACAATTACTACAACAACCTATTACAAATATTAACCATAGTTTAAATAAAAGCCATTTCGTATGCCATGTGCGCAGACGCAACACGACGATATTAAAATTCCCAACTCCTGCGCAGGTTCACATCGCCCGCACGCGTATACCACTCGGGTCAACGCACAACGATAAGTACCAAAACACAGTTTAAAATTAAAATATATCACTACTACCTAATATTATAAATGCGAAAGTAAGTCTGTCTGTATGTGAGTCGCTTCTCCACCCCTGTACCTGAACCGATTGAGATGAAAAATAGATATTAACTATTCCGCATAAAATATCTATTTAACAAATTTTATCTAAATTTGAGTAGTCCTTACAGCCTTATAGACAGTCAAAGGAATGAATAGGTAGTCACAAATGGTCACAATATAGAAAATAATAATTTGTATACAATACTTAAACAATATTTAAACCTAGTGTAAATTACAGGTCTGTCTAGTCATAATGATAGAAGTAATTTGTAGCTTCTAAAAGTTCCTTATTTTAAGTACAATGGAAGATCGGAAGACCTTCCAATAAAATATCTTTATTATCTATATTATCTATTAAGATGTAGAAACCATCTGACTTCAAATGCTGTACTTTCCATGAATTTATTCATTCAATTATGTTTATTTTATTGTAGAACATTCAGAACTGGATGTTTCATTTTGACGAATAAATATCTGGTTTTCAGTTAACTATAAAAAGCGTAAAAGTCATAAAAACTATAATCGGAATAAATGCGCATTTTAACCCGCAAAAAACATTCTACAAATTACTCTATACAACTTCATAGATACAAAAAAATACAGCTTCAAAATTAGAACGTGTTCTTTATTTCAAAAGTTGAACCAAAAATTCTATATTTAAATTGCGTTCTATTCGTTTTGAAACGATTTTCGAATTGGCAACTCGCGACTCTGTTGTCGCGTTTTACTGCGAGCCATAAAAAGGAAAAAGAATTTTCGAAATATATTTTTTCCGTACAAAGAAAAGGCGTCAAGGCGTTATAAATAATGCTCTTTTTACGCTGTCCGGTTCTTACTGAGAAACGTGTGGGCACAGATTTCTCGCCGTTTCAAACATTTTTATGTTAATCTCCACTTTTTGTGGTGTTTGTGTTTGTAAGGATTTTCTGATGTTATATCGATTCGGGTTTAAATTAGTTTATTTTAAGAGTCCTCCAATCATACCTTCCGATTGAAGCCGGCTTAAACGCAAATATCATAAAGCCTTCAGATAGGCAGCAATTTTGAACTATATAAATTGTTTACAAGGGCACTACAGTTTTATGATAAAATATAAAATTGTAAGTTAAGGACATCCCAAGTTTTTATTCTGCAGGTGCGCGGACACACATTTGTTATTTTATAGGGGCAAATAAAAAATATTAATGGTATTAAAATTATCGACAGGACGACAGGACAGCTCTAGATGTCATTTGTATTGTAATTCCACTTGACATTCTACTATTCATTAACAATTTAGCAGAAATTGTTAGTGTTGCCATTTATGTACGAACAGTTGAATTTTTCTAAACGACATTCCGTTTTTTTTCGATGGGGTTGCCCTAATACGTATCATATACGTAACAATTATTATAGTAACGATTATTTTTAATTGACTATGCAGACGATTTTACGGTTCTAGGGAATGTTTTGATGGACTTCATTTGTATTAATTTGCACGTCAAATTAACCGCCATTTTGTTTTTATAAACGCAAGTAAGGTTTGCTCTTTGGTTATTGTTACAAACATATTTTAATTAATGTTAAACAAAACCCGTTAATAAGGAATTTTGTACTAGTAGTTTTATGGTTTTATTTGTATCATTTTACACTTTATGGTAAGAATATCAATATTTTATGTAGATAACATGTAATTCAACAGCTCGGATTACTCGCGCTTCCATTTAAAAGTTACTTTGTATTTACAAAGTAAAAAATTTAAAAACAGTTATTTTATATATGTAGTACCTTTATTTATGATATAAATGTCAGGTCTGTCAATAGTATTATGAATCCGTAAATTATCAGTGTTTCAGTGTTTTATTAAGTTGAAACAATTGAATTTTTATTTGTTGTTAAATAGTATTTACAAAGGCCATCCTAATTGATATTCGGTATTTGTTTAAAATTCACTCAATCTTTTAATTATCTTTTATAACCGACTTCAAAAAAGGAGGTTCTTAGTTCGGCCGGTATATATTCTTTTTTTATATCATGACAGACGATTTATTTTCCCATAACAAATCATAATTGAAACAGTCGACTGAAACGCATTTATTATATTGAATATTAGGTATGTAATATGCAATATAATAAATAGGTAATCTAGGTAAATAACTACCATTGAATTTTTTAGAACATGTACTTTGCACCTGCCTACTGAATCATATTTCAATATTTTATTAAATATTTTAACATAGCTTTGCAGTTTAGATATTTGTTGTCAGCAAAAGTTAACATACAATATTTATATACCTATTCAGATATATTTACACACATCTAATAGATTAATAGTGTTTTGTGATTAAATCAATTTATACTTATCAAAAACATTTTGTTAACTAAAGATTGAATGTGTAAGATTACATAGGTATTATGAGTAATTTTTAATGATTTACTTTTTTTATTATCATAACCTCTGTTTTTAATTAGGTAGGTATGTTTGATAAAATAAATGGCATGTTTTAAGACCACTAAATAGGTATAGATTTAAGATTACAAATGCCCAGTTATTATGTGCAGTTTATATTAATATAGGTAGGTAGGTATGTTACTGTTTTCAGTTTTATTAATAAATGTTTCATTTTAAACAAGTGGTTTTTACTTATTTTTTTATTACGGATGTTATGTATGTTCCGTCACCCCGGATTCAAGGTATACACTATACTAGGTACCTACCTATCTTTGTAATGATTAAATCGCGTTTGGTGTAATTTATTAAATTGAAATATATGCTGATTATATTATTAAAGATTATTAAGCTAAAATAATAGGTATTACATTAATAATTTTAATTCTTAGCCGGTAAGATTGGTGCAGTGGAAATCGTGCCGACGGCAAACGACACGTGGACGATAAACTTCAAAATCACGATTATAAAGTAAATTTCATTAAAAATTCAACGTTTAATTCATATCTACATTGTTCCCGCTTTTTTAACCATTATAAAATATAATGTACATAAAGAAAAATATGCTATTTACTTGCGTTACAGAATGCGTTTCACAATAATCACATCATTTCCGCTAACAAGACACTTCAAAGAACTATTTATAAAATTCAATTGTTTTACTACAACCATAAAATTCTATTTCGAACACGCAAACAATAAACTTCTCCAGATTTGTTATTGCTTCTTTGTTTCATCTTTAAGTGGTAAGTTTTAGCTCGCCTAGTCTTATGTTTAGGTTATAATTTAAACGCTGACTAAAATGCTTAAATCACATTATTATCGTTCGAAAGTATCAGGTTGAACTAACATGCAAGTAAAGCAAATGGATGCAAAGTTCACGCTTCACGCGCTCACAACGCTTCACCGGAGGCGATAAAGTATTTAATTACATTATAAATTACACGACACACTTCTACAAGTCCGATAACGAGAAGCGAAGGCGCCAAATACACATAAAACTTGCGTATGGAAACATTCTTTCGGCCACACGCCCGATGCGACAGTAATTACGAGAGAATAATTCAAATGGCATCAAATCGTGGGCCACCGACCCCTCGCTGATGGGCCATAATTAATCGGACACATACCTAAACACGACGGTCATGGCGTTCACGCGCCGAACACCAAAAAACACGTTCAAAAACGCACTCCGTTTAACACAACACGCACGTTACATTCTTGTTATCACACACTGTTGTCGCTTGCACTCGCGATGCACGTAATGTACACTCATTATTTTGTTTATCGCCGGTAGTTTTGGTCGAGCGTGAAACAAACCATGACCGGTCGGGCTCTGCGACTCTACTGCAAACAACAATGCTGCGTCGCGCGCGAGAGCGAACTGGCACTCACACAAGATAAGGGCACGCACACTACGCCGCGGGCCGTGCACCGACGTGCGCATATAAAAAACCAACGATCGGTATGCAGACGTTCGGTTTGAGCAGGTCCTCGGCTTGACGCTGTTTTCGTCTGCGGTTCAGGGATGCTGCTTAATGAATCCGAATCACCACACTTTGTGTGACGCTTTATTTATTTTATAAATAAACATTGTTTTCTTTGATAAATAACAAATTTAAAAAATGAAGAAACACATTTTTCCCGATAATTTCATAAATAAGTCGTTGAATAACTAAGGGCCGATTTTTCAATGCCCAGATAAACAGCTAGATAGACTTTATTCTTCAGTTAACAAAATATTCAATTTTTCAATAGACGAATAGGACTTATAACTACGTTATTTGAGGAATAAATCTATTTGCCGCTCCAACGGCCAGATAGCGCGCTATTCGACGGTTAGGCGTTTGAGTTGACAACTGACGCGTCAAATTTGGGATATTTTCGTATGTCATAACATAGAGCGTAGAATTATTAACAATTAAACCTCTTTCTATATAATTATTATCAATTCAAATCATATTGAAATTGATGTTTTTGATAGTACTGATGACCATGCCATTGAAAATTTGCCGAACGCTGCCTTTAAGTATGTCGTTTCCATCGTAAAATATATAAATTGAAACACAAATTTAACCAAACTCTTTACTCGAATCAAAACAACAATCAACAATCATAGAAGACAAGAGCAATACAAGACAAACTTAAAATCACAGAATGCACTCCTGACGTGAGTCATAATGACGGTCGTTGAGAAATTGCAAGAGTTGACTCTATCCCGCTCTAACCTGACTAATTTAATATGTTTGTTTCGCCACTCCGAGAGCAGAGCTGCCAATATGGAAATATTTGTTTAGATAGTTATTCATCAAATAAATCACGATTGAAAAATAGGCGAGCCGTTATGAGTTAGATAAATAATTGAATAAATCTATTCGAGGGGTAGTTATTAGACTGTTTATCTCGGGATTGAAAAATCGGCCCTAAACAGTTTGAAGTGGGCAGTGACATGTAATTAAACAATTCAAACTATCACAATTTAATGATGTACTGTATATTATATTCTTCTTCTTCAGATCTTATTCATAGAATATCATTCATTTTCCTTTTTCAAATAACATTTAATCTGGTTCTTTTAAATTGGAATATTAGGATAAAACATAGTAATTTCGTTAAAATCTTTAAAATTATAAATATCAATGATGTCTTACGTCTAGCACAGATGTAAGCGAAAATATCGTTAACGGTTCAATACCCATCAAACTTCCCCGGCTCAGGTATAAAATTCTCGGTATGGCAACATTAAAAACAAAAGAACGGCAGTCAGCGAACCTTGAGTGGGCAGGCGATACGATTCGAGCCTGCGCGCGAGTCAGCGCGCCATGTTGCTAGAGGCTAGAGCGGGACGGCGCTCTACAATCATGCGCGCGTCCCGCTCGCTCCCTTGTTAGCGTTATTGCGTGCTGTCTATACTCGTCAGCGCTGTACCACACACCCACACGCACATATTGTTATCTTACACGAAATTTATAACGAGCAAGTCGGATTTCGTCTCAGCGCAGCGGACAATCCTAAATTCTTTGCGGAAGGATTTTTTCGAGTTTCGACGCCTTCGCCTTGGGCGTTATAAAATTATAGGAGCTAACGTGTGGCTAACGTAGTAGTTTGTAATTTTGGTAGCATTGTGCCGCTCTGATTACGAATACAATGAATGAACGGTGAATGGATTAAATGTTGGTAGGTAGGTAGTTAATCAGAAACGATTCACTAGTGAAATGCGATATAATGAGGGATCAGATGACAAGCTCTCGACAGCGCATGTTTTAAATGTTTTTTTAGTATTGTTTACACACCTAACGACTGTTTATTTGGATAAACAAGATTATAAAATCATGTTTTAACGTATTTCACGGTTAAATAAGTTACGTTTAAATTTAGAGAGACTGTTATTCTGAGAAATATGTACTAAATACAAGCTAAATACCTACTGAATGTTATGTTTTGTTTTCCTTTAGGCATCGATAATTTTAATCGTGTAATTGTGTGTAATAAATGCTATTACAATTATCAATATTAATTGAATAAAATGTAATTAAGTATTAACATCATATTAGTGCAGTTATTTTATGCATGCTTTAGTGCAAAATTTGTTTGTTTATGGCTGTTATAGAGTAACTTATAAGTATTTCATATTGCGTGCTATTTCCTTGTACATATTAGTCTCCATTTAACGTACATTTATGAAACTGTAAGTTTTTATACTGTCACTGCCCACTGATTGTAGGTATTTAGGTACCTTAAATTTTAGTTGCGCTATAATTAATTACCCTTTTATCATCTAGATTCCGTTCGAAATGATAAAAAGTATTTATAATAATTAATTCCTATTAAATTTCCACAGTACAGTAAGTACAGATTTAATCATTTTAAGTTTTAACACATAGGTATTTTACGATAGTAGGATTCGAAGCATCAAACTCTGGCGGTAAAGGCTGCGTTACAACTTTTTCAGAACCTTTTTGTATCAATTTTTTTCTCCTTGTTAACCACTCCGCAAACTCTTTTTATTCTTATTAATAATGCATATAAAAGTAATAAATATAAAGAGTATATATGTATACCTACTGGATACGTTATGCTATATATTCAACAATGAAGGTAAAATTTAGTGTAAATAAATCACGTTTTTTTATTCATCATCCCACTTTTATATTTATTATTTACATTGCACTTTGCAGGAACACAGGTTGGGCCATAATCCACCACGCTGGCCAAGTGTGGGTTGGCATTTGTCATATGTCATTTTTTTTGTTCTACAACATGCAGATTTTCACGGTGTTTTTCTTCACTGATTTTCCTTTTATTTATTTCTAAACTGTTATTTTCGGATTTTATATACCTAAGTATCAGAAATAAACCATGGTAACAACATTTAGAAGTTATTTCAAAAGACAAAAGGCCTTGAAAAGGTTAACGGGGATAAAAAGTTGAGTTTGAGTTTGAGTGATTTATGAATGAAGTGAGTTTATATATTATGTAGCTTGTATAGCTATGCTATACTATAGCTTGTATTCTTTTTATTTGATTAAAAAATGTGGAATATTAAGATTTTTCCTTTTCTATATTCTATAAATATATTTTATTAAAAATAAGGTAGGTAGGTATCTAAGTCATGCGTGAAAAGGAATTATAATTTTGATCCAGTTTCAGGACTTACTGATAAAGTAACTAATAGGTAGTCAGTCAAGTGTTAATTATACACTTTTCGACTTCATAACTTAAACTTATAATTTAAACTGACATAATAGGTAGGTATAAACTTAACATAGGTACCCAGAAATTGTGACAATAGGTTACTACTTACTACTAATTGTTTTTAATCTACATATACCTATAATAAAATTGGTCTGTCTGTTTGTAAGGAAAAAACTCATTTACGCACGAGAACCGCGGGACGCAGATAGTTGAAAATAAATGTAACTTATACCTACTAGGTGCCTACTGCCTACTTAGCAGCTATATTCCTACGTATTATAATTTATATGAAATAAAAAATCCTTTCTCCAAGCAAATAACAAGCAACTACCTATGGTAGGTATATTACTCGTGAATAATCCAAAATTACCGCGATATGATTTCTTGTCAAGCGACGGTAACCTGAGCCTTGTTATACGAGCCAATGATGTCATTGTTTCTTACTTGGCTTTCAACGTGTTTTCGTTTTAATTCGTGATTAATTATCTAGTGTGAAAGTTTATTAAAATTAATAAGAATGAAATTTTGGGAATTTAAAAAGTTAGGTCAATTGCCTTGTCTTGTTTGATGTTACGCGAGTAATAAAAAAGAAAATAAGAGTAAAATTATAAATCAATTTGAAGTGTTTTAAATATTAATTAATGCATAATGCAGCTTATTGAATAGAATTCAGTAGAACCCACATACTTAATAAAACTAGAATACTAATTATCTGTTTGTGTAATTGACTTTTTAAATTTAATTGACTTGTAAATTTTAGTCGACACCTATGAGAAAGTTGGTCTCCATGGCAAACCGCTGGAAACAGCAAGTTTAAGATTTTGTCACAGGACAATAGTTATATAGCAGGTAGGTATAATATTTATAGGTAGGTCCTAGGACTCCTAGGCAAATTGTATAATTTCGTTTACAACGCGCACAGTTTGTCGCACAATCAGTGAACAATGAACATATATACCAAATTTTATAAAATAAAGCTTAAACGCGTAAATCCGTTTAATTTTTATAAGTAAGCCTAAAAATATCCTGATTCCAAACTAAATTACCTACCAAGTAATGATTTGTTTAATAATTAGTTTAAGTGGAAAAATTAGGGCCCCGTGTTTAGCAATAGAAAAAATCTTCATTTTTGAAAATCAAAGTGTGAAACCTCTGTGATAAATATTTCCATATGTATGAAATATCCATAATACCTATTTACTTTACGAAATAATGAAATATTATATATCTGAATGTACCTAACTGTTCTTCAATAAGTTTAATAATAAGTAATAACTTACAAAAAGCACACACCGACATCTAGTTTCAAAATATGCAAACTTGCGATACTGAAAAGTTGAAAACCATACATATTTGAAAAAATTAAATTGTATTGTACATATTAATTGCTATTAAATGTGTTTGTTTTTAAATTAATATAATAAAGAATAAAGATACGTTTTCATGTCTTGCCTTATTTTTAATCTCGCAATAACATTGGATACTTGAATTACCTATGTATAATTTTACGGTAGAACAAAATTAACCGTTTGAAATACAATATTTTAATTTATGAGGTTTGTCATGAAATATATACATTCGAACATGCATTCGAATATATAATATTTATGCAATACATTTATTAGTATGATTTTTCATCATTATATTTGTATACGTAGTATATTATTATTAGTCTGTGATTATATCGTAGTATATTATTATTAGTCTGTGATTATATTATTATGATGATGTGTGGTTATGACGCGCCATCTATCGTTATGTATAAGTAAACCTATCTTACAAGATAAAAAATAAAAATATGTAAATATTAAGTAAAAAAGTCTTGTGAAAAATAAAACATCATACACCATTAATTTTTTTTTAGGTTTTATTTTCAAATATGAATAGTTGACAAAAAGTTTTGCATTAGTTTTATAGGCTATACATAGATGGCGCTTTAACCAAAAAGATATGAAAAATAAAATAATAAGACCTCATTATTGTTATTAATAAATTTGTTCTTCTTATTTCTAAAATTGTCATTCAAAATTTATAATGGTAAGTAAGGATTAATCGTGGCTTATTTATCAAAATGTACATACTGATGAATTTTGCTGCGCCATCTTGTGACAACTATAACAAAACATTTCGAATGTGACTTCGCATACATTGCAACTGTTGCCGTAATTATCTTACAGATGTCGCTATTCAATACCCACTTTTTCGTTCTTTTATATTTTTAACCTACTTCAAAAAAGGAGGTTATTAATTCGATGTGTAAGTATGTAATTGTTCAATGAATAAATGTTTGAGTTTGTGTTGATTTTAATATTGCCAGAATTACACAGTTTTTTTAATTTATATTATGTTACTAAGTAAGTCTACAAAGACACGCGCGCTGAATTTCATAAGACTCGTGTTTTTTTTGCATGTTTGTCCACATTGTATAAAGCTCATGTTGGTTTTTGTTGTTAGGGTATGTTCCAACTTAGGGATCAGTGCAAGTTTGTTCAAAATCGATCAGTCGTTTTTGAGACATATTATTATCATATTATGTTTACGGCTAAATGAGATAGAGTCACAGATAATGTAATATACACAATACTATGCTATACATTTCACCAGGAAAACAGCGTCACAACGTAGATGTAGAAGTCCATATTATTTACTCTTTAAAATTTCTCATTAATAAAGCATTTCAATGCTATAAAACTAAATACCTATAAATTTCAGGTTAATTTTCCAAAATGAGATTGTAACATCACTACATTGTAAAACATTGACATTGTAAAAGAAAGTCGCTTTCCGCTGTCCGCCCTATCCGTAGTATATTATTATTAGTCTGTGGCCCTATGTATGCTTATCTAAATCTTTAAAAGTGGCAAACGTATTTTGATGCGATTTTTAATAGATAGAGTGGTTCTCAAGGAAAGTTTTAGTACATAATTTGTTTGTTTTAAAATAAATCAACTCACTTATGTGACGAAAAGGTATAAATCCACGTCAGATAGTAGGTATGTAATAAAGAAGGCATATATACATTATACATGTGCCATATTTTATGGCTGTTAAAAATGTATACTGCCGAAACTAAAAATGAATAATAATTCATTTTTAATACTATTCTGTGGTATAGCACCTACTTTTATGTTTTGATGATGATGATGACGCGGACGTGGTAAATACTTGTAATAAAGATGTTATATTAAGTACGTCGACGTAATAATATCATTTAGGGCTACCGGACACGGGCCACCGGCCACTGGCCACAAAACGCCGCCACCGCCATATTTCCTGCACTTTTCATACATTTTATATGGACTCGCCGCACACGGTTGACTCCTGTGGCGGCCACACGCTACACGCTTCTAGCTTCTCGTGGCGGCCGCGGCGTTTGTGGCTCTAATATTGTGATATCATTAAATGAAATGAAATGAAATGTACTGGGTAGCAAAAAAATTTCAGCTTATATCAAAAACCTGCAGACTGTATATTTTCTTCGCCGTTTTCTTTTTCAAATTACGACATTGTAAATTAATTTTATAAAGACTAAGCTGGGTCAGTAATGTCGATCACTTCATTATTCTGAAAAAATGTCATCCTATTGACTATACAGTGTTTAAAATTACAAAATAAAATCCCTCTCTAATTAAAGTTCAACTTTATTAATAAAAGTGTTCATCAGACGTGTTACATTGAGGCTGTCACTAAGGTCCCCCCAACGGTCCAGGCCTTGTCGCGGCGGAGGGGCTCAGTAGCTCAGAGTTATGGCCCTCTGAGTGAAGCGAAATTGGACCAGCGAGGGGCTGAACGGCTGGTTTAGAGTCGGGGAGATTCGACCGGCCCGACGGCCAGGGCTAGGTGTGGCCCAGCGGCCGCTGTGTGCGGCGTGGGATGGCGACCAGAGGTCGTGGCTTGGCGGACCCCGTGTCCACTAGGCAAAGGTGGCGCTGAACGGCAGTTGGGGTTGGAAAGCCTCGACTGACCCGACGGCAGAGGTCCTGTTTGTGGACCAGAGAGGAGCCGGCTTTTATGCGGCGGTGGATGGCGGCCAGAGGTCGCGGCGCGCCGTGCTTGCTGGTTTAGCAAGTCACGACGTGCAGCGGAGGGCGGGATCTCGACGCGTCATTGTGATGACGCGCGGAGACTCCTGCAGAGAGGTGTGGGGCGGCGGCCGCTGTAAAACGGCCGTCTGCCAACTCGTAATCCGGTCCGTGGGGCCGGACCGAGGGCCGCCACCTCTGGTGAGGTGGGGGCTGCGAGGTAATCTCTATAAAAGTGCGCCGGAGGGTACCCCGACGTGTATTTCACACATCGGAGGACCTTCCGGCGTGCACCCTCCGGCCGGAAGGTGATGGGGTCGGGGGTTCGGGGGAACGCGGATGATGGAGCGGGGAAAGATCCATTGTCTGCGCGTTGGTGGCGTAAGCCTTCGTTCCAGCAGCCGCCAGCGAGGGGGGTTCTAGTGGTGGGCCTGGAAACGGGCATCTGCTGGGCGGGACACGCGGTAGAGTCGTAACCGTTCCCGCAGTTCCGTCCAAAGCAGCGCGATGGAACAGAGTGAGGTTTTAGTCGGTAAAAATCCGACATAACCACGGCTCCATCCCCGGGAGCCGGGGGTATCTAAGAAGATTTCCCCACTATAAAAAAAAAAAAAAGGCTGTCACCAAGGTCATATCCTTATAGAACATAGTGAATACTTGCCGAACACGTTATTTGTTTGTTTCCTTAAAAAACTATAAAAACTGCGAGTATAATATTTTATAGACACCATATTATTATAATGAAGATTTTCAAAGTCATCGAATTTGATAATATTAAAATAGAGATTTGAAATAATATAAAATAAATGAACAAACCCTTGTAATGATGTCAAAAAAACTTGTTTGTATGTATGGAACTCTGAACTACTTAAACGAAAACTGCTTTCCGAACTGGGCGTAAATTATAATTTACGCCCAGTTCAGAAAGTGTATTTTGATGATTTATGATCTTCAACGATGTCTAATTGAATAAATAAATGTTTGACTTTGATTTTGAAATCTATTTCACCAGCCGAAAGCTTTTCCTGAGTGACATTTATAATATTAAGAGATTTTTTTTCTATATTGGCTATTTTACATTAAAAATTTTCCTCTCTTAAATATTAATTGAAAAATTGTGAAAGCAAAGTAATAACACTTTTGGGATATGTTTTTGCGTAAATGGATGTTTTTTTTTTTTTTTTGTGTGGTGTCTCTCAATGTTAGCCAGAAGGGCTTCTACATTTTAACGCGGACGCGTGGGTGAACTGAAGGTTCACCCTGGTAGCGACATGCGCAACATGTAAGAATATAATATGTATGAAGACATCTTTGAATATTTTTAGCATTTTGTGATATTTTATTTATTTTATCTTAATTGTGTGGGTTTGAGTACGCGATCTATTAATTATTATAAAAACAGGATTACAAATTTTTTATCAATATATTTATTTCTTTGTACATCCATATATGAAATATATATGAAATAATTTTTTCCTATTTTAATAGAGTTCCGCTCTACAATTTCCATTTTAAACGTTGAGACGAATCACGAAAAATAAAACTTTTATACATTCATAAAAAAGTTAATAATGATTGAGGAAAATCTTCTTAAACGTGAGAGAGTTGAAAAACTAATTATTACAATATGAATGAATGTAATGTTTTCCGTGCTTGTTAATAAGCCTCCTCTGGGGCGGGGCGCCCAAATAGAGCCGGGATAAAAAATAAAAAAGCTCTTGTTATTTGGGTATAATATGATTTTCTATTAACGAAACAAATTTGGAAATTGATATATTAGGTTCGCAGTTATTCATCGCAATTTATAAAAGATGCTTAATTGATTCGCACAGTGTATAAATTAAAGTAAAATTGACTGCAGCTGCTTTTATGTAGTTTGAACTTGAGATATAGGTGTAGAAATTAATAAAGAAATATTCATATATTTCCTAGATTAAGATATTCTATACATATATGTATTCTTTCTTCATATACTAAAATATTATATAAACATAGGCTTAAATGGTCGCCGAATTTATACATAATATCTGAAATTTCCAAACCATGTAGCTAGTCGAATAAATTGAAAGTATCATATCCAAAAGCAGTGGTTGCAAACCTGTCTCCCAAATCTAGTTTCACCTAGATGACCTGAGGTTATATGTCAACATTTGCCCTATAAAGTAAACCCCGTGGTTTGCAGCAAGTGCGAGTAACAGTTCCGTGTGTTTACGCGTCCGCGTTCGCGACCGAGTTTGAAAGTGAAGTGGGTTCGATGTGCAGGGGTGGCCAACCTTGGGTACCTACTGAAATGTATAGCTATACTTAAGACTTATGTATATAAACAGGAATTAGTATGATTTTTGTGTATATGCTATAATTAAACTTTTGCTTTTAATTAAACCTTGCAACATAGTATAGCAACTTTTAAAATTCTATCATCAGTAGAAATAGATAAATTAGAGGAGAGGCTATATTATGTAATATAATAACATGTTGATAAAGACTTACTTTATAAGACTTTTATGAAATTCACTTTACAGGATTGTTTCATTTTCATAAATAAATTACAATAATAGCTACGCTACGCTACGTTAAATGCCTATTTTTAGCCAAAAATGAGTTAAGGTCAATCGTAAATCGTCAATTCATTTTACATATACGAGGTCGTAGGCCAAAACTCTAATTCGACTCTATAACATAATTTCTTTAAAATCTAATAAGAATATCAATTCTTATAAATTAATCAAATCCAATCAATCACTAATGCGCTCATTATCATTACAAATTAAACATTTTCCCAAAACACATTGTCCACTATTAACTAATTCACAATAATCGCTTTCAAGAAATGTTTCTTTCCCCTGCATGGAAGGCGTGAGAGGTCCGATGGTTGCGTTCGATCAACTCAGGCGCAGTAGACGTACGACCGTCGCCCGCGCACCAACGTTCAAGCCGATCAAGAGATGGCGCTGTGCTAAACTGACCTGCTATTTATCTGTGCTGTGAATTGAACCATAGTATGATAGTGAGAGTGAAATGCTACAGCCTAGGTTATTAAGTGGCAGTGAAATGGGCTATATTAACTGTGTTTTATGGGGTGCAGTGGCGGTGCTTTTGTGTACGACTTTATCGACATGTCAAGGTATGGAACTTTTTTGTAAAGTTTTTCAGACGAGCTTTCGCGGGAAATTGGAAATTTATTGGGCGTGATTTTTATGTAGAAAGCTTAGTGGAATAAAAATAAGGCTCTATAATGTATTATAATGTAATTTACTATAATGTATAATGTATTATTATTATTATAAGCTCATTGGAAATGTCGAAAGCTTGGAAAAATATTTTTTATGCAAGCATAATATACGGATATACAAATAAGTATATAGATAAACATTCAGAATATATACAATTTAAAATCGTTGCAATGCATATAAGATATACCTATAATATGAAGGCTGTATAAATGTTAGCGATCTCGAAAGCTCCGCATACAAACGACATCAACGCGCTCGACCACTTATGGTAAATTAACGATAGGTTGACACGAATAAATGTTGAATTTGTCCCACTTTCTCATGTTTGTATTTTTAATCGAGATAATTAACATTTTAAATTTAAAATAAACTAGAGAAATTCTCAGTAAAGAGTTATTTTCAAAACTAAAACCGTGTGTAAGCTTTTTTTAGCTATGAAAAACATGTTTCAAATGCATATTGCAAAATGTTTTTTTAGAGTAATTTAAAAATCTACATTTCAAATAACTATTTCAACTATGATATATTATACCTTATTATCTGATATACATAAAATACATAAAGTCGAATAATTTTCCGATAACTTAAACACAAGATAACCGGAAAATCCGTAAGCTATTTACGAAAGGGTTTTGTAACATTACACAGAATTATTCAAAGCCAAATGAATGCGGAGTTGAATCATAATCGTTACCAAATTGCGCGCGAGTTACGCAAATATCATATTCTTAAAAACAATTGTGAAACGTCATTACATATTAATTAATAGACTTAACATGGGATTAAGTAATCGTGTGTTAGAAATAAGATTAATAGCGTAACTTTAAGACTATATATATATATATATATATATATATACCTATACAGGGTGTAATCGTTAAGTGTGCACAGGCGATTATTCCGTAATTATTGCAGTTATCAAAAAACTTTAAACTAATATCGAAAGCCCTTTACCTAATGAGTAAAATGACAATAATAACTTTTTAAAAATAAGACGGGAAATATCCAAAAATTTTACACCAAACACTCCCATACATTTAGTATGAGATATGACTATCCTTAACATGTAATATGATAAATTTTGGTTCTTTTTTTGAATTTGTGCTTAACCCATTGAGCCCCAAGCGGCCCGATCGGTCCACGACACAATAGATTTTCTATTGTGTCTGTGGTTCCGGGGCCTGAGTTATTAAATTACTTCGCAAATTTTAATAAAAAATCATTTAGAAACTGTAAATAGAGCTCGATGTGGAATACAATGGTATTCCAAAACGATGACGTCACTTCGAACATTTACTTTGAACACAAAATGTATGGAAAATTCAATGTATGGGAGTGTTTAATGTAACTTTTTTGGATATTTCCCGTTTTACTTTTAAAAAGTTATTATTGTCAATTTACTCATTAGGTAAAGGGCTTTCGATATCAGTTTAAAGTTTTTTGATATCTGCAATAGTAACGGAATAATCGCCTGTGCACACTTAAAGATTACACCCTGTATATAAGTCTTCTTCAAATATTTATATTTCAGGGAAATAGTAGAAGAAAGTTTTACGTGTTTTCTATTACAGACATGTTATTTCCATCGATTAATAAATCCACTAATTTGGATAACTTTCTGATGCCTTGGTTAAGGTTATTTTAATCAACTTAAAAGTTTTATAAATTATCCAGAATTAGAATTTGTCTTTCTATAAAGCGGAAAGCTCCACATACAACATTTCTCAAGGAAAGATTTATTTTGTTTTTTGTCCACCACTTCTATAAGTATAATAATCTAATTAGCCTTCTCTACGTAAAAGACTAACAAATATCCTTGCAAATTTAATAGAAATAAGACAAGAACTAAATACAATTATGATCTTTTCCCATTTAAATTCAGCACAAAACCACGTAATAATATGACAAAACTTAGCAAAACAAATGTGCTACATTTACTTCACATATAATATGTCTTAATAGTATCATATAATATAATATAATATATAATCCGATAGCTCGTGTAGCAAGTTACATTTGCGCAAGCGGTGAACGGTCAAGATGTTAAATGTCAGGCTGAGTATCAATCGCAAACTTGCTTCTGCGATTATTTAAATGTTTTAGTCGCATCTTTGAATATTTTGTAATAAAATTCTAGATATGTTATGTAGAGAAGGTAGGTAGGTAGGTAGAGTCCTTGAACTGCTCTATAATATGAAAATAACAGCATTTACACTGTTAAGTTCCGTGTACTTTAGTGGCTTATGGAGTAAGGGAAGAGGGGCCAAAAAGTTAAATTATTTGTTACTAGTGACCCGGCCTGGCTTCGCACGAGTTCATTATATACATATAAACCTTACTCTTGAATCATTTTGTCCGTAAAAAAACCCGAATCGAAACTTGTTGCGTAGTTTTAAACTTTAAAGCATCATATCTTATATAGAGAAATATAGCGACTTTTTTATATACTATGTCGTGATAGAGACGTATTTACTTGCCTGTTTTAAATAGTATTCAGTCGATTTATTTAAGATACCTTTTATTATTATATGTTTGAGTGCTTCGCACAGTATAATAATTATTATAGTCTACAGATCTTCCATTAATCCAATTTTATATACAAATAACAGATACTGTATCGTAAATTATTAATTAATCCATACCTTTTACATAAGCATTTCTTCAAAGTCGGTATCTATTTAGCGAACCCATTTAGATACAATCGGGTTGGTCACGACAGAGTTACAAAAGTGAAATGATTACGTGTATTGTTGAACTTTCGATGCTTTTTGAACATCATTTTATAGACATTTTTATTAATAAATAACAGAGCATTATTTCTAGTTTTACAGTAAATAAGTTGTTTATAATTATCAGTATATAAAATACATGTCGAAGATTCAAAAGTTTTACGACATGTGACATCCGCCAACCCGCACTTGGCCAGCGTGGTGGATTATGGCCTGTACCCTCATAGGAGGCCCGTGTCCCAGCAGTGGGAACATAATGGGCTGATGATGATGATGATGATGATATAAAATATTGCTTAATGTGTACTATTTAATGTTGCTGATATATCTAGTTGTGATTTTACTCTAAGCATGTGAATCCTTAGAGGAAATTTTAACTAACTGATAAATTTTATACACAAAATGTGTACTATAAATACATGTTTCTATTCAAACTTAATTGTAATTGTAGGACAGTATAAGAATAAATTATGTAATTAAACAGTATAGTCTTTATACTTACCTAGTTTCTAATAAAACTGACTCAGTAATGCAATTATATTCTTCATTATCATAAATAAATATAATCACAAAATTATATGTGTGTGGTTAGAAAAAGCGTGTCAACGTCAAACAAGTAAAAATATAGTTATTACTCTAAATGTTTATTAAAAGTAATAAAACAAAACTCTTCATGAGAGAAAGTTAAATAATTCAAAACATAATCTCTTCGAACGTAAATATTTGTAAACTAATACTGATAAAGAAAAGCTAGGGTAAATAAATAGTTTGAAGTAAGTATTCATAAATCTATATACATATCTCTGTCTTGGATTTTTATCAAACTTTTCCAAATCGGCTAGTTTTAATGAATATTCAATCGTATATTATAACACGTATTTAAAATATATTGTTTTGAAAAGAATAATTCATTGAGTAAAAGCAAGTGAAAAACTTAATTTGTACGTGTCTTCATTCATTCAATAAGTAGGGCTGTGCAGAACCTGTTTTCCGGGTCAACAGGGCTCGCCCTAGTGATGTGCGGATGTTTATCTGACATTGCACAGATAAGGAATTTTTCTTTTATTTATTTTTTTTAGTTTCATGTAGAAGAACTTTTATTTATCGTATAAATAATTACTTATTCAATTGAAACAATAACCCAGAATTAATAAAATTGTTTTTTTTTTATCTTGCTACGAGGTTACGGGTTCGATTCCCGTTGGACAAAAAGGTCTTAGTTAATAAACTTAATCGATCAATTATTTTGCTATGGTCTTACATTTAATAATAAACACATATTTTTTCCATGATCGATAATAATTTTCTATGAACAAACTTGCTTTCCTAAACGCTTAGTTTTCGATATAATTAACGCGTAATTTTACAGTTACTATTGCTTGTATATGTCTATTAATTGCTACGAAATCGCTACATTACTACATAAGGTTGTAAGTGATGGGCGTAGCGAATAGCGAGAAAGTGATAGTAGGAAATGCGTTTTCGATGAAGTTAATGGCGGAATATTTTAAAATAGAAATAAAATTTTGAAAAATTTATAATTCTAATACATTTTTTTGTATTTGTGAGATATTGTTTCTGTTGAAACATAATTATTGTTTGAGGCACTTAATTCAAAAGAGATAAATGGCCCATTATATATTATATTTGTTGTCTTCATTGACTGTCTAGCACTCTTAAAAATCAAGAATATAAGTTGATTTATTCGAAAAAATTAACCTCATTACACAAGACATAAAAACCAACATTCATTCATGTTCGTTACATATTTGTCTTCAATAATTACATGCATACAAATAGTTTCTTATAAGGTAAATATTAAAATCGCTATGTCCACACCCTAATACTTTCACAATCTGATGAAAGGTCAAGCTGTGCGTGTGTGTGTGTATATATGTGTGTGTGTGTTGCGTATGATGAGTACGAGTCGGCCAATGCTAGCTACTTTCTATTTTTCGATGTCTTGATGAAAAAATTCAAGGGCGCATTGGTTGATTAATAATAATAATTAATGTATTGTGGAGGGAATTTTCTAGACTTTTTTTGTACAGAATGTTCTAGTATAGGGAATAGGTTAAGGAATGTTTATGCTTATCCTATAACTGAGTTAATTGTAAAGATATATTTAATTTTGTTGAGATATCGAGAAGTAAGATATGACAAGAAGAAACATTATTATAGAGATAATAATGTACTTAAATTTACCCGGCATACATAACCTATTATGAATATTCATGTAAAACTTACTATGAATACGTTATGTATATTAGGTGAATATGTATAATGTATATGAGAATTTATAAGCTGTAATATTAAAGGTAACAGTTTTAATGATACTTTGATAAATATTATTTAATTATTGCTTATCTGATGCAACTGAAATTCCTCTTTCAACTATATAGTTATTATGAAATAATGAAAGCTAGGATGTCGCCGAGGACTGAACTAACCTTTACAAGTTCTAGGGACCTTTATAATTTCATAAGTCAAAAGCAGGAGCTATTAATAAAATCGCAAGTAGAAAGATAATCTTGAAGTAGATGCAAATGTCGAGATTTAATATATAAATTCGACTAATTTTCGATACACAATGGACCTCTTTGGTGGTTCGATTCTACCTCTGATACAAAATACATATGTTATCTTCTTTTAATTAATAAATTCATTAATTATATTTCTTATCAACATTATCATTTCCTTAATATATTACTTTCTTTCGTTGGATACCCAAAACTTACAGGAATAGAGTTTTATCTATATTCTAATTTGAACCTTATTATTTGTAATATTAGGTCATATTTGTTAAAAAATAACATTAGAAAGTTGTTCAGCAGTTAAGACAATCAGACGTTAACAAGACTTTAATCAATGGTCTTATTAGATTGACACATTCGTTGTGAGGTAATCGTGTACAGACTGACAAAATTGCTAGACGAGATTACGAACTGTTTTGCAATTAAATTCATACGGTGTGATATATTATTTGCATTAAAATAGTAGAGTAAAATAATGTTTTGTAAAGGCTTTTATCACCATAGCGGGAAAAAGTAGGCTGATGATGTTTTTGTTGATAAAGTTAGCTTCGTAATCCTACTTCCTATCAAACTTTCGCGTTTATATAGAAAGTTTCCAAGAACGTAATGATGTATGTTTGTTAGTCTTTACACAAAAACAGGCTATGGTATTTGTAAGAAATTTAGTACAAAGTTAGATTATATTCTGGGCTAGCACAGGTTACTTTTAGGCGAGGTACCACGCGAGTAAAGCCATGAGCTCCAGCTAGTTTTAAAAATTATACAAAATTACGCATTTCAACTCATCCAAATTAGGTATAAAGATACTCGTAAAAAGCACACAAACATATTAATTGAGATGTACATAACATGTACGACAAATGAACTATTGACATTTGTACATGACGAAAGCAAGGTGCGAGTCACTAGCGAATGGCTTCGTTATTTTGTGTTATGTCATCGTGTAAAGGTTACACAAAATGTCAGATTAGTGATGTGCAGGATGCTATAATCTTTCATTTATTGAAGGGCAAATACCAAGAAATATAGGTACAGTGGTTTTGATATGTGAGAGATTGTCGGAAGTCATTTCTTAAATAGAAGATAATACATTATTTTGATTATGTATATGCTGAGCCGTGCGGTTACACCCACGGACGAACCTGCAAACAAAAAAACTTTATCTATAGCTCATATGTTATTCTGATACCTATATTACTGTAAGTTTATTTCAAAGATACAGTCAGTCAGTCTTCTACTCTATGCCAATTCGTTACAAACATACTTACTTACATCTATTACTCATTCCTTTATATCAGTATAGTTTCTTTATTTTGCTATTATATAGATAAAAAGAGGAAGAAATACGAATTACGAACAAATACGAACAAAAGAAGCTACAATTTTATTTTATTAAATCCGAAGCAAAAAGTAATATAGACCAAGTATTATCCAGGTAAAAGTTCTGTTATACATAAAAATGTAAAGCTCAGTTTAAGTATCTTTGACCTCAGTTTAAGTAGTAATTGAATGACAGTTCACATTAATAAGAGTTAAACTACAGTTAATCTAAAGTGGAGTAGGAAATGTATCCAAATAGGAACGGTTCTCTAAATTGCAAGATCACCATTATTATGTTAACGTAAACTCTAGGCTTTTCTCTAAGTGGATAGAGCTTGATGCTACAGAAATAATACAAGTGGTGGTTGAAATGTTTTGGAGGAAATAGGACTTAATAATAATGAGTTTTAAAGTTCAGTTTTGAATGAGCTTTTTTGCAGGCCCAGGTAGAATGTTTATGGTAAATTAAGAAGTTAAACAGTAGACTGTACTGAAATATCTTGATGGTTACAGAAAGAATGACTAAAACTACAGTTTGAATGGATAATATGGTGAATTATATTTAAAAATAAAAGTAAGAATGCCTTGCTTACGATTTGGACACAGCTTTTAAATTATTGCTTATCAGTTTGCGAAGTTTTAAAAGAAAAATTCTACTTGAAAATAAATTATCGAATTTTCATGAGATTTGATGAGATTTTCACAGCTGTGGACTTTTTGTATCGTATTCGCAATTTGTTTTACAATGCTTCTTTCCGTTTGACCGACATAAGAATAATATCTTAGAAATATACACATAGTGATCCGTAGAAAATACTAGAATATTTGTACATAGGAAACGACAAAAGTCACGGACAACCACTAGTTCATACAGCTTATTATACAATCGATACTTTCCCATACTTGTATACAAATTAGTTTTCGTGTATCATTGAAATAAAATTGTCTTATGTATTAAGGTTATCGGGAAGTGCATTTTAGGTTATTTAAAAATTTGAAGGTCATATAAAGGTTGAATAACTGGTGTGATTATGTGCGGTTTTGTTATTTCCTTTGACATGTTCCGTTAAATGTATTATATATTTTTAAATTAAATAATTGCGTTTCTCAAATATGCTATTTATGTAAGATCAGAATAGTGTATAATATAGGTAGGTATTATAATATTATGGTCTATGTTACTTATATTATCTATACTAATATTATAAAGCTGAAGAGTTTGTTTGTTTGAAAGCGCTAATCTCAGGAAAAACTGGTCCGATTTAAAAAAATCTTTTAGTGTTAGATAGCCCAATTATTGGGGAAGGCTATACATATATCATCACGCTAAGACCAACAGAAGCAGAGAACAGCGTGTTAAACCGCGGGGCACAGCTAGTTTATTATATTTTTTAAATTAAATAATTGCGTAGCTCAAATATGCTAATTATGTAATATCCAAATAGTGTATATATACTTTATATGGTCTTTGTTATATAACTGTTTCTTTTAATAACATATTTACGTTCTAAATTAATTTATGAAATAGAAACAAAAACTTGTATGGTATTTTATTATCTAACATTTTTTCATTGTTTTTATACTTGAATAGCAATAACTATTATATCATATTGCGTGTAAAACTGCAATTTAAATAGAAGGTCAATTAAATAGTGAATTTAGCCTCGAATCCGAAAAATTACGGACCAGGAAATATTATTTGGTAGCCTACGAATTTTCATACTTGTCAACCTTAGTTTAATTTGAAAGTTGTGTAATAGATAACTACATAATATAAGAGTGCATAGCTTGTTAAAATGTTTGATTAGAAACAACCTTTCGTAGTATTTTATACTCACTTTTTGGATTTCTAGAGACATCGTAGGTGATGCTCATTAGGTAAGGAAAGAGCTTTTCAACAAAAGGTTTAATATTCATCATAACATAGTAGGTAACTATTTAAAACAAAGACGCTGTCCGTTCCTATAATATATGCTTAAATCTTCAGAAATGCGTAACGGTTTTTGATAAGGCTTTTTAATAGATAGAGTGGTTCTTGATGGTTTTAGTACATAATTTGTCAAGTGAAGCTGCGTGCGAAAAGCTAGTTTATTATATTATTGTGTTGATTGATTTTATGACTATGCTAAAATTATTTAGTAGATATTATAAAGAACACGTATCAATAAACATATTATGTATACTATAGTATTGTGTAAGATAAAAAAATATCGATAATAAAATTATATTGTATGGTATATACTTTAACAAACATCACATCACAATAATTCGACCGTGAAATTATAAATTGTATAAAATGTAGTATAAAACATTTCTTATATAATAAAGAGGGAAGTGTGAGTATTTGCAATAACTTAAATCTGAGGTAAGATGTTACAAGATGTAATGAGAGGTTTCGGAGCTAATGGCTTGACGTAACTTGTAACGGAGGTATTTTCTTGTTTATCATATTTAGAACTAGCTTACCGCCCGCGGCTTCGCCCGCTTTGACTTAAACCTAATAAATTATATACCTTCCTCTTGAATCACTCTATCTATTAAAAAAAAACCGCATCAAAATCCGTTGCGTAGTTTGAAAGATTTAAGCATACAAAGGGACATAGGGACGGAAAAAGTGACTTTGTTTTATACTATGTAGTGATGATTTGGTAAAATATTCTTGAAATCCTTTTACATGTTATGAAGAGGATGAATTGTAAGTTTTATTTGTAAACACAGTCAACTGCTTAAAGTATTTGAATATTATTTTACTAGGCTCGGTAGGAAATTATATTCCTGGGTAAAATTATATTAAGTTAAAGATACGAAATACTAGGAAATGTTTTTGAATAAAAGTAGGGTAGAGTGCTATAAACGTCGTTTTTTAGCTTATATAAAGAAAAATCTTACTACACAAAAACCAAAGCAAATAAATGAATACGATTTTGTCCCCTTAATTATACATCCCTAACACATATACCATCCGTACTAGGTGAATTAGGACAACACTAGTTCGAAAAAACCGATACCGGATAACTAGTGATGTGACCGAGTGAAATGGAACCGGACAAAGTATTTGTATCGCGTTTTTATAACCGGTGAAAGTCGGTTTGAGGTTGACATCTTGAGATTGAAGATACGGTAGTATGGTTAGAAGACGAGACATATAGTGAAAAGGATTCTTAAATGACATCATATAACGAATAAAATATTTATAATTGTATCTACAATTTTAGTAATAAGTCTCTTTGGAGTTGCGTGAATATCCTAATTAAAAACTCTGCTTTTTAAATAATGGAGCTGCGTGAATATTCTCAAGCAAAATTTTATAGTTGACTGAAGTCAAACTGTTTGAAAAATGAAAAAAGTTTCTTATTGTATTTAATGTGAGCTTTTAGAAGAAACGCTATCAGTGCAGCGACAAACAAACATATTGCATACAATTTCAGCCAAAAACGATAAAAAACTTACACTCACATATATCTATATACAATATAAAGAAGTATCTTTTAACCTGTTTACCTCAGCTTATCAGACGAACTACCATTCCGGTTGCTAAAAGTATTATATTATCTGTGCCTTCGTTGTTGATAAATAATTTTACAAACCACCTGACCAACGTCTTCGTAACACTATTAAATTATCAGCGACCAACTATTGCTTGTGAATTACATAAAACATTGCACGCAGTCAACCGTAGCAGACGCTGAGAAGTGGGCAAGTGTAACGGAGATAATTGAGTTAATTACCTTTGTTAATGTAGCATCATATGAGAGAAATCATGGGAACTTTATTTGGTGGGTTAGGATTCAAAATATGTACACGGTATGTACGTTATGTACGGCATGTATATGTTTTGACTGGTGCTTTTGGATTTGATTTGACGTGTTTTAAAATATAATAAATGGTGACCTTTGTAAACTAATTATATATTTTATATCACTGTTAATGTAATAATGTAAATTGTACGTTATGATAGCTACTCTTTCATAGAATGAATAGTAGATACTTAAAGAATACAGAACAAATAATGATTATTAATAAATTAAAAAAAATATGTCGTATATTGAATTTAAAAATTCTACGAATTATGTGAATCTCAGAATGATGTTCAAGTCCTACATCACGACTTTAACATCATTCTGACACCATATTATAACCAAAATTTAGTAATTATTTATTTTATTTCTATTTATATTTCAAATAGAATAAATCCATACTAATATCACAGACTAATAATAATATACCTTTATACCTAATATTATAAATGCGAAAGTAACTCTGTCTGTCTGTCTGTTACTTAATCACGCCTTAACTACTGAACCAATTTGCATGAAATTTGGTATAGAGATAATATTTTGATACCCGAGAAAGGACATAGGCTACTTTTTACCCCGGGACATAGGATAGGTTTTATCCCGGAAATCCCACGGGAACGGGAACTATGCGGGTTTTTCTTTGACTGCGCGGGCGAAGCCGCGGGCGGAGAGCTAGTATTTTATAAAATAAAAAGTAACACTAACCTCATTCCTCTCATAATAACAGTGGAAAATATTGCCTATCAACGTAATAATATATTTGAATAATAAAATAACATAAAATATTTTTTACGTAACAATTTTCTTTTCGTTTTTTACGACATCCACTAACGCCCACTAAATAATAGAAAATGAAAATACCATAACGAAATATGCACACAATTTCTCCACAAACAAATATTTGGTTTCTATATTAAATAAATCCGGTAAAGTGAAAGTGAATACCGGAGTCGTGGCAAGCGAATCTTGGCCCTTGACAAATTGCCAAGTTTGAGTCATTTTTCTAGATTGTTCTAGAATTTGCAGTTTGTTTACAGACTATATGAACGTGAAATCGATAAATATGATATATATTAGATAATACAGAGACATTATTTACTATTTATTGGTTCGGTTATATAGAGCATTTTTATTTCAGAAATAAAATTTACAAATAACTACATTATTAGACTTTACCTAGAGAAAAATTTATTTTATTACTTTGTAATAAAAATTAAACCCCAAATATTTCAACCAATTATTTAAATATTCTTAGAGAAAAACTAAAAGTTATTCCGTTATTTTTTTTATTTAAATTCTTTATTTAACACACACAAAAAAGAATAAACACAAAAATAAAAGAACAAAAAAGAAAATCATAACATGTTAAATAGGCGGCCTTATCGCTATAAGCGATCTCTTCCAGGCAACCTTTGGATAGGATTTGTCATACGAATTAAAATTATATGGGTGGTGTTTGATTTAAAAGGAGAAAAAAAAAACATAATAATAATAATAAAAAAATAAATAAAAATATGTACATACATATACATATACTATATATATTAAAATAGATACCTAATAATAAATAAATAAGTAAAAACAATATTAATATTCATATCAATACTATAAATACATGCTATAAATACACATACATACATATATACTTACATACATACATACATATCATACATGATACATGATACATAATACATAACTATGTATAAATAAAAATATTACAGCTCGTTGAAGAAATGGTTAAAAATTAGTTTTTTAAATATGTTCAGAGATTTAGCGCGACGCGACGTATGGTTATCGGAAGTGCATTCCACAGGAGTATGGCTTGAACATGGAACGAATTTTGATAAAATTTGGTCTTGTGAGGTGGAATTTTTAAAAGTACATTTTCAGAGCATCGAAGGTTGAAATCCGTACTCTCACGAAATTGGAATTTTTCCTTAAGGTAACTGGGAGTATTAGGATGGAACAGGACACGGTATAGGAGTTGGAGAAGGTGGGAGTTCCGACGCTGACGTATTGGTAACCACTTGAGCTTTTTCCTGTATTGAGAGACGTGGTCATACTTGCGCAAGCCAAATATGAAGCGTATGCAAACATTTTGGAGTCGCTCAAGTTTGTCCAACTGGATTTCGGTCAGGTCGGGATAACAGGCATCGGCATAATCCAGGATGGGAAGGAGAAGGGACTGTGCAACAGAAGTTCTGGTGGAAATAGGCAAGAAGTTACGAATTCTCATGAGTGAATGAGATGAGGCAAAGATTTTTTTATTCAACTCCTTGAATTTTATCTTATTTTTTTCGTTCGTCTTCGTTATCTTATTTTTTATACATTAATTGGAAATAGATATCATTTACAAATAATTTAGTGAAAGCAATTCTTATTATATTTGATATCTAACACACGGATACGTCGAGTGGTTCAAAATAATGAATCGCTTTTTGATTGACGTGTATTTTATATAATAATGTTTGGAACAATTATTTATTAGGCAATTGGTTATTGTAACGTGCGCTCATATATTCTTACATACATTTTCCTCCTTACTTTTGATTCAATATATTTTTTATTGATGAATAAAAGTACTATTTTCTGTTTTAATTCAATTACTAAGAGTAACGATAATACATGCTCTTCAATTATTAATTATTTTATTCATTTTAGAATTATTTTAAATGTTATTATATTATAACTTTTAATGTATAAGTTGTTTTCGACAAAGAATTGTGATATCTTTTTTATTACAAATCGCAAATATTGATAAAAAAATTTGAATGTACTACAAGAACTAAATTTCAAGACAATTCAAAGTCAATTAGTAGAACTTTTCTAGAACAAAAACAATATTTTATTACCTTGTTCTGACCTCAATAAAATTGACATTACATAAATATAATTGCAATAGCTACTATGTCAATATACTCTTATATAACCTTATGTAATTCTCTTATTCGTACATTAGTTGTAAAAGTCTATGTGAATTTAGTATTCGTATTAGATTTCCTGTAGAAACTCATCATTCTATGAATGGTTATCTATACTATTATAAAGCTGAAGCGTTTATTCGTTTGTTTGAACGCGCTAATCTCAGGAACTACTGATCCGATTTGAAAAATTCTTTCGGTGTTAGATAGCCCATTCATCGAGGAAGGCTATTAGGCTATATATCATCACACTAAGTGCCACTACGCACGCTACGCAGCTAGTGTCTTATATATAAAGACTTTTTTCTTAACACCTCCGAAACGGCTTGACCGATTCTCATGAACTATTGTGTGTATATCGGGTTGAAACCGCGGGGAACAGCTAGTATTTATATAAAGTTAAATGTATAAATAAAAAATAGAAAATATAGTCTATTTCTAACAATACTTTGCTTAATCCTAATGTTTCGTTTTCGCATGAAACAAACTCACGCGAAATCGGCAATTAAAAGTGGTTTAAAATTTAGCAATTGTGATACAATATTACTGTAAAAATTAATTGTTTCAGTAGCAATGAAGTTGTAAAATTTGCTTGCATCAGTTATCAATCTACAATTATTTATTAGTTTGTTTGAAGCAATTATTTCTGTCAAACTGTACTTTAATTTAATAATATTTCCCTTTATTTTCAGGTAATTGGCGGACTTACAAAGAATTGGTAACACAGATGGGTATGAAATTAGCATTTAAGTGTGTAAAAAACAAGGACTCTATTACGTATATATAGTAGTTAACAATTACACAAACATTTTTATTTATTTATTTATTACTCTTTAATAAAACTATAAAACTAAACATAGTTAGATAGCCAGGAATTATTTTCAGGTAATTATTAGAGGCCTTTAGAACAAATTAGGTAATATTGATTGGTAAGAAATTAGCATATTAGTTGCAATTACACACAAATATAGTTTGAAAGCTAGGAAAAACCACAGGCACTACAAGTGCTTTACCAGCCTTTGTAACGTATACTCTTTTTTAAACCTAAATTTACGATTACCATACCATGATCTATCATCATCCCACTAGACTATTACCAAACAGGTACATTAGAATTCATATAGTTATGACTGTGTGCGTTAAAAAGCTCTTCTCTACAATAATCAATCATAACTTTAGACTTATTCAACCAAAAGCTATACAATAAACCATAAGCAGGTGAAGCCTACACTGGGCCAAGTGAATGACCTCAGATCGAAGTGCTTTCGCCGATGTGAAAGTTATCGGACATCTCTTACCTTTTTTGATACCTTTCGATACGCATTCTTATGTTTTTTGAGTGGTTAATATTGTATGCTTGTGTTTGGTTATATATTTTCATTATAATAATAATGTAGCTTTATGCGGGTGTAAGAATTTCTGAAATCGGTGTAGTAATTTTTGAGTAAGGGCAAAAGATGCCCCGGCAAATGTTGCTCTGCCCCATCGCCCCTTTTACGTGTTTTGTCTCACTATTAACCGTCCTTGTGCCGTTACAAAAACGTTAAAAAATTGCCGAATTGGTTGGTTAGTAAACAACACATTTAGCGATGCACCTTATTTTATAAATGTGAGCTATATTGTTTATTTATGATATTATAAATAATAAATATTGTATAGAAAGAGTTATAATGAGTGTAGCAAAAAGTCTCTTGTAGGTTTAGTTACTTATAAAATCGACCTGTTACTATATATTATCATTTTTGATATATAAACAAGTATAAAACAAGTTATTGTATTTCTGCATTCAAACCTTGAACGGCACAATTTAAAAGCGATCTGTTATTAAAATGGGCATGCCCCAGTTCTATAAATGTTTTTATGTTGAATTTCATTAAACCTTCTAGAAGAAAATTGGTTTTTATATAAATTTATCAATTGTGAAACTGTTGAGCAATATATGATTTACTTGCAAGTTGCAAGAGTTGACAGGTTAAGGTCAAAAATTTACTTCTTAGTTAAACAATTGAGGACTCACATGTATGTGTTATGTGTAAAAAAACACACAAAATTATAAAACTATATACTTACGACTAATTACTTGAATACGTAATTATATGAATAGATACTGGTGGATATGCTTTTAGTAAATAATTAGTCCTAAGTATGTACCCTCGTATAGGAGGCCCGTGTCCCAGTAGTGGGAACGTATATGGACTGATGATGATGATGATGATGTATAGTGAAATAGGAGGGATAAAAATTATCATTCAAATTATTAAAATAAATCAAGGTCAATGTCAATTTTTATAACTAGAGTGATGCTAACTAAATATCAAGAGCATTCTCTCGTTATACGAATTAATTCACTTTTTAACCGTGAAAATTGAAATTAAAACGCTGATAATTAATTTTGCCAGTTCAAATATTTAATGGTAATGGTGTCAATCTATTAGTTAATTATTACGGTTTACATTTTTCTGTTCTGATAATATTTGTGCTACTTTATGACCTAATTTTATCTAGATACTAGCTGTACCCCGCGGTTTTACCTGCATTGCTCCGCTCCTATTGGTCTTAGCGTGATGCTATATAATCTATAGCCTTCCTCGATAAATGGACTATCATACAGTGAAATAATTTTTCAAATCGGGCCCGTGGTACCTGAGATTAGCGCGTTCAAACAAACAAAATCTACAGCTTTATAAAATTATTAGTAAAGATTGTGAGAATGTTTATTTTAAAACTTATTATTAGGCAGGTATGTTCATAAAAATACGTAATAAATAATGATGATTTATTTGGGTCTGTAAATTTTGTTGTAACATAAATTATAAACGCATAATTATCTTTTATTTTCTTTTTATGTTTGTCGACATTTATAAAAAGTTTAATATGGATATACGTTTGCTTAAAAAAATTAAAACAATTTAATAAACGGCTTCATTTAAATACTGAGCTTTAAGCTCCTTTATAAAGCTTACGTATATTTTTTCTAATTTTCATTGCGTACAATTTCTCTCTTCAATATAATCACTACATTGTATAAAACAAAGTCACTTTCGCTGTCTGTTCGTCCTTATGTATATCTTTAAAACTATACAACACATTTTGATGCGGTTTTTTAATAGAGCAATTCTTGAGAAAGTTTTTAGTATACATTTTATTAGGTTTTAGACAAAGCGGGCGAGTAATATGGTGGCATATACATTTGAACATTACCATACGTTTGAAACATTTTACATACATTTGAAACATATCCACATAAAACAAAATTACTTATGAAAGCTAGTAAATTCCTTCACGTATTTATGAGAAAGTGCAGATGCAGACACTTTCATCTTACAGCCCTTTCCTTTAGCACAAAGTATGAACATCCTAAGATTTCTCTCTGACGTCACTGTAGTCTTTATACCTTGAGTTTATGGGTATTGGAAATGATAGTTTGCATTAATTGTGTGGTTTAATTATGGACTGACCGGTTGGCTTGGTTGGTAGTGGCCCTTCAAAGTCAGAGGTCGTGGGTTCGATTCCCATACCTGGGGCAAATATTTTTGTGATGAACGTACCTAGATGTTTGCTCTGTGTCTGGGTGTTAATTATTTATATAAGTATTTATTTAACATTAAATATGTATGTTTATCAGCCATCTGTTTTCCATAATACAAGTGAAAGCTTAGTATGGGATCGAATCGTGCCGTGTGTGAAAATTGTCCTGAATATTTTTTATATTTTTTTTTATATATAACTTATGACATTTTCCTTAACTTGAAAAGGAAATCGAAGATGCACTGATTATCTAGTCGAATTTAAAATGAAATGTATTTAAATAGAAGTTAATATTGAATATATAGACTATAAATAAGAAACAGAAGACTATTTTCTATTATTCATAAGAAAGTAAATAATATATGACTGGGTTTGGGTTATAAGCTATAATAAAGAGTGGAGGTAAATGTTAAAAAATGTTATAACGGTTCAAAAGTGCTATTATAAGAAGTCTAATTGAATAAATAAATGTTTGAGTTTGAGTAAAGTTTTTTGAGCTTTTTTAATTAGTAGAAAATTTCGGAGTTTCGGAGCTAATAAAAAACTGAAGAAATTATGACTTTGTTAATATCTTTATTTGTAAATTAATTATAACAAAGTTTAAGGAAGGAACAGCGAAAGTATATAAGTTATTTCCTCGCTACAAATGGCGACAGATTTCTAACTAGTTCGATATTCCGGCTTCGTCCGCATCCTCTTTAAAAACTTGCACCATTTATAAATGATGAAAACTTGTGCTAACGATACTATTTAAGTGTTGGTTTATTTATTTTGTATTTTTTATCGTTATTTTTCCGTTAGAGATTCACTTCCTCTCTTTATATTCAATAATTTCTTATGAGTTTTCAATCCTGTTGGATTATTTTATACTGGTCTTATACTTCTACGCGCCGTCTTGTTTCCGTTAATGTTAGCTTTGGTAAAAATCTCAGGAAAATAATTATTGAAGAAATACAGGTCAAGCTCTAAGTGCTTTTGTATAAATATTTTTTGTAAAAAAGCTCCAAATAAATCTATAACAATATTATAAAGCTGAAGAGTTTGTTTGTTTTAACGCGCTAATCTCGGGAACTACTGGTCCGATTTACGGTGTTAGATAGCTCATTTATCGCGGAAGGCTATAGGGTATATATCATCACGCTACGACCAACAGGAGTGGAGCCACGGGGGTGAAACCGCGCGAAGCAGCTAGTATAACATATAGATAAACATTTTATTAAATCTAGTGTATAAAGTAGAGTGCTCTACTTTAAGATCAGTGTAATTAAACATTCCTCAACTTACTTTAACTGTATTAAATACAATAAAGAAGCAACCAAAATACACTAAAGAAACAAATCAAAGTTATTCCAAGAAATACGTAACTCAATATCAAGTTAATTTAAGTATAAAATATAGAGCGACAGTCTAGTCGTATTTGCATTATTTACTTTCAAGGTAAATAGGATTTTATTTTAATTACATTTATTATATAACAGAGGCGGTAAATTAAATGCCGGATAAATGCTAGGCAAACCAAAGATATTTAGGTCGTTAAAACATAAACATCGAATTAAATCAATTTTGATCGGAAATGTGTATTTTTGCACATTTTGGATTATTAGGGTCATTGTCAAATTTTGCGCAGGTAAACGTAACTGCAGATTTCAAAAATGTGAAAAAGAAAATATTTTAAAATTGAACTTTTCTTTATGCCTGTGCCTGTTAAAACAACTGAATTAGGGTTAATTTAAGTTGGCCGCGATGTTTAGCTAATAATTTAAGATTTATTTCAGATTTAGTGCGTCAGGGTGGTGAAAAAATACAACTCTGTTATCATTATACTTTACCTTTTATCATAAAATTAAATAAGCCAGTCGCACATATTTTGGCTTTTATATTAATTACAGTCTTATAGCTTATAATCACCATTAGAAGTACAAGCTTTTTTTAAGTTTTACAGTAATTCATTTAAAGTTTTAGTCAACTCTGTTACTTTATGAATAATAACAAACCTTAAATTCTACACAACTCCATGAAATATCTATAAATTAACAGCTAATTACAACATATAACCGCTTCATTAACTGGCAAATTAACCTATTGTAATATAGCAGTATTATATTGAATAGCTTTTCCTAAATTTCGTAAATATGTTCTTTAATCTTCGGGACACGAAAGTAACAGAGTTGTAACACAGTAACTTAGTTGTTCTTTTTGTACTATAAGTGAATAAATTGCATACTCTTGATATGTTTTCACGTTCGAAAAGATTGATTTTGGTTTTTAAAACATTTTCCTTACATGTGGGCTGATTTTTTTCATATGAAACTTTGATCCACAGCAAGACATTCTTTTATAATTAGTATTTCCTGCCTAGAGAATTTAACGGCCTTCTTGTCAAATATTTTATCAATAGCATACTTTTCCTTCCGATTCTTAACTTTTTCATGGCGTTTTTTAATAGCATTTACTGGATTTACTGGATTGCCGTCCTTATTTTTAGACTTTTTTCGTTTTTCTCTGTTGCATTGTTTTTAATACGTCTCGTATCTCTTGTTAACTGTTTGTAATTGTTACTTCAATTTTATATAATCTGTAAATAACTGCGATATGTTTCTCTTAACTTGCTTGCTGCTCAGCTAGCGTGAGAAGCATTTTAAGGGCGTTAATAACGGCAGAATATCCTGTAACAATATCTTCAAGGTTACATTTAATTATATATGATTTATTTACATAAAACAACTCAAAATTACTTTAGGAAACCGATTATTAAGAAAAAAACATATAACAAATATAAAATTTCAAACAAAAGTTAAAGAATACATGCTTACTCAACTCTGTTACCATGAGCTAAGTAACAGAATGATGATAACAGAGTTGTAAATTTTACATTCTAAAAGACATAAATCATAGAATAATGCATTTAGTTATTTTTTTTATTTCAAATTGAGCATAATTACCCCTTAAACAACAAATTGAACGTAAAATAATAGAAAAAAACGGTTTTACTTACGTTAATAGGGAGGTAACAATGTTGATGCGGAATAAAAACACGCGGCACGTTCAACGCCATGCGGTCGACTGAAATTCAATGTACCCCTCCCCCCGACCTAACGAACGACCACAATGGCTGCAGAAACCTTGCTCAAGCTAATAGAAAGTCGAAAACAGCGCCACCTCTATTTTGAGTAATTATTTATTTAGTAACACAGTAGAGCACACGATTCTAAACACTACGTGGGACAAAGTTAAAAAATTTTTTATAAAATAAATTTTAGCACTGATCGGTTTTAAAATCTACTCTTAGAAATATTTACAATATTCTGTTTATAGTAATATTTTAATTGATGTGGGTTGGTATATTGGAAATTGTAGTTATTTTATATTTTCTGTAACGAAGTGCTACTTGGGACAGGTCAAATTTGTATGGAAAACCCTTCTGTTACCAGAAAAAACCACAATGTTACTTTAAAAAATAAAATAAAAAATGAAAAATAGGCCTTTATTTTATTAATATATTATTAGTAATGCGATTAAGTTTGTATTTGCTGTAAGTTTTGAGTGACAGTTAACTTTTTAATGGTATAGAAGTAAAAAAGTTTTGAGGGACAAGTTTACCTGCGCAAAATTTGACAATGACCCATTAATGAACCTTTAGTGGTAATGAATGAGTCAAAGGAAGTATTATGTTGTTGACGGATCTCTTCATAAATCTAATTAATCAAGTTTTTTGACGCCATTACATATTATAATGTATATCAATAATTTATATACACAACATATTATATGGATTATTAATTGCAAAGGTTCTTTAATTATAATATGTAATTATATTTCAGTTATTACAGATTATTTTGAACAATTCCTTAAAATTAAAAATCATAGTCACTCCCTATTGGCAGAATACTCACACAATAGCTATCTATATCAATGCGCCTATGGACATTTCTATGTATTATAGTGCGATACATTGTGTCCCTTATTTTCCCACGTAATGAGATAATCAATATGTATAAGCAATATTATTGTCAGTTTTTGCAATATTGTGATTGTAAACCATTGATATATTTAACACGCTTATCATGTATGTTTATATGTAACCGGCTTCTTTACACTCGATTTAGATCCACTCTAACAGAATTTGATAGAACTTTGTACACTAATCAAGGATCAGTGACAATTATAAGCGTATTTTTAGGACCACCATGTCATGGTTTACATACCAAGCCCCCATTACTTATATCAAAGATAATATACTACAGTAGTACGAATAACATCTCAATACATTGCGTCATAGCACCACAGTTTCAACGTACCGCAGTTCGCACGCCGCAATGTATGCAATAAGTGACAGGTCGGTTACAAGTTGAAGTATAGGCACAGATTAGACACTAGGTATAGGCGTCAAAAAGTGCATCAACCGGAACCGAACACGCACCAATAGCGATGAAAGCAGATCACTGAACTATTGCGAACTCCAGTCTTGTACTAAGTCTGATCTCCGGAAGATTGTATCGACGACTTTTGTGAAGATTGTATCGACGAGTAATGTGGTAATCGTTCTTTTGAAATTTCGGACACGACTGGCATTTCTCGATTGGAAGCTAATTTGTTTGTTATTTTACGACATTTTCATAGAATAGTGGAAGAATACTTATATAGACATCGATTTTTACTCCGTACATGATATTTTACTTCTTTCAATTCTTAGACATATAAGGCTAAGGCTATTCTAATATTCTATACTAATACTAATATACTAATCTATACTAATATTATAAAGCTGAAGAGTTTGTTTGTTTGTTTGTTTGAACGCGCTAGTCTCAGGAACTACTGGTCCGATTTGAAAAATTATTTCGGTGTTAGATAGCCCATTTATCGAGAAAGGCTATAGGCTATATGTCATCACGCTAAGACCAACACGAGCGGAGGAAAACCGCAGGGCACAGCTAGTATTCGAATTACAATACAAGTACAACGAACCACTTTGTACAATATCATATCTTCCAAAGACCATTTCCCTAATTTCTATCCTATAACTTTCTACTATTACTAAACTAATCTTCATATGTTTAATACCTCAGGAAACCAATATAAATTCCTGGATGCGTGCAATTATTTAAATGACGTATAATAAAGAGCAGTAACGGGCAACATAGCGGGTGACATGAATACTATCAATATTGGTTGAGCTATAATTTTGCGCTTACGCATTTGCTTGCAAATCTCTTGCAAATTCAAGTGTTAGTTATATTATATGTTTAAGTATGTGTTTTTGTTTGCTATCGTCGAAACGGCTGACTTCAATTTAATTAAACTATAACACACGTAACAAATTGACTTTTAATACGTGTTTTTCAATTGAAATGTTTTACGCAACCATATTTTTAAACTCCTAGGTTTTTAAATAGGTACATTCTTAAGTTTCCTCTTCCTCGCTCTTCTTGATTCTTGAACACGTTTTCTATAACGAATAAAATAATATTATTATTTTCAATCACCTGTAGTTTTGTAATTACCTTAACGATACATCCTAACATATTTCCGAATATATTTGTTTCCAGTCATTTAGCGATTAAAATTACACACATTTACATAAAAGAAAATGGTAGAGATTTAATACTTGCATAAATTGTATGAAAAGCGATAAATTTCGATATCATATGTATATTATATCATTAAAGATAGTAAAACTATCTGAAAGCGAGTAATGTAAATCATGATTTTGCTTTATGTAGTGTTAACTATATTTTAACACAAAACTTTCACGATATTGCATTTTAAATTGTTATAATTTATAGCAAGTAAACGTAGAAAATAATAATTTATTGTTAGTAATTAATATAAAAGCTTATGTTATATTATTTTCTTGTGAACACAATTTTGTATTGAATAAAAATAATCACACTATTGATAGTTCCAAGTCTTTTTTAAAACCTTTTCGCATTGTAAGTTTGCTCTATATTTATTTCTTCAAAAATGATAAAGTATTTTTCTATTTCATTCCTTTATCTAATTTCTTAAGAAGACTCTTATATAATAATTTATTTATTAAATAAAAAAAAATCTAGTTTTAACCGTAATAAATGCGATAATTTAAATTTATATTACATTTAGCTCATTTAATGTTTGGTATTTCGCTTACAATCTAATAAAATTTTATAAACTTGATTCAATCATTAGCCTTTACTCAGAAATAACATACAAACATTTCTTAGTATTTAAGTTTAATCGATGTGTTTGCAAACATTATAAGCATTCTACACGTTAAAATTCTAACTACATAGCTTATTTCCATGTCTATCTCGATGCCCAATTTAGTTTGATATTTATGTCAATGATTACATGGAAACCTATGTTTGTAGGACTTTTAAACTCTAGCTAAGTTAGGATATCAATTATTATTGAAAAAAAAAAGACTAAGTATAGATATCATTAATTAGCACCTCTATACTTATATTATAAAGCTGAAGTTTGTTTCTTTGAACGCGCTGATCTCAGAAACTACTAGTCAGATTTGAAAAATTCTTTCGGTGTAAGATAGTCCATTTATCGAGAAAGGCTATAGGCTATTTATCATCACGCTAAGACCAACAGGAGCGGAGCACTGCGGGTAAAACCGTGGGGCACAGCTAGTATAGAATGAATACCAATTAAAGTAATTAGCATTAATTTAGATACATTTGTATATAAATCCTGGATTATTTTACGAAATAAAACTGTTTCATTCCAACATAGCCTAATAGCCTCAAAAAGCTGCAAAAAATATGATATCCACATTTGAATACAACACTTATGTAAACAAGTTTGAATCATCACTTGACCTTTACTTCGAGTCCGGTTTAATTCAACATGATTTGAAGATATTTAATACATAAATAAACTAATGTAATCGGTCGGTAAAAAAACACGAAATGATCCTTATAGTTTTAATTGCAAATTGAATGATAGATTAGATTGGTATTAATGTAAATACATAAGCCTATTAATAATAAATAAATCATACAATCAAACTCAAACTCAAACATTTATTTATTCAATTAGACTTCTTCTAGAAGCACTTTTGAATCGTCATAACATATTTTAACATTTACCACCGATTCGGAAAGCAGTATCTATGGAGAAGAACCGGCAAGAAACTATAGTTGCTCTTTCGGAGTTCGGAAAGGACTATGAAAGTGGAATTTGTATTGACACTTGTATTGTATAATTATAATATCTCCTGTGCAGTTTTTAATCAAGATTATAGAATCAGAATTTGGTAGAATTATTAATATTAAAGTGAAAGTATATTTGACGGATAGATAAAAGGATGTCTTTTTTTCTATCACGCTTAAAGTGAATAAATTTCCAAGTTCTAAGAAAATTGACTCATCTATAATGTGGATTTAGAAATAGTTTCTTTTTTTAATTTACATACACACTTAATGTATCTTTAAGTTACAATATTTATCTGTAATATAAACTGACTGATTGAGATGAATGATATTTTCTAAATTATTAAAGGCTGATTTTTCAATACTTATTCGTCGAATAACGTATTAAACTACCAATTCAAAAATGTATTCTTTGCCTGTATTTGACAGTTTACGGGTGACATTTTAATGTTATCGTGTAATGCTTTATTTCAAGAATAAGTTATAAGTATATATATTTAATAAGTAACCATGGATTGAACAATCGGCCCTAAATTTTATTGTGGTATTTCGAAAAAACAATAATGTAAAATAACTGACGATCTAATATAGAATTATAGTCACTAGGCACGTGGCATATGACCTAGACGTTCTTAAGGGACCTAAGTCTCTGTAGGATTGATGAATATTCAGCAAAATGTTTGACATGATTTAGTAGCTTGTGCCTTTAATAAAATATTTGGTTCAGTGATTAGTAATTGAGAACGTCAGAAGTAGTGGGTTCGATTTCTATGTTAGTCAGTGTAATGGAATGAACAGGGTATTAGCCTTTGAATAAATATAATATACATAATTTGTACGAACTTTCAGAAGAACGTAGAGGTTTAGTATTGATGTTTATATTTATTTTTATGTATAGTGAATTCCATGGTAAATGACTATAGTAATTTACCATGCAAGCAAAGTTGAAGTTATTGTAGTTGAAGTCCAAGACTTCAACTACAATAAAATAAACTGAACAATCGAAGAGATGCCAGATGTATTGAAAACGGTATCTCTCAGACGTTCGCAAAGTTTTTACATTTTATCCGTTCCGACTCGCGCTTGGCCGTTTCTCTACACACAGGGACAATAATATTGTACATTTTTTAAAACCTATAAACAAAGCTAATATTAACAGACACCATTTAAGTGACTTGTGCGTAAATTTTCTATACACTGACCTTGATTCGTTTGAAAGTAGTTCCAACCGGACGCGGCTCATACCTGTTTGTATACTAGTTAAATACTACGGTTGTGTCCGTATTTTATTAGATACTGAGTTTATATCCTCCTTGGAAAAGCTTTCTAATAATCGAAGTCCAAACATTAGTGTAAAATACGTTATTGCTAAAACTCTATATTTAGGTAGAGCAGTTTAGGAGTGATTGAAAGAAAAGAAAAGAAAGAAAAAGAAAGAAAAAAAAGCTTTATTGCCAACAAAAACTTAGACTATCTTAACTTAAAAAGTAAACACATATTAGGCAATCGGAACAGACTCAGCCATGCTGTGGGCTAACACCCGAACAGCGCTGATTTTCAGTCTGCCCGCGTTTGGGTTACATACATTCATAATTACTCTATAGTTGAATAAAATGTCAAGGATATATTTTTTTTTACATATAACATAATACAATATTTTGCAAGATAATATTATAATACACACGACGAATAAAATAATGAAACTGATCATAATAAGTGTAATAGGGTTAGAATTAATAATATAATACAACAAAAGTGTATCAAATGTTATAATATATTTGATATACCAAAGACATAAAATTGTCTATGCCCTCCCAAAATTGACCAAAAACATAAAATTATTTATTCCAAGATACTTTTTGTAAGAAATTAATGAAAACCATATCTAGAAACTTGATATAAACCAAGATATAAACGAATAGCGTTGATTGGCAGAATCGATGACATTTGAAAGTGATTTTCTTAGCCAATTTCTATCAAACAAATGTATTATAGTCGAGCCAATTTAATAGGCAACATTTGACGTCTATCAATTTTATCTTCTAAGGGCCGATTTTTCAATGCCCAGATAAACAGCTAGATAGACTTTATTCGTCAGTTAACAAAATATTCAATTTTTCAATAGACGAATAGGCCTTATCTATCGAATAACTACGTTATTTGAGGAATAAATCTATTTGCCGCTCCAACGGCCAGATAGCGCGCTATTCGACGGTTAGGCGTTTGAGTTGACAACTGACGCGTCAAATTGGGGATATTTTCGTATGTCATAACATAGAGCGTAGAATTATTAACAATTAAACCTCTTTCTTTATAATTATTATCAATTAAAATCATATTGAAATTGATGTTTTTGATAGTACTGATGACCATGCCATTGAAAATTTGCCGAACGCTGCCTTTAAGTATGTCGTTTCTATCGTAAAATATATAAATTGAAACACAAATTTAACCAAACTCTTTACTCGAATCAAAACAACAATCAACAATCATAGAAGACAAGAGCAATACAAGACAAACTAAAATGCACTCCTGACGTGAGTCATAATGACGGTTGTTGACAAATTGCAAGAGTTGACTCTATCCCGCTCTAACCTGACTAATTTAATATGTTTGTTTCGCCACTCCGAGAGCAGAGCTGCCAATATGGAAATATTTGGTCAGATAGTTATTCATCAAATAAATCACGATTGAAAAATAGGCGAGCCGTTATGAGTTAGATAAATAATTGAATAAATCTATTCGAGGGGTAGTTATTAGACTGTTTATCTCGCGATTGAAAAATCGGCCCTAAGAGAGGTAACTTGCGTAAAAACATCGATTAAAGTGAATTAATCGATACGGACTATTGAAACATTTGTCAATCGAACTTGAAACACATGTCAATTTTAAAATTCATCAGGCGAATCCCTGTCCCAGTAATATACTTTCTTTCGTAAATTTAAGGAGTAAAATAAGACAATTATAATACATTATTAAAAAAACACAACGCATTTATTAATTTATGATGATTTTTATTCACAAGTAATCAATGCATTCGATTCTAGATGTCAGATTTCGATTTTTAGAGTAACGTCTCTGGTATTTAAAAAGAAAAAAGGTTTATTGACACAAAATTGTAGCGACGTCAGTTCTTTAAATCAGTAATTGTTTATTATGTTTAGAATGGTTTATCAGTTAAATCAAATCTTAAAATTACTTGTATCGGTCATTATTATTATAAATATGTAATCGTAATTGAAAAAAGTTAAGCAAATGTGCAGTTCTAACAAAACGAAATATCATGTTATTCTATGTCATCGTTACTAGGTTACGTTGTTGAATTTTGTTGAACTGTCAAATGTTGCCTATTAAAATGGCTCTACTATAATATGTTACTTACAATAAAATATCTTTGAAACGACATAAAACTGGTTTTTGCATTAAATTCCTGTTCTTGTGAACATCTTTTTGTCATAAAAAGGTAAAAATAAAACAGAGCACAAACATGTTTTGTCACATTATGTTGAACATCCAAAAGTGGATATTTTAGTATTAACAGTAACCTGGTAACCTATAAATAATTATCTTCATAATTATATTTCCAATATTAAGATTAAGTTAAAATTTTAATAAAAATGTTTTTATATAGTAACCACGAATCGATAACAAGATGAAATAAAAAACATATCAATATCTATTTCAAATACTTCTCTGTATAATATTGCAACTAAAGGAATTTTGGTTTTAATTCACAATACAAACAAAAAAGGTCCAATCTACATTATAAGATTGTATTACAATATTTTTAACATCTGTACTCCTTTATCTAAACACATTTTAAACATTATTTTTATTATTTAAAAGCACATTAAAACGTATATCGAGTTTTATTTTGAATCTAATTACATGCAAATTGTAATAATTGATCCAAGGAAGTAATACTTCTGACATTACGATTAAACATTTCTTATCACGCAGAAAAGTATGAAAAAAACAGAACAATAACATTATCAGTTGCATTCGCTTTCTCTCTCTATCACTGGCCGATGACCTTGTGCGGAAATGAGACGAATATTCCCGCCATTTTTTTTTTGTTTTGCCGCGCTTTACATACTATAAGTACCTACATAATAAGTAATGTATGTATTTTCTTTAATAAGCGCGGGAATAAGGGTTATCTTAGTAATATCTTGCTAAATATTTCATTACCGCATAAGTGAATGTATTTTTATTTGGTACTTGGTAAAAGCCTACATTTTTGTTTTCGTAAGCTATATTACTGACAAGTAGAATCAAAATCCATTCAGTGGTTTTCCTGTAAAAGAGTTACCAAACATACATACATCCATCATCACAAACTTTTATATTTACTCGACTGACCAGTTGGCTTGGTTGGTAGTTGCCCTGCCTTCCAAGCCAGAGGGCGTGGGTTCGATTCCCACCCGGGGCAAATATTTGTGTGATGAACATAGATGTTTGCTCTGTGTCTGGGTGTTAATTATCTATATAAGTATTTATTTAAAATTATATATGTAATCAGCCATCTGGTTTCCATAACACAAGCGAAAGCTTAGTTTGGGATCAGATCGTGCCGTGTGTGAAATTGTCCTGAAATATCCTGAAATATTTATTATATTAGTAGTATAGAATTATCATGTAAACCTTCCAAGTAATAGTACTATGTGTATTATACATTTCTAATATCATTAAATTATTCTTACATAATTATCCATTGAATAATTATTAAAACACGCATTAATCTCGCATTACAAAACAGAAGAAAGTTTATAAATATATAATAAAAAAAATCCTCACGTCTGTCTATCCATTACTATCAGAACCAACGACCATATTAGTTTAGAAAGTATTTGACATCCGTGATCTGCGACTCACTCTATCGATTGACTTTCTTCTTCCTGTCTTGATTAATAAGTGTTAATTTATTCTAGACAGTATCGTAGCAATATAAAAATAGATATCCCTAGCTTTCCGCCCGCGGCTTCGCCCACGTTTCAAAGAAAAACCCGCATAGTTCCCGTTTCCGTGGGATTTCTGGGATTAAACCTAACCTATGTGTTAATACAAGTTACCCTCTATATGTGTGCTAAATTTCATTGTAATTGGTTCAGTTGTATTTGCGTGAATGAGCAATAAACATACGCATACATCCATCCTCACAAACTTTCGCATTTATAATATTAGTAGGATAGGATTTCCAGTATGACAATTATGATAATATAAGGGAATCATTAATAAGTTAACACGATAATGAATTTTCATATTTTTCATCACATTAAAATTTGAATCTATACATCAATAAAAAAAATCTGCAATATTTTGCATATTCTTGTTGTTCAAATAAAATTTTTTTCAAAGACATCTTTATAGATATCAAATGTGTAAACATTACCTACTAAATAATTAAAGCAGATTCTCTATATCCGATAAGCTATAATATGTATTGACATAATAAATATGTATAACTTACTACTTATATACATGAATATGCGTATTAACCTTATCTTATTCGCAAATGTCAAGTGATTCTTGTAACATCTTTAAGCGCGTCACACACGGTGAAGATACTATAATATTTTATCTTAAGATACTGTTATATTTTATATTACAGTATCTTAACGCATCCGGTATCAGCGTTCGGACCATCATTTTTCTTTTTGTCATTGCGTACTAAGACCCCTGTAGAACCGCCATCCTGTTACAAATGACGCGAAATTTTGTGGGTCATTTTTTTGTCTGAAGGGACACACCGCGCGCCATCTAGTCCCTTCAGACACATAAAACTGAAATAATAGAATAAATTCGATCACTCGGGCGGGTCACGAGTGGCTGAGTTGGTGAGGCATCCGCCCCGGAATGGCGCGAAGGATGCGGGTTCGAGTCCCGCCTCGTGATCGAATTTTTTCTATTCTTTATAAATTTATATTTATAAAGCATTTGAATGCCATAAAACCAAAATATAAATGTTTTTTTTTGATTTTCAACCATTTATTATTTCAATTTATAGGTAATTACAGTCAGTATTTTGATGTCCAGTTTTAAGATGTTATACTTTCACATATAAAAAACTATAAATATAAACATACTATAGTTTTACTTAAGAAACACACTTGTTGACAAGCTACATTCCTAGGCTACTACTTATACGGCAAGTCTAGAATCTACGTGTGCTACATTCAATGAAATATTTAGGTTTATATTTTTAATCGATATCTTGCATCTCGTAGAAAATAATATTTTATTGAAGTTCATATTGATTTTATAGATCGTTTGAAAGTTATAATAATAAAATTTTATAACATATGCAAGAGGTTATTAAACTCTGGATGTTGTTATATAGATGATTATTCTCTTATGATTTTAAATCTATCAAGACATTTATTACATAGCTTGTGTTATACTTATATCTTAATAGAGGTATATATAAATCTCGTGTCACAATGTTTGTCCTCAATGGACTCCTAAACCACTTAACCGATTATAATAAAATTCGCACAACATGTGCAGTTCGATCCAACTTGAGAGATAGGATAGTTTAAACATGTAGGTACCACGGGCGAAGCCGGGGCGGACCGCTAGTAGGTTAATATTTCCCAGCAATCAATTAGTTATTGGCTACAAGCGAAATATATAATTGTAAACATAATTATAGCATTATATTATCTGTGATATAACTATAATGATGGTTACAAACACATTTATTATAGACAAGACACGACTTTTAACCTCGATTTTTCATTACTCTCCATATAAATAAATATTCCATGGAGCTTTAAGGCGTTACCCGGCAATTTCGACTATGTTCAACCTCTATAAAGTCTGGTACAACATAAAGCACAATACCGAAAAAAATATATAAAATAGGATGGTCTTTGATCTTTAATTGCTCGCGAGGACTTTTTTCCAAAGTTAATAGATTTCTAGAAAAAAAAATGTGCCGTGGTCATCGATTTTTCCGCAAATACTCTATAAACTTCGTAACCTGCTGACTTAGAGCTCTGAAAATTTTATGTTTAATAAATTATCAGTTACACAATGACGAGGATTTTTTGTTTCACTGATTGGTATCTTTTTAAATACAAAATGCGAGGAAAAAAGAAGGTGCAGCGGGAGAGGTTTGAGATCCGTCAAGTATGGTCAAGGTTATTAGCGCATGTATAAGCCTTAAGCTTGTAACAGTTTTCTAAATGTATTATACGTATATACCTTTGCCTAACTTCAAGATGCCTCGTTGAAATGAAGAAAAATTGTAAGGAATCTAAAAATCAAATACGATAAATTGTAATTAAATATCTAATTATTATATTTTTGTTTCAGGTAAGCTTTCGGGAAACACACTTCAAGAAGATTTAATGAAAACTGTAAAGTAATGTAATCTTTGATAGCTACTAAGAGATTCTGGATTAGATTCATATACGTGTGTAATAAAGTTAAAGATATAATGATTAACTTTATCCCCAGGTTTTGTTAATTTGAACTTATGTATAAAGTGTAGCTCACAAATCACAGACTTCAAACCCAATTTCAACCAAATTATTTCAGAAGATTTTCCTTAAAAGATAAATCTTAACATCACTCAATTCAAATTAGTTTAGTTTCTGGTAATAACAAGTAAAGTGGTTTATATAACGACTCATTAGAATAATTAATATGCGTTAATTAATCTTTATTATCTAGAGTAGGTTAAAATAACGGTAAGAACACCATAGTCATATAAGCGATAGTCATGGGACGTGTTATCGATAAAATACATTTTAATTATTTATTTATCATGAAACTGATGCGTTGATTTTTTAATTAATAATATTTTTCCAGGTGGGGAGTGAGGGTGCTACTGTGCCGTCGTAAACATTATCTCTGCCTAAAAACTAATTTAACCCTTAATAAGGCTCGCGCCTGTGTTACAGCTAGAAAGTAAGTTACAGTGGAAATAGTGTAAATAGATACTGCAGAATTAAAAAAAAGTATTTTGAAAAAGGGGGGATGGTTTTTTACCCCCTTTTTTTGGGTGGGAAATAATATCCCTTTGCCCGATTATGTATGTGCACTGTGTCTCGAAGTGGGAAAATAATTCCCTTCGCCTATTTAGGCAAAGGGAATTATGTCTAGTTTTGTTGTTATTCATATACTAGTATTTCACCTGGTTTCGCTTTTGTGATTTCATTTATTTTTTATTTTTTTTTTATGCGTTACGAACTTTTATTTTATTTACCTATGAATATTATCATGCATGCTAAATAAAAAGCGGTATTGCAATCGCATTTTTATTCTAATAATTAATATAGCTAATTACAAGTAAGCTAAAAGCGTGTTAAAAATATAATTATTCTTGGGGTGAAGCCTCGTGGAATAAAACATTTCTTTGCACATAGTGCAACTTGGCACGTGGAACATACTATTTTTGTTCTTCTCTCCTCTTTTTTGTGCTACAAAATCGGCATCTTTTGTAAGTATTTCCTTCATCTGGAATATGGACGCCGACATTGAGTAAACGTATCGCATCTGGAACTCCAAAGTTGTTACAAATAAATTATTACATGTAAATATCACATCTACATCCCCTAAGAAGCTTACTTTCATTCAAATTTCAGCATTCTATTATTATTTGTATTTTGTATTGACATATTTGTGAGTTCAAACTTTCATATATATAATAAGAAATAAATTATAAACTCAATCGGGCCAAGGGAATAATTTTCCCACTTAGTATTTCGCAGATTTTAACGCTGTTATCAATGTTATACGCATAAAATCAATATTAAAACATAGCTAAAGTTGTCATTTCATAAAAGATGGAAACATAATCTACTTACAAGATTTTTCGTTGAACAATTAAAGATTTTTTCTCGGAAGTAACCAAAAATCGACCGTTATTTTAGCACTTTTTCACGTCACTGAACTTTGACATTGCCATTTCAATATAAGGTAGTCATTTTTTGAAAAGTGTTGCAAGTTATGAAATTTAAAATCTTCTAAAGAATAGTATATTTCGGTTGCGTTCATTCTATGGGCTATCTTTCATGTAAAATAAACATGTTTTTCAAAATAGTCTTGGTGGGAAACTATATCCCTTTGCCTTATTAAGGGTTAAATATACTAAAACAGAGTATTATGGTAAATAACCGATAGTGTTTGTGAATTTATTGAGTGACTACTGTGATATATTGAAGACTTAAAGAAATGGACACGGAAAAATACATTTCAGTGTAAAATATAATAGCGAAGACCTACCATTAGTGTTACTGTTTTTGTGGACTTATTCAACAATCTTAATCGTTCGAACTAAAACCGAATGCCGTTTTATTGTGCACGGAAGTGATTCTAAATAATTTAAACGAGGAACAATTACATATAAGGGTAAAATATATCAACATAACCTTAAAGTTTTAACATTTATTGTGATTCGTAATTCGTATCTATGATTCAATGTCCTAGCGACACACAGCGCCATCTAGTAGAAAGCTGAGGAACTTATCTGTTTGCAATCGATACGTACACGTATTTTTCTTTTATCAACATGGAAGAGGTTTTAAATGCACTTAAGTTTATACAAAAGGAATTAGATAACCAGAAAATTATTATCCAGGAAAGTGGAAAAAATATTACCGAACAAGTTACACAGAATATTAATACTATATTAGAAGAAAAATTTTGTCTTTGGGAAGAAAAGCATAATAAACTTAAAGAAGTCGTGGAAAATCAGGAAAAAAGAATCTATTTCTTAGAAAAGCAATCAAGACAGAGAAATTTAATTTTTTTCGGTATTGAGGAAACAGAAAAATCGTACGAAAGCCTGGAAAAGAACATTATCAAGTGGATAGATCAGATCTTCTCTATTAAACTAAATTATTTTGATATTCAAGAAGCGAGGAGAGTAGGAAAGAAAAGCGACAGACCACGCCCAATAGTAATTACTTTTTCTACTTTAGGAATAAAAATAAAAATTCTTAAGAAAAAACTGATGTTAAAAGATACTCCCTACTACGTTCAAGCGGACTATCCGAAATATATACTAGAAAAGGATTAAAAGAACAACTGAAAATAGAGAAAGAAAAGGGTAACACAGCTACAATCAAATACGACAAATTAATTATTACCGAAAGCATGCACAAAAGAAAACTTTCTTTATCACCTGAAAACAGCACAATCCCAAAAATTGAGAAAACTACTCAAGCCAATAAAAAGAATAAACAACAACAGCTCAAATCGAGGCCAAAAGATCAAATAGCATATCAGAAGGAGTGATAAAACCCGGCATGTTAAACTTTTTAGTAAATACAAATACAATTAAAACAAATAACACTCAGAACGTAAATAACAAGAACATATAGCAACTAAGCCCCTCCTCCAACATAGATCACAGCACAACAAGAACCAGATACCAAGAACATCTTCCAACCCGGCTGGTCACCGTGGAAGATAATGACCACAACCCTCCAAATGAATACAAACAACTAGAGAACAGAATCAATAAACTATCAACTCAATCGAAAGTAGCAACTTATAACGTCGCGTCAGGACCTTGTCGACATACTATCGCTTGGGACGAGGACTGTCGGTCCAAACTAGAAAGAGATTGCACAGGACAGGGACATTTGGAAATTTTTTGGAGGAGGCCTTTACCCAATACGGGGTTTCTACAGACAATCCTTAAAAAAACATTTAAAGAAATAAGAAAATAAATGACAATTCATAAACTTAAAATAAAGTAAAAATTTAATAAAGCTAAAAATACTGTTAGCAAACAAATATACTACAACTAACTTACTTTTAATGTAAATTGATTAACTAAGTGTATAACGTAGATATAAAAATAGTCTTAAATGATTGTAACTTGTTTGTAGAAAATAAATGGGCTTTTTTATTTTTTATTTTTATTTTATTTTTATTTATTTTTATTTTATTTTTCCAGGTGACATTTAACTATTTAATTTACAAAAATACATACAATAAGTGAATTAAGTGTTACGTAAATAAATAAATTTGTATAATCCAGCTCCAACGGCCACCAGTCTGTTCCTTACCGCTCTCAGGGGTAAACTTTTGCACTGTTAAAATAAAGTACAATAGTATTATAAAACCATTATTATAATAGCATTTTTAAAGCTGAGGACGTTTACCAAATCTTACGCAAGCAATTCTTTAAGCTACGTTACAATTACGTCCTTGTACTATATCGTGACTACCCACTTTCGATGTTTCTTTGTCGATTGAAGCACAAAGACAACGTTTGAATGATCTTTTTCCAGTTCACTTGCTGTTGAATGGTATTTTCTGTATATAACAAATAAGATATAAGTTGATATATATGATATGACCGCCTCCTCGGTACAGTGGTTGACGTGTGAGCGTAGAACCGAGGGGTCCTGGGTTCGATTCCCGGTGGAGACGAAGAAAAAAAAAATGTCTCGGTCTGGCAGGACACAGAAGGCTGATCACCTACTTGTCCCTAAAGAAAATCGATCAGTGAAACAGATGTATGAATAATGCATCTGCCCCTTACCCCACTACGGGGACACGGGACTTCACTTTTTTTTGATATACCCACAATTCCAATACGAATCTGTCTGGTATTATAAATTCTTCAGTCTTTATGTCGGCCTGCATTCTGTTTCTGTGTTACGGTCGCACGCTTGAACCACTGAATCAATTTTGATGAAATTTGGAACAGAGGCTCTATCACAGGGCAATGGAGGAAATCACCAGTTAAAAAAAAACTCGATGTCGATAAATTATGACTGGGAACATCACTAGGCGTTAAAACAATGGATGATAGTGAGCATCATAGCGTATAAAGATTGCTTCCGAACTCATTGTAATTGTAACCATGTTTTTTGTTGGTAATAGGTCAATGTGTATATTTTTGAAGGCAAGTCCTATTACTTATACTGTTGTGTTTAAAAATATTGTGTACTTATCATTTTAAATGTATTAGTTGAAGCCAAAAGAGCCTAAAAGAGCAGGTCAAAAATACAATGTGGGATATGACCAATGAACAAACACTTTAAAAAACTCCTTTTAAAAATATTTAAAATTTGAAACCTGAGATTAGGAGATACGTACAAACGTATAAATAGGAAACAATAAAATGATTTCCTAACATGTGCATAGAATTAAGCAAAAAATATATTAATACGATACACATTCTTATTACATATTAATTAATTTCAACCGGCCATTACATAAAGATTATATTATATACTAGCGACCCGCGCCCCGGCTTCGCACGGGTGCAATGGCGGCCGGCCGGTACCGCCGCAAACGATACGTCCCGCAATTTTTAAATCTGTAATATCTTCGAAAATATTCACTTAAATCATACGGTGTAAAGGGCCATATAGATCTATATTAAATGAACAATGTATTCAAGGTATTTAATTCGTTAAGGATTAATGCTGTATTGGTTAAAATCACTTCGAAAATTAACCATTATTTGTCGTAAAAAGTAAATGACAAAAAAAAGTTATTGTGGGTTATCCATAAGAGGTAGACATATACCATCGCGGACTTTTCTGTAGACCTTTTCAATGTGTACAATACTTAGTACATTATTTTGATAAAACTCGTAGGGTTCAGCCTGCGTTTGCAATGTAAGCGGAAAAAATGTAATTATTTACGACATCACATTAGAAACCTCAAAAATAACAGTACTTCTCCACTATTTAATGGTTGTTATTATACATATAAACCTTCCTCTTGAATCACTCTATCTATTAAAGAAAACCGCATCAAAATCCGTTGCGTAGTGTCAAAGATTTAAGCGTACAAAGGGACATAGGGACATAGGGACAGAGAAAGCGACTTTGTTTTATACTATGTAGTGATTAGCACGGAAAGGGAATTTCATAATATTATTAATTATTTTATATCATTCAATTATTTGTAATTGGTGTTATAAATATGAATATTGATACAAATCGATTATAGTGTTTTTATAATATAATGGAAGTATCCATAATTCATATACCTACCCTACATGTGTTTCAATTCCGTTCGAAAGAAATTTTGACGTAACTTTTTTAGCTTAGCTAGTAATTAAACACAACAAACAAAATAAGATATTATGTGAAATTATTTATTATATGCGAAAGGCTTTTTCATTCGCATTTAGTGTAATAATAATTTTTAAATTGTGGTTTTGCTCATGTAATACATGAATAAAAATATATTTTCCTATATAACTTTAAATCCCGACTTATATGCCAAATTTTTATACTCGATCACTCATTTTTCCCAACAAGAGTTTAAACAGTACTGCTCTAAATATTCAAAAAATAACTAAAACATTCCATTTTAAGGAAGTAACACCACTCAAAACGCATTTCTACATTTATATTACTAAATTAACCAGTGGGAATATCCTGATGTTACAAAAACCATACCCCCCCTACAGTCCCATGACCTACCGCACACAATTGACTTACGTGTTACACATAGCAAGGAAATTAGGCCTAATCGTATTCACACGATATTTGTTAATTAATTTTTGAAAGGTCACAGTAATGAAGAAAGTTAATTTATAATCTGTTATTTTGAAAAATTAATAAACAAAAACATAAAAATGGCTTTGTTAAAAACATCAAAAATTCTCTATAAAAAGTTACTATTTATTTATTTATTAAGCTATTGCATAGCTTCTATCGCGGGACTTGAGCGCGGGGACCGAATCCAGAAATTCCGTAACGAAAAAACCTCACGCTCCCCACTCCGACGGCTTGTGTGCTGTGTTGTGGCTTGAAGGCATAGCATGCAATAGCTTTACCGCGGCAGTCCCCGAGTGCCACAACGTCTTTTTTATTTATTTATTTACATCACATAGAACACTACTACACTTACTATCATTACAGGATTCTAACCTAATTCGACTATTCCTTTAGGACAGTGCTAGTCGTCCGCTAAACGGATGAATAAAATAAATTAGTCGTCCGATTACCGGATGAATAAAATAATTTAATCGTCCGATAACATCTATTTATCTATATAGTTAGGTTATCGGGGTTTCTTTAGAGAACTGCCGCACGTATTATAGGTTTTTTGTGGGGGGAGGAGAGGGGGGAGGAGGGCACACGTAGGTATTTAAGCAGTAGGTATCTAACCTAACCTAACCTAACCTAACCTAACGGCTAACCTAACCTAAACTTGATTTTTTTTTGCGCGTCGACGGAGCCCCGCTTCGCGGGGCTCCTATTTCTGTGTAGTTTTTTTTTTAAGAAACCTAACCTAACCTAACCTAACGGCTAACCTAACCTAAACTTGATTTTTTTTTGCGCGTCGACGGAGCCCCGCTTCGCGGGGCTCCTATTTCTGTGTAGTTTTTTTTTAAGAAACCTAACGTAACCTAACCTAACGGCTAACCTAACCTAAACTTGATTTTTTTTTGCGCGTCGACGGAGCCCCGCTTCGCGGGGCTCCTATTTCTGTGTAGTTTTTTTTAAGAAACCTAACCTAACCTAACCTAACGGCTAACCTAACCTAAACTTGATTTTTTTTTGCGCGTCGACGGAGACCCGCTTCGCGGGGCTCCTATTTCTGTGTAGTTTTTTTTTTAAGAAACCTAACCTAACCTAACCTAAAGGCTAACCTAACCTAAACCTAACCTAACGAATTGAGGGCGAATATCTCGGCCATTTTTGATTTTAGAGAAAAGTTGTTCCTATAAAACATGCTTATATTAGCGTAATCTTTACGATAAAACAATAATAAATAGGTGTTATAATGACACCAACTCCATCAAAAATTTTCTAAGTCCTGCGCCTCCTTTGCTTTAGTCCAACCCAACTAGCTTTAGTGTTAAAAGGTTATCTAGTAATCCGAATAATCGGACGATTAAATTATTTTATTCATCCGGTAATCGGACGATTAAATTATTTTATTCATCCGGTAATCGGACGACTAATTTATTTTATTCATCCGTTTAGCGGACGACTAGACACTTCGATTCCTTTAACTATTGTTACGAAATAAGTTTCTTGCAATATTTTGATAACTTTATCTGAAGAAAATCTTTCATATACCATAGTAAATACTTTTCAAAAAACGTACTTGATGACACCAATAAGATTAATGAAATCTTAAATGTAGTAATGAGAGAGAAAAAAAAAATGCTTTATTTGTTCTTGTTAAGCGTTCGATTATCTTAATATATTATAAGAAATTACACGAGAGGCCGGGTTCAATATTAGTTTGAAATGTAATAAGAATGTACTGAGATTCTACACAGCTACGTATTTGATGTAGGTAGTTGATAACAAATCGCAGCTAGTCAACGACTATTAGCAAAGTGAAGGTAGTTGGGTCGAACGTCGCACAAACAACGTCCGAGCCCCTAGGCACGATTCGTACGAATGCGCCACGAGTCAAAGGAAAGCGGCAATTTATAGTATTCGACAGCTAAGCATGTTCTGACAGGTGACAGTGACAGCTATATTGACAACTATTCATCCACAAAAATATTAAATCAAAAGCTTTTATAATCAAAGATCAAAAGTTACGTCTAACAATATATAAATCTCGTGTCACAATGTTTGTCCTCAATGGACTCCTAAACCACTTAACCGATTATAATAAAATTCACACACCATGTGCAGTTCGATCCAACTTGAGAGATAGGATAGTTTTTATGAAAAAAAAAACGTAAACATGTAGGTACCACGGGCGAAGCCGGGGCGAACCGCTAGTTGTAGATGCAGAACTAATAACCACATGTAAAAATAGTTAATATGTTCAAGCAGTCAATTTGAATACAGTTCGTATGAATAAAGAAAAGGTTAAATTATCAATGTAGGTGGGACATAAGGACAGACTGTTAGTTGGGCTACTTTGTTTATATAGACTGTGGTCAAATCGGGAAATGGTTTTGTCATATATGGCAATGGATATTGAAGAAGTAGTAATAATAATATACTTTTTTATAGCAGATAATATACATACCTACTATAAACTATGTAAAGGAAGTGAATTTTTATCAATATTTTGGCTATATATTTATTATTTTTAAAGGTCTTTGTCGTTTGTAATTCGACCTTCTCAGTCGAGCAAATCTCAACAACATTCGTCTGTACGCATCACGATGAAACAAAGATTTGATAAATGTGCATTGCAATACGAGAACTTCATTTAAATACGCGAACAATAAAAAAACTTAGTAATAAATTGTTTGTTATTTTCGTTACATTTAAAGCAATTATTAACATTTTTAAACTGTCTGAGACAAGCTCTTCATATGTGTTTTTAAGGATATGTGCTATTAATATTTATTTCATTTATTCTTGCATAGTATTTCATAATAATAAAACATAATATGTTAGGTTCAGCTCATACGGGATTATTGATATGAATTTAAGCAATAACTTAACTACGTTATACTTATCAGACACACATTTTGTATATAATAGCAATAATAATTTATTCTTCCCTTAATTTTGCCCCTCATTTAATATTTACTGCCCGAAGCTTTGCCCTGAGTGCTCTTAGTATAAATTCAATTTTTGGTAAATTTTGTGTTTTTTACCTTTCCGTAATTCAAAATAAATACCTCCATACGTTGAAACATTAATTATAATCCTGTACAATAATCAAATGCATAATATTAATAGTTGTTTAACTGGTAACAACAGGCTTTTACAAATGTTACCAGCCTTGAACCTGTTTTAAAATCGTTTTAATAATTCATTTACTTTGCTCCAATTGCTTTTATAAATTGTTCATTCGCATTATCTTGTAGAGTTATTAGTGTTGATATATTTTAAACTTGAATTTGGATTACTTATGCGTGAATGAAGATTAATTTGTGAAATGTACGTCATTGTCTACGTGAATTGATTGGTAATTATTTGTACTAATAATACAGCTGAATGTTAATTAGCTGTTTGCTTGTTAAAAACTTTTCAGGAAACACTGGTCTGACTTGAAAAAGTATTTCACTTTTAGATAGTCCATTTATCGAAGAAGGCTATCGTCAAGCTAAGACCAATAGGAGCAGCCGGTAAACCCGCGAGGCACAGCTAGTTAAGTTCATCCTAAGCATAATCTTAGAAAGAATTCTAAGCAGTAATATGAGCTATAGTGAATTTTGAACCTTGGAATATGGCTATTATTTGAACTAGTGAATATTGCTCTACAATAATACATAATAATACATTGGTTATGTCTTTTTAATTACATTACATTTACATTTATATCTTTTATAACCTTTGCCTCTTACTGTTCAATATATTAGTCTAACCTACTAAAGTATTAACGATTATTACATAGTTTAACTATCAATTGTAAAGCAGGTCTAATACTATAAAATACCTGTATAAATATAATAACATAATTGAATTCCAACAGTTATTACCTAGCAAATACATTGAATTATTTCCATATTTTATATTACGGTGCATTTACATCAAACGAACGTAGAGCTAGAGCTAGAGCAAGAGCATTTCTTTGTGATCTTTTAGAGTAATCTAAAACTCGTATTCAGTGTTGTTCAGTATTAGAACATTGCATAGAATGGTTTCGAACACACTAAGAACAACGAAAACTCGTATTCAGTGTTGTTCAGTATTAGAACATTGCATAGAATGGTTTCGAACACACTAAGAACAACGAAAGAATGCTCTACGCCTGTTTACACTAAAAGAATTTGACATAGTGGGGTTAGAATGAGCATTCGCTCGTTTGATCTAAATGCACCCATTTTAAAATGGCACCATTAACAAAGTAAATAAGTTTTATTATACAGTTTTTTTGTGCCAAAAATCGAGTAGACTTGCGAAATATGTGACTTCAGTTACAAAACTGTAGGCCAGGGTCGGTATGTTTTCATTTTCGAAGGTTCTGGATTGAATTAATACTGTACTTAAAGTACATAATGATTTACTCGTGGCTTTATATAAAAAAGGAAATACAAGTTTATTATCTTTTACATTGATGAATAAATGAATGAGAAGAAGCGCTAATTGAAGTCCGTTGTCATTTTTGGAACGGTTAAAATGCTACATAAATAAAATTTAATCTCAAAACACATAAAATAGACAGAATAGTATCATACATATTATTTAAAGAAATGGGAAAAATGGCAGCGTCTCCGTCGTTGCTGTAAAAAACTACTCGCACAGGGTTTGATTTCAGACACAGTAAAATTTACTAATAATATTGATTTATTTTATGACTATTATTTAAATCAACTCAAAATCAACGCCAAAATTAGATTCGCTTGAGAATTAATAAAAAACATCCCAAAGCGAGTAAGTACCTAGGTATATGTTTTGTACGTAGTACTGTACGAAAAATCGCAGTAAATTACAACGTTGACTTTTTTATAATGATGACAAACATCAACAATAAATACCTTGTTTATTCAGTACTTAACATTATTTGAAGTTATATCATCAATGTTTTTACAATTTAAACATAATGAAAGACAATATTTAAGTTCTTTAGTCATACTTCTTCATCACGATTTCGTGTCGAACCCCGCCCGGGAATTGAGAAATGCCTTTAAAGGTTTTTAAGATGGTTTAACAATTGTTCACGTAACAAGTTACGGGCTATGTTAGAGCGGAAGTTTCCCTTTTGATAAGTATTTTTTTATTGTCTGGTTAATGCTGACTGATGGTGTAATAAGTATTTGTTTACGTTGGCAGTAGCATCTTTCTTAAAAAAATGTGTGTTTATGTATTGTTTTAACTCTATATAGATACGTAATAGTACCAAACATTCTTAGATATACATGTTTCTACGAAGCTAAAAGTATATTTACTCTATTTATACGTAATTATTTTTTTCCTAGTATTATTTATTAATGTGTTTATAGTTACTATTGTTATGTGTAGGAACCTATATGTATTTATATATGGTTAATTATATTGTTATAAGTACCTACAATATTTCTCGCTTTCTATTGTATCAAATCAAGCCTTACTAAAGGCAAATAGCAGCCACTTTCGACTTTTTGGCCCCCGGGCAAACATACACTCACTTTCTCTTATTTATCATTACGTAGGTATATTGCTAGACATTTTAAGATGTGATTGTGATATTTTACGCAATTAATTAATAGTCAAAATTAAAGACTTTTTATAAATTAGTAATTATTTAACCCGACTTCAGTATTTATACTAACATCGTTTAGCCTGCAATATAAAGCTCAAGAGTTTATTTGTTTGTTTGTCACGCTAAGACCAACAGGAGCGGAGCGTTATGAATAAATCGCATTTAAAATCCGTTTTAATGTATTTTGTTTCTAAATGTATATCTCAACGCGTAAATTCAGACACCAGAAAATACCTGGATCTTTATCAATAAAAACTAATCAGTCACCAATTTATCTAATAATTTTTACTCGATACTCGGAATCTGAATAACAATGTTCAAAACTTAATATTAATATTTTTTTCAATAACCTACAAGTACATATTTTCAAGAATTTCATCAGTTTATTTTCATAAAAAACTTATTAATATTTTTTTCAATAATAATGACCTACAAGTATTTTCAAGAATTTCATCAGTTTATTTTCATAAAAAACTTATTAATATTTTTTTCAATAATAATGACCTACAAGTATTTTCAAGAATTTCATCAGTTTATTTTCATAAATAAGTTTAACTATTGTATAATTACAGTTATATCATTAATAGCCAATACAAACATACTTTCTCACGAATGAAACAAAATTCAATTAAACTTTAAATGTTTCTCACAAATTACGATGAAAGTAAGCTTAAAATTGCTCTTTGTTAAATTTCAATTGCGTTTTCACATGTTGTTTAGAACTTGACGATTTGATGAAAACAATTTTTGTACAGATTAATTTGAGAGATATAAATAACTACTGGATACAGAGCCTACTTATATACTTCTTGGTAAAAAATAAGATGTTATAGCTATAGTTTAGCTATGTCATTAAGCTTCCGTAGTACTATTTTTGATTTACAAACCACATAAACTATCTCTAAAGGAATATGAGAAGAATAACAGATGTAATAACATGAAATTCGTCTCCAAAAAATGTGATAATTTATCTATTGTTTGATCAACAATACACAAGAAACATATAAAATTCGGTTTTTAATCAACCTCCTCAAATACAACGAAAGCTAAAAAACATATTTACGCTTTTATACAAACGAGTTAACTTTATAATAATGAAAAGTGAAAAACATAAACAAAGAAAAATGGTTGCCTGTAAAGTCGGTTTTACGGGCGAAGATTTTACGTGACAACGTCTTTTTCTCGGTAGAATGTTTATGCGCTGCGCGCGCGGCAGACCGCGGGCCTCTCTCTCGTTCGGTGACTCATCGTAACGTTACCGAGCGTTACACTTTTTCATAAGTGACTCCCAGCCGCAACCTAATTTAAGACGTTGTCACGTCAAAAGTTATCTCAAAACAAACAGCTGATTATTACTTGCATAGCGTGATAACATCGCAGTTACACGCTCCACAGTGCGCGTGAATACTGTCGATAAGATGATGGATTGAGATTTATTCATTCATTCATTCATTGGTACACATTCATTCATAGTTTGAGTGTATGTATATTTCCTTGTAAATAGTTTTTGGAAGCTTTAGATGGTTATGTGTGAACTTTGGACCTATGTCACGGATATATGTAGATGTTTTACGTATATTTAAAGTTTAAATAAATAAAATATGATCGCTGATAGATCAATTATTATTATAATTGGAAAATAGTAATATGGTTATTACGTGTATATTATTACGTCTCGTGCTCAATTATTAAAAAATACTGAACCGACTTGCCTTTGCTTGCAATTTGGCATGATAAATGTGGTTGAAGTATGTTTATTTTATTCCTTAAACATTTCTTTTTTGATAATTAATGTAGAGACAACAAACTTATAAAAAATGTAGAAAATACAGAACTATTAGTGTATTTCCATGTCCCCTAGTGGGGTAAGGGGCATTATACATCTGTTTCACTGATCGATTTTCTTTTTTAGGGACAAGTAGGTGATCAGCCTTCTGTGTCCTACCAGACCGAGACATTTTTTTTTCTTCGTCTCCACCGGGAATCGAACCCAGTAGGTATCCCTCGGTGCTACGCTCACGCGTCAACCACTGTACCAAGGAGGCGGTCAAAGTCAGAGTACTATTACAACTATTAAAACATAATCTAATCTCTACATTTGAACACCTCTTTATATCAATAAAACACACATTACAATACTGATTGCTTTCAACTGCAATTATCTACGAACACACTGTAACAGTATAGCAAATAATTGATAAATATTGAACGTTATTACGTTATTTTAGAACTATAAGAGGAAGGGAAGTGTATCGGAAACGCATCGCATGCACCACGGTGCGTAATATTTATTACACCACTAATGTTTTTTAGCTCAATGTTATTGCGTTCGAATAGCTATGGGAATTATGTTTGCGAAAAAATGTATAAAAACTTCTTATTGGTAATTTAATTAGTGCATATGTTGTAAAGTGTGGTAGACAGATGTTTTCTGTATGTTAAAATGGTATTTTTATGGGGTTAAAATGTGAAAGTGGCATAAAGATCTTGATAAGTATAAGACAAGTTTTTGTAGACCGTGTTAAGACTGGCCGTTTTAAGAGACTACGGGGGTTTAATGAAATTTGGTATAAAGAACTTGATAAACAAGATGATATGTAGATGTGAGAGATTAACCATATTTGAATATCTGTAAAATAAATTAATATTTGTATTTGAACCGTGATTTCCTTATACTGTTACCTGGAACAAGTTTTATTTTCCTATTAAAAAGTAACAACCATGTCAATGATCTTGTCTCTCTTGTCTTGAAAATCGGTTTAGCTGTTTTATAGTGTGAACAAAACATGAAAAAGTTTATACATTTGTTGTGTTAAGAATGTTATTTATCTCTCAGTACTTTTTCGTATAACAAATTGGAATTTTATGTTAATCTGTCTTCCTTTTTGATATATCAAGCAGGAAGATGTTGTATACCTTTTATGGGTAATTATTATCGACTCATAAATTATTGAATCTCATTTTTTTTTTTTTTTACAGGTAATATTCGCGAACATTCTGTGGATTTGGGTGTGTATTGAATATAGCTTGTCGCCTGGGTTTGCTCGCATATGCTTCACTTTTTCTCATAAATATAGCTCTTGCCTTTACATAGAGATTATTTAGATTTATGTACATAAGGATTGATTGTGAAAGTGGTCAAACTTTAATATCAAAAATTCTTCCAGATATCAAAGTTTAGCCAAAGAAACAAACAGACTGACAGATATTTACATTTATATAACTATCTTTACAAATAGAGCGAATTCCTTATTAATTTAAAATAACGTAACAATTCGCATGAATATTGAAACTATAAAAATAAGTCAAAATAAAATACCGAACCACAACCATATTAAACTTTCAACTAAAAAAAATCAAGCATAATTTTAAATCATTAAAGTCATTCAAGTTTTAACAACATCGAGTTTTATTAAAATTAATAACCACCTTAAATTGGTACATGTATTTTTCACTAAGGAATAAATTAATCTTGCTTGTAACCTTGTAAGGCCAGGTTTCGCAGCCTTGGTATTTATTATAGACCCTTCTGAGACATGATTGGCGGATTTTCATTGATCCTAGGAATTGATTATTTATTATTTATTAGTAACTTATATCCTGATAATATGTCGCTTATTTTATTCTGTATAAATGTAGCTGTATAACGGTGAAAGAATTTTGAAAATCGGTCCAGTAGTTTTTGAGATAAATCGCATGAAAGATATCAAAACTTTCGACTATATAATATTTATTTAGGTTAAACAATATTGTTACATTATTAGCATTATTTTCCCATAAAATGCTATTTTTCATTTTGAAAAGTGTTTTCTTAGCACTTAAATAAAATGGTATTGTCCTACTAATATTATAAATGCGAAAGTTTGTGAGGATGTATGTATGTGTATGTATGTTTGTTACTCTTTCACGCAAATTACTACTCAACAAATTGCAATGAAATTTAGCACACATATAGAGGGTAACTTGGATTAACACATAGGATAGGTTTTATTTCGGAAATCCCACGGGAACGGGAACTATGCGGGTTTTTCTTTGAAAACGCGGGCGAAGCCGCGGGCAGAAAGTTAGTAGTTTTATATGCGCGTGCGCAAGTAACACACCACATGTTACAGCGATGCGTAACTAATTGAGTTACAGTGTTTCCGTGTTAACGTCGCACAAACAAAAAAACCGTCGGTATTTATCACCTTTTATTGCAAGTGATATAAAATAATTGCATTGATAAATTATATTTTTGTGTTTTGAGTATAATATGTTTTGAAATGTATGACATATTTATCGTTTCAAATAAATAAATTACTTCGTCGCTTGAAGTTTTATAAATTGTGATTTTTTATTGTTTTTATTATTTTCTTTAATGACAAAATACGATCATATTCTGTAATCTTCATATTCATTTGTATTGATACTTGAAAGATGTCCTGAGTTTAATTTTAGGTGGAGACTAAGAAAAAATATTTATACGTCTAAATTATTTTATACTATCAATATATTACATAATATAATGAGTTTGTAAGCTTTTGCATTGAGGTATCTATTCTACAGATTAAGTTTTTTCAATAACTTTCTACGAGATACAGTTAAAAGGAAGATAATATATTCATTATTAAACAATTAAATTCCTAAACCAAACATATCTGTTCGTTAGCAGCGGTAGTAAGTTTTTTGATTTAATATATTCAATTGTCAATCAATCAGATACCATGAGAATTAAAATAAAAAAAAAAAACGTACATTGTACAATTGAGTTGAAAGTTTCTTTGGATAATTAATTATTGTACTAGCAGGAAACCATGCGATGCCTTGAAGTATCAATAAATGTGTTTTTTATGTTAAAACTAGCAAACCGGGCGAACTCCGTTTCGCCACCAGAGACACCTTTTCTTTGCTATAAACCTCACAGAGCCCGAGACCTTTCCAACGAATGCAAAACCGTGGAAATCGGTTCGTGCGTTCTGGAGTTATAGCGTCAGGAAGGAAAACCCGACTTATTTTTATATAGTAGAAAATAAAGCTCTAGAGTGTGTTTCTTTGTCTGTTTTTTTGTTTGAACATGCTAAACTTAGGTACTACTGGACCGATTTAAATAATAATTTCATCGTTGGATAATAAATAAGATCCCTGAGGCTATATTATATGCACCACGGACGAAACAGGATATAAAATCGACTTTGTAAAGATATTGTAATATTAAACTTATTTTGTTTACGTTTTTAATTTGGGTCTTAATTATTTATTTTGTAGAAAGGAAATAACAAGTATGATACCTGATTGATTTTTTAACTAATAATAGAAAAACTTATAAAAAATGACAACCTGCATACCTTGATCTCTACAAAATATCTCAACTATGTCTTTTATTACACCGATCATTGAAATGGCATGATCATCACATGACACGTTGTCATGACAACGGTATTGCAATTGCCAATACCTTAGTTCTTCCACATTCCAATACTAATAGAAGAGATGAAATGATTGCTATGTAAGGGTCTGGTTATAGAGTTATAGCGACAGCTTAACGTAAGCGATAATAATAAGATAGTAAATCTATGTATTAGTATTTTAATTTTCGTAAGATTTTACGTTTTAGTGAAAACACAACAAAAAGTTTGCTTTTCTAAATTTGGTAAGAGTATTCAGATTCTACATCATAGTATAACTGTTAAATATACAGTTACTACACTGAAGCTAAATAATTTGTACGTACTTAACCGAAATAATTTTAGTTTTTATCGCCTTACTAACTTATTATACCGTTGTGTGTTTTAATATACGGACCTTATACGGACATTCACATTAACATTTCATATACTAAAATAATCTAGATTAAAATATATATGCTCTAAATGTATATGATAACTATAGAACATTTTACTAAAATAATACACAAAGAAATATGTTCTAAATAATGTCTTTATTCGCTTCGGCGCGTCGCTCATCGCGTCGCGCAATGCTCTTAGATACTTGGTCATCAAGTGATCATCTTTGTTTGAAAGGCATTCGGAAATAAATCGGAACACCTGGCTTCATAACTTGTGTTATGTCAATCGATTATTAGATCTTTCCTATAATATTTGTAGTATATAATCCACGTAAAACTAAATACATTATACAGAGGTTAAATTATGTTAAAAAGTTTATGTGGTACAGTTATAAATTATAATAATCATAGTTGAGCTTAATGTAAGCTTGTTAACCGAAACATTTATTTCTAAACGACTCAATATTCAAGGGAAAAATAAATATTATATACTAGAGCTAGAGAGCTTTTAAGCCTACGCTCTACTTATTAAAAAATATATATTTTATGTATTGAATTTTATAAAAAACAAAATTGAAAGTTCAACACTTCAACCTTACAAAAGATTGCAAAAACAATGCCGTGCGAGTGCCTATTACATACTGTCTGATTTATTTATTAGAATAGATAACATCGTGGTCAACACGAGACGGTAACGGTATGTATGTATATAACGTAATAGCGGTATGATGGTTACGTCACGTGAATTGCAGATTTGAGCAATTTGGTATACTTTTTACATTTGGACAGATTTTTAGACTGTGTTTTGAATTAGGGTAAATATGGTTTAATGTTTTGGTTGAATCTTGTGACTTGTCTGTTTTGAAAGGTTTGGGAAATGTCTCTGATGAATATGTGTGATGATTTTATGCGTTATTGGGTAATAGAAATAAAATACTTAATTTTGTTTTGTAGATGGGGTTTGAAGAAGGACATTTGGTACATTATGTTGTGAAATTAATGCTAAAATTGTGTGAAAAGGTTGGATGTCTTCATTAGGAACTAAATGCTAATGTTATTAATTATTAAATATACACTATTTAGTTTACAATATGCATTCTTATAAACTGCAAATTAACTTTTATTAGAATTCTTATGCCAAGCCTTAGCCTATGTTTATTGCGTAATAGTATAAGAATTTTATTTATTTACATGTATTGGCTAGTTAATTTATGTTTAATGCCGTGTTTTATGTAAATAAATATTAGTTTAAGGCTAGGCTATTAAAATAGCTTTTGAAAAGACTATGGTATCCGTATGAAGTAATTTTTGTACCTAAAATATACCTACAGAAAGTTTTTTTTAATTTATCGATGCATGAAGTAAATTGTCCCCTCTTGTAGGTCATTCTTTTAATAAAATATAAAACAGAAAGTGATAAAAAAGGTTGACAAAATGCAAAGCTATTGTTAGCTTGTGTTTCAAAATGTTGTCTTAAAATAAATCTGATTGATTAAAACAAAAAGTGGAAAAACCAGGAAAAACACAGATCATTTTATTATTCAAAGTTTTAGAAAAACTTTGGTATGTCGTAGTATTAATATTTATGTAGGTGTTAAATAATATAGCACGAGCTGAAGCAGGAAATTAATACCAGTTTCTTGTGTAGAAAGTAAGGTTCTTTCGAGGTCATTTATTGCTATGCCGATATTTATATCGGGAACGTGAAATTTTTATTAATTTTTCGAAATGCTGACCGGGTTTTAGCACGTTTGTTGGCGAGGAAAATGACTTAGAAGAAAATACAAAGCTTGACTAATAAGTCTGTGTCTATTTTCGAAAATAGTTATTTAATCAGTAGCTTTGCGCCCGCGGCTTCGTTTGCGTGAAAAGGAAATTCCCATGGGAATGAGTTGTTCGTCCTTATTAATCTTATAATCTTTACACTCAAAACCATAAATCATGAAAAAGCTCCGTTGCGGTGTGAAAGAAAGACAAACTAACACATTTGCATTCCTAATATTAGTCAATATAAAGAGACTAATTGCATTTAAGATATAATATACACATTTACACATGTACACATGTACACATTTAATTACCTTCTAGAGAAAATACAAATTTATTGTCGAAAGTCGAAGACAGACAAAACTATGGACAAAACAAACATGATGTAGCTCTATGACAATTTTAACAATGACTAAGTAAATAGCATTTTTCCTGCGATTATGTACTTTTTACAATTTTAAGGACATACACAATAGCGAATATTTTTTATATTTCTTTCAGTGTTTATTTATTTATCGGTTTCAGTTTGTATGCTACATGTTGATTTAAAATAAAGGTTATATAAATATTATTATTAATTAAACATACTTTTGTTTACTTATTTCATAAACTCAAACAACAATGTATGGAATAAATTATAATCTGATATTTACGTAGAATTTGAAAATCTATTGGCCATTTTGATTTATAATATCCAAGTACTAGGAAAACATAATTTACTTGAAGTTTCATCCGCTGATAAATTATTGTTTTCTTAATGTGAAGGTAACACCGTGTTTTAATACCAACATAGTATAAAATAACAATTTAATAGTATTTTTAACACTATTTAATTTATTTTAAGACAGGATTTAATATTAATAAATACACACTTTTAATTGGCAAAAATACAAAATTTTAATACTGCCAATTTAAAAAACATGCTCAATTAATGTCCCTTGCTTCTTATAAAGGTACAGAAAATAAAAAATTCCGCAAACATTTCTGGTTTTTAATTATATCGTTTTGAATTTTTAATCTGTGATTACACATTAAAATATTTTCAATTGGAACCATATTGGAACACATTATTTTTATACGGTAATTAGTAATTAACTATGTGCATAAAAACGTGGGTAAAATAATATTAAACGTGTATCTAACACACTTTTGACTTTAATAATTACCGTAGCTCGATGTGGTTGACATTTAAAAAGGTTATCTCTAATGTTTGTTATGTTAATTGTAATGAAATAAACATCTATTGAGTTTTTCTAAATTCATTCTTAGCTATTTCTATTATTGAATCCTATCTCTATCCTTTTGAAGCTTTTAGAAATGACATAATATCATTTGTACCTCTCTTTTAACTATGTTTGTACTAAAAAAAAACTTTCTATCATATGTTTAACAACTAAGTATTACGGGCTAGTTGCGATGTATAAAAATAAATAACCAATCCATCAAAACCTATTCGAACCGTTTAATTATTTCGTCTGTAAACAATAAAACAGTTATCTACAGACTATCAAAATCGAAAGTAAGTGAGACGTGTGAAGAGGACAGCACGATCGCAAAGGGGGTCAAGTGAAAAGCGCGCGAAACAGGTTCTAAATTTAAATTCGGGCGCGAATACAGGTTGTTTTCTCTCGTCACGTGTCTACAGATAACAATAAAAATGTCTCTTTATAAAAAAAAAATGCTGGCTTGATATAAAAAAAGTTAAGGTTAGGTTAGGTCATGACGTTTTTTTTTCTTTTTTGCTAATGAAGCGGCTAATGTTTTAATTTCTTTGGTCTTGAGTATTAATTCTTCTTAAATAGTATGAAGTAGTAGTGTTTAAAGTATGTAGTATTTTGGAAGAAAAATCAGTTTTTAATCCTAAATCATTGTATAATTGTTATATCACCTTTACTTTATAAGAAGTTAATGATTGTATTTCAGTAATGTAGGTCAAGATCTGGTAATATCTGCGGTAAATCGGTAACCTTTTATATTATTAAATACGAGTCCAGCTTTATACTTAATGGTTTCATTATAAACTTAATGTAAATAATTTACTTAAAACAATTTTACAACAGACAGGTTTTAGTGATAATGTGAAATGTGAATTAAATATATTATAAAGTATTTTATGTTTTTCTGACATTTTTAATACGTTCCTAATACATGTTAGTTTCTGAATTATAAACATATTTTTAGAAATTGTAGTAATATTACCAATCTACATATTTTACTAATAAATATATTAAGTAACCAATTAACCATTAATCAATCAACCACGATCCGGTTAAAATTATGTAAATAATTCTTTCACCATGACGCCAATGACCTTTGATGAAAGTGTCCTAAAATAATGATTCTATAATCGATGGTCCGTACTTGACATTCGTCACCTGTTCTACAAAAGCATCAATGAAATCGCAACCTTATAACAAAAGTATAAAGTTCAAATTCCATTGCGAATTTCCATGGCTCTATATTATCAAAGGATACACAATTTAGCATTTTATCGCGATACAATAAAGTGCATTTTCCAAAATCAATCGCTTAGTTCTCTGAAGAATTTCGTTTCGATCTGTTTTACCTAATTTAAATTTCGAACGCATTTTGCGAATGTGATTCGATTCTGAATATAGAACTTTCTTCACAAAATGACAAAATGTCGAATATCACGTCTCGCTTTCAAATAATTGAGAAAAAGTTTGTATATATTATATTAAACTATTTGGAAAGTAAAATTTAATATGTAGCTCGTAAAATATGATAATTTTGTTCACACATATTATTTAAGATGCTCATTGACTCTACGAACAATAGTACTACGTTTACATTTGTAAGTCATTTTAAAATATGTAATTAGCACCACGCCTTAAATCTTGGTAAACTAAAGCAAATTGATTTGTTAAGATTCGTTCCATATAAGCATTGTTTACACGGTCAAATATTTTAAGTATACAAAATTACTACAGCTTATATAAAAACTTTTCATCTATATTTAAGTTTAAAGGTTGATCCTCCTTGGCTATCTATCTATACTAATATTATAAAGCTGAAGAGTTTGTTTGTTTCGTTGAACGCACTAATCTTAGGAACTACGGTTCCGATTTGAAAAGTTATTTCATTGTTAGATAGCCCATTTATCGAGGAAGGCTTATAAGTTAGGCGTAAATTACTAAGGCAAATAAAGCAAAACCAGGGACCACATAGAATGTATTATAAAAGCAAAATAATGCGATGTAGTTTGTTACACTTTTACAAAAAAAGCTCATCGGATCTGTATGAAATCTGGTACAAAGATAGATTCATTATAGTCTTGATTAGCCCATTTATTTTTTATGCGAGTGACGCTGCATGTTCAAGCTAGTGTACACAATAGTATGAAAAAAGTTTCTATGAATCTGAACCTAACAATATGTTAACCAATTTACAATATCATATTACACTATGTGCAAACATAATAATTGTATATCAATTATCACTTTAATCGTGTGAAAAAATTTAGGAATTCTTTACTTTCACCAGTTCTCACTTTCTTTGCTTCAAATTATTTCATTGTTATCTTTTTTCTGTTTATAGTGAAAGTAAGATACAATATTTATTTATTCATAGATAAATTATTGTTGTGAAGGGAAATGGTAAAAATGTGTATGTACCTAAAAGAAGCGTGGGTTGAAATTATGAATCTATACTAATATGTATTATAAAGCTGAAGAGTTTGTTTGTTTGTTTGTACGCGATAATCTCAGGAACTAATTTTCCGATTTGATAAATTCTTTCATTGTTAGATAGCCCATTTATCGAGGAAGGCTATAGGCTATAATATATCATCACGCTAAGACCAACAGGAGCGGAGTCACGCGGGTGAAACCGCGGGGCGCAGCTAGTTTTATATACAGGGTGGAAGGTTAAGATGGGGCATGAAGGGCAGGTACCTTAACCGTTGTAGCTACATGAAAACGTTCTTAGGAGACTATCCTTAAATTCTTGAGAAATTTTAATCTGCATTCACAGATTTTTGAAAAAATGTACGGTCAGCAAGGAAATCGGCAGTTTTCAAAAAAAATTTTTTTGATGCCAATCGATCCAGTTTCTCATGGGGATCAAAACACTCTAAAAGACCAACTGAGGTATGAGTACTAGAAAAGTCAGAAATCGCGAAAAACTATTTTCATTAATGAACAAGTAAAAAGACAAAGGCACAGCAGCATAACATGCCAGCGACGCGGGGCGTGAGCGGGCGGTGGCTGGCAGCTCGTGCACGAGATGAAAAATTATTTAAATTTGAATATCGAATGAACACGTCACATTTTTATGGCTTATGTAAACAATAACACATAGAAAACAAAAGTTACCAAAAGTCACTCTGTCTTCACTAAAAATGTCCTTAAATAATTTGGAACGTTTAGATCTGTTAGAGGCTTACTTTTTAAATAATAAAAACCCAACAGTTGCATTCGAATGGTACAGGAATAAATACCCAATGCGACATGTACCGACGCGAAAGGTAATTGCGAATCTTGTAAAAAATCTAGCAGAAAGTGGCTCATTTAAGAAAAGCTTGACACGTCCGCGTCGTTCACGCGTATTGAATGAGAATACGGTGATAGCAATTTTAGCACTTGTGGAAGCATATCCCGAAATTTCTTCAAGACAAGTTGCCGTCGAAGTTGGTTGTTCGCACTGGATAGTTTTAAAAACATGGAAGAAATACGGCTACAAATGCTACCGCCATGGGCGATTAGTCCAAGCATTGCAATCTGGGGACTATGCACGCAGAGTTGCATTTTGCAGATGGTTACGGGGCAAATTTAGTAGAGATAATGATTTTATGAATAACATTTTATGGACGGATGAATCCAATTTCTCAAATAACGGTATGTACAACCGAAGAAACCATCATTACTGGTCCACTGAAAATCCCCTGAGATTCCGGGAAACACATAACCAAATCCGATTCTCATTTAATTGTTGGTGTGGTGTAAGGTCCAATCAAGTGGTATTAGTACAGATTTACGAAGACACCCTGAACTCCGAAATCTACAACAACACCATTTTGAAAAATCTTGAGGATGTTTTAGACGATTTACCATTGTCAGAATTGCGAAAAATTTATTTTCAGCAAAATGGTGCTCCACCTCACAACAGTCGTCAAACGCGCTCATACCTAAATGAACAATTTGGGGCACAATGGATTGGCACACATGGTCCCATAGAGTGGCCGCCCCGTAGCCCCGACTTGACACCTCTAGATTTTTTCATCTGGGGTTATGTAAAGAATGAAATTTATAAAAGATCATACAACAATGCTCAAGAACTAAAAGATTCACTTTCTGCAATACTTTACGGAATTCACCCAAATAAGTTGTCGGCTGCTACGCGCTCAGTAGTAAAACGAACAAACCTATGTTTACGTCAAAACGGTGACCACTTTGAGCATCTCATATCATAAGTTTTATGTAAATTATTTCAGAAATTCTGGAATTATCACCACTTTAAATGTTGTTTTTTGTTATTATTTTGTTATTTTTTATTTTCTTTGACAACCGTTTAATTAAATTAATGTTTATTCTTATTATCAGTATGTGTTTTAATAATCAGAAACAAAAAATATTGAAGCCTGAAAATCTCTTTGGAGTTTTCTATTAGCGCATCTTTTGTTGAATCACTTATTTTCTTAGTGAATGTGTGGAAATAGTTTTTCGCGATTTCTGACTTTTCTAGTACTCATACCTCAGTTGGTCTTTTAGAGTGTTTTGATCCCCATGAGAAACTGAATCGATTGGCATCAAAAAAATTTTTTTTGAAAACTGCCGATTTCCTTGCTGACCGTACATTTTTTCAAAAATCTGTGAATGCAGATTAAAATTTCTCAAGAATTTAAGGATAGTCTCCTAAGAACGTTTTCATGTAGCTACAACGGTTAAGGTACCTGCCCTTCATGCCCCATCTTAACCTTCCACCCTGTATATGAGAAGTGATACATACCTACTACAAACATTTTACTACACTTTCAGATTATATAGGTAATATTAGTTTTTCTATATGCACCTTGCTTGCGTGACACACAAACGCATTTTGATCTCCTATTTTGCTCGCTTTTTTGTTCGTGACAAAAATAAGCTTTTCTAAAGGTTCAGTTTATCTTATATTTCATCAAAATAAGTTCAGTCGTTGAAACATAAAAGCATTATAGACAGAGGGAATAATGTATTTAGGTACATAATATATTCCTTATACACAACAACTTATTTAAACTTAACATAATCATATTTCTTCATGAATCATCACTACATCACTACATAGTATAAAACAAAGTCGCTTTCTCTGTCCCTATGTCCCTTTGTATGCTTAAATCTTTAAAACTACGCCACGGATTTTGATGCGGTTTTTTTATAGATAGATTGTTTCAAGAGGAAGGTTTTATGTATATAATTTATTACGTTTTAGACAAAGCGGGCGAAGCCGCGGGCGGTAAGCTAGTACTACTTATTTTCTACAACATTATTGAGCCATATTTTTTCACACAACAATTGAAACTTAACACCAGTATATGAAACAGTATTATATGCAAACGAACATAAGTGGGCTTCCCTACTTCCCATGCAATTATACTGTGGGACTATATTTAGTATTTACTTCTTTATTACTCTGTGGAATGAAATTAATAGAAAAGAGAATATTTAATATTATATAAAATATCATCCTACTATCCTATTAATATTATACATATGAAAGTTTGTATGTTTGTTTTTTTGTTACGTACTCCTTCACGAAAAAACTGCTGAACCGATTTTCATTAAATTTGACACGGAGGTTAACTTGGATTAACATATAGGATAGTTTTTTATCTCGGAAATCCCACAGAAATGGGAATGCGTGTAAAGTCGCGGGCGGGAAGCTATTATTTAAATATCTTTGACTAATTGGGCTAAAATCTGATTTTATATGAAGTAAGTTAGGAAAGTAAATAAATTACTTACACTGCACTTAGGTTACATAAAGTTATTAATTGATAAAACTGAAAATGAATTATAATTTAATTATTTACAGATGTCCTTTATTAAAATAAATAATAGAAATATACGTACCTCAACTTAACTGAACCTAGTACTTTTGCTGTAGTGCTAACTTAGAGTTCACTTGTAACCGTACCCGCTCTACATCATGCAATAATTTTATCAAATCTGACGTAATCGTTTCGAAACCTATAGTAACGTAATTTGAGAACTATCACTTTTTTGAAGTACTTTTGATTTAAATATTTTTGACTGGTTTCACGGCTTATGTATGTTCAAATTATCTTATCTGTCAGTTTTAATGACAAAAATGTATGAATATAAACACAAAGTGTTAAATTACCTATCAGATAAAGTATCAGAAACTAATATTGAAATTTGTACTATAATAAACTAGAGAAAGTGTAAGTTCGTTTATCTCTCTCTCCTAATTATTATTAATATTTTAATCCTTAACAGAGATGGAATTTTTATTCGGTATTTCAGATCATTTAATTGTATGATTAACATGATTTATTTAAAAAAATAAGCTGTTGACTAATAGTGAGAAAAAAGTTTCGTCAAAATCGGATAAGCCATTTAGACGTTAGAGCAAACGCACGTTTTGATTATGTATGAGCCTATGAAACACGTATGATAATTAAAGTTTAGTTTTAAGTATGAAAATATTTAAATTTATTAATTATTTTTTTGCTCCATCACTTATTCATCTACATTTAAATGCAAATTTGTAAAATGAATAAATCCATATAATTTTTTTTAAACAATACGTGATTGGTGTATTATTTATATTTTTTTGTAAATAGATGACCTAACGTCCTGATGAGTCATTTTTGATATGAGATAAAGACCTGGTCATCCTTGACCATCTAATTTATAATCAGGATGTTCAAAAACCGTTTATAATTAATATTATACTATTTAGTCACCCGGCTTCGCACGCTGTCCTTACAATAGTACCACAAAATGGTTGTCTATACCTATTTGAGTTTTACGGCGACTAATTTACAAATATATGCTGAATATATAATAGAAAAGATTTGTCTCGTATTTTTGTATGTTGATTTTAAAATCTTTTGGTCAGGAACAACAGGACTCTACATTATTATCGAGAGAAAAGGTCTACGATTAACTTTATTTTTATCATAGGTTCAATTTGGGCAGAGTTGGGAAATGCGGCTAGTATAAGTCGGTTAAAATCTTTACAACGCAATAAATGTATTCAGAATCGAATTTTATAGTATCTATAAAGATATTCATTGATGAATCATGACGAATTACATTATTATTTACGTCTTACTTTAAAAATAAAATGCTTTAATTAGGGTTTGAGAATTAGCGGACATTCTCTTGTAATGAGTTGTAATGTAAAACATTTCAAAATCGGTTCAGTAAATTGTGTAAACATACCGGTTATCAGGCTTTCTAAGTGATCGGGCGACCTTGCCCCGTTTGTCATCTTAGATAAGCCTTGTGTATTGTTTCAATTGTATTATTTAATTTAATTATATAGATAATTACTAATTATGTATAAGGCGTACTGAAAGAATGTTAAGCAAGTTATTAGACAAGTTAATTGTGTTGAAAGAGAACAATTTTTTGATTAAGAATAGTTATCTGTTATAATATGTTATAGCTGCTTACTTTCTCATGTAAAGGTACTTACTACATAGTAAAGGACATTTAAAAAGGGGAATTTACTAAAATATAGAGGGAATTAATAAAAGATTTTGGAACAAAAAGTTCCAATTGACAATTCTTAGATCGGAAATTCATTTCCGTTAGTGCGTAGATTTATTTTAGAATGAGTTTTGATATACTATTTATAAACAAAAGAATATTTTTACATAAATTCAAAGTAATTAAAAACATATTCGTATGCATCTTCAAACATAATAATTATAGAGCATTCATTTAGACTTGATACTTGACATATAATGTGCAACATATTATTTAATTTCTAACTTCAAATGTCGCAAAGATTTCACATTAGAAGAAACGCTTATAGGTACAAAAATATTTGCATTTCGCAAAAAAATCTCTCACGATTAAAATCGCATAATGGCCGGGACGCAACATTTACACAATACGACTAACTATATATCGTTTCGACATCGTGTCGGATGCGTTGCGTTAGATTGTGATATTTTAATAATCCTAAAGTGACAAATTTTATATGTTTATACTATATTGTGCATTCGTGGTAGATGGCGAAATTTGAACTATCAGTGGGGATATTGAATTTAAACTCATATAGTAGTTTCTGAGTACAGTGGTTATGTCATGAGCGTATGGTGGCTCCAGGGTTCCAGGTTCGATCTTTAACTGAAAAAAAAAAGAAATGAAATACATCTGCCTCATAAGGAAAATTGATAACATTATATTAATAGATAATATTAATATAAAGCTGAAGAAATTAGTTACTTCGAATGTGCTAATCTCAAGAACTACCGGACCGATTTTAAAAATTATTTCTCAAGAACTACTGAACCGATTTTAAAAATTATTTTCGAGCGAAGCCGGGGCGCACCGCTAGTCAAATATATTATGTATACACATTTTATGTATACACAATTACGACTCATGTTTTGTCAAGCATTTCATAGTACTTAGCCGTAAAGGATTTTGGGTCAAAATCGTAAAAGTCAATTGTTTCCTTGATTTATTTGCTGACTCATTCAAACATAGTTATGGTTGACGACTGAACAAAATGACGTCATAATAAGTTGGAGATGAAAGCACATTCTTGCGTGGTAGTAAAAGCATTGTTTTCATCACGTATTCTCATATTTTTTACACAAATTACCAGTATTTAGTAAGATAGACGTCCCACTCTATGAAACCAATAACGATTTTATATCAAATATTTTATGAAGTTAATTAATCGATTAAATAAAATATTATATAGAAGTATTTTAGTAATTATAAAACGTCCAATAAATAATAATTTATATTCTCGGAAGGCGTTATAACACGAAAACGGTGAAGAGCTTTTAAAAGCTTACCTACATAAATCTCTACATCAGTTATTTTCCAATATAACATTTATTTAAAAAAGCTATTTAATCACCAATAAATTATTATATCCCATATCTCACTAAAACTGGCATTCACTGCATTATAGACCTTGCTAATCCAACATTGTTACTGTCAGTTTTAATAAACAAATATCCGTACATACCATTTTGTCACTTATCCCTTGACAATAAATATCAAATTCCGATATCAAAATATCATCAATAGGTACTTACGCCCGTTCCGACTATTTCTAAGTGCAATGACTTCACCCAGTGACATAGTTTTTTATCTCTCTCCCACTTATATAAGGGTAATAGGTGCATATTATCCGTCCCGCTCGCGCTTGCACCATTTCATGATTCAAGTTTTTAGTATGGAAAATGCTTTCGAAATAGGATCAACTCAAGAAATAATAAACATAAATTAATGTTGTATTTAAACTAAATCTATAAAGCAGTCTTACGTATATTTTCTATAAGTATATGGGTGATTATACAAAAATGGGGTAACTCGATGTCATCAGCCAATTTAAACAAAGTCTTATTATATTTTATTCACATAACAATCTATTTTAAAACAATGAAGCGTCCTTTATTTGGTCACTCAATTTCACTTCTTTATTTAAAATACAAATGAATAAAAAAAATAAATTAATGCTTCAAACGTCAGTACTTTGGCATGTCACAACTCCGAAAACCAACAATCAAGTGACTATCGTTTAAACATTATCATCGATTTAAGAAAACTTACTAATTCACTACAATCTTTGATGTACATAGTATTATATACTACAACTTTCATAACGCAATGTTTTCCATTTTATTTAAAAAATAAAATTAAACTTTGTCATCGTTTTCACTAGTCAGTCCGTTGTGTGTTTTTTAAATTTGAAATTCTCGCTAAATATCACCAAGTCGAGGTCAAATCCCTGTCTAAGTATTAATGTTGGTAATGAAGTTACTTGTGCACCGCATATTTTGACGGCCGTCATAACTGTACCAGCGCTAGGGTTGTGTTTGTCCTCTAAAATCTTGCTGCGCCAGTCAACATTTCAGTCCTATGGTGAGTCGTTATTTTATTGTTAATCTGATTTTTATTTTCATTTATAAATGGTTAACTATTATTTGTAAAAATATAGTTTGTTGATATTAGAAATTAGGCAAAAAAACATAATTTGTGATTATAACCTCATATTAAGTCCCTTTTCATCAATCCGCTGGCATCAGTCCTTTGTCAGATATCGTGCCAGGGGACTGACGCGACCCCATAGTACTGATGATTCAGTCGTTTTTGAGAACTTTTATCTTGATTGCTATTGGTATAAGCATTTCTATTTTATATTTCAGTTTAAAACATCATGCGCTACGCTAAAAGAAACTGAATTTGACTAGGGAAGAAACATTTAAGAAAGAGTAGCAAAGAAAAGAGCTATTGAAACAAACTACTAATAATTTTATTAAAAAGATCATATTTTATTTTAATTATTGATTTTGATGCTTTCAGGGCATAGCTTTTTATATTTATCAGATAAATACGTATACGTATAATACTGTGAAGTAAAATTACCTCAAAATAACATAAAAGTTAATTAATATACTTAATAACATTATAAAAATGTCAAGGGGCTCTTATGAAAACTCAGATGAGACTTTCATTCGAGCCTTTGGTTTTTAATTTTACTATAATTAGTACTTTTAACATAAATATTGGTAGATTTTTAGGGCTCCGAACCTCAAAAGGAAAAAACAGAACCCTTATAGGATCACTTTGTTGTCCGTTTGTCTGTTAAGACGTTTTTTTTGGAACGCGTGGAGGTATCAATCTGAAATTTATATTGGATACTCAAGATTAAGAACCCTTGGGGCTGTAAAAAAATCAAACTTATAACGCAACGCAATCAAAAGATACCTACATCCGTTAATACTGCAAATTTCCGCAAAATTCAATATTCGCAAGGGAATAAAAAAACACACAGGATGCTTGCCGTGTATACAGTCTACTATAAACTATATAGTCTACTTGGTAAATAGCAACGTCTTATAACACATATAAAGGTAAATGGCTAAAAGTGTAAATTTTAAGTTACAAACATAATAAAAAATAGGTTTGTTAGGACTCCAACTCGTACTTGGCCGTTTTTTTGTTTCTATTGTTTGTAAATTACTTGAAATATCAAGTAAAACTAAGTCAAAGTAGTAAAAGTTAAGTAAGAGAGTAAGAATATTCACGTAGCGTTAAATATCAGAAGGCTGTTTTGAAACTTGAGACATTGTTTTTTCCCAGTATCACATATTATTAATTATCATTTTTAAACGTAACTAAGTGATTTTAATACTTAAAAGACATGTGCCATTATTAAAACTGAGAGATTTGTAGTAATTTTCATTCAATTTCTTTAAGAATATTACAAAATTGTGTTTTTTATCAGTACCATGTTAGCCTCGTCAGTCCCCTGGAGGTCAATTCCAGAAAATTTAAAATATCTCACAATCTACTTAAAAAAGTGGCTGGCCCGATTTGGAACAATATATTCATTAGATTAGCTATCATATACACCCTAATTTGTAACAATCTGATATAAAAAATATAGTAAACAAAATATCCTCAAAAGTTACCCCATTTTTGTATAATCACCCATATGTATGTTTCAAAACTGCAGTCCTGAAAATGTTGTAGAGTTTTTGATAGAGTTTCTTAAAGGAAATTGTTTTAAATACACTTAAAAAATATAATTCTTTATAACCTCAAAGAAGAATAAAGTATATTTAAAAAAGCGAAAGTGACTGACATTAACTTAACTTACTGACATACATACTTGTATGTTATGTACACACATATACATTTTTAACAATATTACATGGCAAATATAAAGTATTTGCTTGATATAAAATAAAACCTAGATTTACTATATTACGGTGCTTTTCTTCTAAGCCAATAATTATTAATAATATGTATTTCATCTAAAAATGTATTATACAATACCAGATGCACCTAGAGATATTTTAAAAGAGCCATTTTCAAAATTGTTTATGGCAAAATAGACCATCGACCATTTTCAAAATGTCATAATGTCATTTAATTAGGTGATGGGTTCTTCCTTCCCCGGAGGCCGTGGGTATCTATGCAAGATTTCCCCACTTAAAAAAAAAAGAAAAAAAAAAAAAAAGGTGATGGGTTCTTTCAAAACTGTTTATTTATTTTATAAATATATTTTTTCTTATTCATAAAGTTACCGTCATTAATTTCAGGACGTGATTAACATATGAGCCATGGCTTTAAAGTAATACATTGTTATATTTTAGTGTATAATTGAGACCTTATAAGTGAGTATTGAATCTAAGTCAGTAGGTTCGATTCTAAGCGAATGCAGGGTGCGTAGTGACCTAGTAAGAGTTCCTGTCGGAAGCATTCCGAAGTTTTTGTCTGTTTGTATGTCAACTTTCTTTCACCGATATTATATGTACTTACACTGAATATAAATGCTAGGATATGAGTATATGGATATGCGCTTGATATGCGTTATTAAAAACTGGGGCTTTACCATGATGTCTAAGCAGTATTGCTTCCAGTATGGGAAAGGGTTAAATATTTGATTCGATGTCCCTGAATTTCATTATTTTGTGCTGTTTAATCGATAGCTGGTAGTGGATTTTCTTAACAAACTGCTTTTCTTTTCCAACAAAAATGCGTAGTTTTTGTGAAAATCGAAATTGAAAATGATATTTTTTAAGGTTATTTTTGTACTAAAAACGACACTTTTATACCATTGTCGTATTAAAACTTCTAGTAATCTCGCACATAGGCAATATTTTAAATATATTGCCGTATTATTAATTTATTTATAACAATTTCTTAAATTATATTACCTGAAAATGTATATAGCCATAAATTTAAGTTTGTATTTACCACGTATTTACGACATGCCACAGATAATAAATGTTATATGACGCGTTCACGATTGTAGATAATAAACATAATTAGAAAGTGATTTTTAAAATGAATTTGTCAATAATAATTTTAATTTAGAAAGCATTTGATAATAACAAAAATTTTACGATACATAAATACAAACAGGTTGTTTAAACCTACGTAGTTTTTTTTTTGTTTGAGTGGGAATCGCCCTAAAGTCGCTTCTGGCACTCGCCGGCCGCTGCCGCGGCACGCTCGCTTCGCTCGCTCGGCTCGTGCGGCAGTTCAAACGTTAACCTAACACGCTCGTCGCTTCGCTCCTCGCTACCTATTTGAATACTAAAAGTAAAAGTTAATCGTTTTTAAAAACTGAAGCAAGTGAGCTATAAAAAAAAAAACATTAAAATGTATCATTTATACTCTATGATAAGCTAGTATATTTGTATTGCTAATCTGTGATCTGCGTCATATTAACTAATCTGTGTTATCTGTGGCTTGTTGTGAATACAAACTATGGAACGATTTTTGGCTATACTAAATTGTTAAAATAATATTTTAACAAAATAAATTGTAATATGTAAATAAAGTAATAGGTACGTAAATATATTTAAAAATAATGCGTGTGAGTGTGATAATTAGACATTTTTATACTATAATGGCTTAAGATTTTACTTAAAGTTGCGTTTTTAGTACAAAAATAACCTTAAAAAATATCATTTTCAATTTCGATTTTCACAAAAACTACGCATTTTTGTTGGAAAAGAAAAGCAGTTTGTTAAGAAAATCCACTACCAGCTATCGATTAAACAGCACAAAATAATGAAATTCGGGGACATCGAATTAAATATGCAGCCTGGGAAAGAGATGGCACTAGACGACCTATATAGCTCTGTCATTTTACCACACAGGATAGTGCGCTTTTTATGCTAGGCGTCCATTACAGGCGGATCGGGCCGGGCCGCATCGCAACGGGCCGTCTCTAATGGACGCGCTGTTTGCTCCTGCGTCCACCTGTACGGGGCGCGGCGGACCGCCTAGGCGGATTTTATCTAACAGACGCTCGCCGCTCACATCCGCCTGCCTGCGTCCACTAGACGGGTCGGGGCGGGCCGGGCCGCAGCGCACCGCCGGCAGAAATCCGCCTGCGAAGCGATATCCGCCAATGCGTTGCGGCCCGCCCCGGCCCGATCCGTCGCTAATGGACGATGTTTCATACAAAACATAGGCCGGCGTATTTTTGCGTTGCGATGCGGCGTGGCCCGATCCGCCTAGTGGACGCCAGCCATAAGAGAAAATCCCCTGAATGTTCTTTAAAAATAGTATTACTTTCTTCAAGGGTTATGTAAGAAATATTTAATAGAAATAGAAGTGCTGATGAACTTGATGACCTTCTTTTTAATCAATTTGAACAAAATGTTATAGCTATAGGATATTAGATAATTGAATTATAAGCACAGTAAAAAATTGTATCGATAAGTATTTAATGTTTCGACCTTGCTCTCAACTTTCCGTACATCTAGGTTATGTTGCGACATTCATAAGTAATAGAAAATTAGAGCACTTAAAATTCTTTCAATAATCTGTCGATAATTGATAATTGTTATGGCCAATGATATAAGTAAAAAGGTATTGATAGATTACGACGAAATGTGGCTAATTACCCTCATAGGATGCCCGTGTCCCCACAGTGGGAACGTATATGGGCTGATGATGATGATGATGTGGCTAATTAGCTACATTTTACTTCAGTTGTCTCTTTTTGGCTTCGATAGTTGAATTGTCTCATCTCACTTTGAGGTCTTATCGTGTGTGCGTTAGTGTGCCCTTTTTGAAGATCGACTGTTGTGTTGGTAACCTACCTTTTTACTTTTAATATGATTGGTTTTTGTGGCTAATCATAATTGAGACTAGCCAACGAGATGGGACGTGCGCAGCAAAACACTTTCTTTTTCTTACTTGATGGGAAATTGGATACGTTTTACTTAAAGATAAGGCACGTAAATAACTTTCTTTCGAAAACCGAAACACGATTTGGTACAAACAGTAACAAATATACGTAATAAGCATACCTAATAGAGAAAAATTTTACACACATTAATAAAATAAACTCATTGAATTATTGTGTTGTCACTGATCCTTAATAAGTGGACAAAGTTTTAATTAAATCTGTGCGTTTAAAGTGAGCCAAATCGGTTGTAAATAAGTAGGTTGCTTATTAACATACAAGCAATGCTGGGTACTATGTAAGAGTGTTAAGCTATGAATAGATAGTATTGATAATAAAAAATATGAATAAATGATACAGATGATGTTAAAAATATTAATAAATGTTTAAGTCCATGAGCTATACTTTTTTGAGCTCTTCTTTTGCTTCAACTGATGTAATTTTCTATAAAATTTAACATTTTACATAATATAAATCAATATTTGAAGGATAAAAAAATCCCAGAAACATTATTGTACTCTCTTACATAGTACCCGCTACATAGGCCGCTCGGTGGTCAAGGGGTTAAAACACTGGCTTAGGCAAGGATCTTTTTAAATTTCTTTGTAAACGAAACATATTAATTATTATTTTTATTGTTTACAGATATAAATGAAAACGAGCCAATAGATGCGACTAGAATAAAAAGGGAAGGAGTTCTAGAGAATAGGGGTGAGTTTCCATTGCATGTCTTAAAAGTATAATAACTACAGGTACAGATACTAAACAACTTAATAAATTTAAATATATTTTTCCTATTTTGTTTGATTAATCTATATCTAATAATTAATCTATATCTTTCCAAGTACAAAATGATTTTTTTAGTACTTATGTTATTAATTTAATAGGTAATCAATGTCTTAAAAATAATGAGTATTTCATGATGTATCTGCACCTGTACAAAAAAAAAAAAACTGTAAAAATATTGCTTGTATTATATTTTTCTAAAATTTCTCTATAATCTATCTTATTTTTCCGTATGTCTTACTTACTATTCGTTATTTGTATTGCAGTTTATGATTTTTCAATGTCATCACATATTTTTTTACAAGAAAAAACATTAATATTTCGAAAAAAAAAATGCATTGAAAAATCATCAAACACATGTAGAGTTACTTGTACAAAATTTAGTGCTAACTAGTTATATTTATACGTATATTGCTATCTTTAAGCATCCTATATTTTATTCTATCTTTATCGCATTATTAATTGTATGTTTTTTTTCTTTCTCTTTCAAATCTAATCCTCGGTCGGGGTCTCCGAACTCAATGGACATTGTAAAATAATAACGCACCCTCCTTCCTACTGACGGATGACTTCAGACCTGACAGTACTCCTTGTTAACGACCAGAATAGAAATGACTATGTCTCGAAGATTGGGCGATATCATAGCGTCAAACCGGTCATTGGCCTTCTTACCTCCACGGCAAGAACTTTCATCCAGGATGGAGTTACTACGGAATTTGCAACTCAAATCCTCGGTACTACTTTAGATAACGGACGAATTTATGCTCAAGTCCTTACCAAGTCGTCCCTCGTTCTCTATAGTAGGCCCAACGATGATACATTTGTTGTTAGTCCAACCCGTCTCCCTTCTCTTGATGGATGGAACGTCAAGCAAGATTTAGGCATTATAGACCCAGATAAATTTGTACTTAAAAATACTGATTATTTGGCGCCTAGCAGCAAAATGGATATTGTTTACGCTAGTAAACCTGCTAAAGAAAGCTTCAAAGTTTGGAATGCTCCATCCTCACCCGATAATCAAGTTAACAATCAAATTTTCGAAGAGCCAACTGCTCGTAGAGTACAAGCTTATAATGAAATTCCAAAGTTTGAAGTCTATAATTATCTTGACGGTCCAGCCATTGAAAACAAGAAAAAGGTAGAATATGTACAACCTAGTATTTTAGATAATGTTAGTAGTTTACATCATAGGCAAAGCAAGGCTTACGAACCAATGCCAGAATCTGTCAAAGATACTGAGTTTGAAGAAGATAAAATCGATGAATCTAATATCGTTAAAGTTAAGCCCAGTTACGATTTACCAACCTTTACGATTAAGAACGAGTTTTCACCAATATTTTATTATATTGATAATGTTGAATCTCGGCAATCCGTGCAACAGGCATTACCTGAAACAAAGTCACCTAAAAAGTTGTTCGGATACAAAAGTGAACCAAGACCAAAGAAAACATTTACTTATCAAGGCTTCGCTGATTTTACAACAGTTGTTGGTGATACTGTTATCATATTTACTCCTAACACAGATATAGTTCGCGAACCTAATCCTGACGAAGTTAATGTTTTCCCATCTGCTAAACCTGTAGACTCATTAGCAACTAAGATAACATTTTTATCAGCTGATATTCCCGTTGCAACTGCTACATTTAAGTCAAATGAAGCAACAAAATTAACAACTCCAAATGGTCAAGATGAAAGATCTGAAAGACCATTCTACAATGGCGAGGAAAATATGAATAAAAACCTATATCAAGTAGATGACGGAATTCCTGACTCTGTTAGCGTACAATATAATAATGGTTTTGATTTAAATTTAGACGTTATACAGCCTTCTGAACCAGCGTATACGACGACTGAGAGTACTCGTAATACAAACGATTTAGATATTATAGAATTGATCGAACAGAATTCAATGGCAACAGAACCTTTGAATACAATCACTCCATCTTCAACATTAAGAGAAGAGTCTAAAGAATCTGTTGTAACAGAAAGTAACAATAATGATCTTTTTACTAATTCTGTGGAAGAAACTGAAAATACCGCTGAAGAAGTTACGGAAAAAACGGAGGAAGATGAAGAACCAGAAGAGGATGAAAGTACTCAAGATATGGATTCGGAAATATTAACAACAACAGAAAGTGGTCACAGTGAGGAGTCTGAAGAAATAGAAACTACAACAGAAAACAAATACAACAAGCACGAAGAAGTATTCTGCTCTGATGGTCTTGAAACTCAATCAACGATGACTACGGCATATAAAACATTAACTTATTTAACAACTTATTTCATCCCACTAGAAAGTACAGAAACTACTACATCTGTTAAATCTGATGTTGTAGTCGAAAGTAATGTTGGCTATTTGACTAATTTCGTGTGTAAAACTAGTAACGTCAATATAGAACCTACAGCTGTTATCAATATTGACGTAAATCCAACAGAACATAGTAATATAGAAGCACCAGAAATCATTGAATATGACAATGAAAGTGAACAAAAATTAACTACAGCTACAGAAAAGTCACCACCTACAACTCCGATGGAAAAGGATGTATTGACTACTGTTGAAGAGGAAGAAGAAGCTTCAAATGATTCGGACAGAACACCAGAAGAAGAGCAAACTACTAAAGCAACCACATCCACCACAGCAGAGAGGGTTTCTACAAGTCAAAGTCATGTTGAAGTATCTGTTAGTACAGAACATACTCCAACGGAACAAGTTACCAATAAAGATGCGAATGAAGAAGTTAATGACGCAGAAAATGAAATTGATCTTATCTATAAAACGTTATACACGACCTATACATACTTTACTACATTCTTTGGGGACCAAACGTCTAGTGTAGCAAGTCATAAATCAATAGTGACGAATATTGTAACAAACACAATTGACCTATCTAAAATGGACCAATCACTAATCGACGCTTTTAATGAAGGTGAAATTGCTCCAACTAATGTAGGTATTGGCAGGCCGACAGAAACCTTTGCAATTAACAGCATTATTGATTTAGTCAAAAATAAAGATGTTATAGAATCAGTTGAAGGTGGCGAACACTACAGTTCTCAAACGCCAACTCCCATATTAGGTGATGATATTATAGCAAGTATAAAACCAGACGGTGTGAAAACTTATTTTACAACTTACACATTCTTTACAACAATTTATGTTGGTTCTGATGCCAATGTTTGTAGTAGAAGTGAAGTTTATACTAATTATGTTGGACCTGATGAACTTATACCTACAAAAGTTAATCCATTAGCAGTAGAAAATACGAGAGCGCAATTTGATTTTAGGAATTGTAAGCAAGTGAAAGGAAAAACACCAGATAGTGATGACGAAAATGCATCTATGGAAAGTAGTGTTTCAATGAAAGAAAATAATTTGGAAGAAAATTCCAAGGAGTCGTCGCCACAACCTACACCCGTGGAAGTTGATATGTTATTAAGTATTGATTCAAATCCATTAATATCGGAAAATTCATACGTAACTGACGTTAAATCGTCATCTTCTAAAGGTGAAACAAAATATCTCGATAATAATAATGTCCTTGATGATCAAATAAGTTCGGAAAGTAATATTGATGAAATATTACCATCACCTACACTTCTATTACAGACAAGTTATACGACCTTCACATATTTCACTACAATGTACATTGGTAAAGATTCCAGTAAAGTTAAGAGTCGGTTAGAGACAATAACAAATGTTGTAACTGAAACTATAACACCAAAAATGGAACCAGAAGAGGAAAATTTACCGATTACCTATTACACTACCTTTACGTATTGGACTACCTTATATAAGGATAAATCTACGACAATAACAAGCCGCGAAGAAATAGTTTCAAACATAGTCACTCCAACAGTTCAAGTTTCACCTTCTATAAGTCCTATTGACACTTCGCCCATTGACGTGGAGAATATTCCCTCACAAAAAGATTTAGACGTCCTTAATATACAACCATCTGTAATTGAAGATAACTTAGAACACGAGGATGGAAAAGCAACATTTTATACTACCTACACCTATTTTACTACTTTCTATACTGGTAATACATCACAAATAAGGAGTAGCTTAGAGACTGTAACGAATATTGTTGACAATACAAAGGTTCTTGAAGATAACCAACTTGGTAGAAAAGTGCCAACTGGTGCTGTAGATAAGAATTTAATTCAAGATAATGAGAAATCGTTTATAACTCCAACACAAATAAAGGAAGAGATTAAGACAACTAAACTTCCTGACCTATCTTCTGTATCATCTACAGTTTTACAAGGTACATACATAGATAATTTGTTTGCTGAAGTTAATCCAGAAAAACCAGAAAAGCCTGAACCTTCGCCAGAACAAGAAAAGAAAATTCTGTTTTCTCAAGTTGCTGTTATTTCAGGAGATTCCACAATAGTAACCAATGACAATAAGACTATAGATGATACTATTACAACAACATCAACATCTACTACGACGACTACTACAGAAGGATCTAGTCTCCTAACATCAAATCCAGAGGTAATTGAAAGTTCCGTTTCTGAACCAGAAACTACAACAGAAACAAGATATGAATCTGAAGAAGAAGACGATGATTCAAATCCCAGAAAAAGAGGCCGTCTCAGTTTTACCACTAAAAAACCTACTTTTACACCAGTCATTATTCCATTTGCATCAAGAAACAGGCCAACATTTAGTCCTAAACGTCAACCCATACCTAACAGTGCTACAACTATAACTCGCCCGGAATTCACACCAACTATTACTGCAACACCAACACTAAAATCTGTTAGACCGTCGGGTGGCTTTGGTGGAAGTAGAAAACAATCAGTCGTTGGTAGTTCATCAAATCCAGGCAGAAGATTTTCTGGTCGCAGTAGTGCCACTATAAATTTGTCTGCCAATATCCCAGCTTCTAGACCTGGTGGATTTGGTAGAGCAAGTATTCAACCTACATCTCGCCGTACTGGATTTAGATCAAGCTCAACGCGAAGCAATAGTATGGACTTTGCAAGCCGATCAGCTGCATCTAGAATACGTCCTACAGCATCATCCCGGTTGAGAAATGGTAGACAATCTAGTTCTTTATTCTTTACGGAACCTAACGAAGCAGAGACATATGCGACTCAACAGGAAGAAAACGCAACTGAATCATTAGATGAATTCACAGAGAGCCCTTCGCGACAAACTACCAACAATCCATTACTTCGATTTAGGCGGCCTCCTATTGGCCGGCAACCAGGCACAGCAATTACTCCACGAACAACAACACCTTCTGCAAGAAGAAGTGTCACAGCACGCGGACGTGTAACAACAACAACAACCAGGAGAACTACTACTAGAACAACTAATAATCCATTATTGTCATTACGTAGGCAACGTCCAAATGCTTTGTTCCCTCGAAGAAATCTATTCAAGCAACCCGATCCTGAACCTGAAGAAGAAATTGGAGAAAATGAGCAGAAGGTTGATGAAAGTGATGAAATTCTTGATGAAGAAGAATTTGAAGAAGACAATGATTACGATTCATCTGACAGACGAGAACAAAAGGTTGCAACACCCGCAACACCTCCTCCAAAACGATCTAATATTGTATCCATTAGACCTTTTGGTTTTAAAAGAAGGGTTAAACGTCAAGTTGATTATGGAAATAGAAAGTTTACAAATTTCCGAAGACCGAGCACAAAGTCAGCTAGTACAAGAAAAGCAGAACCTGAACCAGAGACTGAAGCACCTGCTCCAGCTAAACCCAAATCAGGGCGTTATAACGTTCGTCCATCAACAAACTCAAGAAGCACTACGGCAACAGCACCAAAATCTGCAGCCAGACAACCGTTTATAGTACGCGGTGAAAGTAGGTCAACAACTACTTCGGCTCCTGCTTATAGACGCGGTAAAGCGAGACCCTCGTCAAGAACAACAACTATTGCGTCGAGGCCTAAAGCTCCACGTTTATCTGGAAAGAGTACACAGTCATCGAGATCAGGAACAGGCCGCACAACAAGTAGATCTCGAGCTCGAACAACAACAAGCCGAGCATCTAGCAGACAAAGAAGTTCATTTGAAAACTTCAGTGGAGAAAGACATAATAAATATGAGAACGTTTTGAATGATGGTAAAATAACAATTACTCATCAAATTCCAATAGAAGTAACCATTCCTGTAGTGAATGGAAAAATAACAGAGTACAAAAATGTACTTACTGCGAAACCAAGAATAGAAACACTTTTATTAAATCAAGTGTCTACCTCGCTTGGTCCTTTGGGTAATCAGCAATTAGTACTTGCTTTTGAGTCTACTGAATTAGCCGATAACGGAGCTACAAAAGTAACTAAGTTTGTCCTGCATGAAACACCAACCACAACTGTCATATTTACACCAACAACTATTCGTGGACGTAAAACTTCATACTCACACATTTTACCAAGTACAGTTTATAATGTAGAACCCATAGTTCAAACAGTAGCGCCAGAAATAAACGCTAATGTACCTTTGGCTAATTTACTACTTTCACAACTTCTTTTGGGTAATCAGCAACCTGCAATAAATCCTCTTTTAGCATTACAAGGCCAAGCATTGTTACCCCAACAACCTGTAGTACAAACACCTGTAACCGAGTACAAAACTAGATCTACTACCTATGTAACAACAGTTACTGATGCAAGAGAAACTGTTCTTCCCATTACATTTAGAGGTACACCCATTTTAACCACAATAGTTGATCCAACTACAAATGTCATTACAGCCACAGAATATATAACTGATACTGTAGTTACAACACCAACAGTCCTTGCTCCACAACCTCAATTTAATTCTCTTCTTTTACCACTGCTTCTCCAGCAACAGCAGCAGCAACAACAACAACAACAATCATTATCATTCCAAACTGCTAATCCTTTATTAGGTTTAAGCCAATCTGACCTTAATGCGTTGTCAAATAGCTTAGGTAATAATAACATTGCTCAAAATAATTTAAACAATGACATCTTTAGTAATAGTCCAAAACCAAACATACTGCCCGATTTTAATAGTAACGAAGATTTCTCTGAAGATATACGCGATGAAGATGAGGAAGACCTCGCTCCCCCATCGCCGCCCCCTACGCGAAAAAAGCCCAGAGCAAAGGCTGCGAAACCAAGTCCACCAAAACATACGAGTGTAGTAACTTTATACGTATCTGGTAAACACCCTGGTGAATTTAGCACAGTTCTGTCAACCGTCGTTACTGATGACACGCAAACTGTTAGGAAAAGAGAGGCCATATATTTCGAAGATGTCCAAATTGTACCATCTTTGCTCCCATCCGTTACCGAACTGTATGGCTCTCATGACAACAACGCGCTTGAAAACTCTATTGTTTCCGATATGGATAAATACTTTTTAAGTTCAGAAAAAGAATCGCAACTTGAAACACAAAGCTTAGAAAGTATCGTAGGAAGTTTAAGTAATCACATAAAATATGACGCCTCACCAACTTATGTCGTAAAATTAGCAAGCCCTTCTTCAATTAGAAATAAAAAACAAAGCTCAGTGGACGACGTCTCTTGAAGACCGAACAATTGGTTAGGTGTATTATAGTAATGGTGTAGTTATTTATTTCCATAGTATCATAGTAAGTTAACTATGAATAGTGCCTTATAGTTGTAATAAATAGTTTAAGATAAAATACTCTTTTGTACTTTATTAGATTTATATGTGTATACTTCTTTAGAATCACCAAATATATTCTTTTTGTTACCAGAAATGTACCTTGGGTAACTTCTATCTAATCACTGCCTAAGAATGACTCTTGGTTCTAAGTTAATTTTAATGAATAGAATCTTAATACTCGTACATACTCGTCTTGCTTTTAATTGTAAATTGCAAAATACGACTTAAAATGTTAATAATAAATTGTAATGAAATTTAATATTTGTTTTATTTATTTTAATCATCTGCATTTCAACCAACATCGCCTATATATCTTAAAATCATCACTAATAAAAGATTACAAAAAAACATGATTTTCAAAATGATACATTTGGTTAACTGAATCAAGACTTACAAATAAAATAGACCAGACTCAACACAGATATTATTTAAGACACTTGACTTGATGACTGAGACCAATTCTGAAGACTTGACGAACCCACCACGGCCTGTCCAACATCCCGAGCTGATCCATCCGTCTTGGTGAGTTGACGATTTTTCTTCAATTTTAATGGACACTCTTCAAAATGGGCAGCGTTGGCCCAACAAATGATCGTTGATGTTTGTCGCCATTACGGCGATTATGAATAAATACCTAAAATGACCGCCGATCATAGACATTTAGGCTCTTTCAACACTATCGTGATTGCTTATACTCGCCCAACGCTGCCCATTGTGAAGAGGGCCCATAAAATACTAAGAATTCATAGCTTCATCTAAATCTTACGATTTACATCTAAATACAATAGAGATTATACAGAAGCTATGATTTCTAAGTATTGTGATAAAGTAGTAGCATTGCTAAAAATGTAAATACGTTAGCAGTGTTGATTAACAATTCACTTGAAGTCTTAAGAAGTATCACTTGAGCTAAAGCTTAATAATTTGACAGTAATGTAAACAAACAATAATTTCTTAAGACTTCAGGATGTAGGTAATTAGGATTGTAATAGGTACTAACATTTAGTATGCACAGAAATTCGTAGTGTCTTGACTACAGTAGCACAAACAGTAGCTAGTGTTCTATGTAGATTTGTATTTTGCATGATATTTTGTGATATTTTAAAACTGTTATTAATTGAATCTGCTTTAAAGAGCGCACATGTATATTGATATTTTTTTATTAATTTCAATTTTATTAAATTAAAAACATTATGCTAATGTACCTATTGTGTAAATAAGATTTATATACTAATCATATAATTTTTAATGAAGCTAACTTCATACAAAAGGGTCGCTTTTGTAGTAAATACAAAAAATAACAGTCCATTCCTATGTTTTCAGCGTTTAACACAAATGCTATAGTATATGACAATACTCCATGGAGACCAGGAAGAGATTCTGATCAAGTTCGATCGTCAGAAGATGATGAAAGAAAGCTCAAGAATCTTGCGACTCGAATATTGTCTAATGGTGTTGAAGTATTGGTTAAGGATAAAAGTCATGATGGCAAACAAGAACAGGTAAATGTGATGAACAATTCTAATAATATTATGGTCAGAGCAGAATAGGAATAATAATAATAATTGAGTCGCTAATAATTTTCAGTACCTATTTTGCTGTGGCCGAGAATTATGTAATAAAAGCGCTGTGCTTCATGCTTATTTGTGTCTAATATTTCATATTTCGAAGTTAAATTCATTTCATTACAGGAAGATCTCTTTTACTATCATTTTGTCTTTTTCTCAGCGTATGCTTAAGTTCATGCACATTACTTCAACAAAACCGCACCACTCCGGTACTACACAAAACAAGTCACTATTATCATCAGCAGTTGCTACCGTTGTAAATCAGCAACAAATGAGTGCTTTTTATCCTATGCACCACCTCAGGCAGCACAATTATATCATCAAGACATGTATGACAACATACACATATTTGACGACAATAGTACAAAACAAGAGAAGTGCTATATCTACTTTTGAAACTATTGTATCCGTGGTCACTACGGAATCGTTAACAAACCTTTATGCAACAGACGTTTTAGCTGAATTAAAGCCGACGAAAGTAAGAGTAATTTCATAACCCAAATCCTTGGGAGTGAAAAAATATCTGGGGTTGAATGCTGGTATTCCCCAATATTGACCTGATTAACATTTTTCTAACTTAACATGATTTACACAAAATATTTACGATGGATTTTCCAAACCGTATCTAGATAAATCCATAAACCAAGTAACGAAACCTTTATCAAAATAATTACGCATGCATTTACCCTTATCGTATATTATCATTGATTTGTCACCTATCCCGGTATTTTATTAAACATTATTTTGAATGTAACACTAACAACTTTTTTGTTTATTTCAGACCAAATACATGGAAGTGAAAACAATACAACCAACAGAAGCAAATAATATTTACCTGAATAATCTTGGAAAAATCGATAAACGTATAGATCATGACGATGACAGTATGTTTGATTTGATACAACCATCAGAAGTCAATCATGTCTCTTGTACTACAACGTCGTGTTCTTGTAGTCATACTAAAACTGAAGGTCTACAATCGAAATACACAAATATGAGGGACTCAGATGTACCGTCTGACAAGCATGCAATAAAAACGACGAAAAGAGATGTGCCTAAAGTTGATATCAAAACCACAAACAAAGAAACTCTATCTATGAAAACGAAATATCGACCGTACGACTATGAAGTAAATTCTCCAATTACACCGACTGACAGAATTGTGGAAAAATATACGGAGGTAATAAGCGATTATTCAGATGAAAAAGATAACAGTCCTTTAGAAGCAAGTGATCTTCTGACGAATGAACAAGCCCCAGGTCCAGTAAAAACTAACAAAACTTCAAATAATAAAGCTCCAGAAAAGGCAAAACCGGAAAGGCCTCAGAAAGTAAACAAAAACAAACTGGTTGTTGCGGAACTAATAAAACTAGGTTCTTTAGGTATTAAAGGATTATCCCAACTAGCTCCTGTTTTTGAAAAGATGACAGGTAGTTTTATGAAACGACAAGAAGTTAATCAGACCACAACTTCAACAACTGAAAAGCCGGTTACAAAATTAACTCCTTATGCTGCAGACAAAAGGGTTGATAGTGAAGAAACAAAACATGGAAACTTTCCAATTTATATACCAGTTGACGAAATGGAAACCGCAGAATCACAGGCATCATTCAGTAATGTATCATTTCACAAAAACTATCCATGGGCTTTTGACCACAAACATTCGAAAGGTCATTATATCGTTCCACCCAAAATTGTTCAAGAAAGTCCTTTAGTGAATGGTGGAATACCTATAAGTCCCGGTGAAATTATTCGCGCAAATTCTGATGTTATCGTTGGGAAACCTGCTATCGGAGGGCCATTAACGTTAGCTGCCAGCGGAATAAAGTTCCATAACCCCGTAAACCAACCTCCTGTGGATAGTTATATGGCTGATAGTGAACAATATCCTGTTAATGAACAATACCCTCTCAGTCTTCCGCAGAATAAGAAGAAAAACGTAGCACATGTAGACGATTCATTTGATTTGCGGCCTCCTGAACCACCTAAAACATATTCGAAACCATTTAAAAATGGATTAAGACCGTCACCCTCTCCTTCCTATTTAAATCAAAATTCTGGTGGCAAAGTGACCGGCCCCAAGGATCAATCTAATAAAGTAAATGCCGGTGAAGTTCATAAAGATCATGGGCGACCAGTATTTTTAGATTATATACCATCGTTAGTTAAGCCATCAAGTACTAATATTCCTCTAGAACATCATATTGAATTCCGACCGGTTGAAGAAAATCGCGATGGATACGAAGTTATGGACAGTAGTCCAAGTTCTTCTGAAATAGTTAGCAGCAAAATTGAAGCCACCGATGAAGACATATCTGATTCTTCAGATGCTATTAACAAGCCTTTCTTAGTCGATATTCAACCGTCTAGGGTTGCTAATGTAATAATTCCACATGGAAGTTCAACCGCGCTGGTTTTCGCTGGATCATCTGAACCTCATAAAACTGGTGATTATATAGACGATCCTTTGCCATATCCTGAACCAGGATACTTTGGAAGTTTTAGTATTGATGCACCACAAATGACAAACGTACATAGCGTAAATCCTAACAAAGGCCAATTATTGAAAAAACCAAATATAAATTCACCTTCAGATCATCAATATGATAACAGAAATGTACAATTCAATGAAAAGGAATCCGAAACAAATAATAATATTAGATTGAAATGGGAAAATAATCAACGTTTTAATTCCAAAAACATACCTCCACCCATGAGTAGACAGGAGTCACACGTAAGAATTGGACCACAAATTACTGTATATAAACCAGAGAATTATAACGGAGACTTTGAGAAGTACAAACAAAATAAAAAACCGTTAAAATCTAAGGATGGTAAGGAAATAATCGATCGAGAGTACGAAAACTACTTAGCAGTTCCTCCTCCACCTCTAAAACAACAATACCAGGATAATCATCACTCTAAAAATAAACCTTATAACCAAAGACCGATAGTTCACAATAAGCCAGTTCAAGACATGAAAGTATTTTTGAACGTACAACACCCGGTGCCAGAACAATTACCTCCTAAGATTACCTCTGAAATATATTTTGCGTCACAACCTCATAAAAATGTTCAAAATCCTACTTTTACTGTTCATGTACCCAAACTATCATCTGCAAATGATGCGCAAAATAATAATCATGTAAGTTACCAACCATATAGACCAAACAATTTTGAAAGCAATTCCTTTTCGGTCATTACATCACCGAACATTGCAAATAAATCTATCACTACTACTATTAATAATGACAATACATTCAGTGTCACACTAAATACTGCCACTGGGGTAAAAAGTCATGGAGGTTCTAGTCATAGCATCGGCACAAGTATAACGGTACCTTTAAGTGCATCTGAGCACAACGGCGAAATAAATGCTAACATTCCAATTGGTACTAATTTTGCAATTAGAGTTGAAGATGATCCATCTAAATATGATACTGTTGCTTTGAACGGTAAACGAGATCCCAGTTTAATGATATATGACAAAACTACTAAAAACAATATTAACAATACTTCTTATAAAATATCTTCGAATGAACCTAATGTAACGAAAAATAATGTTCTTGTACATAAAAATAATAAAGATATGATTGAATCAGCACCACCTTCTATTAATAGCCACGCTAATTTCCCAATGATAAATGATAAAACTTATAAGACTAACAATAAGGAGAAACCAGTAACAGAAATAATTGATGATATGGAGTCGCATGAACAGAGACGTCCAGGAAAAATTATTTCTCATATACCAACTAATTCTCATGGTTGGTATTCTAGTGTGCTCAATGAAGGTAATTTGAAGCATATTAACAACATTAAGGTTGAAGGAACGACTAGAAAAGTGATACCTTTAACGTATGAGTTTGATAAAGATCGTGTACAAGATTTTGGCCCTAAGATAACCACGGTAGGTAAACCTCCTACCGACTTTTTGGATACAGGTGCAAGGCCTTCACCCAATAAGTTTAACATTGGTAGACCGTTTTCAAAGCAAAAAGATTCAGACAAACCTGCATCCACGTTTACAATCAAACCTAGTTATATACCATCTATTTACGTTTCAAATCAACCTGTTTATAATATACCAATCGTTGATAACTCGGATGAAGTACGTAATAAACCAACAGAAAATTTGAAACCTGTATACGAAACTTCAGAGGAAATTTACGATGGCAAAAAAGGCATTGAGGAATCTGATGAAGAAATGTCGGGAGAGGTCAGTTCAGAATCAATGAAAATTCCAATAATCACTTCATCGAGTGAAAATAATACCGTCTCAAAATCTACGAATGAAATTGTACCGCCGGTAAATAAGGATAAGGTGGATCTTGTTACATTTAACCCTGGTACTCAAACAGAAAAGCCATTCAGATCTGCTAATAAGACAACGTTCCACTCTAATAATATGAATCCGATATTCAATAATAATCCTTACATGAAACCCAGACCTTTTACTGTAAATAACGCAATACCACTTGACCATCAATTACAACAACCGCACTGGCAGATTAATGAAATGATGGAAAATAGTACAAATGCATCATATGAAGACAGTTTTGAACTGAACACAGGAGAAAATATGAATGACAAACATTTCAATAAATCAATGGGTTCCGTCAATGAGACTAATGTTCATATCTATGAAAAACAAAATGACTCTAATATTATAACGTCTACAATTCACATAAAAGATAAGAAACCATTATTAATAAAGGTTCCAGATAGATCTACTTTGCCTACTTTTACAATAAATACGGATGACGTGAATAATGCAACGGTAAGTGACATAATTGATTTGTCACCACCTCCTCAAAGAACAGATTATAATGTACGACCTTTACAACATAACGATTTAATTATGGGTATGAGTCCACCACCACCGGCTACCGTCTCGATCAATAGACATCCTACAAGAGCTCCTCAGACCGCTAGACCTGTTCCTGTTCGTACACCCCCACTTTATAGAAATGTACCACCGAGAACGTTGCCACCAAGACCTAACGCTCAACGGCCAGTTAAGAAACCAGCAATTCTCAACGATGATGTATCTACTTATAGGCCAACAAATGATATGTTTAATAAATACAAACGTCCTTACTTTAATCGTGACCAACCGTCATCTACGTTATTGCCTCCTCCTCGTGAACTTCCAACAGCAGTTCCTTCATTTAATTCAGAACCTGCAGCTACACTTGCGGCGTCTTCTGTGTCGAATGTTATTTTCCCGACACCTACTTCATCAGGATGGTTAACCTCTTCGGGAGTAGAATTTTCGTCTAGTTTTAAATTTAATCCCACATCTGTTCAATATCCGGAAATAATAACATCGTCTAAATCAGACTCTGAATTGATCTCATCAGATACATCCGCTGAAAATTCCTATTCTTATGAAGATGAGTCTAGTCAATCTAAATATGATAGTTCAGAAAATCCTGTAACCGAAAAGAGATATCCTAATGCACCATCCGATGATGAGCCTATGACACAATCTAGTGAAGTCAACAATAATACAGCTAATAATTCATCATCATATGAATCAAGCCAAGAAGATAGTACAACAGATAAAATTAAGATAACATCAATTATGGGTTCACGAAATAGAACACGTAAGCCATACCCGATTCGATCTGATGAAAGAAAAACAAATAAATATAAACCCTCGTCTAAATCAAGCGTTATTGCACCGACCAGGACATTATCAAGACCAGAAGTATTATATCCTACTAGACAAGTCTCCATTATGAAAATTATAAGGCCAGGTGTAAGCCGTTACCCAAATACCCAACAATTCCATATGATAGAAAGTTCAGAAGCACCGCTCGAGGAAGATTTTATAAAACCTACACAATCTCTTAATATTTTTGACGATAAGTCCTCTGTTATACCTGAAATAACAGCAACAATTCAAAAAACTGTTACTTCGACATTAACAATTAATGAGAACCCAGAACCAACACATGTCGAAGTGTTGCATCATGCTGGCAATGAAATAAGAATATCAGATGAAATTGTTCCTACTAAGACCGAGTTTAAAACTACCGTAGTAACTCTAACAAAAACTCTTTCTGAACCTCCGAAGACAATATCAAGCGTTGGCTATGTTAATCTGACACATACTCTCACTGTCACACATACGAAAACAAGTCTTGTTAGTCAATCAGAAGGGGCTGTTACGCAAACTTTAGTTTTGACTAATACCCACACCTCGACTGTCGTAGACGTAATAACGGAAATTTACACGCAAGTCCAACCAACCACCATAATTGAAACAGTAACAAAACATATTCCTATACCACAAGTTGAAGCCACACCTGTTCAAGAAATAACTTCCACAAAGGTATCTCTAGATGATATTTCTATGTCTTCAGAAGAAAAGGAAAACTTTATAATTAAAGATTCAGATACCACAGAAAATATTCAAAAGATTGAGGCTGAGGAAGACAAAGACAATGAGAGCTTCTTTGTCGTTATGAACAAATCTCAAAATGGTGGTAAATCACCACCAATAAGCACAGATATCGAAACTGGTGACTTTGATGGAATAACAAGAAATGAACAAGTTAATAGCAACGGCGTATCTCAAGTGTTGTTCGGTGAAATATTGTTAGCTGGAACACCTTATTTGGAGACAACAAACATTGGTCATGCCGGTAAGTTTATAAAGTCTTTGAATGATTGTCAAATAGTTTTAGTTGTTCATAAAAATGGTTATGATTTCTGATAATGATTTCAGGAATTGGTTTCGGTAAAGAATGTCAGCCAGACTGCAAGGCATCAAGAAATGAACGTTGTCAAAGAATTGATGGTATGATGAAGTGCGTATGTAGGCCTGGCTTTGCTAGAATGTTCCCAGATAGACCGTGTAAACGTAAGTATTTTTTTATACAATTAATGATTGAGTAGCTATCAAACTGAATATGAAGTACAAAATACTTTTATGCCATAAGAAGATAAATCAAATATTTTAAAATATACCGCATATTACCAACCTTGTTTCTTTGAATTACATTACAATAACTCACTTTTAAATAATAAATTTCCCTTCCAGCAACCTACACATATTCAGTAAGCCTGGTTCTAGCATCTCAAGGTAACAAGCGGCTCAAGTTCCACCCCAACCTAGCAGATAATTCTACGAAAGAGTACCACAATCTCGCTATAGCTACCCACGAGGGTATAAACAGAATGGTGATGCAATCAGACTTGAGAGACGTATTCCATGGTGTTCATATAACTAGATTCCATCCGATTGAGATAAAAGCTAAGAATAAAGAAGTTTACCAGGGCGTTGTTAATGATTTCTATGTGCAGGTAAATAAAAATTTATTCATAGGTGAATAGTAGATAATAATTAAATTGCACTTTATATTAAATATAACAGAAATAGAAACTTTATTAATAGAACTACAAAGTAAACAAAATACTACGAAATAATTTAATTAAAAAACATGTAAATGTATAAAATGTAATTATTGCAAAAAATTGCCAACTATATAGTTGGCAATTTTTAAACAATTTTTAACGAATTTTTAAAGAAAAACCCGCATAGTTCCGTCCTGTAGGATTTCCGGGATAAAAAGTAGCCTATGTCTTTCAGTTAAGTACCTATATCTAAATCAAAAATCATTATAATCGGTTCAGTAGTATTTGCGTGATAGAAACAGAGACATCCATCCATCTATACAAACTTTCGCTTTTATAATATTAGTAGGATATTCCTGGAAAAGTATTAAACATGTTAATTTTTCAGCTCTCCGACAATGCGCATGAATACAGATTAAAGGAAGTAATTGAAAAATACTTAAGGAATAACAACTACAGTCTCGGAGGAACAGAAGTGCATGCGGCAGCTGATCTAATCGACAGGCTTAATGTTAGCGGTAAGTTGGATTTTATTGAAAAAAAAAAATACGTAGGAAAACTAGAAAAATTACTTTGTTATTAAGAACTTCAAAAACGATATAAAATATATTCTTATTTCTTTGTTTTGCCTCTAATTTCAAAAGTTATGTCATCATCATCGATTTTTAAAAATTATGTCTCATCATCAGAGAAACATATAGATAGAGTAAGAGTAATTCTTTAATTTGTGGCGTATGATTCTTGTCGCTGCCCTATTTTCTAATTATTAACCATATTTATGTTTATATCACTCTACAATTTGCTCTTTATTGATTACTAGCTGTAGCCTGCAGGTTCATTTGCTGAAATTGTCCCGGGTAATAAGTACTCTATGCGCTAGTCCAGACTACAAAATAATATAATCTTTGTTTGGACCGCATTTATACACATTTTAATCTGAATACACCAAACTTTTGGGGTAATAATATTAGCGGTATACGATTATGACTAAGATGATGTTCATAAGTTTATCAATAAATTACAGACTTCGACGAATGCCTCAGCAGCCAATTCCACGACTGTTCAGAGCACGCCAAGTGCTTCAACCTCCGAGGCACCTATACCTGCAGTTGTTTAGAAGGATTTGCTGATTTGAGCGTCAACACACTGTATCCTGGCAGGATTTGTTCTTGTAAGTACTGTAATCATATTGTGGGATTTTGTATATTGAAAAATAAAACATTTATTTTAGTTCAAAACTCTTTATTTCTTTAATATACAACTGTATGCTAGAATACTTATAAAATAAAGAACATTTGCCAGAAAAACTTTTAAAGACATCTCATAAAACCGGTGTCTAATACAAATAATAATATTTTAATTATGTTGCTTCCAACTTACGTGTTTAATAATAAGTACTTAAGTAGTTTTTTAAGAAGAAATGTAACATTTAAGATTGTTTATTTCATTCACAGCGGAAGCAGTTGGTTGTGACACTTGCAACTACCATGGTACTTGCTTCGACAGAGAGAGTGCTGTCATCTGCGAATGCTTCAAGTGGTACGCTGGGAGGACCTGCCAGATTAATCTTAAAGGTAAATATATATAAATATTTATTAATATGTCATTGAATGTAAGATCCGTTCGAAATGTAGAGCCAAGTTGTAAGGACATCAATAATTTATAAATCTCATCAGTATACATATTTTAAAATCGTGAAATTTATTGTTACTCCCATATTTATATCGTAAATTTTAAATAGTAGGTACCATTTTTACACTGAAATAAATATTCTATCATTTTTTCTGATCATAAGAAAGATTTATGGATATCCATTGAGCGTCCAGAAAGAGAAAACAAAGCTTTATGAGACTGTAGACTCCCATCAGTTCGACGCTATAAAAAAGTAGTTCAATATAATAGCAGTAGTTCAATAAAAAGTGCCGAATTTCATGAAAATCGGTTCAGCATTTGCGTGAAGGAGTAACAAACAAACATACAAACATTTATTATATTTAATATTTATTCATCTTTTTCCAGCGGTGCTAATAACAGTGACAGTCAGCGGTCTACTCATAGTAGCGGCGGCTACGATCTACGCATCACGGCGCTGCTGCGCGCCGCGCACGCCGGCCACACAGACGTTCGTGATTGGCTGCATGCAGGGCATGCCGGGGCTGCATCAGGTATAGTGGCTTGTGATTGGTTGAAATTTACATATGGTTCCTATTGTGCGTTCTATACAAGTCTGCTTGTATAGACTCTCTATCTATGCTGATTGTCTCTGATAGATATGTTAAATGTACCTAAATATTAAGTTCGGAGGATAGGTATGACGCAAAAACATATAATAAAACAATTGCAATTTACATGTTTTAGGGACTAGTTATCATTTTTGTTACCATTCGGAATAGGATCTACCTCTAGATACATAATATTATTATTACAATGGAGGGTTTTTGTACGTGGATTTTTATCGCAATATCGATTTACATCAGACAACAGCACAATACAATACAATTTTAGGGTATATTAAAATTTTATAAGCTGTTGTCATCGTTTAAGTTTAAAAGTGTATCTAACAATCTCAGAATAACGGTTCAGCTTTTCAACGCTCTACATCCTTAATGTCCAGTTAATTTTAGGTTGTTGTAATAATTGTTTAATATTAAATTAATTATTATTATTTCAGGGTAACATGCCAAAACAGAGAGCTGATCGCCGTGCACTTATAGCTGAACGAGAGACTGCGGAGACTTGTAGCGTTCAGAATGCTTCTCTACCTTATATACCAACTAAGGTAAGTTCTCTTCATCTATACTAATATTATTATAAAGAGGAAACCTTTGTATTTTTGTAATTTTGTATTGAATAGGCTCAAAAACTACTGGACCGATTTCAAAATTTCTTTTACCATTACTTAGAGGGATTCTTCCGAATCCGTATAGGCTATATTTTATCCCGGAAAACGTAAATATGTACCACGGGCGAAGCCGGGGCGGACCGCTAGTTATTAAATAAAACAATATCCTTAATGCAGTCATAGACTTATAGGTAAAGTAATTCTAAAGTGAAGATTAAACAGTACAGGAAGTAGCAACAAATCTGAGTTGAAAAAATGTTTTGTATAAGCAAAAATTTCATGTAAAATTTTAAGATTTACCTATAGGTTGTATATATGTATAATATGATATTTTGTTCGTGTCGCGTCGCGGACGTAAGCGTATATAATATAAAAGAGCCAAAATACAAATTTCGCTATGCTTTGGCTCAATAAGCGCGCTTTCGCTGTCTGAGCGTAATATTTGTCACAGTAAAAACTCAAAGCCGGTCAAAACACCTTGTTACTGATTTTTGCAGTCGAAGACTCGTGCTTCTCAGTTTTAAAGTAAATTAACATTATAAGAATGAAATCTATGTAACAGCCTTGATAAATTATTTTTTTTTATCTACAGCAACGTTCCCGCGCCAGCAATAAGATCGCGATGTCGGAGCCTCCCGCACACTCCCCCCCGCCGCCCCCCGCACCCGCTGTGCTCATCCCCCGCGCTCGCCTGCACCCGCACAGCGATAGGTCAGTACTATGCTACAGTAAAACTGTAAATACCGTTAGATTACAATGTCACTGGGTAATAATTGCGATATGTGAGTGATGTGACATTTGATTTAGGGCCGATTTTTCAATGCTCGGTTAAAACTTACTATCCGTCCATATAGTATTACACGATAATATTAAAATATCATGTAAACTGTCAAATACGGGCAATTAGAACACGTTTTTAAAATGGTAGTTTTATACATTATTCGAGGAATAAGTTTTATACAAGGATTGAAAAATCAGCCCTTAACGCATTATTTTTCGGTAGATTATGACCGTTTGTAATCTCACGAGTTAGATTGTAATCTACCGGTTTTTACAATCTTACGGCGGCATATTATCAGAAATCAAAAATTATATGACAAAGTTTAAGGGAGTAGTAGTAGATAAAGGGGTAGTAAAAAGAAGGAACGGCAAATGTAAAATAAATGAAATAAATCTTAAAACTTCAATGTTTCAGCCGCGACAACCTTTCCCGAAAGAAGAGTCTAGAAGCATGTGCAGAGGCGAAATTGATCAGTTATTTAGAATCCGGAGCAACTAATGTTACTGAAGAGGTATAGTTTAATCAATTACTACATAGTAGGTACAGTATTAAAAATAATTTAAAAATTCATTCAGTTTCAGCTTGTTCAAAATTATTTCTGGACTTTGTTTTCACATAGTATCAGAGATATTTCCTATTTAATATACCTATATAAATGTTCAAATTTGTTTTCAGATGAGAAGAAAGCATAGTTTAGAATCGTCATATAGCGCTAACAAGGATCGACATAATAAACAAGGTACATTTTTCATTATTTCAATGAAAATGATTTTTTTATTGAAACGTATACCTAGTTACTGTTTCTAAAAAAAAATCTCAAAAATTCTTTTATTTGCATTCTCTGGTTTTTAGAAATTCATGTCATCAATAGTTTTTTAAATAATTGTTTGATTTCAAGGTGCTTTAGTATCAGCGGGATTTAAGGTATCAACAACGGTCCGTCCTGAAGATGGAATGAAGGAAGATGACGCTTCTTCGATAAACAAGACTGACGTTGATGGACAACTGTCGAGATTTGATACTTTAAGGAAATCTTATTGGTAATATTTTACTTTGACTAATATAATTTGGAAATCTGGTTCTGTGTACAGATTTTTGAAACTTTGAAATAATGTTATTTGATGAACAATTTTATGTGGTTGATAAGAAAGAATTAACTTTACGTTGTTACCATATACTAAAATTCAGAGAGATATTATTTTTCATACATGTTTCGACTTTCATTATTTTTATCTAAACGTTCGAGCTTTAAAAAAACAAACAATACTTATGCATAATGCTATTTAAGTGTTTTAAACCTATTTTATTTATTTCAGCCAAGACGACAATATGTCTGAATGGACGGACGCTGAGCGTCGTTTGGGAGAGTTGTAAGCATTGAGCTATAAGGCTGACATTTTTAATATTAATTTATATTCATAGGGGAATTAAGTTTTAATTTATTTCCTCTGTATGTCTATTATTAATAATGATCGTTTAATATGAAACTAAACTACGTAAAATAATTAACAGAAGTGGGTGTATCACCATCACTCAATTTTATTATTATTCAAAGTAAAGCTCATTAAAGTTTCTATTCAATTTATGAATTTAAAATTTTAGCTGTAACCTAGGTTCTATAGGTAAAATAAATAAAAATTCAGCATTCCTTTTTCAAATGTTATTTGTGTCACAATAATTTTACAACATAACACGGCTGGGTTATATCCAACTTCCAAAACCCACCACTAGATGGCGCTGAAACAAATTGTGTTTCAGAACGTTGTCGGAGGCGCGGTCGGTGGGCGGCACGCTGCCCGCCAGCACGGGCCGCGCTGCGTCTTCCACACGACTTACACATCAGGTTTGTTTTGTATTTCATGTGTAAATATAAAAATATACTATTATGTAAATTTTGTCTCATATTTTGCTTTGCATATGCATTACTGAAGATGTATAGTCACACAATATTTAAAAAATCATAATGCATAGTTATAACGACGACGATCAATGCACGAGCATTGATAATAAATAATATTGATAATGACACATGGCAATAATTTTCTATTGAATGAAATATATGTATATTTCAGGAATATATTGTATATTTAAACTTAAACTATAAACTTGTAAATTAAAATCTATTTACTATAATATCTATCTTCTTCTGGCACCACCAAATGAATTTTACTGCTACACACACTTTACGGTACCTATACATGCATCTAAATATGAAAACAGAATGATCTTATGTCTATATATATAATAAAAGCTCTTTCTATACGACCTCTACAACCATTCGATATACCCAGCATGAAATGCTATATACCTGTACCACAGATACTTATAATACTACATCTATATATTATTATATACACTATTACCTGTACTATATTTACACACAAAATAACTTGTAATCCAGGAAGCGAACACGATGGCCGAACGGGACCTGGGCTCCACCTTCCTCCTGCCTCACGTTCACCTTTATAAACCTGATCCTGTGGGTATTTCTTTTAAACCACCCTGTTGATGTGTACAGCGTGTTCTTTTTTAAGCTATTGCGTAGCTTCTATCGCGAGCCTTGAGCGCGGGGACCGAATCCAGAAATTTAGTAACGAAAAACCTCACGCTCCCCACTCCGACAGGCGCGGAGGTGTGGCTTAAAGGCATAGCATGCAATAGCTTTACCGCGGCAGTCCCCGAGTGCCACACGTCTTTTTTTATTAATTTACTATCTTACCGCCCGCGGCTTCGCCCGCTTTGTCTAAAACCTAATAAATTATATACTAAAACCTTCCTCTCGAATCACTCGTTCTAATAAAAAAAACCGAATCAAAATCCGTTGCGTAGTTTTAAAGATTTAAGCATACATAGGGACATAGGGACCTAGGGACAGAGAAAGCGACTTTGTTTTATACTATGTAGTGATGTTGTATTAAGAAAATTAATCACATAGATTAAATGTAAAAAAATAGGATTAAAAAGAACACGCTGTATACGTACTCATAAATTTTATGATCGCTGTAAATGCACTCAATATGCACAATTTATTTTAATTTCAAACAATTCTAAATATAAATTATTTTGTACGGTTTTATTAAATATGCAAAACCTTTTCTATACTTTGATATTTTTTACTTTTATAAATATTAAATACACACTACTAATTATAAAATTATTTATGATCTTTTTAGTCCACATTATTATGTTTTATCGTTTATGCTTCTTTTGAATATTACTTTTTCATTTTCAGACTAGCGACGTATCCGAGTTCGACTCTCTATGAAGAAACAAACATTAGACTGAAGAATCTGTATTATTTATTTATTTAACTTATTTTCACTTAGATATCTAATATCCATCAACTCGAGGCTTTATCACCAAATCTATTTATTTATTTATGCTAGTTTAATCATTTTTTTCCAGTGAAATATATTTCTATATTTTGATTGATTAGTAATGATGTATATATTTTTATACAAAATGTAGAATGCCATAATATATTTAAGAATCATTAGATTTAAGATATGAAAGCAATTTGAAGAAGAGATCGAATAAAGATCTCTTATTTGAAGAGTTTTCGTTTAAATTATTTATTGTGCAACGAAATGTGCCAATATTAACGGAATTATTATTAATGATATAACGAGAAGGTAGTGGGTTCGAATCCCATCGCAAGTAAAATTAATAGGATTTTTGAAACATTAAATTGTGTACAATTTTCTTTTGCTTCTTTCTTTTGTATGTAGAAGCTAGATCAGTGTATATAGATATTATTTATTAATTATTTATGTATAATATATTATGTAAATATTCTAAGTAATTATAGAGAATTTTAGTACTTTTCATCACTGATTCTGAATACTGAAACTTTAGATTCCAAGTTTTTATATTTAAATTAACTTCTATTGGCCTCCAATAATAAATATTCTAATTGAATAATACCCTGTCCTTTGTTTCATTTTTATTGTCTACGAAATATAAAGACCCAATCCTTTTATTAATTTATTTGTAGGTAAGTATTGAGTATTGTAGTTGATAATAATTCAAATGGCACAATTGTTTTATACTTTTTGTTAATTTTTAATAAAATATTTTGTCATATACCTTGGTTTTATTCTAATCACTTCCAAACTATATATCCTTATTTACATTTAATATAGACACCGATCTTGATGACTTATCTCAAGTATCAAGATAATAAATAAAAATTATAATAGACTTAAAGTATGAAACCTACAGAATGTGCAGTCATAGTCGTTTTCTAATATTTACCGGGACCAAGAAGCTTATATCTAATACACTGGAGATTGCTTGTGTATTAGATATAAGCTTCTTGACCGGGACAAACGGCTAGGTTGGCAGGTATAAACAGGTATGTCGGTACCAGTTACTTTCACTTGATAGGATGATGAAAAAAAAATTATGTCAGCGCTGTTTTATTACAAAATTGTTTTATTATCTCGAAACTGCAATTAATAAAAAATGAAAATAAAAGATTTTTTAATAATTAATTAAAAAATATCCTGTCCAGGATCTTCCCAGTAAACCCATTTTTAATACATTTTTTAATACACTAAATTTATTATAAAATTGGTCTCATTCTATTATCACGCCGGTGAAGGTCGACCTATATTTGGATCTTAGACCATCTATGACGATGTCTGTTTTACTTATAAAGAGAGGGAGCGGGAACATTTAAAATATAACAACAAATGAATATGAGACATAGCATTTTATTTCAATATTCAATAATATTATTTATTGATAGAATATTCAGCATTACAAATACAACGTAAAACAATCTAACGTAGCAAATTATATATAAACTTAATACGACAGCGCCCTAACTTGGCGCCAGCTTAATTAACATTGACTTAAGCACACGTACTTTTAACATAATTCACTATATAATATTTATAAATAGCTAATTTTTGAGCATTACAGTCAAGAAAATTCATTCACTCAGTAATTGAATTCACTTAGTTATATAACGAGAAATCTAATTGCAGTGCAAGAGTGATTTAGATAATATTTTACACATTTATAATAAGTTCTGTTACCTCTGCATAGAATTCTGAATCTACTGTACGTGTAAATACGGCTGCTTTTTCATTACTAGTGTTAGAATTCTCTTGCCCCTAATGCTGTAGCGAAGAGCTTAACTCTTATCGATATGAAACGATTGCCTCGCAGCTACTGTTGCGCTAAGCAAGTCCATCGATATACACCCCTAGATGTTCAATCAGTCTCTTGTATAAGAACATTTCTTTCTAGAACATTCTTTTATCTATGCCGTTTTATATAAACTGGAAGTGAGCAAGCCGTGTTACATTACGACCAACTTTAACAATTTCATGTATGGCAACAATTTTAAGAAACATAGTGCTAATGCATAAGCACTCGACTTCGAAAACAACAAATACCTAAAATTTCAACAAGTATGAATAGACGACAAAATAAAACTATGAGACTTTGTCTATGTAAATAAAAATCTTGTTTCAACAAAATAAACGAGCCTTAATAAAGCAAGTCGGCCGTACAAAACACATCTTAACCTAAATTTTGTACCTCTACCTAACTACTTATGAGAAATTGTGCATGAATAGAAACGTATTAACCAACAGCAATCCAAATAGGACAGATTATGTAGGAAATGTTTCAATCCAGTAGTCAAAAAATCTATCAAAATCTGACGTTGCTTACATATTGTTATTTAATCGTTCTATATTAGTAAGCGATATTTGAAGACTAGAACTAAGCTATCTATAAAGTCTAGGGCATATGACGTTTTGTGGCAACACCATTAACTCATAAAAATAATAAATTATTAAGTACAAATAAAGTTAAAGACGACTAGAAATTAAAGCAGAACCATTTCTCGTGACTAAATAAATAGAAGGGAATAAATAACCAAATTTACACAAGAATAATAATATATATACAACAATAAGAATGTACAGATAGCTCCAAAAAGGGCACCTATCACACCAAAACGTCGATCTGGACCACTAGACTTAGGTCGAAGTTACATGGACAGTCGGCCAACGACAGTACAAAAGTTAGTACCAAAATATTAGTCTAGTACATTTAACGAAATACATGTCGAACATCTACTAATATGGCTAAACATTGGGATCAAAACTTGGGTGTAATAACTTGTATTATTGATTACACATTAAAATAGTAGGTCAAATTCATTATGGAATTTGATTATAGTCTCAGTGACGGATTGTCCCAAAAGAGTAAGTCAAGTGTCGTTAGAGTCTGGCCAGCCAAAGCTGAACCCAGTAAAGGGCGGCAAATTTAAAAAATATGACCTGGTAACATCGGCTTCAGTAGGAAAAAAACATTTTGATACTTTTGATATTCATAAAGGTGATCATAGTATATACTATGTAGGTACATTAGGTATATACTATGTAGGTACCTATATAGGTACATTAGGTACACAACACAGCAGGATTTAAACGTTATTAAAGCAAATGATTTGAACCGTTTTCAACAAAACTGACAACTAACTACGCAGAAACGCCATGATGACATTCAAGAAAGTGTGGCCGCTACAAAAAACACTGGGTTCAGCTTTGGCTGGCCAGACTCTATATCATGGCAAAAGCTTGCATTAAAAATAGTAAAATCCTTAACCAATATCCTATTTGATATAGTTCATTTCTTGTCAATCATCTCAATTTTATCAATTACAAATTTAAATAAAAAAATATTTATCTTTTTTTTCATTAAATAAAAAGATCAATTTGATAAAACCGTAAAGAACATGATTTTAAGCATTAATACCGAAGTGATATAAGATTATTAAATTAAATGATAATAATCCGTATTTGAGAATAAATTTTGACTTTCTTTTAATAAAGATGCCGCTATAAAAAAAGTAAAAATTTATTTCTTGATTGTGTCTTCTAAACTTGAGTGCGGTGATTTTGCGAGCATTGTTAATGATCTGAAAAATAGCAAAATTAATTAATAATAACTCCAGTAAGTATCTTACTTCTTCACCAAAAGCTAAGTGTACAAGATGATTCCCATATCACGATATTAGATAATATATCATTCTATTAGGCTAATTTATCACAAAACAGTAAATATTATATAACTAGGATGAATATAATATCAAATAGTATTTTCCCATCATCAGAATAGGTATTATTGTATTAATTTTAGAAACAAAACAATAGATAACATAAACAAAATGAGCTAAAATTAAGACAAAGAAATCATACCTAAGCCATCACCCAAAAGTGAAACTCAAAACCATAATGATCAAACAAAAGGCAAATAAAAAATGGACGATACAAATGAAGCAAATAATAAAAAGCAATACAATAAAAACAGTGTACCTATTTTTCGGTCTTGTCTTGGGTGTGACTTAAACAATAGCAGCTGCAATGATATAATCATATATTTAGTTTATACAATTAGCATATTTTAATATCAGAATAATGATTTTAATAATATATGCTAACGTACGCAAGGTGATAAAAATAATACGTGACAAATGTATTTCAATGCTAAAATAGATGACAATTAAATAAAAGAGTGTGATAATAACAAAATAGATACAACTAAGCGTGATTAAAGCATTGAAGATTCAGCGCAATCAAATAAATTGAGTAACTTAAATTATACAACTAGGGCCAGTAACGCCTAACATGTAAACAAAACAATGAAGGAAGACTACTCTAATAGACGATATATAATATATTGAAATGAGAGAAAAGTAGAAAGGTTTAACTAGGCAATAAAATATGTAGCAAATTCTTACCTTCTTTGAGCAGGAATGGGCGGGGATGCTTGAGTGGTCGGTGGTAAAGACGCCGGACAGCTTCCAGATAAAGTGGTAGGTTGGTCTTCATCTTCGCGATGGTCTCCTAATATTATCATAATTTGTATTTGCAAGATAGAGTATAAATAACTTATTTTCTTAAGACATTTTTATTGGTAATATTTTCAGTCCAACCTATTCTTTGGATTATTATACCCTTTCAAAATAATATATCATTTCTTCACTCAAACTCAAACTCAAACATTTATTTATTCCATGAGACTTCTTCTAGAAGCACTTTTGAAACGTCATTACATATTTTTAACATTTACTACCGATTCGGAAAGCAGTATCTACGGAGAAGAACCGGCAAGAAACTCCATAGTTGCTCTTTTTAATCATGTCAGTTTTACAATTTAATTTTACAAAATACATATGTAACATCATCACTGGATCCTTTTAAAATTATATGAGATTGCTAGATGATTTAGCTGATATTAGATTGAAAAAATATTACAGCTTACTAGTTTCATAATATACTCTCACTAATATAGAGTAGAGATTTAATCTATTGCTTCTTAACAACACTGAATACGCTATATCTATATACCATTCCAAACTTTTCTCTTTCTATTTCTACTTTGTCAATACAAAATCTAACATTACCTCTAACGATAGGTGTATCTCCGATATAGAATGTAGCAGCTGGTGCTTCAATTGTAGCTTCTTTCACTGAATTATCACCGCTGACAGCGCTTAGTGTGTCCGTGCTATCGAACATTATTGTACGTTCCTTTGTTTTGGGGATACGGCCGTCTAATTCCTGAAATATTTCTACTATTATATGACTAGGAAAATGTTTATTTATGAGGGTGTTTTTTTCCTTGAAATTAGATTATTATATGTTACTAGATTTGAAATTTTCTTGGTATTTTCGGTGCGTACATCAATGTTTAAAAATAAGTTCGAAAAAGATATTGTTCATCATTCAAAATAAAAGGAGAAAATTTTCACATCTATACTAATATTATAAAGCTGAAGAGATTGTTTGTTTGTTTGTTTGAACGCGCTTATCTCGGGAACTACTGGTCCAATTTGAAAAATTTTTTCGGTGTTAGATAGCCCATTTATCGAGGAAGGCTATATATCATTTCGCTAAGACCAACAGTAGCGGAGCACTGCGGGTAAAACCGCGGAGCACAGCTAGTTTGTAATAAGACTCAACATTTTTTTTAAATCGTGCTTTTCCAGACGAGATACGCTTTAACGTTTGAGTACATTTCTGGTACATCGAACAGATTTCAATATAATAACAATTATGCATCAACATACCAATCTTTCTGTATCAGAGTCAGGTTCGTGAACTTCAAATTGTGAATGATGTTCGCTCGTGGAGTGATGCTCAAGGCTCTCCATTTGTACAGCCGTTACGGGGTCCAGGGTATCAAGGGAGGAGACCATGGTGTTCGACCCTGGAGGTGGTACCGCTGTTATCTTTCTGATTAGTAACAAGCTTGGTGGGGTAGCAATGTACATACAAAATAATTAGATTAGAAGCAAGGATTAATGCTCATGACATGAATGATTAAAGAGCCGATCTTTATTGATATTTTATTTATTCATTTAAAGTATTTATGTATGTAGCCAATGCACATAAAAATCGGTTCTTATAGAAGAACATAATATGTTTATATAGCAGATACAGTAAGGTAAGAGTTAGTTTATAGAAATATGAAATGAATAAGGTTTTGATGTCGAAGAAGTATTAGCGATGATATTCCAATTTACATATTATAGCGTTTTATAAAGCTTTGATTATGAATGCGTAATTTAGAGGTAAGTATACAAGTTTATGATGATATAGATTATTGGAATCTGGTAAAGCATTCGGACATGTTACATAGAAATTAAAACAAAGTTTTAAGACAATTTATTAGTAATATCTACATTTATAGGATTATTACGGACATCCATATAATTTAATACCCATTTACATCTGGTAACAATTAAATAAATTCATATATCCTTTAATATTCTACAACATGTAAGGTTTATTCAAATTACCTCCAGAAGTAAGGCTTCCTGTCATAGGTGTGTCCACTTCGTAATTGTAAGTAGCTCTTGTAGCATTCGAGCTGGTCGCCTCCAAGCTGTCCGTGCTGCCGAGCATCAAGTCTGCACGAGCCCTGTTATAAATATGTTAGTTACAGAATAATAATTCCACAATTATCAGTCTTATTTTACTGTGTAGTCCTATTTTATTTTTATAAATATGTAAGAAATAATATTTTCAGAAATTTAAGCATGAATTAAATATCTTTAAGAGAGTTTTGTCTTAATTTGATTTCTATGAAATTGTCATGTGACGTGTATTAACACAGGTGGTCCATGCAATCGATGTATTATAATATTAAAATAATTTACCTGCTAAAACTTCCAGAGGAACTGAGTTCTTCATCCTGTGCACTCCAAGAGCCGCTAGCTGGATCTGTGAATTGTTTGCCTGACACAATACTGTGAGCTATAGACCTCCCGGAGGAGGGCGATAGCTCACGTATTGCGCTTCCCTCTCTAGAGAAATCTAAATCTTCTGGTCTGTCCGCAGACACCGTTATAGTTTGCCTTGAGTAAGTTACTATTTCACCCTCTGTAGTCTGCCTTTCAACTACAGTCATTAAACTATCCAATTCGGAAGGTTGAGATGCTAATGAAGAAGACATTTCTGAGCCCAATGACATGCAACTTTCATCATATTGCACTGTCCGTGCTGGAATATCAACTGCACCGTCACTCTCTTGTCCAGTTACTTTTTCCGATACTTTTTTTCCATCAACAAACCGTTGTTGTATTACTGTTGTGGTTCTTACAACTTCTATAACACCACCTTCCGGTAATTTTGGAACTTTAGGTTTATCTTTCGATATTTCTTCTTGATCTAAAAGTTTCATCATTTCTTCGCAATCTCCGGGGATCGACTCAGCAGAGCCATCACTTGGTGCAGATGCACACACAAAAGATGAAGATTTAGTACATTCTTCAACTACTTCGCCTGACTTTGGTTCTGAAGATTCAGGTTCTGGTACGGGCACAAAGAAAGCTCCTTTGTCATCATATTTCTTTACTGTAACTATTTTAGGTCGCGCCTCTTGCATACGTTGTTCTAAAGCCAACTGTTGATCGATTAGCTTTCTGATTGCGGCCGAATCTGCCAATAATTTTTGAGAAGGACTACCATAACTTCCAACTCTTTGCGATGGACTACCTCCACCTTTCTGCGAAGGGCTACCACTTTTCTGGGATGGACTTCCTGATTTTTGACTTGGGCTACCACTTTTCATAGGTGGACTACTATCAGAGCTGCTGTCATATGAACGTTTTTCTTGATCTAAGAAACTACCACTTACAACTTTAGGATCGGCTAATAATAATGCCTCTTTTTGTTTCGCGAGAAGTTCAGCTTTAAGTGCTTCAAGACAGGCTGATTCTAGTCCTTCAAATTCTTTCAGACTTGAAATTTCTATTTCTTCGCCTTGGCTTTTGCTTAATATATAACGACGAGGTAAAGAGCCATTAAGGGAGTCTTGAGAAGATGATGAATTTTGTTGGTATTGCTCCATTAATGCCCTTTCAAGATTTTCAAATTCTTGAAGTGAACTTATAGAAATATCATCATTTTCCCCTTTGATTCTAAATCTCATACGAGAAGCCATTTCTGATTCCGATAAACTTCCATACGAATTTCTAAAACTGCCGTAGCTTCCGATGGATTCTTTTTGAGAGCTAAGACTACCAATGCGACTAGCATCAAAATCTGTCATCTCCTCTTCCTTGATATCTTCCAGGGGAATTCGTTCATAATCATATCGTGGATCACCTTCAAATTGCATTTGAATCCAGCGTTTACCAGCTTCAATTTCGGCTAATTCCTGAGCTTGTAGTCTTCTTTGTTCCATTTCATATTGCATATCATCGTCCGATGACCCAGACGTACTGCTTGCACTTTCTTGTTTCTTAGTTGTTTTAGATAAGTATTCTTCTACTTCAGTATCATGGCGTGCCACATATTTTTGTGACTTTATCTGCAGGCTTTTACCTTCAGGATCGCTTTCTTGAGCTTCTTTTGCTACCTCCTCAATCACAACAAAATCATCCATTTCACTGGGTTTGTCAACCAATTCAAATTCATCACTTGTTGGTGAATCTTGTTCCTTTTCATAATTACGTAAGGTTCTTTCATCAGTTGTAACTAAAAGTTCTGACTTACTACTTTCAGTTATTAAGTCAGATTTCAGTTCGGGTGTTTCCGATATATCATAAATATCATCTAAAATATATTCACGGCCATTATCAGTAGAAAGAGAGCTTTGACTAGGCGCGGATAGAGGTGTATGTGGCGTTGAAATATACTCGTGAGTTTTTAAACTTGAAGCTGAGCTTTGTTTGCTCTCTAATGCTTTTGATTCGTCTGATATAACAGTTGCTTTCTCAGCACTAGTTTTTGGAACAGAAGAATCACTTTTAGATTTCAATATTTCTTCATATTGTTTTGATCCGACAGGTATAATTTCTTCTTCTACATCAACAAATTCTCTTTGGCTCGGGGGTCTTTCCATAACTGGAAACGGCGCCACACTTATATCTTGCACAGTTTTTTTAATACATTCTTCTTTAATTTCAAGTGGAGGTACATCATCAGATTTGACTTTAGGGATGCTTGTTTCTTCAGGAATAATAGTCTTTTCAATAGCTGTTTCTTCTTTCGAAGATTTTGTAGTGGATTCAGTAACTATACTGCCAAATTGTTCGATTTCTTGATATGCAGCAGAACCAACTGGTATTATTTCACTTTCAATATCAACAAATTGTCTCTCTCGCCTTTCTATTTTTGTAACAGAGAACGGTTTAGCCTGTTCCGAATACGATGAAACTTTTGTTATTGATTCTTGTACTTTCTCTTTATCCAAATCAAGTTGTGATTGCGAAGATGACATGTCAAGTTTTGAAATTGACGATGATAAAATTTCATCTGTCTTAAGCTGACTGGAAATTGTTGTATCAGATCCTTCTTTATCTTTTAGTGAATCTTCGTCAAATTCAGTACTCTCTGATGTAGTTTCTAGCGGAAAGTGTTCCGGTATCATATCTTTGGGTTGAAATCTCATTTCATGTGACCTTTTCATCTTCCCAACTGGTTCAACAGTATCACTTTTGTAATCTTCTTCTTCACCAGAAACTTCTTCATCACTCGTTTTCTTTGTAAGATCCTTTTCAGATTCATGAAGAAATTGTTCAACATATGTACTACTTTCCATTAGCTCTTCTTTGAGTTCGTGAGCTGAAGGTACTAATGTTTCCGATGCATCTGAAATATCAATGCTAGCTACGTGACTTGAACCATCGGAATCCAGACTTCTCATACTATCTCTAGATGCAAGAGAACTGCATGCTGTGTAATAATCTTTTGAAGTTCTGAGAGATTGTGATGATACGTCATGACTTGTTAAAGCTGTTTCGAATTCTGTTGCACTTTGCGCAGTCATCATAACTTCAACATCCGACGATAGCGGTCTACTTTCTGAATGTTCAAAACTGTGATAGTGGCTTTCTCCGGAACTTGACCAACCTTCAATTTCTGAGGCTGAGCGTCTCTCGGCCACACCTAATTTAGATTTCATGTGTTTCTGAACTCTTAGTTTAACTTCAGGACTACCCTTAGAAGATAAGTCTTTGTCAGACATTATGTCACTTTCAGTTTCTAATATAGAATGGGGTCCACTGTCTGATTTAATTGATATATCTGCATCTAATGGTGGGCTTGATTCTTTTATTTGAACAGTTTCCTTATTATCTGTATCAGACAATGTTGTTTCTTCTTGAGAGCTTACTTTGTGAGATGTGCTATCAGATATTTGACTTTTTTCATCTTTTTCTTGTGTTGGAGCACTTTTAGTAGCATCATCACCATGCTGAGGCTCCTCAGTAATGACTTCAGGTCTGTCAGGGCTTATAAGTATTTTGAATTGGAATTCTGATGGCGATTGTTTATATTTCATACTACCGTCGCTTTTTTCACTTATAATTTCGACTTGTGCAGCTTCAATTGATTGCTTAACTTCATCGATAGTTTTTTCTAAAACCGATAGATCCGTTAGAGGTGGAACAGTAACTGAATCTAAATCTACTCTTTCCATTTCTTGTTTTGCTGCATGGAATTCAGCAGATGAGAGATCAGTATCATAACCACTACTACATATATCTTCCAAACTTTTTTCTTTGATAAGCTTCATTTCTTCTTTTTTATGATCGGTTCCAGTGAGAAAAGCTGAATCTGCTTCTGTTGAAAACTCTGATGGATGTAAAGTTTCCGCACTCACTGTAGAGTCCATGGACTTTTGTAAAATCTCAGCTTCATGAGATTCCAAGGATTTTATCATACATTCTGTATCTACGCTATCAGCAGATTTTATCATTAGGTCTTTCGAAGTGCTCATTTCTTCAGAAATTTCTATTGGACCGGGAGACACGTCAGTCTTAGTAGGCTTAGTAGATATATCAGTCTTAAGATCGCTCGCGGGCTTTATTTCTAAACCAGTACTGGTGTCAGAACTTTTAATTGCAGTGGTTTCTATTATGCTAGATTTCAGTGACGTTTCGGTTTTTTGTTGTACTGATACTTCTAAAACTTGATCTTCTAATTGTTGCTGGGGAATTTTTACAGGAGATTTAGTAATTTTTTCTTTTTTTGGAGTATCGGCGTCATGAGGCAGTTCAGGCGCAACTTCCGATTCAGAATGCGTGTCCTGACTTCCAGTACGGCTAAAAGTGCTCTTTATCGGAGACGTAGATACTTTAATTTCCTTAATGAAGTCCACTTCATAAATTTCATCATCTTTCTTAAATGATTTAGATTTGCTTTTTGGACTACTTTCCGTGGATCCACGTCTCTCACCAGATTCACTCTTAAAACTTGGTGCGTGTGATGCATCTGAACTCAAGTCATCATGTTCTTTACTTTCGATAACAGATTCTTCTTTATGATGTTCTACTTTAGAACTTATTACTTTACCCTTTTCAGAAACTTCAACACTAGACACTACTTCATCTTTTTCCACAATTTTTAAAGTTGAGTCCACGAAAGCAACCTTAGTTTTTGTGTCATCAACTTCATGTATGTCTTCTAATTCACCAGGTTGAGTAAAATATTCTTTACCCCATTGTTCATGTGATAAGTCTCTTTCTGATATTTTGACTTCAGTTTTTTTCTTCACTGTTTCGTCTTTTAATGCAGTCATGCGTTCTTCTGACTTAGTTTGTCTTCCAGTATATAAACCTTGTTCCGTAAATTCTCTCTCAACTTTAACTATATCCGTATCATCAGTACTTTTAAAGACTGTTTTTGTTTCCGTATCCGATCTCTTAGCAGTCGCTTCATGGGCTCTTTCCATTTTCTTTTGAGACGTTTCAGTTTGTTCTCCATCTTTTCGAATAACAGTTTTTTCTTTGATTTCATGTTCTTGCCCCCTAAGCTCATGGCTAGTTTTTGTTTTTATTACAAGTGAGTCATCATCGGAAGATGATACCTGCTTCGTCTCAGAGAAAAACTCTTGTCCCGATATTTTTTTAGTCTCAGTCTCTTTATGTGAAACTACAGTACTGAATTCACTTGTTGTTCCAAATTTAGCAATCATATCTGACATAACTGCATCAGGATCTATGTTTTGAAATTTTAGTTGCGACCCTTCAACGGTTTTATGAATAGAAGACGATGAAGTAGATGTCTCTACTCTGGATTCTGAATAGAAAGTATCAGAAGAAGTAGATCTCTGCATTTCCTCCATTTTGACGGCAAGTTGTTCCTTCTTAATTTGATCAATTACATCAATACTTTTCTCTATCGTACGATCGACTAATTCTATAGCACCAGTTGTTATAGTGGGCTTGTCTACATTTACAAATGCCAAATTGTCGGCAAGATGTTTTGATGGTGATTTTGGTATGGCGGTTGCGGTTAGAACCTTAGATGCTTCTGTTAAAATATCTGAAAAAGAAAATATGCGTAAGGAAAATATTGACAAACTCGAACATAGGAAATGTGCAACATCGATATGTGTTAAGAAATTTTTAATCAAAGCTTTGTCCAAAATCAGTATAAGAAAAATTTTATTAAATTCGATCACCTATAAAATATTATACATTTAAGCACTTTTTTGTAAATGAACTAAACGCCAATAAGAGATAAAAGAAGTATGATACAAATGTGGCAAAAGCTTGTGTAATGATTGAATGTAAAATAAATAAGAAAGATTTGTGAATCAAAGCGAAACGTTACTCAAAAGTGATGAAAAAATGTTCAAATAAAACTGTGATGCATAAGATATAAAATAATAATAAAAGTACCGCTAAAACGAAGCGATAACATGAAATCATTGATTCCGTCACATCATGGATCCACTTACCTAAAGCAACGTAAGGGCTCCGCAAGAAAGAAAGTAAAGTTTACTGTGCTGTTCAAATTGGCATACTACATATTACGGTGACATTTGCAACACAAATATTATGTTTGGGACTGATGGTATTTATGTATTAACGATAAACGTGTTTCGTATTATTTCATGGTTATGTGTTCCAAGCCATGTCGCTGGCTGTGCTCATTCTGAATTGTTTAGAACAAATCACACATATAGTTATTTATAGTATTATTGTGTAAATGGAATTTGAGGTACACATGCGATAATTGGCATAAACAAAAGGTGTGGCAAAAATAATCAATATCTACGTTTCGTGTCTACCTGACAATGAGTAAAGTTTCGCCATGACACTACAATACTTTGCCACTACTGACTGCAAAAGCTTAATCGTTTACATATTAGCAATCTTACAAAAATAAATTTTAGGTATTTTTTCTTGTCTCCAATTAATTAAAACCTTTTCATTAATAAAATATATCTGCTGTTAGATTTTCATATATTTTATGATGTGCATTTGTATGATTATTCTGTTATTACATACCGCTTTGATGAGCGTCTGTCTCGCTGATTTGACTGTCACCTCCAGATGATGCTCTTGGCGATTGTCTACTTGCATCCAGATATACTGTTTCGGAACCTAATAATGTAACAGTGCAATTTAACAAGTAAAAATGAAATTTATCTGAAACTTATAACAATAACAGTGGAATATGAATAAATGTCCGTTATTAGATTAATATCATACGATCCCTTACCCTTGAGCTTATTGAAATTAATACTTTCAATTTCAATTTAAATGACTTAGTGCAAGTTGAATAGTTGCAATAAAAAAAATGCAGTCAAGACAGTTATATCCGCGTAAGTTTATATTTCTAATATTTCATTTTTCAATACAAATTACTATGATATATACTCAAGAAAAATACCTGTAAGTTGTAGCCCGGATTGCTTTTCCGCTATACTTTCAGCAGCTCTTGCTTTATCTCTCATAGTTAAATCCACCGGGGAAGGCGGCGGTGTTTTAGAAAGTTTTGATGCTAGTTCTGAAAAAAAAAATTCTTTAATGCTAATTTAAATTGAACATCATGAAATAGCCGCTTGATATGCTTAAAAACATAAGATAGTAAGAAACAAAATACAATATTACCATGTGTTATATGACTTGCATCAATACGAATAAGTGCCCCTTGCGATGATATATCTTCTAGAAGGTTCGAACACCTTCTATTCAATTCTTTAATGTCCCTGATTTCATATTCCTCTTCATCAGGCTTTGCCATTGTTTCACCTTCTTTTACGTCTTCCGTAGCAGCCTGATTGGCTTCATCAATCTTTGCATCTAATTTAGATTCCAACCGCCCTTGAGTTTCAATTTTTTTCTCTGATTCCGATTTTAGCTCTGTACTTTGTTCGGTACTATCAAGGACCTTTGATTTATCTTGTGTTTTCTCTTCATATTCACTCAATTTACTTTCAGTCATCATTGAAGTATCATGTGAAGAACTAGATGCTATTTGAACAATTTTAGATGTCGACCTCTCTTCTTCAATAAATTCTTTACTAAGAGTTATTCCATCAGATGCATCGGATGCTAATGTTTTCGATACGTCCATCGATGAATGATCTTCTGAGAATGTTTTTTCATCTATAGATCGTGAAGTTTCTTTAACACTATCTATAGATACTTTTGAGAAATCTTTGGTTAAGTCCACTGTTGAATCTTTTGACAGTTCATTGGTAGCAAAGTCTCTAGACGTATCCTTACTATCGATTGAAGATTTTGAGTAATCTTTGGTCAAGTCAAGAGATTTTTTTGACAAATCAGGTGTTGCACGATCTTCAAATTGTTCCTCTGCTTTGTATTCATCCTTATGGTCAACTGAGGTTTTGGATGAATCTTTCATTAAATCAGCCCCACTCATCTTAGAAAAATCTGCTGATGTTCCTTCTTCTATTACAGACTTTTGATCGTCATCTGAAGATTTAGTTAAGGTTGATATAACGGTAGTAACAGATGATTCCGTCGTGGACTTTGAAATTAGATCTGAACGTAAAATGCTATCAACGTAGTGAGTTTTCTTAACAAATTTTTTAGGCATTATCTCGAAATCTTGATCTCTTTGCATAGTACTGCTAGGCCCAGATTGTTGTTCAATGCTAACTCCATCTGAAGAAACGCCAGGATCTACTGGTTTTCCTTCTTCAAAAAATTCAGCCTGAGGAGATTATAGTAAAGATTTATGAAAATAAATATTAATTTATATATCATTTGTATTTATTTTTCAAAGAATGAACCATTATTATTTTATTTTTAAACTACCTACCTCTTTTTCCGGAAAATCATCTGCATCATCTAAAGAATCGGTACGTTTTGTTTCAAAACTTGTAGGAATTATTATTCCTTCTGCATCTGATGTAGGCTCAATAATTTCTAATACCTTAGCTTTGTCCATATCTGCAAAGAAACGTCAAATTATAATAATCATTTATTGAATCGTGAATAAACATCAACCAAAGTACAATATAATCCTATATATACAATAAAATATCCAATATAATACTATTAAATCAAAATAATATACCTGATTCAGAATCCGTATAAATCTGTTCTTCAATTTCGTCAGGAGAACTTTGAACTGAGAAAGTTCTGGCGTGCTTTTTCTTTGGTAATATAATTATTTCTCCGCTATCTCTGGATAAGCTTTTCATAAGAGCAGGTCTTTCTTTATGAATTTTGGTTTCTTGGGGTACAAATTCTTTTTTAATTTCATCAATTATTTTTTCTTTTGATTTGCTGATTTCTGTTTCATCAATTTTATCATCTTCTTTTGTGATTTCTTTCTCAACTTCTTTTTCATAAACGGGTTCATCGGAAGAAAGATCTACTTCTTCAGATGCTTGTTTGATAATAATTTCAATATTATCGGCCATCTGCTTCATTGCGGAATCGGATTTCTTTAATTCAATTTTAGTTTCACTTTCAACGAATTTAACGGTTGCTTTCGGTTTAATTATATCCTCTTCGCCTTCAATTTCAGATTCAGCAATTCTTTCCAATGATATGGCTGGGCTTATACAAGAATGTCGTCGTTCTTCTTTATGGGGAACTTTAGCGTCATAAGTTCTTTTCTCAGTTTCTATTGTTTCTTTACTTTTAAATTCTTTTTCAACAGTTGGACTACGAGTCGCTGCTACAATAGATCCTTTTTGTAATATATCATCAATGACAGGCTTAATTTGCTTTTTTGTAATCTCTTGGGTATCTGTTATGGGTAACTCTTTTGGAATTGATTTTTTTGTTTCTTTAGTATCACCCATCAATTCGGCAATTTCAAGTTTACTCAGAGTATCGGTTCTTATTTTAGTAATATCAAATTTAGGTTCACTTGTTTTTGCTTGTTGTGTTCTTATTTTCTCGTGTACAGAACTAGATTTCGTTTCCTTATTAGAAGTACCCGGGATGCTAACTAATTCATCTATTAGACGATCATCTTCTATATCGTTTTCATCAACGATTTTCTGGGATTTACTTGAAACTTTAATTTCTCTTGAAAAAGAGGACCGTTTGCGCTCTGAAACTTTTGTTGAACCGGATTGTCTGCCGTCGGGATATTTAATGGTTTCTGTTATTGTAATCTTTTCTATCTCTTCACCAGAAGGCGTTTTAAATACTTCTGTAACCGTAGTTATTGTTATTTCCTCTCCCGCATCACCAATTTTTGTATCAACTTTCGTAGAGGTTGTGTTATCTTCTTCATTGCAAGGTTCACTTTCTTGGATTTTATATTGTTCGTTATGACTTATTAGTTGTTCTAAAAGCGCACTGGTAATATCTGTTTCTTTATGGGATTTAACCGATTCCAATACTTTCATCGAGGTTGTCTGTTTGCCAGAGGGATATTTGGTTACTTCCGTAATTGTAGTTTGAATTATCTCATCTCCTGATGGAGTTTTATTTTTTTTAGTTTTAGTGGTGATTGTTATAATTTCGCCTGAGTCACCAGTTTTTGTCACAACATCGCATGTGCAACTTTCATCGTCTAACGTCACTGTGTCATCAAACTTCATTTTATCTGTTTCTTGTTCAACTTCTTCTTCTTTACAAGTCATAGTTTCATGACGGTATGATGTTACAGATTCTGAAACATTGGTAGCAACTATTTCATCACCGCAGGCATATTTTGTATTTTCGGTAACAGTAACTCTCGTAACTTCGTCACCATCCGGAGTTATAACAACTTCTGTCAGGGTAGTAGTAGTTATCTCTTCACCATCAGGTCCAACGCGTGTTTCAGTTTTTGTTGATGTTGATTTATCTTTTTCATCTGATAGTGTTTCATCAAAATCAAAATCTTCCAAATGCTTAATAATTTCCGATAAATCAGCTTTCGTTTCTGGTTTAACAGATTGTATTGTTTCTGAAACACTCGTTGATGTTGTTTCCTTACCAGAAGGATACTTTGTATTTTCAGTAACAGTTTTCGTTAATTTCTCCTCCCCAGTTGGTAGTTTTGTTAATTCAGTTTTTGTAGTTATTGTTATTACTTCTCCAGATGTACCTGTCGTTGTTTGCACATCTATTGAGGTTTCATCTGCATCTGTTGACTTTTCAGTGGACTCTTTTACTAAGTCAATTTCTTCCTTAAGTGTCGTAGGAGTAACACGAGTATGTTTTTCTTCATTTTTTTCTATCTTGGCGAATTCTACCGTTTGACTGTCAGGTATCTGTTTTATTTCTGAAGATGTGCCCAAAGACGTTGATTCTGATGGTTTTGTTATAATTAGATTACTCTCACGTATGGACTGTTGTTCGCGTTCGTTACTCAAAAATTTATCTGTTATCAATTTATCAGAACTGAAATATAAAATGATTACAGTAGTAATTAGTAAACTGCAATCCAAACATAATTTTATATTGCAAACATATTTCTTACCTGATCTCAGCAATATGTGGAAGTTTGTGAACGTAGTCAGCGACATGATCTTCAGGGAAAGCTTCTACGTCATCAAGTGAATCACCATGTATAAGTTTTGCAACTTTAGATGCGTCCGATTTGCCTTAAATTGAAAAAAGTATGCCTGTTATATAAGTTTTTTAAATATTGTTCTTTTCACATTCCTGTCTGTAATAGTAATTCTATTTTCGATTTTTTTCCGTATGTAATATAAAATAAGTTTATTCAATTAGACTAAAAAAATATATTTAAATTAAATACAAATAAAATAAATTATTTATCGAAGTATAATTAATATTTAATTACCATCAACTTATTTATATATTATATTTATATTCACAGTTATTATTTGTTTACTATAGAAGATTAAAAATTAAATACCCAATGACTTCTTGCTTTCAACTTCTTTAACGTCCACTTTATCTTTTACATAATCGACGTGAGTTCCTTGCGTTCTAATATCGTCTTCGGATTCTTCAAACGTATAATCTCTAGATTCTGTTAAACTCCGGGCATCTGATGGCCGTTTTTCTTCCAAACGAAGTTCACCTACAGATCCCGACTCTGCGGATATTATAGATTGCCGTTTTGCATCTGTAACAAAATAGATAATATTTAATTTGCGATTCGTGCAAAACGATTCATGATCTGATATAGTAACATACCTTTATCAATGGAAATATCAGTTTTCTCAAAATCTTTTATCATATCCTTTACAGATTTTGCTGTTTCTGTCTTATCTGGTGCATGATCACTAACTTTTTGTCCTTCTTCTTCCGACGATGTTTTTTTATCAGTAACAGCATCTTCTGAACTTATTCTATCAGAGATACCTTCAGATGATTTTCTGTCAGAAATTTCAATCTCTCGACTGCTTTCTGAAGAAATTTTATCGGAAGCTTCGTCTTTTTCAAACGAATGATCTATTTCTTCAGCTTCAGTTACAATCATTTGAAACTCTTGTTTTGATGTTTTTGATTCAGAATCAGGTATTAAATCACTCAATTTAGATATTGAAACAGATTCAGTTCTCGAATGTCTTTTTGGTGTAACTTTCTTAAATATCACGTCCACGTCTTTTTCTTCGCTTGTTTCCGTACTTTGTTTATCGGAATCTATTACTTTAGGATCAATCCTCATAGATGTAAATCCGACACTTTCTTCAAATTTCTCATCACCGAAACCACTTCCTGAATCGGCTGTTTCTTCATATTCTGCTCTTTCATCGAAATCAGAGGATGAAACCTTTGCTTTCATATCAGACTGATCTGATTTTAAGGATTCTGCTTCTGAATGACGCCTTGAATCTGTATGTTCAGAATCTTCAAGTGAGTCTGAGTAAATACGTTTGGAGAAGAAACATTCTTGAACTGAATCATCTTCTGGGACCGTTTCTATAAATTGACGAGCCTTTGCGCTAATAACAGGTGATTCTTTAAGAGGGACCTAAGAATAATATAAAGAATAAATGTTAATGTTATTTATAATAAGACATTGGTAGGTACTTTAAAAGAAACTACACAACAATAACTTTTATCTCGTCATTGAACAATGGTAAAAAAAATGTGACCATAGAATTTAATGAAATTATTCTCATACCTTTTCGGGCTCCTTTTGGCTAACTGTACTGATATGACTACGAGAGGAATATTCAGTCTCATATTGTAAAAATTCTTGGGTTTGATGCTTTGATGATTCAATTTTGATTGCAGCTATCTCTTCTTCTGGTTCCTCCACCTGTTTGTCCAGTGTTGGCTTATGAGCAGGACTCATTCCAATTTGATCTTCCAAATCAGAAAATTGCGATGATTCATCTAATGAATCGCTTCTATGCTTAGAATAGACCTGAATAAAATGTATTATTTTGTTTACCAGAATTTAAATAATACTATACATATAATTATTAGTGATTAATCATATAAATAACACAATTTATCATTTTACCTTGGATTCTGTCTGTGATACAAAACTGATGTCCCTTTCAGTACTTTGTTGTAAATCCGCCAATGAGTCCCCTTTTTCAGCCGCAGATGGTGACTCCTGTGTTAATTTACTTTGTATTTCAGAGCCAGGAGAATCTGTTTTTGTTTTGCTTATTTCTGATTTTGCACTTGTTACTGATTGAGTTTCAATCTACAAAATTTAAATTGCAGAATAAATAGACAATACACATATGAATTTATAAAAAATAGGTCATATTTAAGAAGTTTTATTTTTATTTACCTTTTCCTTCGACCTATCATCCATAGACACATCCTTTTCTTCAAACGTTTCTGTGATTTCTTCGTCACTTACTTTACTACGCAATTCATCAGTCAATTGCTTTTCTAAAGTTTTTCCTTTGAAAGAAATAGCTCCAGCTCCTTTTTTGTCATCATCGTCTTTCTTGTCATGATCGTCTTTTCTATCAAGACCATTCTTTAGTTCGGATTTTTTGTCAAATATTTGTTTCCCAAGATCAAACTTTCTTAATTTATCCTTCTCAGCTTTAATAGTTGTTTGAGATTCAGTTTCCGTTTCAGAGTCGGTAGATTTCTTTAAAAATTCACTATCTTCTTCAGAAGATACTTGGACTATTGTTGAATCTGTCCTTGCCGATTTTGTAAAAGATTTTGATTTATCTTCTAATTTAATTTTCGAGTCAAATTGTTGTATCGTCTCTTTGACAGATTTAACAACTTCGGTATGTTTTGTAGATTCAACAGATACTTTGTGAATTTCTTGTGTTTCTATTTCTTGTTGTGTTTCTATTTCTTGTTGTGTTTCCATTTGTTTTGCCTGCTCTCTTACAAATTCTTGAGTATATTCTACGGCCTGGTCCTGCTCCATTGTGTGCTTTTTCAAAGCTTCTCTAGTTAATTTGATAGTTTTCGTAGTATCTATTTGTGGTTCCTTCGATATCTTTGTTTCAAAAACACTAATTTTGTCTTTTAAAGTAGCCTCCGCAACATCTCTCCCTTCCATAACGAGTTCAGGTGACTTTTCTCCATCCTCAAGTTTCTCAGCAACTCTTGCACTGTCAATTTCTTTTTGAGAAATAACATCTTTAGAAAACGAGTCTCTTGTTTCTACCGTTTTGGTTTCAATAGTTTCGGACGTTAAAGATTTTTTCGTGGTAATAACTATATTTGAGAAATCGCCTGATGGAAAACGCATGGAGTCATTACGCATATGCCTTTGCAAATGTTTAGGCGTTGGTTTCGCCGGTGACGATGGGTCGAATTTTCTGAATTGTTCCACCTTATGTTCTTTAATTTCTTCTTTCTTTTCCTCTCGAACTTCTTTTAGAACTTCAGTTTCTTCAACTTCAGTAGTTTCAGGAGAGGTTTTTGAACGTGTTCTCTCTAATTTAGGTTCCTTTTCTTTTACCTATATAGAAATATAAATTTATAATGAAACGTAAACTAAATTATACATTTAAGGGATGGAAAATAAACTTACCTGTTGTTCTATATCTTGGAATTTCTTAATATCAGGTTTAATTTGTGTTTTAATTTCAATTATTTCTTCTCTTATTTCCTTCTTTTGTTTGGATGCGGGTATTTTACTTGAACTCAATTTTTTAGTTATTTGCTGTTTGCGTTCTGCAACGCTACGTTTGACATCTGTAAAAATATCTATTAACATTGTTGTTTGATAAATATACTTCTACTACTGAAATGGTATTAGGACGAATTGAATTTTCTCTCTATAAAATTACATAGGTATGTTAAAAAAAACAACTGTTACCTTCATCTTCTTCACTCTCTTCACTAGGTGTAGGTGTTCTCTCAACTTCACTCTTATCAACGACAGATTTCTCTTCGGGAGAATATTTAGCCTCATCTTGGTCGAGATCTTCAGTGCGCATGCGTTCAGATATATGACTATCATCGATTGTTTCTTTAAGTTTATTGTCTTCTTCAGCTGTAAAAAATTGTTCAAAATTAAGTTATTTTATAAGGTTATATAAATTTAAAAAGTTTATTAGGATACGATGAAATATTTAGTTTTTATGTCATAGTCGGCAAAAGAGCTGGTGGGCCGGAATGTTTTAGAAAATTTGCAGGATTGTTGACTTTTAATGGATGAAGAAAAGATTGACAAGGAAAGAAAGGAAAGGACTGGCAACGAGATAGAATTTTTTTAATAAGGTAATCTTTTATTTCATTAAACATAAAATCTTGTCTATTATTATATTATGTTTCGTAAAATTGTAATTAGAACATAAGCTATCATTATAATTTATGAAAAGTTCATATTCATACCTTTGTAAGCCTCAATTTCTTCAGATTCTTGTCTCTCTTGATAAATATTACGTAGGATACGTCTCTCATTGGTGCCCTCTGATTGTGGTGCAATAATGTCATCTCTACCGATACGGCATAATGCCAACTCTAACGAGTTATCTGAAACAGAAGCTTTATGAAATAAATATCATTTTTATAGGTTCAATTATTTTCTGTAATTTAATTTAGAGTCGGGGTATTAATAATATTGTAATATCAAGTTTGACAATATTGTAATGTCAAATGAAAACTAGCTTCGTATGCGTGTAATAAAATAATACCAAACTTGTAGAAAGCTTATTATTTGATGTAACACATGATATTATTAATTTATTTTCACTGGGATTATATTATAAAAATGAATTACAAAAAATAACTCTTTCTACGAATATAATCATAAAAATGCGCCGTATTTTGCGAATTTTGTAACAGGCAACATAACGATAACCATAACGCCTTAAACTATATTTCTAAATACATAGGTTTATTTAATAGTCCTACCTTGAGCCTTAGTTCCGGATTGTGTCTTCCACAACTTAAGCATCAACTGAGCCTGTTCTGCTGCTGTGATGCGTTTCGCTTGGATCTGGTTGACCGTAGCCACGCTGACTCCTAGCTCGTAGGCTAACGCTACCCAGTCTTTTCCTAGCAGGGTGCAGATGTCTTCAAGCCTATAGAAATACAGGAAAGTTTTTTTTTTAATTCGGTAACATATTTTAAGATCGTTTCAAAAGATTTTAATTATGTTAACTAAACATAAACTGTTTTTTTTTCCTACTGGAAATAGAACTAACTAGAGAGAACATACAATAAACTAGAAAAAACATACAATAATCGCGCAATTACCGCAGTCCGCATCTAAATCATGTAATGCCTAAAAAAGATTTTCCATAATCATAGAAGCTATTTTCGATCAATTTCATCACAATAAGCCACAAATATAAAAAAGAACAAAAAATCTTTTCATTTCAATCAACATTTGTACGTTTTACTAGATTTCCGCCCGCGGTTTCACCCGCGTTTTCAAAGAAAAAACCCGCATAGTTCCCTATCGTGTGGGATTTTCGGGATAAAAAGTAGCCTGTCTTATTCTGGGTCTTCAGGAACCTACATACCAAATTTCATTGTAATCGGTTCGCATTTATAATATTAGTAGAAAGGCTAAAATTATACATTACGTTACTAATTACCTAGGGTCACTGAGCCTCTGCCTCCATATTAACTCCTGCTCTTCAGTGCGTCGCGGCAATGTGTCCGATTGGATTGGTGATATCCTCTCTGCTGGGATGTCGTCTGGCACCATGATGTTAAGCACGGCAATCTGGAATAGGTGATTAGTTATAGTTAGAAAAATGGCCAGAATACTGATGTGACACTTTTCTGGACAATTCCTGTTTTATTTTTGGGAGTCTGAATGTGCAATTCGCAGAAAGTTCTTTTTGCAGATTGCATTTAATACAATAATTTTTAATGATGTTGGAGTAAATATCCTTTTTACGGTTGACTATACCTCTATGACTGACTACTTGCGATTTTATCTTTTGGATATTAGTTTGCACAATACAAAAAGCGCTCACATAAAAATGTCATTCAATATTAATTCAAAGACAATATTTTCTTAATACGATCTAATCATTTCTGATAATATCAACATTTCAATAATAGAACTTTAACCACACTCCGGACACTCCATACAAAATTATCGTTTTGACAGTCACACTGTAGAGACTGCAAATGTGTGTGTTAACGCTTTATGGTTGACACATTTGTGACTAGCGTAAAAAAAAATTCGCGTTTTTCTGATGAAATACATCCGTAAACAGCACAATATCTAACCATTTTCTACGAAAAAACGATAATCACAAATCCAAAATAATAAATTACTTTAAGTCAATTTGATTAATGTTGTCAATCTTCGTTGCGTATCGTCCTTGCAGAAAAATGCGGACCATTTTTAGACTGATCGTGCGGGGTGAGGTAAGTGTTTAATTTTGGCGGGAGGCGGAGAGTGTCCGTTCTGTAGCGTTTAGCTACTATTATGTATTCTGTGCTTTAACTATCAATTAACTAAATAACAATACAAACCGGTGTTGGCGACGGTTCCCCTTTCGGAACCTTCGGGTCCCTCATGAACTGGCAGCGGCAGATCGGTTCCAGATCCTGGGTCTTGATCATCACGGGGAAGGCCACCCGGTTCTCCCGGAACGCTCTGAACGGTATGGACAGCTGTTCACCGGACTTGGCCACTGGGACCAGGTTACCACCGAATTCTAGGTAGATGGGTTTGCCTTCGTGTACCTGTGTATGAATTTATGAGCTTTAGGTTAGTATGGAATGCCATTTTTTTACGTAATATTACTCTTAGAATTAGGGTGCTTTTCCACCAATAATGTGCTAGGATGTGTAGCGAGCAATGTGTTTGTAAATAACCAATCATATCGCTTTATTTAGTTTGAAGTTTGAAGCGATACTATTGGTATCTTAATGGCGAATTTGTCTACTGAGAAGACATTTATTATACGAAAATTTGGATCAAGTGTCAAAATTATTATTTTCTCATTGGTAAATGAAGTTATTCAAAGCGTTTCTTTCTATATTTTTAAAATGCTTTCATAACAATTAAAATGAGACTTATTTGAGGCTACTTTTCTGTCAACTTTAATAATTGCGTGTGTTTGGTTAATTACCTATGTTTTATAGCATAAAGGAATGTCTTAACTCTAACTCAATATTTTATATTTATTATTAACATATATTTACCTCAACATCTCGGCTCTTAGCGACCTGTATGAAGCGTTCTATACGTTCCAGAGTTTTATCTTCCTTATCATCGGTAACGCAGAACATTCGCAACTGAGCTTGTGTTTCATCAGTACGTTTGGCATATACCACAAAACGGGCCATGAATGGAACGTGTATTGCTTCCCTGTGAAAAGATTTAAGTAAAAAATTTGATAAGTACATGAAATTTTATAGGAAAAAAATAATAATATGGAACTTTTCTCATGAATGAACGTTTAAAAATATATAATCAGGTAAAAATATGACATTATGAAAAAAAAATTAGTTACAAGCATTGAGATATACATATGGAGACGACACCGCCTACATCACTTATGTTCCGCTCAACATACGCCATATGGCGTAACTGCACGCTCATTTTTTATTTGTTTTAAAGTGAAACGCATCAAATATGCCTTCGTGTGTGTTACGATATTGCACAAATAATACAAATAATACGGAAAAGTGAAAAGGAATAACATTTATCGGTAAGTACCTAACTAGATAATAATTTTTAAAACTTAGTTAGAGCAAAAAAATGGTGCACAGATTTTGTTCGTGGTGTCTCCTCCATACGTAGTAATATTATCTCAATGGTTACAAGGCATTTATTTTAACACCGCATAAAAACCTTTAAGATGATGCTTCAGAAGAAGGGCGTAAAATAACGAAAAATCGATAGTTATAATTTGTACCTGTATAACTCTGTTGCCATTTTTGTAGCATCTTCGACATGCCTGCAATCGATGAGCCAATACCGAGCAGACACAGTTGTCGTGAAAGATACGCAATCATTCACGAATGTCAATGGTGTATTTTCAGTAACGTCCTCCCAATGAGCGCGATTTGTTCCTCCTAACACGAATAATTGCTTGTTGAATTCACAAGTCACAGTTCTTTAATTGCTGACAAGTTCTCTTTCAAATACAGTAGCTATAGGCAGAAGAGCTTTTACGCTTTTCCTATCTGCCATATGTACCTATATCATTACTTACGCATGCAAGCTTCAAACTACCTCAAAATACTTGTACTTTGCAAAATACATAACAACACTTGTTTGAGAATTCGTGTTTCATACAATTCATTCGACTTGTTGAGTTTATTTCAATAAAACATGATCAGGTCAGAAATTGAATAGAAAGGTCAACAAATAAAACAAAAAATGTTCCAAAACGGCCTATAGCAAACACACAACAAGCAAGGACGGCATACCACAGAAAAAAATAAAATAAACAACATACCGTTTTCAATCTTTGTCATGAAAAAGTGATTAAATGTGACACACTCTTATAAACCTGTTAAGCACTGTGCTGTATTTTTTAAAAATAAATTAATGATTTTGCATTCTGATTAATAAATTTTGCAGTTTGGAATTTCGGAAAACAGATCTCTCGAAGGACATTCACTGGAAAAAATAAATAAAAAACAAAAAATCCAATTGGCGTGCGTCATTTGGTCCAGATCAGTGAGTAAAATGACAAATTAAATGATACAAAAAATATAAAAGATGAAAACGAAAGAACATAACTGATAGGCCGTTTTGGAAAAGAATTATCAGTATAAGCAAAATAACGAAAATCGGGAACACTGACGCAGAATGAAATGAAGATGATAAATGAAGTAACTGAAGAACAAGAAACATTATTTTGTATAATTTAAATACCGATGCATTTGTGTTTAAATATTTTACAGTGTGCCAAAAGTTCATAATAAGTATACTATTGTTACCGCACTGATCCTAAATCGTAAAATAAACGTGAGAGAAACGAAGTGCATCATTGTTGAAAACTCTTTGTTTATGATACAGAGTGAATGTGACTTTAAAAGCGAGAACTTCAGCCCGTGCAAAGAAGAATTATGTAACAAAAGCAAAGATGGAAAAGCATTCAAAAGTGAAGAGGTTAAAAGAATATTATAATTGATAATTATACTCGGTAATACAAAGCTCAGAGTATAAATATCAACGAAAGAAACGAACGTGAGAACAAACAAAAAACGTAAAAGGACAAATAAAATATAATTCCAACAAAAATGTGTAACATAATTTGACATATCGATTTGGATTTATTGTATCTGTATAGTACCTCTAATTGTTTTTACCTTCGAGAGATCTTTTGCGAAATACCCCTGTTGGTGCACGCCGAAAAGGTGGCAGCGTATTAATTTACGCCACACACGGTGAGCGTGCAACACACACAAACACACGAGAACAAAGACATGTAGACACGCACAAAACGCACACATAGGGATGTATCCCTTTAGCTGCTTTGTGTATTTGCTATAAGCGTCATTAGTTGGCATGTTTGCCTAACAGTGGGCCTTATCAGTGTTTGTTAAGAGTTATATATATTAAGTACTTTATAAAGAAATTTAATTCTACACTAGTCACCGATTAACATGCTGATCCCATTGAAGACCACGATGGGATAGATATGTAAACTGAATACTTAATCAAGTCTAGTTTCGATAAATTTAAATACTCTAATCTATATCGTTAGACTTTAGCAGCTATATCAATTTACAATCAATATCGAACTATAATTAAAACGAAGTCATTCGAATTATAAGAACTATCGGCTACCGATATTTTCGAGACTAACAAATTACGAACTGTTTAGAGGAGAATTGTTTTAACTAATACTACATTACCTGCAACTGTGTTGTAATGGAATATCAATGAATCATCAATTTATTTTTATAACTCAAGCAAATACTTCATATTAGCTTTCCTCATTTTAGCTGAACTTACCTCACGTTTGTATGCAAAGCTTGATTTTTAATCTCGTCAAGATAGCAAACACAAGCCATACTCCATTGCAACACTTAATCATATATCAATAGGTCATGGAAGTCCATTACGACTCTATATGTAAGATAAAACTTCCAAAAATACATAATACTTCAAACGGAGATTTAATTTTATTATAATAATGTTGTACACAACAATCTGATGGTATCCCATACAAAAGTCGTAATGTTCCAATCGCTGTAAGAAAATGTACGGAAAATGTATGGAAAGTATAAAAAGTGTACCTGAAATGGAGCAAAGTAATCTTAATGTTGGAGCTGATGATGTGCTGTATTGATTCGTCATTCCTTGGGTATGAGGTCGTGGAGCCGGCATGCTCAGTGTTATGGCTTTGTGGAACTTCCTTCGTCTTGGCTCTACTGTCACCACAGGAGACACTGCCACTCCCCTGCCCAATAGTTTGGCAGTCAGCTCAGAATCAATTATTTGAGCCTGTAAAAGTATAATTTTTAATTCATCTGGTGACTTAACATGTATGGCTAAAGACCAAACGCGAATGGCTATAAATCATGCATTGATAGCGCAATTAACAGAGGTGCATATGATACAAAATAAATTACACTTACCCTCTTCTACAGAAAACAAAAGAAAGTATACCACAGAATCCTTGCGCAGGTTAATCGCACAATAAATCACTATGACGATATTGTAAAATAAAAATGGATGGGTGAGGTAGAGCAGATGGTGCATAAGAAAGCAAATATGAAAAATATGAAATCACAGCACAAGCAGTAAGGAAAAATAAATTCACACTCGGTATTCACTCATTATTTCTCACACATGCGCTTTAAACTCAAGATGCACACATTATGCTAGAACATAAGCTTTAAATACTAAATAAAAAATTGCAAAAATAAAATATATTTACATCATGCAAATCTCACGTTTGGTCTTTAGGGGCATACAATACATTTCAAACATTCAAATATAATCGATATTTCATTGAAGCATATATGGAACATTAACCCAATAAATTTAGCAAATACCTTAAACATACATACAATAAAATACGTCACTCCAATTAACTGACGACAATTCCGTAACATATCTATGCAAGTTTAATAACAATTCAATACAAATAGCATGCTTACGATCTAACCTAAAGACCAACAAGAGAATACAAGAGTACAAGACAAGTCATTCAAAACGCGTCAAACGCTGTGTGAGAAAAGTTGTCTAGAGCACAAACTGTTTCGGTGATTTCATATCGCTCAATACTTGCTTCAATTGAAAACAAAGTATTCACATTATATGACTTTTATTCATTTTCATCTACATATATACGCAATTTAAGTCAATTTCTAAATTTATTGGGTACATGTCTATAGAGGAGTAACGTATTGAAATTAAACCAATTGTTAGACGAATTACATTCACATGATTTTCAAGGTGTGTTTTTGAGCAATTTTGAATGTTACTTAAACTTTTACATACATTGGATCAGGAGAAAGTAATATTTCTTAGTGTGAATTAAAAGCATGATAAAATGTGAATATAATCTGTCTGTGAATAAATCTCAATATTGGTATATCACAATTTGCCTTACATCTTCAGTTTCTAAATAGTCTTGTGTACAAATAATGTTGTTTTGGTTTGCAAATTAACTACAGCATATTTCTTTAACTCGGTAAATTGCCAATTATTCAATTCCGTCTAAACGATTTTTTTAATGTTTCTATTGAAAGTTTATTAAATATCATAATTGAGGATAGATATTACATAATAATTTTTTTAATGTTTCTATTGAAAGCTTATTAAATATCATAATTGAGGATAGATATTACATAATAATTTTTTTAATGTTTCTATTGAAAGCTTATTAAATATCATAATTGAGGATAGATATTACATAATAATTTTTAATAAAATAGACTATTAGGTAAAATTATGCATAAATAAGTTTAAGGAGAGGTGAGAAAGAATAGATCAGCAATATATTTGCTCAAAGGTATATAAAACTATTCAAGTAAAACATCTACGATACACGCTCCACTATTTAATACAATACTAGCTTATTCATAATAGAAGACGAGAAGAAAACTATAAAATATGCTATACAAAGGATCAAAGAACAATAGACGTGTTTAATAAAAATGCTAATCGTATAAGAAGGAAAGGTTTTATTACTTAAAATGGAAGTGGTGTCAATTCTATAGCAATAAAGGATTTTCATTTCATTTCAATGTTAACAGAAATAGGAACTCAAGCTCCAAGTATCACTACATAGTATAAAACAAAGTTGCTTTCTCTGTCCCTATGTCCCTTTGTATGCTTATATCTTTAAAACTACGCAACGGATTTTGATGCGGTTTTTTTAATAGATAGAGTGATTCAAGAGGAAGGTTTTAGTATATAATTTATTAGGTTTTAGACAAAGCGGGCGAAGCCGCGGGCGGTAAGCTAGTAATTTATATTTGTTATGAAATATATGTTTGTTACTAATGCTCCGATTTTACGGGTAGTTTAAATAAGTGCTGTCTTTAAATTATTGTCGTCCTTCTTCTTACTCCAACATTATTAGAAAGATGCACAGTTATAAAGATTTTGTGACTAACAGAATTGACACCGATGTCTAAATTCTAAACTATTCGTACTGTTATATTATTTTGGCATTCGCTTTGTACTCTTGTTTTATCAGAGTTTATAGAACACAATACATTTGGCAGTCGGGATAATAAATAAATAAATATAAACTGCAAAGGTCGCTAAACACACATACAAATAAATAATTCTTAAAATTAAACAGTGATCAAAAATTTCAAACACGCATAAATATTTTTCTATGACTTAAGTCTATGGTAACTATAAAATCTAAAGTATTCGATACAATATCATAAGTACTGTTTATACCGACTTGGTCGGTTCTAATTAATACTGACCGTATACTGACTTCTATTTTTATTTCGAAAGGTTTAATGTTCCCTAACACATTTAAAATATCGCAGATTTTAATTAGATTAAATTCACACATGTTTATTTGATATTGATGTTGTACTTCTAAATAGAAGTCAGTAGAAATCCTGGGTATGGTAAAAATCCTACCAAATTAAAGAGAAACGTTTCTTCTTAGACACATTATTGACGGTGATCTTTTTCAAGTTTTTATCCTTAACTCCGGTGCGGGGTTTAAAGAGGTTTACCTGTAAGCCGACTTTGATCTTCTTGGTGAGAGCACCTTGCGGGAAGACGGCCTGCACTTGTGGGACTACCGAGCTTGATACCATGCCACCTGCAAGTAGAAATAAGTAAATAAATGCAAAAAAAAAGACTTTAAAATTGTTGACTTTTCCAGACACCAGCATATAATCTGGTTAAAAGACAATTTATATTTTCTAGATTGGCTTGGAAATACTTGATATTATACATCCTGTATACTGGAAATAGGAATATTGTTGCGGTTCAGAAAAATGCATATATGAATAATAGAAAAATGCATGTTTAGAAAAATATATATCTTGAATACCGACGGACTTTTATTTAACATACATAACATACATATTTAGTTACATATTATCTGAACTAACCTAACGTCTTTAATCTCCAGTTACCAGATTATCCATTCTTACACCTTGTATATAAGAATATTATGTAAAGTTTTTGGAAATATTTAAGTGACTTACCTTCAGGTCCAATAGCATGAACCTCCTGTCGTATACGCGATATCACAGCGAAATATTGTGGGAAGTCGTGGGTCAGAATGCGTGTGACCCGCGCTGCTTCCCAGCTCCTCTCTTCCTCACTTGTATCTAGAGAAAACAGTTAAATTAGTATAAGGTAGTAAAAGAACGAATCTTATATTAAAAAAAAAAATACTTTGAAAAACCACCACTACCTATATCCCAATTGGATTAGGAAGAAAATTGAGATTTTCAATCTGTCCGTGACATATTTTAGAAACATTATAAGATTGTGGAATTGAATTTAAATTAGCAGTTACCTACAGAAAAAAAAATAAACTCAAATTACATTGGTCGATATCGAGTTTCAGATATCGAAATGATTCTTAAACGTTTCAGTAACCTTAATCCTGAACTATAAAAAGTGACATTCGAATGATTCTAGTTGAGTTACTATGTACTACGTACTAGAGAGGGCATCACTACTACACTCTTTGTAACACGAGTTAGAGTCAATCGTCTCAAACCAATATTTATTTGTTACATTGATTGGTTTTAATTGATAAGTTTATTCATATTTTTTTAATAAGATAAACAATATTTATTTGTTACATTGATTGGTTTTAATTTATAAGTAATAAGTGGCAGAATATCTACAAAGTGTATGACTCACTCCCCCCCCCTCGCCGCCGCGCTTGTCGCACAGATTTTGTTCGTGGTGTCCTCTCTATAATAATACCCCAATGTTCCAGAACTACCTTCAATTTCCAGTGTCTCATTCAATATGTCCTGCACTACGTCATCAGTTGCGTCAGCGTTGTGTTCCCGCCAACTGCTCCCGTTGTCCGAGCGCAGTATCACGATCTCGCGCTCTTTGCCGCGTAGCGATGCGTAATGCGGCACTTCTAGTATTACGGGCCTGGAATATTTGGGATAATTTTATTATTAACTAGCTTTCCGCCTGCGGCTTCGCCCGCGTTTTCAAAGAAAAACCCGCATAGTTCCCGTTCCCGTGGGATTTCCGGGATATAACCTAGCCTATATTACTCGTGAGTCGTGGATAATGTAGCTTTCGAATGGTGAAAGAATTTTTAAAATCGGTCCAGTAGTTTATGAGCCTATTCATTACAATCAAACAAACAAACAAACAAAGTTTTCCTCTTTATAATATTAGTGTAGAAGTGTAGATTAAAAGCCTTCAGTCATATTTCAAATTGAAGTCAGAAACTTCGGAATCTTGTTCTGCAGAAGGCTGAATCGACGGTTGAAGCAGACCTTTATTTATTTATTTATTTATTTATTTACGGCATACGCCAAACCATACATATATTAAACTTAATTCTAAACTTATCACTATGTCCTTAGTTCTAGGTACCTCTTACATTCTTCACCTATCATTCCCATCCCTGACACAAATAAATCATATACTGGTGCAGAATTGAGAAATGAGTTCAGCAGTGAAAGCAGATTGATTGAGTGATTTAATGAATGCTGCAGCCTATATTTCGTATCGATCGTTGAAGTAGACGTTTAGTAAATGCTGAAGTCTAAATATTTGGTGTACATTAACCACTACGTTACATTTATTTTTTTTTGTGTATACTTTACGCGGTATGAATTCTTCTGACATTTGAAGTAATTATTTTTCAAACGTTTTATGAAATTAAACTGAAGAGGTAACATTAATTTTCCATCTAATATTCACAGTGATTTCCTGTAAAGATTTGAAAATGATTCGTGAATAAGTTACCCCAAAAATTTAGCAGAAACAGGTCCCATCTCCAATACCCTTGCAGCCAAAGCTTCTCCTTCCATCAGAGGTGGCATGTGGTTTATACGGGATGGTTTCAAATATCTGGAATATAAATAAATTAAAATGACAAACTTTGGGAATAAGTAGTAGCACAGACTAATAATAATATACTACGTATACAAGTAGTAGTAAGTAATTAGTTAGTTATGTTTTTATGAATATACAAATCATTTCCTTTATAAATTATATTTATAAATCTATCACTATCAAACATTGATTTAATTTGATTAATTATTTATTATTAAAGTCTTATCGTAGTTACAAATACCGTAGAAATTATTTTTTTAGAAAAACAAACACAATTATAAAATACAATAATTTATTTTAAAATTTGCCAACTCTACCAAGTACCAGGGCATCATATTCACCTGCAAGTGATCCTAGTAGGCTGTTGAGCAGACAGTGGCGGTACGATGACCCGCACCCCGCCCCCCCGGCACCCGCGCAGCGCCCCGCCCCGCGCGTCCACCAGGAACGATACCAGGAAACTAGGAATTGAAGGAGTAAGTATAGTGTGGAAAATGCATGTTTCATTTGTTTATGTTCTCTCTGTATGTCTGTGTCTATCGTGTGTGAAATAACATGTACCTAGATGAATAATTAGTATAAATACATACAAATATTATTATTTATTTTGGTGTACTTACTTCTTCCATTGTAACTTTTTCCTGTAATTCCGTATCCAGTTAGCATGTGCATGAAGAAACTTTTAATTATTAACACCAATATATCTGAAATTATTTGTAAAAATAATAATAAAGTAGTTATACAAAGTATAATAATTATTTCAAAAATTTATACCTAGTACCATATTGAAATTGACAATCTGTATCAAATGTAGAATATATTATGCAGTATTCGTGATTAATAATTTTTATGTTGATCAAGAATCAAGATTGTTCACCTTTTTTTTAATGAAATGAAAATATGAATTTAAAGAGGATGGTAAAGGTAAAGGTGTAGAAATGAAAAATTATGAAAGTAGTTGTAAATTTCCAGAAGCTTAAAATAAAATAAAAATCATAGTCACATTAAAGAATAAAACGAATACTGACTTAGGTAACGTAGGATCGACGTTATAACAGTAGCCTTCTGGCGCATGCGCAGTGCTGTATCGGCTGATGCTCTTCACCACCACCTCGCTTTGCGGCTGGAAGCCTAGCCCGTTCACGGATCCTGGTGAAATTAATATTATTTTCATATTAATGTAATATAAAACAATATTGCTAATGAATCACAAAAAATCTATATAAAAATGTATGTTTTTTTTTCGAAATTATGATGTTTAATATTTACAACTAAGGCCGCCTGTCCATCTGCAAGAAAACTTCCGCAAGAAATGTTCGACAGTCTATCTGACAGCAGCTTGCATGTCTAATTCCGCGTTTCCACCTGCAAGTAGACTTGCAAGTTGCTGTCAGACAGACTGTCGAACATTTTTTGCAGATGGAAACGAGGTCTAAGTACTATAGAAATAACTCATTGTTGCCACTCAAATTTGCTATGCGTCAAAAATATAAATTAAATGATACATGTGAAAAATTTGAACATTACAAAATTAAATTTCAGTCTTACTATATCCATTTGTGATTAAAATCAAATAAAAGGTTACGATTTTGAGTTACTCCTTGTTATTTTAAAGAAATTTGAAACCATAGATCATAGTATAAAATAATTACTAGCATACATTGTATTACACGCGAATTAATGATAGAAGAGCAATAAAACTGACCCTGCGAAATCTCCATAATATTCTTATGACTCATGGCGGATTCCGTTCGCTCATCCTTGGTCACATCGATGGGTAGAGAGTCGTCTCCGAGGGACTTCATATCGTCAGCTGTTAGGTATCTGTACGGCTGATCGTTGAGGATTGTGTCTTCACCTAAGGAAATATAGATTACTGCTTTAAAACAAGTGGAGGGTTTGATGAAACTAGGCAGTTACGGTAAATATGGTTTACTGCTTTAGAAAGCTGGAGAATTTGTTAAAAGGCTGATATGGGTTGTGAAGCATTAATTAGTTTTGCTAATCTTACAATCTGATGGAAGATTGAACAATTCGTTGTTATGGCATTATTAGGTAATATGCTGATTTCAACTTAAGAAATTATAAATTTAGGGACAGTTACACTGATTTGATTTTAAAAATAAATTAATATGTCTATATTGTTAAGATCAGGTTTAAAGTTAAACCAGCAATTTTACATACTTTCTAGTAAACACTACAGATTCTAATTAGATTTTTTGTTATGGGATATTCATAATTCCATCAGATCATGGATAAAGATAACAAATCAGCAGCTTTATGTAACAGCAAAATTCAAACCACTATATTTTCTATTTCAAAACATACCATAATAACTACAACATCTGATCCCCATTAAACCCAGGTAATTAACCCACCTCCCTCCTCCTCAGAATCTGACATAAATGTCTCCAACATGGTCTCCGGGGCGACCACCTTGTACTTGTCCTGTGACGCAGGGGCTAGAGATGGCTCTGATACCTCCTTGAGCGTCTCCATGACCGTCACGTAGCCGAGTTTGGATGCTATGTCCAAGGGTGTTTGGCCGTTCTGTAAAAAAATTAATTTGTTAATGAAAATCAAATTTTATCAGGACATGGATGATAAATGTGGCTAACACACGAAACTTTAGTGTATGTATTTTATTATACCTATATATTACACAAAACAAGTAGGTATTTAAATATTTTATCTCATATATATAGGAACATATATTGGAGTGTAATGTAAAAAAAATTAAAGTTAGTTTGCTTAAGTTAAATGAATAGCCATGGTCTTTTTCTAGGTCCAGGTAAGTTTATTTTCTATCTACATTGTCTAGCTAGTAAGAGTGTAACAGTAGAACAGTCAGGTAATAGAAATATTGGATCAAACACATTACACATACTTATTCAACACACATTTTAACCTACCAAAACATAAAATAGGTAGGTACCTACCAACATTTCTTTCTTATATGTTTATAAATGGATGAATCAGGATTCGCTTTCATAATTTATTAAACTCATGAATTCAAATAATATCTATACTAATATTATAAAGCTGAAGAGTTTGTTTGTTTGAACGCGGCTAATCTCGGGAACTACTTGTCCGATTTGAAAAATTCTTTCGGTGTTAGTAGCCCATTCACCGAGGAAGGCTATAGGGTATATAATATTATCATCACGCTAAGACCAACACGAGCGGAGCATTGCGGGTAAAACCGCGGTGCACAGCTAGTCTAAATTTTAAAAAGAGACCAAATTTTGAATATAACGTAACTAAAACTTCACTCAAAAGTCAAAAGTCAAAATAATCACACATGCTCATGACTCATCACTGACAGTGACACAATATGACGTTTACAATTGCTGCCAGCAACATAAATAAAAATGTTTACTAATTAATTATTGATTAAGTAAAAAATGTTTTTGTTTTATAGAATGACCTAAATAAATTAAGATGTGAGTTAAAAAAAATGTTAAGTTTTGCATAAGAGTTATTTACATTTGAATTCAATGAAACTAAAAATGAAATATAAACATCGATTCGTAATAATTGATATATTCGACTATTTTACTCCTGACAACACTGACAATCTGCATAGACAGTGCAGCGCGGTAAACACATGAACTTTTTTTTCAAAGATTTGTTTTCCCTTAGAATCATAATTCAATATTTTACAAATAATTATTTAAATTAACATAAGTAATGAATTTTAAATATAAATAGTATGATTTCTGTAACAGTTAGGCCCAGTTTCGCCATTCTCCTTTAATATTTTATAACATAGTCGCGGTTTAAATTGCATTGTATGCGTACCGCGACAAAAATATCAATAATCCAGCGGGTAGGCAAAAATATGTTACGGTAAGTTATATTTCATTTTTTACACAATTCGATCCAGCCATTGAATGCGGCTCATGTAGTGTTTTACGTCTTTTATATTATATTTTACGGTGTGTAGTAATTGTATATATCCTTTCTCCTTCTCTCTGGAGTAATAAACTATTGAAATAATTGTGAGCGTGTGGTTATTTGTACACATCAACAAGGTACTGCACGTTAATATCTTTACTTTTAATATTCATCATCCCCACAATAAAAATCGGTTGAGAATAGTTATTTTAAATGTTTGTGATTGATAGATGCAAATGTATAAAGTTCTTTGTTATAGCTTCAAAATTATATTGAGGATTTAATATATAATTTAATTGCAATACCTACGTATTTGGATATTTCTTCGATAGGAAAAATTAACTTTCAACAACACAAAAGTTTCAAGTAATGAGTAGGTAAGTAAGTATGAAAGGATATTCTCTGCTACAGGAGGTCTCTGGTCGACCCCGCACATGTTTTCCTAGTGGGTTAAAGAGGGATTTAAAACTTAATTATGTGAAATTATGTACAAACATTGTGAAAAAATAAATAAATTTTGAATTTGTTTTGATTTACAAAGAAGGTCGATGATGTTCAAATCCCCTTTTCAGTGCCAAGCTGAACAGCTTATTACATGACGTTATTAAAACATCCGAATGCGTCGTGATATAGGTACCTAAATGATTTCTTTCTTCTTTCAAATCTCTCTTATATTCTACCTATTCTTTAAGAATAATCCACTCACCACAGTTGTAGCATTAGCGTCAGCTTTGTGCTCCAATAAAATATTGACGATGTTAATGTGGCCTTGCTGCGCGGCGTGATGCAAGGCAGTATAACTGTACATAAAAATAATGTTTTCAATATTTTGAATTACCAAGGAAAGTTTGCGTAGTATAAATCCTTTTTTTTACGTTTAACAACATCATAATTTTAATAAATAATGTCACAAGTAACTACCTCAAAAATTACGGCATTCATATTTTTGTTTATCTACCCTTATATTATACGTACCCATGAGAAGTCTGAGCCTTTATTGATGCGCTACTCTCCAACAGATAGCGCACCATATTCGCTTGCCCATAGTGGCTAGCAATATGCAGCGGTGTGTACCCGCCTTTAGTGCAGATATCCACCTAGTTATGAAAATTAGAAATGGAGGTTTATAAAAAGAAAAGGATAAGATAACGAATAAACAGATTTTTTTGCTTACAGCTTTGAGCATATTCGGACAAATTACAAAGACTTGGATTTAAAATACACGTCAGTAATCATTTACACAAATTAACAATAAATAAGAAAGAAAAAACCTAAACTCCAAAGGAAAGGGGCAAACATAAAATTGAACCTTCTTACTCTTATTTGACAATTTTTAGGAAAATCGATTTGAAACACGATTAGCAAAAAAGCAATCAGCAAAAATATCTATCATCACATCAAAATCCTAATATTTCTTTAATAAATTATTATTTTTCTGACCTGCGCTCCATTCTTAACCAGCAGTTGGGCGACCGGTACTCTGTCCTCCTGCGCGGCGAGGTGCAGCGCGGCCAGACCGTTCTTCGCCTGGTGGTCCGCCTCAGCGCCTTGCTCCAAGAGCAGCGAGCACATTTCCACGTGACCCTGGCGATAAGAAGTAATTAAAGTACCCGTCACGAGAAGCTATAAATTATGTAAACAAACATCTTTTACTAAGTAAACATTTTATACTGCGAGATAATAATAAATTGACCATATTCAATCGACATGAAATATAGACGGGTTATATGAAAGTAACAACCTATTTAATTTAGTCGGATCATATTTTAACGACGCAAAGCGCTATCGTTTGTGTTTCTTGGTACCGGAACGCGTCCGTCGCAGGGATTGTGAACTATCGGGACGCCATTTTGAAATAAACGCATCATTTGAGTTGTTTCATTGCTTTGCATATATCGCGGATCTGGTTGTTATTGTTAATTTTGTTATTGTTTCGTTATCACTTTTTTATTGTTGTTACTTTAATTGTTGCGTTAATTTTATTTGTTATTACGTATAATGGAGCCAGTAGCCAGTACATCTAAGGAAATAAATTCGCCACGAAAAAAACGTCAAAAGGTGCGTAATACAATTTATCTAAAATATATAATAAGTAAAAAGAAAGAGTTGTTTGTTCAAACGCGCTAATCTTTGGAAACTTAAGGTTAATATTAGAAGTAGGTTTTAAATTGTGAAGTAATTGGTTAGGTTAATTGGTATACCTGGAGATATAGCTTGAGCTTCGTGTGACAAGTGACTACCGGTGATTTTTACAGGTGACGAGCTTTACGGTTAATGAGAAAAATATGGTGATCAACGTATATAAGTTGAAACATCTGAATCTGACGAATAATTATTCTTAAATAATATTTATGTTAATTAATATTTGTTACTTAATAATTTATTAAATCTTAAACAAATTCATTTTTTTTGTTGGTCCAAATGTTGTGAACTCCTGAACACTTGTTTACAAAATTTATAGCTTCTCATGACGGTTACTTTAGTAATGTGATAAACGGAATTTTAATATAGACCGAGTATTTCTTCCAATGGAATTTTTCTATCAGCGCGAGCGGTTTGAAAAGTATTTTTAGCAGAAGTTTATTTGTAGGGATTTTTTAACTATAGATTTCGTGCCCTGAAGTGTGTCAGTATGTGCCCAATGTATCAATAAATTGTATTAATATTTCCTTCGCCGATTTTCACTGATTGTGGTATTCATTTGATTCATAATGGAAGATGCATGTTATTTTATATATTATTATGCAACAAATTTCCTGATATTCTATTCCATTGAGTACTACATACACCCTCCACTAATTTTCTGTTGCTAAATTAGCCAAATTCTCAATCTATCAAATTACTTTACATACAAACAATTTCCTTTATCTGTTTTTAGACATGAAAGTCTCACAAAGCAAGTGTTTATTTCTAAAAGGATAATAGTAATTACCTGTTGGGCAGCCAAATGCAGTGGCGTGAATCCAGCTTTGGACTCCGCATTAGTAAGAGCTCCATATTCGAGCAGTGTCGCCGCTGTCTCCATTTGGTTCTTACGAGACGCGATGTGCAGTGGTGTGTGACCGTTTTTAGCTATTGCCTGTTCATTTGTAAATAATAATTAGTACTGAAGACAAGTACGTACTGATGTAAAGCTTGTAGGCATTTGAATCTAGTGTGGAAATATTAAATGGTTCTTTAGCTTTTTTTTCTGGCGTTTATTCGGAGATGTTCAGTTGTCCGAATTGTTTCATTTACATTAATTCATCATATGATATAGAAGATTGTGTGTTCTCATAATTCAATCAAACGAAAGATTAAAGCACATTCCAGTAAGTTGAAATAATTATAATCCTCATAAACCTTTCGTAATCTTGCAATATTAAGTAAACTTTTGTCTTCATCAGAATTAACAGAATTTATTTAATCTTATTAGCTATTTACCTTAGCATCTGCTCCTTTCTCCAACAATGTGTTAGCTACAGCCTGCTGATCGTACTGGGCAGCAACGTGCAGCGGGGTCATGCCGTTCTTGCCTGCCTGGTCTGGTGATGCTCCGTTTGCCAGAAGAAGATTTGCCACCTGTTTAATAGTTTTAGATTAATTCATCAAAATTTAAGAGAAATTCTTCTTGTGATTATTATAAGTATTGAAGTATTATGTAAAATATGTATATTTTTGGAAAAACATTTTTTTTCGAAGATAATTTAATGATAGACAATAGAAAATAGTTAAAAACCGAAGCGTAGCCTTAAAAATATTGTGTGACATAAATAGTGATGGCTTCTTTACAAGACTTACTTTATAGGTCGTATTAGTTGAAATGCTTACCTTTAGGTTCCCATATTTAGCAGCTATATGCAAAGCAGTGAAGCCTTTCTTGGTGGTCGCAGTCAATGGTGCATTATGCTCGATCAATGCAGCTGCAACGTCATGATTATGTTGTTTTGCTGCAATGTGCAGCGCGTTGTAATGGTCAGTAGTGTTCGCGCGGACGTCAGCGCCGTGCTGCAGCAGCAGAACAGCAATGTCAACGTTGCCGAGGCGGGACGCGATGTGGAGGGGCGTCTGCTTCTCGCGGGCTTTGGCTTCCACGGCCGCTCCGTTGCGCAGGAGTATGCGGATTATGTCCGTCTGTTTGGAGTTATTTTGTGTTAGTAATGAGTTTATTAATTCCAGTATAATTATCAAATGTTTTGTTAGCGTGATAACCATCATAATCTGTTAAATGTCATCAGTTTAATATGTTTACTATTAACTCTTCGGTTATTAAAAGTTATGTAAATACGTATACTTACACAATATAATTATTCATAACAGTTTTATTATGAACTAGCTTTCCGCCTGCGGCTTCGCTCGCGTTTTCAAAGAAAAACCCGCATAGTTCCCGTTCCCGTGGGATTTCCTGGATAAAACCTAGCCTATGTTGCTGAGTGAAGATGCAGCTTTCTAATGGTGAAAGAATTTTTGAAATCGGTCCAGTAGTTTATGCGTGAAAACCATACATACATACATACATAATTACAAACCTTTCCTCTTTATAATATTAGTATAGATTATACGCTCATTCCATAATCTTCTTTCCTTGAAGAACATTTCCTACCTGATTGGCCCTAGCAGCCAGATGCAAAGGCGTTTCTCCCCTCACAGTGGGCACGTCAGGGTTGGCCTCGTGCTGCAGCAGGTATATCACGATGTTCATGCAGCCCATGAAAGACGCCACGTGGAGCGGTGTCAGCCCTGACTCTGTGGTTGCTTGGATACCTGAATATTTCGTAGGTATAAATTACTTTTGAATAGGCAATTAAATGGCATTGACACAATGGTTTCAAGATATGAAGGTTAAATGCTACGATATGTTTTGTGCATTTCGCCTGCTTTACCGGCAAAATACTTTCGATGACTGTTTTATCATCATTAAATAAAAGAAACTCGTGTTATACTTCGAGAACGGCTAAACGAATTTTAATGATTACGGTTTGTTAGAATTTTATCCGCTTCGATATTAACATAAACTAAAAACAAAGTCTATCCAGGCGCATCCGGGATGAGCAGCTAGTTAATAAAATAAGGTGATAAAATATTTATATTAACTCACTTGCACCATACTTCAGCAGCAATTCAACAACTTTAATTCTGTTTTTCTTGCAGGCAATATGCAGAGGTGTGAAGCCGTTCAGGGCTCTGGCGTTGGCATCGGCATTTCTGTAAAACAAATTATAGTATAAGAGCAATATATTTAACTAAAAGTAAGAAATTTATTTGTTTCTTAGTAACAATAATTGAACTAGCTGTACACACGTTGAATACTGCATGGATTTAGTTGGCATTACGAAAATGTAATTTCGTCAAAGTTGAAATATTTCAATAAAAGTAAGTTTGTATTTCTTATTATACTAGAAGTAATAAAAGAACCAAAAAGGAACCGAACTGGCTGCTTTTAAATGTTCTGTTTTTATTTATGTTAGTTCAAGCTTCACGAAAGCTATTGAATCAATTTGAATGTAGATTTCCCTGACGTATTGCGGCAACTTTAAAATAAACACAGCATGAATATTTTGTCGTAAAATATTCATTTCGAATTTATTTTTGTTATTGTATTGTACCATTGATGGTATAAAAAAAAATATTATTTTATAGATAACTAGCTTACCGCCCGCGGCTTCGTCCGCTTTGTCTAAAACCGAATAAATTATATACTTAAACCTTCCTCTTGAATCACTCTATCTATTAAAAAAAACCTCATCAAAATCCGTTGCATAGTTTTAAAGATTTAAGCATACAAAGGGACATAGGGACAGAGAAAGCGACTTTGTTTTATACTATGTAGTGATGTAGTATTCATACAATCATACTTAATGCACAGAGCACTATGTATGAATAAAAAAACAACTAGGTATGTTTAATAACTAGACCAACTCCCGAAAATACAGAAAACTTTGAACAGCACGTAAGTAAAGTTTAATTTAACGGAAATATAACAACAAAACGCACCGGTCCAACAAAAGTTTAGCGACTTTAGCGTGCCCACAATGCGCGGCCACGTGCAACGCAGTGAGATAGTCCACAGTGACGTCATCAACTGGTGCCCTGCGCGCGAGCAGCACGCGCGCGGCGTCCGAATGGTCTCCCTGCGCAGCCATGTGCAGGGGCGCTAGACCGTTCTGGAATGTTCGAGAAGTTAAAGATATGTATGGAGAAGAACAGCAAACTGTTCTCGCATGCAGTGCAATGTTGCAGAATTATTATTTTTTAATTTTGTATAGAGAAGAACAGGTCTAAAGGAAGGTCTAAAGACTAGCCCTTTTGCATCAGAAGTAACTACGGCAATAATGAAATTCTTCCATAGCAGCAACATGCACCAGAAGCTAGTCTATAATCTATATAATATGAAGAAATAGAGGTTTTTTTTTCTTGTCAAAACATTGTTAATGTATTGCTGTGTACACTTTGAAACAACACAAATAAACATTATATTCGTAGCGCAACAATGGCAACTCCTCTTTCCATTGAAATAGGTTACTAACTAGCTATTGAATTCAATCTGTCAGAACATTAGGTCTATTATTTTGGTGAATTATAACATCAAACCTCGTACATACCTTGCTCTTACTAGTGATAGGTGCTCCTCTATCCAACAGAGCTTCCACCACTCTATCATGGCCGGATCTTGCAGCGCAGTGTAGTGGAGTGAGGCCATCCCGTGTTCGGGCCTCGACGTTCGCCCCGTTGTCACATAGCAGGGACACCATGTTGTCTTTGCCTTTGGATTAAAGTTGCTCTTTATATCGATATTCTGGTGTATAAATGTATAGGTTTGTTTGGGTGTGTGTCCTCTTGTATGTAAAACTGTATAATCTATTGGGCTAAAAGGTAAATATTAAAGGTTCCCCAGAAATAAATTATGCTTTCTTCTTTGCTATATATACAAATATTAGACGAAACTGCGTTTAGGTTAATAACATTGTAATTATTGTCATAATAGTATATCTACTAAAATTAATAATTTATCGTAACCAAGACCAATTTTTCATTGGAAGAAAATAGTGATTTAATTTTAATCTTTTAAATTTACAAAACATTTTTTCTGGAATATCGAATATTATAAAACATACCAACACACAATCATCTATACGATCGTTTGAAGACGCTAATTCGAATTTTTCTGTTCTTGTTTCGCATATTGTGTGAAATTATATCTTTTAAACTGTACTCACCCCACTTGGCAGCAACATGCAGCGGGCATATATTATGTTTAGCAGCGCAGTTGACATCAGCTCCTTTTGCCAGTAAAAGCCTGGCGACGGCTTCGTTGCCATAATGCGCCGCTATGTGGAGCGGTGTGAAACCAGACTTTGATGTTACGTCTGGGTTGTGTTCGTTCTTTGGAAAAATGGCTTAGATTACATAAGTGTAAGTGGTAAGGGTATTATGTTACTCAAACAAAAAGATTACCTAATCACTTATTTTCGATTATAGTTAAAAAAATATACAGGGAAATTTACGACTTTTTAACGTCTATTAAATATTGCATTTTTCACAATAAATTCTCAATTTTCAAATCCAAAGTTCATTTTAAGTTCAATCTCAAATCTAATTACGTATTCATAACTTGAATAGAAACATGGTTATCCTATGTAAATATTAGATTTTGCTTTGAATCTATACAAACCTATACAATTTAGTCGTATAACCATACCTCCAATAGCAAATTGGCCGCCTTAACATCATCTTTCTTAGCGGCAATGTGGAGGGCTGGTAAGCGAACCCTGCCTCTGGTGTCAGCTTCCAGCAGAACAGCTACCACTCGCTCATGGCCTTGCTGCATCGCAACTGCCAGGGGTGTGAAGCCATCCTAAAAGAAATAAAACCATAGAATGTATCTGTATGTTTGTAAGTCTGTATTTTTGTGTAACAGACTCCTTTAAACGTAGGTACATATTTAATTCAATCTTTGTACATTTATCAAGGATCGGTGACATACAATAATTAAATAAGTAATCTTATCATAGCGTGTTTTTTAGTTTTTTAAACGTGTGTATTTATCTTGATACTATTAGGTACCATTCATTTCATTACTTATGTACGTAATTTATCGATAATTTTGTTCTGAAAGTATTGTTGATTATACAACAATGTTATTTATTAAGTGAGGGTAGTTGGATAGGACAATGATAAACAACGTAAAAGCACCAATACTGTGTGAGACTTCTCTGTGACGTCATACGTCAAACATATCAAGAGTAGTTCATCAAGAAGGTAAGTTGTATGTTTTATTGTTTTTATTTTTGGTAAAAATCATCAAATGTTTATTGCATGGTGTTCCTATTGGTTCTTAAATTCGAAAAATTAAACAGAGTGTGAAGTGCGTAGTGGTAAAGCGCAAAACGCGTGTCAAATCCAAATTGTTACAGTTTCTGTTTTGCTATTTTAATGTTTATTGTAAATGCAATATATTTGATTATGGGGAATAATAAAACGAGTGACTGAAAATAAAGTGAGCGACTGATTATGAGATACTGATTTAATAACTTGAGCGGTATGAATTTGAGTAATCGACAAATAAACTAAACAAGCAACGAATATTAGTTGATAATAAAATACAGATTGAGCGTACTAAAGGAGGATTGTGATTAATCCATTTGATATAATATTAGAATTCTAACTGTGTGATTACATTACTATATGAGCGACTAAATTACTAGTTGAGCGAATAGATTACTAAGTGAGCGACTAAATTACGCTCATCTAGAGCGACTAAAAACACTAGAATAAATTGTTCAAATAGTTATTTGATAAAACTTTCATAAACAAATGGAACTGATAGTACCTACTCTGTCCATTATAGTATTTTTCAAAGTGATTTTTCTATTCGAAATACCTCGATTAAGATAAAATGCCACTCAGTATAAATAAATCATATGCCAAATCACTACATAGTATAAAACAAAGTCGCTTTCTCTGTCCCTATGTCCCTATGTCCCTATGTCCCTTTGTACGCTTAAATCTTTGAAACTACGCAACGGATTTTGATGCGGTTTTTTTTAATAGATAGAGTGATTCAAGAGGAAGGTTTATATGTATAATAACATCCATTAAATAGTGGAAAAGTACTGTTATTTTTGAGGTTTCTAATGTGATGTCGTAAATAATTACATTTTTTCCGCTTACATTGCAAACGCAGGCTGAACCCTACGAGTTTTATCAAAATAATGTACTAAGTACCTATTGTACACATTGAAAAGGTCTACAGAAAAGTCCGTGATGGTATATGTCTATCTCTTATGGATAACCCACAATAACTTTTTTTTGTCATTTACTTTTTACGACAAATAATGGCTAATTTTCGAAGCGATTTTAACCAATACAGCATTAATCCTTAACCAATTAAATACCTTGAATACATTGTTCATTTAATATAGCCCTTATATGGCCCTTTACACCGTATGATTTAAGTGAATATTTTCGAAGATATTACAGATTTAAAAATTGCGGGACGTACCGTTTGCGGCGGTACCGGCCGGCCGAGCCGCTATGTTTTTATACAGGGTGTAATCGTTAAGTGTGCACAGGCGATTATTCCGTAACTATTGCAGATATCAAAAAACTTTAAACTGATATCGAAAGTACTTAACCTAATGAGTATAATGGCCATAATAAATTTTTAAAAATAAAACGAGAAATATCTAAAAAATTAATTTGGAACCCTCCCATACATTTAGTATGAGATACGAATATCCCATGTACATTTAATATGAAAGATTTTAGCTTTTTCTTTCTTTTTTTGGTTTTCTGCTTTAATTACTTCGCAAATTTGAAGGGAAGTTAATTTAGAAACTGTAAATAGAGCTCCTCATTGTATTTGCAAAATGAGGACATCACTTCGAAAATCTGCTATGAATACAAAATGTATGGGAAATAAAATGTATGGGAGCGTTTAATGTAACATTTTTGGATATTTCTCGTTTTATTTTTAAAAATTTATTATGGCCATTTTACTCATTAGGTTAAGTACCTACTTTCGATATCAGTTTAAAGTTTTTTGATATCTGCAATAGTTACGGAATAATAGCTTGTGCACACTTAACGATTACACCCTGTATACAACGTTCACAGTTTTTCTGTAGTGTATTTAGTATCAGCATTGCACCCGTGCGAAGCCGGGGCGGGTCGCTAGTAATGAATATAATACAAGACGTAATTTTGTCACTCAAACAATTAATATTAGGTCGCTCAAATATTATGAAGCTGCTCATTTTGTATTTTATGTAACGCAAATTAATGTTTGTTAGTTGCTGAACTATTAATTTTTCATCGCTCGCAGTCAGTCGCTCACTTAGTAATTCTGTTACCCCAAATAAATATTTTTGATAACTAAAACTTTAATTTACAGTCACTCGTTTAAATACTACCCTTTGATTATTACCTCTGTAGCAAGACTTTGGTTAGCTCCATTGGCGAGCAGAAACCTAACCACGCCATCGTGGTTTTCTTGCGCCGCCATGTATAGTGGGGTGAACCCATTTTGGGATTGGATGTTTACCTGGTAACAATTTTCATTAAATAAAAATAAAATAAAATAAAGTCCTGGTAAGTAAGGACGCGGGTTGAAATCCCGCTTCGTGATTGTATTTTTATATTCTTTAAAAATTTCACAATTTCCATTTTAAGTATATTGTTATAAAACAGTTAATATGTAAGTATAATATTATGAATAGTATTCTTGCGTCTTGATAGAACTTCCAATGCAGATGTAAATATTTATTTAAAAATTGCTTTCGGCGTAGATATTTTTTCCTTATTAATTAAAGAACGACGAATAGCAAACTTAAAAAAAAAACTAGTAGGTAAATTAGTGGAATGTTTTGATTTCACAAAGTAATGTTGACAAAAAAATGTAAACAACTTGAGGATGTTTTAGTAGAAATGGCGCCATGTTATTCGAATAGACATAACATTCTTTATTCAAATATTCGTAAGTTCTAATTTATTTTTTAAATTATCTTTAAATTCTGTTTTACGTAATAATGCTTTGTATTTTTACTATTAAATATTATTGCGAAGTTCATAAAAATTAAAAATAAAGGAAAAATATAATAAGTTATAATAATATGATTTCTACGTAAACAAAACATTTTCTTCGCATTTAACAATTTAATTAACCATGTTCCACAGTCTCGTTGCGGCGTTCGTACGAGTGGTCGCGTCTAGTTTTCTTTGCGGGATATTCTTTTGTTTATAAACACGGACGCGCTCGAGCGTGACGGTGCACAGCGCACGGCGCCAGCATGTCGCATGCGGACAGTAACAGTGTGTGTGTGAGTGAATATGAAGAGACGGTTTCTAGCAAAGACTTTTTTGATGGTAATGATAGAGATGATATTTTGCTGGACGAAATTATGGAGACGGCTATAGAACTTTGTAAAAAATCTGATGATATCGAAGATGATGGTATTATGGGAGTTCGACGAGAGAGGAAAAGGGAGAGAGAAAAGGATGAAAATGAGTGGCAAGTTGTAAAAGGGAAGGAAAAAAAGCAGAGAAATACTAATAATGAGAAAATTGAAGTCTATGTATCCCACCCAGATAAAATGCCGAAACAATTCGAACTGGCTAAGTTGTTTAAAGAGCTTAATATATCTTATGTAATAAGAATTAAATATCTGAATCCATATCGTATTCGCATTGAATTTACCGAACATTCTCATGCTGATAAAATATTATCATCAACGTACCTACAAGAAAAGGGCTTTAAAGTACAACAGGCCATGGAAGTTAGCTATACATATGGAGTGATACGAAATGTTGAATTGAAACTAAATGACGAAGAAATAAAGAGTCGAGTGCAATGTGACCGGCACAGTTAGTGTCTGTTCAGAGATGTAGGCGGAGAGAAGGAGACAATTGGGAACTCTGCGAGACTATTCGTTTATGTTTTAAAGGATCGTATAGACCCCCCTGCGTTTATGTAGACGGTTTGAGGGTAGACGTAGAAAAATACGTACACTCGGTTTCACAGTGCCGAAAATGTTGGAGACTAGGTCACACGATCAAAAGATGCCCGTCGTCGAAAGTAGTGTGCCCTAAATGCGGTGGATATCACGCCAATTGCGACACAATGGAGTTCAAATGCATTAATTGCGGTGGTAAGCATATGGCGCTTTCTAAAACTTGTCCGATGTATATTAAAGAACATAAAATACGTGACATAATGGCAGATTTTAGTTGCACTTATAGAAAAGCTCTCACGCTTTACGTTGCGCCCGAAACAGCGATTGAACCCGAAAAAGAATCTGAAGATCCTCCACCTGATTTAAATTCTAATATATTTTCAACGCCGATTAAAGTTTCCGACAATACTCCTTCTTATGCCGATATTGTTAAAACAAAAGTTGAAATTCACGAACAAATACAAGAGAAAGCTGTACCTAAAAAGAAAAGAATAAAAACCAGAAATAATTTTCAAAAGAATTCGGTATTGGATTGGGATTTTTCATCATCGGCATCGGAGCAAGAGATTAAAGACGAAAAACCAGATGATCAGCCGGCGGCATCTAGTGATAGAATTAACTTTAGCGAGTTGTTATTGAAACTGAAAGATATAGTATTTTTGAATAAACTTAGTTGGCAGGCTAAAATAAGTAAATTGATATAAACATGCATTGAATGGATTATACTTTTGATGGTAGAGAACATATCAGATTGGCCGTTAGTTAAGAACATTGTAGATAGTGTATTTAAGTTTAAATAGTATCTTAGCTTGTCCGACCTAAAATGAAGCAAGAAAATTAATTAAAATTGTATCCTTAGATTTAAGTAGACGTTAGATAATATGTTTTACTGTTAGAATAATCTGTTATGTTATGTTTTGATTTTATTTTTGAGAGTGACATGATCAAGTATGATCAAACTCTCGTATTAAATAAAGATTTAAAAAAAAAAAAAAACATGTTCCAGCAACTGATTAACACCCTCTACAAATCAACACTCAAATCAAAAACCACTATAACAAGATCTCACTTGAGCTCCATTCTGCACCAGCAAACGGACCACAGCCTCCTGGCCGGCCAGGGAAGCGATGTGCAGCGCTGTGTTCCCCTTCTTAGTGGCTGCATCAATGGCTGCTCCACGCTGGAGTAGTTCTCGTACCACTTCTACGTGACCGTCTTTGGAGGCAAGGTGGATGGCATTCAGGCCGTTCTGGAATAAGGTTTTGGTTAAAAAACTAGTCCAAACATTTATTTATATTAGTAGACTATTACTCAGTTGACTAAGTTTGGTATTGTTATATCTATACTAATATTGTAAAGCTGAAGAGACTCTTCAGCTTTATAAACAAACAAACAAACTCTTCAGAAGAGTTTGTTTGTTTGTTCGTTTGAACGCGCAAATCTCAGGAACTACTGGCCCGATTTGAAAAATTATTTCAGTGTTAGATAGTCCATTCATCGAGGAAGGCTATAAGGCTATTATATCATCACGCTAAGACCAACAGGAGCGGAGCAGTGCGGGTGAAATATAATTTTTTCAACGCTAGTTAGGTAAGTAACGAAGGAATAACCTATTTAATTATGTGTATGAATGCATAGATTTTTAGCAATATTTTCGTGTAAAACAAAGTGGAATGCAAAAAAATAGGTACTTCGTGATCATTCCATTTGCTACTTAAATTAAAAACATTATTATTAACCAACCCACTATAGTTCAAATTCCTTGCGAAAGAATCTATAGTGATTGAGATATAAAACAAAAATTGTTCATCTGTAGGCGTAGTCTCGACACATTAATCGACATCGATCTCGACCGAAATCGGTCGGTAACTAACGATTTTCAGTAACTATAGTATGGACCTAAAAAATTTAGTGTTGTTTTTCCAAGAAATTTACCTTGATATTAGGGAATATTATATAGTAAATTAAAATTAGTTACATAAATTTTTCGCATTATTACAAATACAATTGCATATGAAAAAAGCACATGTTATGCACAAAAAACATGGCAGTTAATTTAATTTTAATCAAATTCGATATTTTTTTATATCAATCGTTTAATTAATGTTCTATTTATTACATATTCATGGAATCCAAAATTCCATGTATGGCAATCTCCTTATTTACTTTTTTGACATTTGACATCAATCAATCGAAATAATATTTCTATCAAAATAAATATAAATTTTGTGTTTTCAAGAGGATAATTTTTAATTATGTTCTTAAAAATCCTATAAATCTATGGGATAACAAATATCCTAAGAAAATATCAATCTGCGTTATGTTTTTATATAGTTAAAGCTATGTATTAGTTTTAGTTTAGTAATATTTTGTTATTTGTGAAGTGCAATAAAATTCTAATCAAAAGACTCTAAAAGCTCTACAAGATAATTCTGCTCAATTCGAAGCCTTTCTAGAAATCTTTAAGACATCATAGAAACGGACGGAACTAAAACTAAGGACGGAACGGATAATTTATATCACTTGTATTTTTAGCTTGTATTATTATATTATATTATATTATGTGCATCATTGTATATTTTATTACAGTTAAGCAAAGGATGATTATATGCAATTGATTTAGCGGTTCACGGGTAATTATTTATGTAATAAATATAAATATTTATCTATAAATTTTATAATTTACAGATGAACAAGTTACTAGAATTATGTTGATGAGAGATGATGGTTTTGAGCCAAATTTTCAACTACGCTATTATAAACTGTTAAATTAAATTTTTCTAATAAATTTTTTTCTTAATTCGATCGTTTTTTATTTGTATTCATCTGTATAATTTTATTATCCTAGAAGTTCAGAATAATTTCTTTCTGAACTTCTAGGAATTATTAATTGAATATGAATGCAATAATTTAGGCTGAATAAATGCAGACAACAGTACATTATTTTAATATTCATTTAATATAATATAAGAGGCTTCTTAACATTTTCAATAAAATTTTGAAACCATCTTAAAAATAAAACATTATTTTTGTTTATTTTATTTTAATTGCAATAACATTAAATAAGAGAAAACACAATTGCGTTAAATCGTGTAGCATCGGAAGTGTGAAATATCTTTTTTATTATAAAATTATAATAATCTATAATTTTCCGACATTATCAACCGTATCTACAAACCCACACAAACCGTAAGGCCCTTCTCCCATTACGATACTTCTAGAATACGATACTCGAGTAGAATACTAGTTAGATATTTGTTCGCTGCCCGATGTTCGCATATTCAGCGACTGAAAAATGACTAAATTCATCATTATTGTGCCTCGTTTTTGTAGACGGACGCTATGTCGAGCGATTCCAGTGACGACGTAAAAGTAGGAAGTAGGTACTGGATTCATCCATATATTGAAAGAAACATATATTGTAGAGTTTTTATAGCCGCACGAGAACTGCAACATGATGATAAGAATTTTTTATCTTTCTACCGAAGAGATACGCGCGAAACACGACGCAAAAGCGACCAAATATACTAGTCGCGGACATGTAGGATACCGGTAGCGTAATGGGAGAACGGCCTTCGAGATCTTGTCGAGATCAAACGTCGGTATCATAACGATTGAAAATGTCAAAGAATAATTTGTTTTGACAATATTCGAATGTGTTGCAAAGAAATGATTTTCCAAATCCATGAAATCTATATTCTATTTATTTTTCATATATCTACGGAATTGAAATAATTTTGTTATTAATTTAGATAAAAATGCATTACTATTAGGCTATTATTTCAAATTTATTAAAAAATTAATAACATCATTATTTCAATTCCGTAGATATATGAAAAATAAATAAAATATAGATTTCATGGATTTGGAACAGACAGACAGACAGACAGACAGACAGACAGACAGACAGACAGACAAAAATTTTTTTAATTACATATTTGGGTTTGGTATCGATCCAGTAACACCCTCTGCTATTTATTTTTTCAATATTTTTAATGTACAGAATTGACCTTTCTACAGATTTATTATATGTATAGATGATATTTAACAATACTTTTATATATTACTAGCTTTTGCCCGCGACTTCGTCCGCGTGGAATAGTGACTTCCGGCAGAAAAGTATAGATAGCTGTGCCCGCGACTACGTCAGCGTGTAACTCCTTGTGTATTATTAATTTAAAATGTATTGGTAATATTATTTACATCAGGTTCACATGAGGCTTAAGGACCTATAGAACCAAAATACTTTAGCGCAAAGCTTCCGGGTAAACTATATTGAAAGTTGACCCGTCCGGCACGTGAACATAAAGATTTCTAGAACTGCTAACACGGGAAAGAGCAACGTATAACTGACCATGCGAGAAACAACTGACACCGAGATCTACTCCGGCAACATGAAAAGTCTGCCCTTGAGCCTTATTTATTGTCATTGCATAACACACCGATACTGGGAATTGCGTCCTTTTAAATTGGAATGGAAAATTATTTGGTATTAAGGGTATTCTGGGGATAAAGACGGTTTCTCCTGCACCGCAACCTGTTAAAATTTGAGCCTCGATTATATTTTGTTGCAACTGGGTTACTTTTAGTCGAGTTCCATTGCAAAGTTGTGGTGGTCTTAAATTTCGGAGTAGAATAATCGGAATGCCAATTTTTAAACAAATTTCGTGAGAAGGAAGTCCGGGCATATTTAAAGAATTTAAAAATTCTATCGGGTAATTAGTTGCTTCTTGTTCATCGACCATTCTATTTATTGATCTATAAACTTTGCTTTCCCCCTGTATATTCGACAGTATTTTGTTATTAATCTCAGATGCCTGGTCATTGCGAGGAGTTAAAATAGATCTTTCGCATAGCCAGGAATTGTCCCTATTTAATATATTTGTTACGTCACCGTAAACCGACGATATAAGATGTGGTTGAGATTGCACTATACAACATAATTCAGGCGTCAGAATAAGTTTTCCTTGGTGTAGTTGTGGATAGGTACCTTCACCAATCTTTAATAATGAATCAGAAAATTGACTATCATCCGGGTTATCTCCAGTTCTCACTCGCATGTTTATAGTCAAATGCACCGATTGTATATCACGCCACAAATAAGAGCTTTTCAGGCAAGCCCTAACCTCATCAGCTCGGGTTCCCCGTGGTATTACCGGTAAGGTTTGTCGGAAATCACCACAAAATAAAACCGTGATACCGCCCATTGGTCGATCATTTTGTCTTATATCCCTTAAAGTTCTATCTACCGCTTCTACTGCTTTTCGATGGGCCATCGTACATTCATCCCATATGATTAAATTACACTCGCGTAATACCTTTGCTTTGTCGCTATTTCTTGAAATACTACAGGTTGGACTTTCCGTGCGATCTAAATCAATTGGTATTTTGAACATAGTGTGAGCCGTTTTACCTCCTGGTAGCAATGTTGCAGCTATCCCAGATGAAGCTACGGCAAGAGCTATTTTACGCTGATTTCGAACATAAGCCAATATTAATTTAGTCAAAAAGGTTTTCCCAGTTCCTCCAGGTGCATCTAAAAACCATATTGTTCCCAAATTATTTTGAACACTTCCGCACACGCGGTCATAAACTGAACGTTGTTCTGCAGTCATCATTGGGACACCGTTTTCTAATGTTGTCAGCAGTTCCATTAAGTTGTAACCAATCTCTGCGGAATATTCCCTATTAGTTACCTCTCCGACTGAGGTTGGTGTTGGCAAACCATATTCACATAGTGATTTACCGCCAACTGCTGTTAACTCATCCTGAAGAGCTAATAAGCACTGATTTATGGCAAGATCACGGAAATTATCATTAGTTGTGCCTTCATCATTGTTGGATATATTTCTAAGAAAGTCTTCTGAAAATTTGTCTTTATATTTTTCCCATAATTGTACAGCATCTGACAAATTACAAAATGTAAGTAATGTTACAAATAAATGACGTAACCGTCTTGGATTATCACTAACACAGGATTCTGCTAAAGCGTCATCCCAATACTGATCATTTTCAAGCAAATGACGCGCTTGGCAAGCTGCATGATAACTGGGATAAACAACATCGTCTACTTTTCTCAAATCTATAAATGAGGTTGGTCCTCGCACAGTATGTAATAATAATCGCAAATAGAAACACTCAGCGTTGTTAGGATGAACGGTGTATACTCTACCAAGAACATGTTCTTTGAAAATACCTGACTCGCCATCTACAGGCCTGCCACGGCGTCTACGATTAAAGACACCTCGTTGCTTATCGTAGGTATAATACGATGGAACTTCTTCATATAAAAGAGATTTTGCAAAATCATCAGTTTGGCAAAGTCGAAAGAATGCTAATAAAGTTGTTTGTCTAGGGTTCTCTAACCGTTCTGTGACATTTTCGGTGTTGAAATATATACGTTGACCGCCTTCAAGATGAACATCCAGATGAGTCACAGGTGGATATCTTTCATGAATGTTGAAACTTAAGATCCGCCACACAGCTTCTGAAGAACTTATATATCTGCCTGACTGAAATCTTGTAACTTCATCATTTTCATTTCTCAAAGCAAATGTAGCTTGGTCACTGCCCTTATTAATGTACTTACAAATATATTTTATTGACTCTACACTATTACACATTTCAACATTTATGTGAGCTTGAAATGCTCTGGACAACACAGGAGAATACGGAACGACCCACCTATTGTCTAAAATAACCTGTTGTCCAGACACTCGCTTTTCAACAGTGAAACCACCAGTATCTCTTGAACGGCGACGATATAACGGGTATCCATCATGTCCTGTTACAGTTTCTTCCACTAAGGCTTTTGGATATCTTTTAGTGCAACGACCGTCTTGCATGCAAGAAGAATTCACGTTAAATGCACCACATGAACCATGTATCATATGAGTTTTAACAATGTCGTATAACTCGGAATCTGCAATCGGACTTGGAATTTCAGCACTGATTAAACTGTCTACATCATTAGGTCGAACCTTATCTTTTAACCAAAGCAGGATATGTGCGTGGGGTAAGCCGCGTTTTTGCCATTCAACACTATACATATAACACAATACTTCTCCAAAAATGTTATCTTTGGTAAATAGATCTATCATTGATTTTAATTTTAAATGAAAAACTCTTGCGATGATATCATGGCGGTCATGCGGTGCTTGACCCTCAAGAAGCTCCCGAGTGATTTCATCCCACTTAGGATTGGTAGTTACAGTAATAAATAAGTCGGGACGTCCATATTTTCTTACGTAGCAAAAAGCATCTTGAGTACGTTCGTGCATGTAGCGTGGACCACCAGTAAAAGAAGAGGGCAAAATAACTAAACGGCCCATATTCACCGTATCATTATCTTGCTGCATGGCGTCGCGAATGTGCACGTATTCTTCAGCGCGCAGCTGCCTTTGATTAGATCGTATATAAACTAATCTTTCGGTTTCAATTTTTGCGTACATGTCTACAATAAACTGATTGAATAAGCCACGAAAACGTTGCAAGTATACAAACCTATTCCGTCTTACTTGCAATTGGTAACAGTAAAATTGAAGGCATGAAATCTTTTTATTATAAATAGGTGCGCCTGTATGCGGATCAGTTTGGTATAAAGCAAAATTATAACCATCTTCCCCTCGACAATATATCAAAGGATATTGTAAACCGTCGTAAGCCCTGTGGGTTTCGTAAATACGTTGTAAACGATTGTCTCTGGAACGGATAACGATATCACGCCTATCACATTCCTGGTCGACCAATACCACAGCAACTTCATTCGTGGATGGAGCATTATAACGCCCAGGGTGTTCCTGCGTTGGACGCCTATCGGCATTTATAACAATTTTATAATTGTTATCATCATCTCGAGGAAGAGCTTCTAATGCCGATTTAAAACTGCATACATACGAATTAATCTGATGCAACATGTTCTGAAGTTGTGAAATGAGTTCAGCATTTAAATTTGGGAAATATTGATTTCTTATATTCGACTGTTCGTTGTAGTCGGATACAAAATATATTTGAAGAAACTTAGGTTGGTCTTCAGGCAAAAGAGATCCTATCAAATGGTAAACCTGACCTTGTATTTTAAAAGTAGGCATGAAAGGACCTTCGGAGATTTGTTGAGCACCAAAGGATGTCATCTGAAACGCACTATTATAAGTGCGAATGTTGTCGAAAAACTGTTTAGATTGCACATGTTCCCCTAATAGTAATGATTTCAAAGGTTCCGGTGGGTCTTCGAATGAAGGCAAATTTATTTTACCTACCTCCAGAACAACAGAATCCAGCCGACTCCTTACTCCACTTTAAAGCATTACAAAAAGAACATACCACGTTCATATCGCCTATTACAGAAGATGATCTGTAATCAATTGTGAAGTTATAAGCAAACCCACTTTTATATTTGTCGGACCACGCCACCGTATTTCTAGATTGATCTTCTATGTGTACATCTAAGTTATTAAGACTATGTCGAAATCTGTCTGCAGTAAGACGGGCCTCTCGCTGTTCGTCCGTTTCAAGAGACCGAATATTTTCGATTCTTAATCTTTCATTAGACAAACTTATTAATCGTTCTTGTGTCAAAGAATTGTAATGTTCGCGTACCGACTCTAGTCGTTGTTCATGCTCATGTTCATCTTCGAGTGATCGAACAATATTATGGTGCACCCTATCATTTGTCAAACGGTCTTCATATTGAGTAAAAGTTTCAGATTCTCGAGATAAAATATGACGTTCGCGGTCAGCTGTGAGACGCAATTCCCTCTCAGTGAAGGTTTCTGACTCGCGAGACAATATATGACGTTCGCGGTCAGCTGTGAGACGTAATTCCCTCTCAGTGAAGGTTTCTGACTCGCGAGACAATATATGACGTTCGCGGTCAGCTGTGAGACGTAATTCCCTCTCAGTGAAGGTTTCTGACTCGCGAGACAATATATGACGTTCGCGGTCAGCTGTAAGACGTAATTCCCTCTCAGTGAAGGTTTCTGACTCGCGAGACAATATATGACGTTCGCGGTCAGCTGTAAGACGTAATTCCCTGTCAGTGAAGGTTTCTGACTCGCGAGATAATGTATGCCGTTCGCGGTCAGCTGTGAGACGTAATTCCCTTTCAGTAAATGTTTCGGACTCGCGAGATAATGTATGTCGTTCGCGGTCAGCTGTGAGACGTAATTCCCTTTCAGTAAATGTTTCGGACTCGCGAGATAATGTATGTCGTTCGCGGTCAGCTGTGAGACGCAATTCTCGTTGTGAAGCAGTTTCAGCTGCTCGGGATAACACATGTTGTTCTTGGTCAATGGTAAGCCTTAGCTCTCGTTGAGAAAAGCTTTGAGACGCCCGTGATGTAGCTCGTCTCGCTCTGTCAGCTGCTAATCGCATCTCTCTCTCTGAAGAGCTTTCATTGGCTCGAGAAGTTGAGGCACTAACTCTCATAGAGTTTAACCGATGTGCTCTTTCCTCTGCCGATTCTTGAGAACGCGCATTTCTCATCCTCTTAGCATCTCTAGAATTTCGAGATAAAGATGGTCTTTTTTTAGGTGGCATTGTGTATTTTTAATCAACAGTAACTGAAGCTACCTTGCACTTATGAAATCTATTAATATTATATTATAATATAAACATTACTAAAATAACTAAAATGCGTACCTACTACTACTTATAAAGGAATAAAATGTAAACTAATAATATGCTTAAACACTACCGAAACCTATAGAATAACAACAAAAGAAATCTATAAATGAACTATAATATATAGTTAAACACTACTATAATAAATATATGATAATTACGAAAATAAACTATTAATATCTACCAAAATAACAAAGATACGTACCTACTGCTACTTCACTTATAAAGAAATAAAATGTAAACTAATAATATGCTTAAACACCACCAAAACCTATAGAAAAACAAATAATTACGACAATAAACTATTGATATAATTAAACACTACCAAAATAACTAAAATACGTACCAACTGCTACTTCACTTATAAAGAAATAAAATGTAAACTATTAATATGCTTAAACACTACCAAAACCTATAGAAAAACAAATAATTACGAAAATAAACTATTAATATAATTAAACACTTCCAAAATAACTAAAATGCGTACCTACTGGTACTTCACTTATAAAGAAATAAAATGTAAACTAATAATATGCTTTAACACTACTAAAACCTATAGAAAAACAACAAAAGAAATCTGTCAATAAGGTCGAACACTCTGAACGTCTATTCGCATCAACAGCCAAATATTGTATGAACCTCGCACGCGGACCCGCCGCACGTTTTATTTTACAACCTTTACAACTTGATCATTTGGAATTTATTATCTCTATTGTTCGAACAAAAATAAGTTGCCGACTTTAAGAACTTGAACTTTTTTGTGTACTTTTTATGTAAAACAATCGATGTACAGCTGCTAATGAGCCTTAATAAAATAAAATAAAATAAAATAAACTTGCCGACAATGTAAGTACACTATTGTTTCTTAGAAAACATTTTAGGACTATACCATAATAAATTTATGACTCACGTAAACACGTGTTTGCATTATCTGATGACGAAATTATCGATTCAGTAGCTCAGAAAACCGAAGATGACATAGAAGACGTGCTTAGTACATGCGCTCCATGGGTTTCCATCAAAGAGGCGCGAACCGCATTGAATACCTTACGTAATTTTATATGTATAACTTTGGTGTTTCTACACCGATTTACATGATTCTTATTATTATTATTGAATAGGTAATAATGTTAACTTTTTTAATTAGGGATGAGTGAGAGTGTTGTAAACGTAAGAGTCGACAAATATAATCAGAAAGCTCCGAATTGCTAAGCTATTGAAACTACGTGTTATTGTGAGTCAATTTTAAAAGATAGACATATTATGCTGTCTAGGAATTTATTTTTATATAATAATAATAATTTAAGAACATTTGTGTCGTACATGATTTCTATGTAGCTTTAACCATTAAGGCTGCACACGCGACGGAAGCTTAAAAAATGGAGTAACTTCTCCCGTTTTCCCAATATTTCACTTCACTGCTCTGCTCATATTGATCGTAGCGTAATAAAAAGTATACTATAACCTGCCCAGGAGTATGAAGAATAATTGTGCCAAATTTCGTTAAAATCCGTCGTGTAGTTTTTGTTTCTATAACGAATATACAGACAGACAGACAGACAGACAGACAGACAGACAGACAGACAGACAGACAAAAATTTTACTGATTGCATTTTTGGCATCAGTAGCGATCCCTTATCACCCCTTCATAGTTTTTTTTTTAATATATTTCATGTACAGAATTGGCCTCTACAGATTTATTATAAGTATAGATTTTGACGCATTACGGAAAGTTTTGTGAAGAATAAAAATTATAAACAAATATGTATCCATTGTATATTTCCATCAAATTAGGGAGAGGTATTAAGCGACATCATTTTCATTGCTGAAGACGGGACTATAAATTAGTTGTCGATAATTACCGATTATTATTGTACAGACTTCGGGCCCTGGATTCAAAGACAATTTATTTTGCGTCATTACGGTTCAATGAAGCCTAGAATTTACCGCAGTCTTTCGCGTGATTATAACATATTGTACTACCAATATTAACATTCGTGACTAAATCGCGTGTTCTTAGCATTTCTAGGAATTAAGCCAGCAAAATATTATAATAGACCTTTTTACTGTCGAACCGTAAAACTATTGTGCAAGTCACGCTTCACTTATTTCAGCTTAATTTAGTCAAATATTATTTTTGCAAGCGGCTTTTCTTGTTTACATAATGTACATTTTAATATACATAATATACTTATAAGTGATAATGAATATATCTTTTCCGATAAAATTTAATGCTTTTCTCCAATCGGTTTTAGTTAGAATCATAGAAATAGATAAAGCTACGCGATAGCAAACAAATGTTACATTTAATTTACTTATTGCTAAGTTGTAGATCACAAAAACGTGTTCTATGGGATTTTTAAACATAATAAATAATACAGATAACTAATATATTATAAACAAAACGCTTTAAGATCACATCTAGTTGATAATTAATCGAACTATTATAATAGTTTCTAAATAAATATTCATACCCTAGTATTATCTCTATTAAATTAAATGTAATTTAATTTATGTTTAAATATTAAAAATATGATAGACCGTACTTACAGCATTGCTAACGTTGATATCAACTCCTTGCTCAAGCAGGCTGATGATCTTGTCGATTTGGCCTGCGCGTGCGGCGCGTAGGAACGCGGTGCTGGCGTCCGCCTGTAAGAAATTATTAGATTAGCAAATTACAACATACGAAAGCTTAGTATTTTAACCGACTTCAAAAAAGGAAGGAGCTTCTTATTTTGTCTACATTAATATTATAAAGAGGATTTGATTGTTTGTTTGTTTGAATTAGAATCCTACATTATCCCTGATGAATTAGGCAATATTTTATGATGTTTTTTATACTTAATGTATTTATTTTATATTGTATTTTCATGTTTGAGAACTTTCGTCTGGGTCAACCATATTCGATTGAATTTGATTTGGATGTCGAAGTCGACGAAGGAATCGATTTATAGAATAATGTTGTATGTGGATTGACTGTTTGATCTCTAAAGTTAAGGCGAGGTATTTCAACGCGCCGTTTGCGCGAGTCGCTCCTAGCGTCGGCTTGTCAAGAAAACGCGTGGCAACGTTAAGTTCTGAGATATAATATGTATTTAATAATTACAGGGCTTCTGTTGAAAACCAAAATTTAGCACGTTTTCTGCAGTACATCAAAATACATATTATCTTTATATAAAAATTATTTGCAAAATCAGAAATTTCATTATTAAATAATTCGTTTTCGATTTTTATTTTAGCCTATTTTTATGATTTTATATGATCGAGCAAAATACACGTGGTTGTGTAACAAATTAGCACACTTTTTAGGCAATATCTTGAAGTGTATTGATTATTTTTTCTAAAAGCGTCATATAATTGCAAATACATGAAAAATTTGATCTTGCAAACCAATTTTACTCCGCTTCGCTGAAAGGATTCCCCTTAACCGACTTCAAAAAAAGGAAGGAGCTTCTTAATTTGTCTACATTAATATTATAAAGAGGATTTGATTGTTTGTTTGTTTGAATTAGATCCTAGATTATCCCTGATGAATTAGGCAATATTTTATGATCTTTTTTTATATTGTATCTATTTTATTTTGTACTTTCATGTTTCAGAATTATCGACTGGGTGAACCATATTCGATTGAATTTGAATTGGATTTCGAAGTCGACGAATACTAAGAATGATTTATGGAATAATGTTGTATGCGTTTTCTGTACAATTGGATTGACTGTTTGATCTCTAAAGTTAAATAGGTGGTTAGTATTTTGTTTATTAGATCGAAAACAGGCCTAGACTTACACGCTCAGGCGTTTACCAGAATCGGAGCCGGTGCCATAGAATAAAGATGCATTCCATAATATAGGAGATATTATTATAATATTTAGAAGACAACTTAATTTAAGTTTAACTATTAACTAAAAATCCCATGTGAACATATATTTTTAATTAAAGATCGCTATCCTGTACAAAACCGCTTTAATCTAAACAAAAACTAAGCATGAATAAATTTAAAAGCATCAAAGTGAGACTATCGCAAACGTATAAGTCCAACCCTTATTACTGTGAGTTCAAGTGTACAACCCCTACAGAGGGCTGAAACAAAGGCCAGGGTAAAGACATAATGTACAAGTGTTCTACACTTTGTTATATTTTTTATATACTTGGAAAAAGTAGTTTCGGATTGGACTATGTAAATCACCCGAACTGTCTTTTTTTCTCAATATTATTTTCTTTGTCGTCATTGTGGAACACAAAAAACGCGCATTTTTTTCTGTATTGGGTGGTAATAGGTTTCGTGTGTGGTGTGACGTATTCTGTGTTCCATGTTCTGTTTTAAAATGCATGTTTTAAGTAAGCAAACTTTCGTTAATAATCCTAACTATACTAACCATCTTAACTTCCTAACTTCCCTAACTAATCTTTAAAATGCGAAAATGTGTTTGTTTGCTTGTGAGCTTATTTTTTCACGCTACAACGAGGTGATTCTATGGTATGATTTTTGTTTTATCTCCATTTAAAATTGCCGCCGCCTTGGTACAGTGGTTGACGCGTGAGCGTAGAACCGAGGGGTCCTGGGTTCGATTCCCGGTGGAGACGAAGAAAAAAACATGTCTCGGTCTGGTAGGATACAGAAGGCTGATCACCTACTTATCCCTAAAGAAAATCGATCAGTGAAACAGATGTATGTATAATGCATCTGCCCCTTACCCCACTACGGGGACACGGGACTTCACTTTTTCCATTTAAAATAACCACACCATAATGTTTGGTGAATCTTATTCTAACATTGATCGGCATGAAAATTTTTGAAAATATCAAAAATTCGAATATCGGTTTTTAGGAACCATGACGAAAATAATTTAAGTTTTATTTTTCAGAACGTTCATGTAGAATTCCTGAAGAGTGAGTGAGTGAACATTTTTAACCGACTTCAAAAAAAAAGAGGAGGTTATCAATTCGGCCGGTATTTTTTTTTTATGTATATACACCGATTACGCCGAGATTTCTGAACCGATTTACGTGATTCTTTTTTTGTTTGATGTGGAATGGTTTCGAATTGGTCCCATAAAAATTTCATTCGGGTAGGCCCAGTAGTTTTTATTTTATGAGCATTTTTGTCTGATCTCGATGACTTTATTGAAAATTTAGCAAGTAACTTTGATTCACTTCCCGGTTACCGATTTAGCTGAAATTTTGTACACGTTTGTAAATTGGATAGTGATGAAAATTTATCATCACATAGAGCTGATTTGATGATGGAATCGGAAGGTGGCCATAGGAACTCAGTAATATATTGACTGAACTTTATCGAGTTTGGGCTCGTTTGATTCGTGTTGAAAAATACACTAAAAAGTATTAAATAAAAATAACTACGTTAAAAAAAAACGACTTCAAAAACGGAAAATTAAAAAATAATAAAGATTTGATATTATTAATTACTGCGTATTATATAAATGTGCTATTTATTAAATAGGTTTGAAGTCGGTGACAAGCACTAAGCACTTAGTATTAAGCTCGTGTAAGCCGGTAAGTTTTACATTGGCTTGTCACCGACATCAAACCTATTTAATAAATAGCAGATCTAAATAATACGCAGTAATTAATAATATCAAATCTTTGTTATTTTTTACTTTTTCGTTTTTGAAGTCGGTTTTTTTTAACGTAGTTATTTTTTTATTTAAAGGATGCAATTTTTCTTTTCACGCAAATTGATAACATGGATCCTAAAAAAAGGCCTTTGTAATACATATTGTAGTTTACAACTTTCCCTTTATACTTTATAAATTATTATATTATATAAACACAACTTTTTAAATGAAAAAAAAAAAACGGTTGATTCACTATCACCATGATAACTTCAAAGGGCGCAAATCATTAAAACTAACATGAATCACGCACTTTTTTTTTTATTACGTCACACGTGAGTGTTATACTCAAATATAGACAGTTTGGCCACGCGAGCAATTATTTCTACCCCTCGTCTGTGGTAGCTGGGGTAAATTACCCTTAAAAACAAGGGTAAGATCGCCAAATGGGAATTTTTTTTTATTTTATAGTAAGTATTTATTATTTTATACAGTTTTGAAAATAATCACACTAGTTTATAAAAAAAAAGTATTGTTACGTTAATCGTCGTTATTGTTCGTCGTCGTTATCTTTTCAACATACTGCATATTATCAGTATTTGTAGGCTTATTTAAGCCTATATACGAGCCTGATATACGATATGCATTACACATATAAGTCTCTGATTCATTCTCTTCATAAGAGAGAATAGCGTAGACTAAATTGAACCTTTAGGAAATGTATAAATTTCCAAGGATATGCGTCTAATGTCATTTATTTTTATTTACCATTGAAAATAGGTATACGATACGTATTCCTATACGATTATAGGAATTACATACATTTCCTAGGAGTTTTACAATTACTGGATTATATACATTTTCGGTAACATATTATATACCTACACCACGGCCCACACTACAATTGACTATCGAGTATCGTCTCTTCCATCACTAAAGTCTAAAATGTAAGATAGAAGGGCAATATAAAATCGTATCAAATCATGTGATAACGAGGGTGAATATTGTAAATGCACGAATTTTATAAATTTATAAATATGCACGAATTTTGTTTATTTATACCTACAATAAAATGCAATGTATCAATTCACCCTAGTTGATATTTACGACCATTTGTTCTGAAGATATCGATCGGCGTTTTAGTTTTGATGACTTTGCAAAAATAAAGTTATTGACTTTGGGGCGCTTAAAACGGTAGTAAAATGCCGAAATATAAAAGTAGGAACAAGCTGAAACTTTGTGATCTGCAGGGTTTTTAATTGATACTTATAAAGTCGAAAGACAAAGTCTGTCCTTTTGTTATAAAAGAGCGGGCAAATGAGCTTATAGTGCGGGGCGTCTGACGGTAAACGATCAAAAAAGTGAGAAGTGTATTTATTATAGTGATAAATATAGAACACTGATGTTTTTTAAAATTAATAACTTGAGAGAACTTAAATTGATTGACAATGTTGATTTCATATTAAAATATATCATATTTTTTCCATTCCATATGATTCCATATGATTTGTTTTCTTAATTACTTTCTTAATTATGATATTTTTCTTTTACAGATCGCTGTGTACTAGGTAGAGGAAACAAGCAAGAAAGAAGTAAACGAGGACTTCATTATATCATAAATTGTTGCAATATCTACATTTTTGAAAGCTCTTCTGTGCTATCGACATTTTTGCCCATCTCAAAGAAAACACCAATTTCCCCAAACCCTATAGCCACAATAATGATATTACAAATTCTAAGAACCCTCTACCTACCCTCTATCCCCTAAATGTCATTGTCAACCCCGATGACGTCACACAATGGCTATCGATAACAAACAAATGGGGTGCCTTTTTCCCGCTTATTTTGGAGTAGCCGGTCAATAAAATACGGTATTACCAATCCTATTTATATAGATGTGAAAATTTGTTTATTTGTAGCTCAATTACGCAGGAACTGCTTTTCGTACATACACGCTTTATTTTATGATGACAATGTGAACCTCAAAAGTGAGTGGTAAGTATTTAGTAATGTTTTCAACTAATAACTATAAAAAATCTATTCTTTTTACCATCGTATGTAAACCTCTAATAAATGATATCTAAAAGTAGATGTAACATCGATGTATATTGTAAACTATGCTTTAGAATTTTGATCAACTGCAACGTTGTCTTTTCAACCTTAAATTTAATAAAATTACACAAGGTGTTAAATACGTAAGTATACAAAATATTATTAGTAAAATATATTTATCTAGAAAGACTGATCAGTATACTATTAAGCATATAGTTAAACGAATAGATTATACTCTGTCTAGACTAATTTATCATCCCCTACAGTCGCTTTCAAAATTGAATGCAAATCCTTAAATCTCAAGACTCTACACCCCATCCGACAATAGCGAAGGGAAATAAAGTACACTAGGAGCAAGCCCCGACTGCGCCTTGCTTTTGCTTAAAACAAAAAAAAGTATAACGCGTCTAAATTTAACAAAACTTTTAAACGTTTTCAACAGGTAAAAATAATTTATTGTATTATATTGGCCACAAGGCCCTTCTAACAAGTAAGTTTAGTTAATAGTAAGTTAGTAATAAGTTAATAGTAGTTAGTACGTCTTATTGTGGTATTATTATTAGATAACTGTGCTATAGTTTATGTTTTGTTACAGGCGTGTATGTTAGTTTGTAAAGTATTTTTAAATTCGAAGTTTTGAGTTAAATCGGAACAAGCAATAAAAAATTATGTAGATTAAATAGTAAAAGTAGTTGTACATCAGTACATCTTCTTTCTAAAACCTTCATTCAGTTCATTTCGCGAAACACAGTCGACATGATACTGATATACTTACCTATAATAGAATGAAAAAAATATAAAAAAACTTATATTTTTCTTTCAATGGCAAAGATGAATGGATTATTCCAAGGATTATTCATAATAGTTGACATTTAATTCATATAAAATGTTAAATCCAGCTTCAATCAATCTAAACAATGACTCTCTGATGTTTTCATTAAAATGTGCTCAGCTTCTGAATGCAAATAAGCATTGTATCTTTTACATTATGTGCATTTTTTATGAACAATAAACTCTATGATAGATGGCTTACATAGTATTTTATTTTAAATCTTTTCTTTTCAGCAGAATAGAATGGCAAATGTTTGACGTCAATCGATAAGGAAACTATTCTTAACGATGGTCATATATTTAAAGTTAATTGATAAGGATTTAATCTTATATTCTTGAGTAAATAATGTGTCTTCTTCCTAATGTAATTTACATATTTTAATTTTTCCTAAAAAATAACATGAACACACGTTTTTTTTATTTTTAAGCTATTGCATAGTTTCTATCGCGGGCCTTGAGCGCGGGGACCGAATCGAGAAATTCCGTAACGAAAAAACCTCACGCTCCGCACTCCGACGGGCTCGGAGGTGTGGCTTGAAGCGAAGGCTCGGCAGTCCCCGAGTGCCACACGTCTTTTTATTTTAGAAATTGTAAATACTTAATAGTATTATAAAGTCTTATTATTCTTCTGGTCACTAGATTGTACATTATTATAAGTCAATCAATATCAATGGTGACAAAAACATGCGTGCATTAAAATAAACCCTTTAAAACGTACATCCTGCTTCTAGCATCTTCCTAAAACGCATGCGTGTAACTCAACGTATGCGTAAAACTATTTCTCTACCTTTGTCTCTAATCCTAATTTTAGCAAAGACATGAAATTGTATTTGTCTATGATACCATATCTAGTGAGGCTGCGTTTGACCAATAATACCTACGCTTATAATGGCTTAGTGGTTAAAGTATTTTGTATCAACAAAAGAACCAATGTATGAAGAAAAAATCTACAAGTTATAGTATGCTATTGTTAATATGAAACTTTATAGTATAAATGCACCTCTGCCAATATTTAAAAAACCTAGCAGTAAATATTTATGTCAATCACTTGCAATCTAACGGTGCATTTAGATCAAACGAGCGAATGCCTCTAACACTAATATATGAAATTCTTTTAGTGTAAACAGGCGTAGAGGCTAGAGCATTCTTTCGTTGTTCTTAGTGCATTCGAAAACATTCTATACAATGTTCTAATACTGAACAACACTGAATTCGTTTACACAAGGTCACGAAAGAATGCTCTTGCTCTAGCTCTATGTTCGTTTGGTCTAAATTCACCGTAATATCACCAGTCGTCTAAAAAACTCAAAAACATAAAATATTCAATATCATCAAAGGGTTGTTTCATTTAATATCCAATAGAAATGCTTTATTGTATGTGCATACGTCATTAGGTATTGATCACAAATCTTTATATAGACATGTTCTCGACCTAATTCCTTGAAATCAATTAACGTAGGTCGTGGTGTTTATATTAAACTAGCGGTCCGCCCCGGCTTCGCCCGTGGTGCATATGAAAAATAGATGTTGGCCGATTCTCAGACTTACCCGATATGCACAGAAAATTTCATGAGAATCGGTCCACCCGTTTCGGAGGAGTATGCAGACTAACATTGTGACACGAGAATTTTATATATAAGATATACCCTCAAGGACTTTATAGTTATAGGTTTAATTAACTTTTAAATAATGTATAATAATTAAAAAACTGGAAACTTATTCAAATCATTCTAAAAACGACGAAAGAGAGCTTACAAGTTTATAACCTATATATTCCGAGTATACCTATATCTTTTTTTTCTTATGAATATATTAAGGAGGAAGGATTAATAATTGTCTAGTTTGATAAGATAGAATGTTAATTTCAATAATTTATCATTCTAAATGCGAATATAATAACGTTCTATAGAGAAAAGTGATGTTGCCATAACTCACTTTTAACACAGCTTTTAATGACGCCCAAAGCTCTAAATGTTTTATGTTACCTACATCATTCAGACCTCACATAAAAATGTAACTTTCCAGGTTAACAGAGACAAAAGAAATAATATAAATTAAAATGATAAATGTATTTCCTAAGCAAAAGAAAATTGTCGCTCAGTTTTATCTAAGTATAAAATATCTAGCTGTGCCCCGCGGTTTTACACGCAGAACTCCGCTCCTGTTTGGTCTTTGCGTGATGATTTATAGCCTAAAGCCTTCCTCGATAAATGGGCTATCTAACTCCGAAATAATTTTTTTAATCGGACCTGAGATTAGCGCGTCCAAACAAACAAACTCTTCAGATTATTGTATAGATTATTTATTTTTAGCAAAAACCAAACCGCCATCGAATAGTTAAAACTGGACAAAATTCTTAAGGAAATCCTAGTGGCTTTTAAGTACAAAAGAATCATCAATATCGGTTCACCCAGAAAGTTCTGAAGTCACAAACCCAAAAAAAAGAAAAATACAGTCGAATTGAGAACTTCCTCTGCGGTTGAAAATTAAAATCTATATTTAGTACCTAAAACTGATCTAGTAAAACTAATGTCGTGCATAAAAGCAATTACAGTGCACCCTTCGGGTCGTTGCACATAACATATAGATAAGCCCTTTGATTGATCAATCTTATTTAATTATAATATAATTACATATTATGTTACACGTAATATTATGTATTGCTTAAAAATGTATGGCATAAAACAATCGATTTCTATGTGTTTTTTCTGAGAATACACCTCAAATAAAGTCTGTAGTTTGAAATTTTATATTATTATTAGACCAAATCGTAATTCAGGTAATATACAAACTAAAAAGTTAGATAGTGAAACTTGGAGCACAAATGATAATCCTAAAATACCTATAAATAAAAATATTTGAAGTTTAAAGATACAAAGATACATCCTACATATCACGTCCACGGTACACACAAAACAAAAAATGTGTATCAGTCACACCAGAAATTACGGGACGTAAGTAGATAAAATTAAAATAGCCACAAAAAGATTAAAATATCAAAATATATTTAAGCAAAATAAAATATAATAAATAAAGTTTTACATTACACACTTTACAGACTAGGAACGGTAAAACGACAATAATTTCATGTTAAACAAATATTAACTTGTGACCATGACGCTCCCGAAATATCAGCATGTTCTAATTAACAATGTAATTAATTAAAATTGTCATTACATTTATTGGGTTAAAAGTAGATTAGGTCATAACATTAGGGTCATTTGTTTTCATAATTTTATATACCTACATATAAACCCATTTGAAATCATACATTTGAATAAATATTAATAACGTTAAGTTTAGAATAGAAGACTGAAGATACAATATTATGTTAGTTTGTTTTATACATAACTAGCAAACCGGGCGAACTCCGTATCGCCACCAGAGACACCTTTTCTTTGCTATAAACCTCAAAGCTGGAGTTATAGCGTCAGGAAGGAAAACCCGACTTATTTTTATATAGTAGATATTGTTTTATCGACTTGGTTATATCATTATTAAACTAATGTAACTATTTAGAAAAAAAAACAGTTATAGTTACATGTATAACCGAATACTTGTAAGAGTTAGGTACCATTTGATTTCCACAAAGACATAACCTAAGTATAGTATTTGTGGTATTATAATATTATCTGTGACATAAGTTAACCAGTATATTTTGGTTTAGAAGCATCATGGGAACTTATAAAGTGAAATCTCATGTCTCCTTGTGGGTTATGGGGTAAATATTTTACCATCAGTATCTAGGAATTCCCTTTAGGGACAAGTTTTGATATAAAATTCAAATATTCAAATGTACAAACCCTGAATTACGGAAGATGAAAGAGGTAATAATATAATACAGAATTGATGAAAGAGGTATAATACACTGTGGTTCTAAATTACGTTGACAAATTTAAAAATAATAAATTTCAAAAATGGAACATGCTGCGTTGCTTTTGTTTTTTAATTATTATTTTCACATGTTATGGCGCCAACTTAACGTTATTTGTGAAGAGAATAAATAAAAAATTAGCTATTTTTTACTATGTCTGCTCAACGAGGTGCAATAATATCCTTATATGAGGCTGGTAAGCGGCAGTGCGAGATAGTGCGACTTCTTGGTATCAGTCGGCAGTTAGTTTCTTCTGCTATTAAACGTTACGATGAGCTTGGCCATCTTGGTGATCGTCCGGGAAGAGGCAGAAAAAGAACTGTGAGGACGCCTAGGCTACGACATATCGTCAAACAAAGATTGACCCGCAATCCACAAGCCAAGGTAAGAAAAATGGCTCGAGATTTAGGTGTAAGTCATTCAACGTTACAACGAGTTGTTAAAAATGAGCTCAAGTTAACAGCATACAAGCTGCGAAAAGCGCAGCGGTTGGATGATAAAGATAAAAAAAATACGCCTTGAAAGATGTCGCTTACTGAAAGCGCGCTCCGCTGGTGAAGCGTGGAAAAATATTGTTTTCACAGATGAAAAAATTTTTACGATTGAACAGTCTCATAACCGCCAAAACGATAGAATTTACTCTTCTAGTCGCCCTGGAGCCACAGCAATTATCCCCCATCGCCAAAAACCGCATTCAGTCATGGTTTGGGGTGGCATTTGCTCAACAGGCAAAACTCCTCTCGTTTTCGTAGAAAAAGGTGTGAAAATGAATCAAGAAATATACCGACGCGATATTTTGGAGAGTGTAGTTCTTCCTTGGAGCCAGCAGCACTTCGGCGACCAACCGTGGAATTTTCAACAGGACTCTGCTCCATCTCACAGGGCCTCAAATGTGCAGCAGTGGTGTATGGACCATTTCCCAGAGTTCATAAGTTCCAAGGAATGGCCTCCATATTCACCAGACCTTAATCCAATGGATTACAGCGTATGGTCAATTCTAGAAGCGAGGGCCTGTGCAACTTCACACAGAAGTGTAGACGCGCTGAAGGCAACACTTACTCTTGAGTGGGACAAAATATCTGAAGAGGAGGTACGGAAAATCGTCGAAAACTTCAGAAAACGTTTAAGTCTTTGTATTAAAGCTAAAGGTGGTAATTTTGAAAATAAATAGATATTTACGTTAAAATAATACTGTATTTTTATTATTTAGTAGTCACCGTTATTCTGTGTAAAAGAAAAATAAAATAAATCGTAAAATAATTTGTCAACGTATTTCAGAGCCACCCTGTATAATAGTAAAATACATACTTAGTGGAACTGATGATAATCTAATATCTAATATATATTATAAAGGCGAAAGTTTGTAAGGATGTATGGATGTATGGATGTATGGATGTTTGTTACTCTTTCACGTAAAAACTACTGAATCTATTACAATGAAATTTAGCACACATATAGAGGGTAACTTGGATTAACACATAGGATAGTTTTTATCCCGGAAATCCCACGGGAACGGGAACTATGCGGGTTTTCCTTTGCAAACGCGGGCGAAGCCGCGGGCGGAAATCTAGTTTGTTCATAATGTATTATGTATTTCTTCTGTGCGAGTATTTGTCATTGAACTCTTAAACGACTAGACCTATTTTCATGAAGTTTTTTGTCACGTAGACTCATGAATGGATTGGATTTACAACGTGTATTTTAGCAAGCGTCAAAAGCTGGTAATCCCATATTAACCTGGTTGTTCTTAAGAAACAATCAAATACATACCTTATTTGCTATATTAACGCTCCACTTTTTAAATGGTTCATACAACATATTTCTCATTTAATAGTATTATATACTAAACATCCAAAGAATGTGGCAGGATTGTGGGAAGCCACACAAAACGGGACAAGGGAATTCGATACGAGTCAAGGACAAAGAAAATGGATGGTAATGTATGGTGCCCTTTTTAAATGAAACCTTTTAGTCCTACAAATGGGATTATGAGATATTTTTATATTTTCTTTAACTTGTCTTGTAAGTGCTATAGTTGTATGGGTCATAGGGCTGTATATTATTCAGCTTATATTTACTGTATATTATTCAGCTTATATTTATTCAGCACGTAAGATGTGTCAGATTTTTAATCTGCTCAAAGTAGATAGAGTAAGTATGAAGCAGTTACATATTTTGTTCAAATTTTAATGAAACCTATCGCAATTAGACAATTTATTGAAGTCCTAACCAAACCTTCAGTGAAATGATGGTGTACAATAGCATATCTATGAACCTAGTGGGTTGTAGTATACTTTATGTATTATAATATAACAACTGAAACTCTGAACAAATCAAGATGAAACGTCGGACTAATCTTCCTATGCAACCTCTACCAGAAAACCTATACTCTTTTCTTTTATACAGCTACTTATACCAAACAAGATAGCTAAAACTTTGTCCAGATTCAAGAAACCTGCATCACACAAAAAAGGAAACAGAATTCTGCGCAAATCATAACATTGGCAGCCAGCCAAGTGAATTTTTGAAAGGCTCCAGCCCATTTTCTTTTCAGGTCGTCATTGTCGGTTACTAAGGCAAAGGGTCCATTGTAATGAACCCTTGAGTTGCGAAAGGTTAGCAGAACTGTTTCTACTATTGTGTTCTCTTCGTGAAATTTATTCATTGTTTTAGTTGCGTTTAAATATAATATTTATTTAAGCGTTAAATCCTTTTAACCTCATTTCGTGTTGTACGCGTTGAACTATAAAATTTGTAATGCTTTTTATGAATGCAGTTTTACCACTGAAATTGATATTTAGTTTTTATAGCATTAAAATACTTTATAATTGAGAAATTTTCAAAGAATAGGTACAAAAAATAAAATATTATAGTTTGGGTTCGTTAGATAGGGGTTTTCTTGAATTAAACACTTTACTACTGATTACAGAACATTTATTAATATTAAAAAGCACACACAATACTAAAATGACAAGAGGAAAACGTTACAATCAATAATTATAAACGCGCAGTGACAATAATTGCGTCTCAAGTTTTGTAGCTAACTGACTTCCACCTTTTAATAACTACGTCGTATCCCGAAACCGAACGGGCGGTCGACGAGTCCTATAGGCGCGCGGGGTTGCCACATTGCTTTGCGCTATATCCTCCCCCTCCAAGTCAGTAGCAATATCTGGTGCTGGCTTGGGACCTTGTTTCTTCTTTGGTCTACCTCTTTTACGACCATGAACAATTGGGGTGGAAACACCGGTATAAGGGGTCAGAAGACTGACATGGTACTTGCCTCGGAAGGTATTGTTATTGTCCACGACTTCATAGGTCGTGGAAGATACGCATTTGGAAATTTTGTATGGACCTTCGCGTTTTGGAGCAAATTTACTGGTGAATCCCCTAAAAGCTTTATTTGGGCGATGGGTTTCCACGAGTACGAGAGCACCCTCCTTATAGGTAGGACTTAGACGACGGTGTTTATCAGCAGCACGCTTTCTAACATCCTGCGGATGTTCAGTTCGCCCTTTTACTTGAAGGTAGGGCGCTATTTGCGGCATATAATTTTCATCACAGATTATTGCCCTCGAGTCACGGGCTACTTCGTGGGCCGCAGAACGACCCGTTCCTTGATTATGTTCAATCCTATTCACAATGACGGGAGTAGGTCCTCCCCCTGAACTGAAGATATCCCTATTATCTTCTAGTATAGTACTAGTTAATTTATTCTTATCAACTTCTGCTAAGAGAGTTCCCTCGCACTCGCGGAGAACCATAGCAGAACTAGCCACAACGTGGTCGTCTCGTTCGTATTTGAGTTCAAAAAAAGTGGTGGAGCGCATTGAATATTTGTTGTTAAAAAAATCTAGTACCATGCCAGCATCCCGGATAAAATTCATCCCCAATAATGAATCGGTGGCGCCTGGTAAAACTATAAAAAGCGTAGTTATGGCAACTCCGTGAACCTTTACATCAACTAACGCGGTTTCTACATTTTCAACGCGCTTGGTACCGTCAGCAAATTTTAGCTCAGTTTTTATTAATTTAAAAACTTGCCCATTGGCACGCAAACACCGAGTTAAGCTAACACTAGCAACAGATTGCTTAGCACCGGTATCTAACAAAGCGGTACCGATGGTACCGAACACTTCTACATTTAAAATTGGTCGCACACACGGTTTTAACTCTAAAGTTTCAGCAACTATTGATTGAAATGAAGATGTTGCAGGCATAGGTGCGCTTCGTCTCTCTTTGCACGCTTCACAATTAGATCGTATCACTCCCGGTGCACCACATCCAAAACAAGTGATGGCCGGGCGCGGTTCCAATAGCTCTGGTGAAAATGTGGTTTCTTTTTTAACAGGATCTAAAGCGAGTCTTTTTTGTGACAATTTCCTACAGTCGTCTATATGGTGTCCATAAATTTTGCAATACGAACATCTCAATCTTTGCCTATTGTTAAGAGGTGCATTGTTCGACGAAGGTATAGATGTAGAGGTAGAAGGTGTTTGTGGTGACGGAGATTGTACAACAAGCGCCGGTGCAACGGGTATATAAGTACCTTTCTTGACGGGCGCGGTAGCGCGCACCTCATCAAAAATATCTTCCGCCGCTCGGGCATGCTGCAACAACTCGGAGAATGATGCAAACGCATTTCTCGGAACCCTTTCACGAATCCTTCTATGAAGCAGGCCGTAAGCCATGTCCAGCTGCACTGGATTTTCTGGTAATGTATTTGGTGGTAGTTGCGCAAACAACGATCGTATTCGACACACAAATACATCTGTTTTCTCATCGGTTTGTTCGCGGCTGAACACTTCTCTATATATTTTATGTGGTGGTAAGCGCGGTCCAAATGTTTGACGCAATAAGAGCACGCCCGTGCTGCGATCGCGGTAAGTAATCGGGCGACTCACGCCCGTATAGCGGCGGAGGTGATGGGGCCGAGACGCCGGCGGACATAGGTCCAGCCAGCGGCGGTGTCGATGTACGAACATCGACAGGTACGACGCTGCCATGTGAAGTAGACGGTAACGAACCGTCATACTGCTCCGCAACAACAGGGTGTGTGTTAGGTCGCTGTTCACTGTGTCCGATACTATTCGCACGTGACTGAGTAAGCACCATGGTTAATAATAAAAGTTATGCAACACAAGGGAAGTTAAATGTTCTAAGTAAAGTGTAAAATTATAAAAAGTCTAACGTATATAAAAACCCAATCTATAACAATAGTCATTAACTAACACTTAATATTCACAAGTCTTTCAAATATCCCTTAAACTAACAATTAAAACGTTCACCATCCACACGTTCAAAACACACGATAATATTATATACAAACGTTTCATAATACACTTGCTAACTGTCTTCTAAACTTAAACACTGCACAGGCCACAGCCCCACGTTGGGCGCCACATATAGTTTGGGTTCGTTAGATAGGGGTTTTCTTGAATTAAACACTTTACTACTGATTACAGAACATTTATTAATATTAAAAAGCACACACAATACTAAAATGACAAGAGGAAAACGTTACAATCAATAATTATAAACGCGCAGTGACAATAATTGCGTCTCAAGTTTTGTAGCTAACTGACTTCCACCTTTTAATAACTACGTCGTATCCCGAAACCGAACGGGCGGTCGACGAGTCCTGTAGGCGCGCGGGGTTGCCACATTGCTTTGCGCTATAATATCTATAAGAATTCATTAAAAAATCTTCTATCTTCTTAAAAACACCTTTAAGTTAGTCGAAGAAAAATATGAAAATATAAAGCTATTGTACAACATATGTACCTATTAGATTATTTTACAAAAAGTATACAAATGTACATCTATAATCTAGTAGCTTTCCGTTCGTTGCAACTTGCATACCTACACATCACGTTATCGCGAGACAGAGGTCGTTCCTCTTGCAAATTTCCAACCCCTGTATAATTCAAGATACCACAAAGAATCTATCAAATTTATTTTCTCGATTCAATACAATATTTTTATTATATCTATATGCTGAATTTCAACAATATTAGATAATTTTAAGTAAAGACTCAAAAGATATTGGACGTGATTTTTTAATTACATATATTATTATTCATTTCATTTCATTTCATTTCATATGCCGACGACCAACTTTTCTAATTGTATTCAATATACTTGCGTAAAATCAACAACAAGAAAATACTCATAAACTTAAAGAACAGATAGACTCTCCGTTTATATGTAGGTAAAGGTAATCTCTAAATATTTATCAAATTATTTCACCCTACACATTAAGAGAACATTCCAGAATCTTAAGGAATTAGAACAATATTCCCAATTTCGGTATGCCTGTGATTGTCTTACGGAAACTCGAAGCGGCGACAGATTCCATTAGCCACTTTCCGATGGATCATTCGATTATGGGAGGCTGGAATGGTCTAGAATGTTCCAGAAGGTTTAGGAAATAATATTATAAGGAAGGTTATAATGAACACGTATTAGAATTAACTATCAGGTTAGAAAATTTACGTGTATTTTCTAGTGTTTGTTTTACGCGAGTACCTACCTATTATGTCATTTAGAAATTAAAGATTGGAATAAATCGTTTAAAATCCGTAAAATCTTTAATTTCTAAAATTTACGTGTGATATTTTCTATTTAATTTTACAAAGAATAGTACCTGTCTTATTTAAATTATGTTTTTATACTTTCCACTAAGTACTGCTTGTGACTAATCTAACAAAAGTTTAGAAAAACACGATTTTTCCTGAAACTTTGAATTTCCCATTCACATAAACATCCGATATGAAATTAGTAGGATTATAAAACGCACCATTATACTGCATTATTCCATAAATAATATAAACAGACAAGCCATATATCTGATTGTATTGTACCTTATAAGTACTGATTAGTTAATTCAATTATTATAAACAGATTCCCATTATGCTTTAGAACCTAACTCAAACTCGAACATTAACTAACTACACATATTAAAATTGTTTTTTTTATCACACAATGTACAATTCTAAACCGTCTAAAGCGATTCGTAGTAACTACACGACTTATAGAAAAAAATTATTTAAATTATACAGTTCAATTTTTTCCTTTTAAGGTGCTTTTCCGCCAATAATGAGCGAGGACGTGTAGCGAGGAATGTACTATCGCTTCAAACGCTAAACGCTTCAAAACTTCAAACTATAATTGGTTCTTTACAAACACATTTCTCTCTGCACATCTTCGCACATTATTGGTGGAAAAGCACCCTTATGCCAGACTTGACACGAGCTTCCTGTGAGACATCACGTAGTCAACTTATAGTAGGTTCGCTTCAGATGAAAATCTGACTACCCGCATACACGATAAGAGCTGGCGCGCAAGAGCAACTTTTGTCTCCGCAACTATAATATATAATATAAATAAGAAATAGATATAATATAAAAGAAGAAATGTATATATATAAATAAGAAAGTGCGCGCACGTAGCGACGCAACTTCCTATAGAATTGATGGGAGAGACAAAATAGTTGCGGAGACAAAAGTTGCTCTTGCGCGCTAGCACTTAATGTGTGAGCTTTTTGTTATGTACACGCTTAAATTAAAGTATTAATTTATCGCTCTTAAGTATAAAATAAGTTTAAATGTAGATACATCATAGATGATAAAAGAAAATTTTACTATTGTCGTAGATATAGAACTAAACCTACATGATTTATTTATTTATTTATTTATTCAAATTAAATACACACAACAGGCTACGATCTTGCCGGGTCCATAGGCGCCACATCAATTTTACGAGCAGATCGCAACCCAACAAAATGTGTACAATTACAATACTACAATGGGATACAGCTTAAAGTTATCTAAAGCGTATTACAATAAATTCATATTTAAAAATTCGATAATTCAATATTACATATAAAAGAAAGACAATAAAAATAGTGGTTACATTACACAATACATTAACAACAAAACTAGGACATCATTTCAAGATTCGACAGACATGTTCTTTGAATATGTTTATTCGATGATCAAATATATCAAAATCGGGGAATCTTGTGGATAAATCATTGTACAAACGGCAGAAACGAGATATGGGGTTATAAAAAGAGGTATTATTCCTGGTTAAAGGTAAAGAGAAAGTTTTGTTAGTCCGGAAGCGAAATGAAGCATTAAAATTAACAGTTGACAGTAGTGACGGAGAGTGAATAGATGAGTGAACGATTTTATGGAGTGTTATGAGTTCTAGCCTCTGTCGACGCTTTTCCAACGAGACAAGATTAAATTTCTCAAGAAGACTTTCGTAGCTAGATCCACTTCGACCGATGTGGTAACGAAGAGAAACCAGCCTTAAGCAACGCTTCTGAAGTCGTTCAATGCGTTTGATGTGAATTGTATAGTGCGGTGACCATATGACACAGTTAAATTCTAGGATTGAACGAATCAGGGTTTCAAATAAATGTAAAAGACTAGATGGTGTTTTAAAACCCTTCGTGATCCTTGAGATAAACCCAAGGAGACGAGAGCTTCTATTGATAATATCATCGAAATGACTTCTAAAAGACAATTTATCGTCAAAGTAAACACCGAGATCTTTAATGACGGAAACACGAGGAAGAACCTGACTGTTAAAACTGTAATTAAAATTTAATTTGTTAAACTTTCGCGTAAAGCTTATAACAGCACATTTATTAACGTTCAGGGTCATTTGGTTAAGTTCACACCATTTCGCTATAGAATCTAGGTCATTTTGTAGTATATAAGCATCTTGAATATTGGCCACAGTGGAGAATACCTTTAAGTCGTCAGCATACATAAGAGATGGGCATTTTAAGTTGTCGATGAGGTCATTGATAAATACGATAAAGAGTAGAGTATTTCATTTACTTACATTTAATAAATCTTTTAATTTCACATTTTTAGTGTAAAATGAGTGTAAATATTTACTTCTTTAATTATGCCTATAAATGGACTAGTACTCATAGATCGCTATACGATAGTAAAAGATACTAAATACTGATCATAAAGAGAATTAACAACCAATAAAAGCGGCATATCATTAATGAGATTATGGTATTAATTATTTACGACTTCAGTGTCTAATCAAATATCCATGAACTTTGACCTGACTGTTTAATACTTCTGACTTCTGATTTAGAAAGATTTTACTGAAGATTAATTATAAATTTAAGGAATAAACTTTGAAGGAGCGAAGTTACAGTCACATAGACATTAAAGATATACGTTGAGAGATAGACGTTGGTCGTTGATTTAAGTATACTTAGTCCGTAGACTAAGAATAGACCGTAGACGCCATCTTTGATTTGAAATCTGTTTGAGTCTATCTTTACAATGTTTGCAGAAGCTGCCTCGTAAGTTCAAATTCAAATTCAAATTCAAATTATATTTATTGGCAAGAATGTAGTTACAAATTATAGATGTTTTAATTACAATATTATGTGGCTAATACATTCTACCCATTGATTGGGTGTGCAAATATTAAAAAGAAAGTTGATGAAATGAGTTCTAGAAATTTTATATACTATAACCTTTGCTATAGCTTGAAAAATTCGACGAAAAGATAATGTTTAAACAAATTAAAAACTAGTACCTAAAATTCATACAGCGGTACTGAGAAAAGAAATTATCATGTAAATATCTTTATATAGTTAAGATATTGCGTCTCAGCAGTACGTGTCTTTCCATATATTTGACTAATTATGTTCACATCATAAATTCAACATTATAATTTATGAGGAAATAATATTTCGCTTTACAAGTCGCATTAGTCAGCAAGTCTCTATGTATAAGAAAAGTGAATGAAGCAAGAACCTTTAATATATACTTTATTCGAGAAACAGAAGCTAAAACGAATATATTTTTAAAATTTTTGCCTCTTATCTCACGACCTTTTTAAAATTCATGCAGTTTTCACCGATGTAGAGATGTAGAGTTCTAGCATAAAATACTTATACTATGCTCGTTTTAGTATACGGAATGAAACTTGCTACCTGCTTCTTCATAGACAAATTCACAGGTAGCAGCTAGTCTATCATCGTCGTTCTGCTAACGTTACGTAGGAGTTCTATATATTTAGGGTAAACATAAAGTGACATAAATGTAGTGGGTAGTATTAATAGTTCTATAACTGTAATTGTTAAATGGAAATTTACATTGGAAAATCAGGCGCATGTACCAGCCTTACAAACACAATCTTTCGATCTTTCGTTTGGATACAGAAAATTCAACTTATTAATTACGGTCTAATAAACAGTAACCATTTCAATCGATTTTTATGTAACATTTGTATGTACTGATATTTTATTTTATTGATATATATATATATATATATATATATATATATATATATATATATATATATGGTGAGTTTGAGTTTGAGTATAAAACTGAAACCCGTTTCGCGTTGTCACGGCATCACGTGTGAACGGCTGAACCGATTTCGATAATTCTTTTTTTATTATATTCCTTGAAGTACGAGGATGGTTCTTATGTAGAGAAAACGTAAATATGTACCACGGGCGAAGCCGGGGCGGACCGCTAGTGTTAAATAAATGTAGACTAGAGATTTGAGTTAAGGTAGGAAAAAAATCATAGTTCATCAATACGATAACTATTTTATAAAAAATGTAAGTTAATAAGGAAGAAAATGTGAAAAATAAATCATGTTGGCAATAGCTTTATAATCTTATTCATTTAGCATAAATTTATTTTTCTCCAATGACTAAGATCTAAGAGCTATTCTTTGTGTTAGCATAAAAGTCTACGTTAAATGAAACAGGGCATCTTATTCATATTAATTAGGAAATAACGCATAAATCAATAATTATTTTAATATTTATCTATTATAATTATGCTATTCTATTATTATAAAGCACATTTGAAATGTAAAAATTAAATGTATAAAAAATCAATCGCATATTAACTTTATCTCTACCAATTACATGAAATCTATATTTCAAAATTCGTCTTTGCATATATTAAAACCTGTGATTAAAACTGTCTATCTATAAATAGAAATCAAAATGGATCCGACAAACAAAGGCACACGCAGCTTACATAAGACGAACTTTAAGCCTGTCCTTGACCGGGCTGCGGCTTGCGGCTTAGCTACGGTACAGCTACGCTTGGCTACGGCTACGATAGGCTACGCTAAGGCTTACCTGGTTCGGCGTAGCCGTCTCCGTGGTCATGGCGGCTTCGGTGACGGTAGCCTACTGGTATTCCACTAGATTACAACCAGCAAACTAAGAACGACTCAACATACTATCGATTGCCTAGTCCTTCCACTAACGCAGTCCGATCAAAGAGTCCACACTGTCATACCTCGATACTACAATATACCCGACGCGAGCTATTCCCGAGAGCGTTCCGCCATTTTCTTTTCGCCGAACGTTAAACCGACGAATTAAAGTACAATACAAAAACACTAAGCGAAATTAAAGCTGAAGCGTACAGACACGGAGCGTTATAGGATACATTTTAATAATTTTTCTCTATTTAAATCGTGTGAGAGCGAACAAGTTGTTGCGTTTGGGACGTAACCACGGGGGTGTAAGAGAATTTTGCCGGCGGACAAGTGATTCGGGTGGGGTGGGTGTAGAGCGCCTGCGCGAACGAGCTTGTGTGCGTGCCACGCGTGTGTAGCACGCCGACCAGCATACATAGACCTCCCCCTCGCGAACGAGCCCATAGTTCTCAGGGAATATACGCTAAATTCACTGGGCATAAGAGCTCAAGTTGTACTGGTTTTATTCACAAATACAATCGATAATGCAGACAGCTCAGGAAATATCAGACACGGTGTCGGGAGGACAAAGCAAAGCGTTCGCAAAATGTCAGATGTAGGTGGATTTATGTTGGGTTTAATCCAGATTTTAATTTATAGCAAAATCACATTGAATATATTTATAAACGTTGAATACATGATGTTAACTTATGTTTTTTTTTAATTGTTAACATCTAATTGCAAATAAAATTAGCGCAGTAATTGTCTAAAATCTTAATCCTGAAAACACCTCAAACGATAAGTAAATAAAGTATACATGTATGTTAGTTTTGTTTAACTTATACATCCCTCAATAATAAATAACATTCTTAGATACTTATCTAAAAAATAGCATATCATATTTAAATAAAAAATTACTCTTACTCTCTTCAATACATAAATATTATCATTACAAATCATATGCTTGGAAGCAAGAAATTAAATCATCCCATGAAATATTATTATCATATAGTTATTATAATATTATACTACCTATCATATTTAATTTATTAAGAAGTAAGTCGATAATTGCATAGAGATCTTTTCATCTTAAAAACTTTGTACATAATCGATTTTAGAGCTTCTTTAAACTTTTGCATCTGTATGAAAAAGCTTGTAAAAATTAATTACCTCGAAGTAACTACGTTAATTTCTATAATAATAATCGTTCTTATAAATCAGAACAAAAAGCATAATTTGAATTAATATCCTTAAACTACTTTCAAAAATTTCAAACAATATTCGTCCTTATAATTCAGACTTTAAAGTACAATATTTGTTCATTTTTGTCAGCAAATTCGTTCGCGGAATTTCTATGGAAATTCAAATGAAAGGGCAAATTAAGTTGAACAGCGTCGGGTCGAACCGACGTCGAATTGCAAAAACTTAATCGGACAAACATTTGGCATTTGATTTGATTTTTTCGTTTCATAGTTTTCTGTAAAAGCCATATACAGGGTATGAAGGTTCCTGAGAACGAGCTGATCTCAGGAACCACGGGCCCCGTTTATTACACTGTTGGATAGTCCATATACAGGGTGTCCCACTATTGGTATACTAAGCGCGAAGGGACTTGTAGTTTTGCATACACTGATCTCGTAACAAATACTTAAACAACAAAATTACATCAAAATTTTTGCTAAATTTTTTACGTGACGACGTCTTATAATTCGATAGAGCCGGCTGCACGCACGAAAAAACATGACTCATGCGGCGTTACCTCGCTCTGAGGCATTCCATTTAGGCTTGAAGTGCAAGCGAGAGCGCGGAACGAGCGACAAAGAAGCACAATCAGACGTTGTCACGTTCAACTATCGTCAGTAAACCGACTTTACAGACAACCAATTTTTTTTTCCTGAAACTCCATGTTTTCTTCTCTAGCTTCGCGCAGCCGGCTTATACCGCTTTGCTAATGTGAACATTTTGTCTATGAAAACATAATCTTAAATGATAGATCACGTGCTGGTAGCAAAGCTGGACGGGTTGCTTGTTATGGGTGCACACTGTACACATAGTGTCTTAAGAATTCATCTATTTGAAATAAAACTGCGTCTGGAATTTTAAAAGTATTTTTTACGTACTCAGCGTATGCAAAACTATAACCTCCTTTGAGCTTAGTACACCAACAGTGGGACACCCTGTATAACCATAAAATTCATGACAAACGACGAAAAATCTTATGAACATTTCAGAGTTCTTATCTCAAATATATCAAACTCATTAGAAAGGCTCTATCTATCAGTTTCAATTGTTTACGAATATTGACGAAAAATGTAAATTTGTAGACATAGAGACTACTTGTGTAGGTGTAGGTAATTGGTGTGTTACATTGCTAATGACTACGACTCGACTATAAATTATTTGTCTACGAAATTTCATACAAATCGATCAATCAGTAAACATTTATCAATGGTCACAAACTTTCATACTTTTTACATTATTTCTAAGTAGGATACAAGATATGTGTATATAAAAAAGATATCACGCAGTCTGTACGCAGGTACATCCGGTCAGTGAACTCATAAAACGCATGCTAAAAGCCCTGAATAAAAGATGGTTCTTAGAGCACCCTTGTTGCGCCAGCATGTACGTACTATACCAAGTGATATACGAAATCAGATACATTTACGGTATTTTTTTATATTGCATTGTTTTATAACATACTACTTTTATAAAAAAAGGTAAGTTTTTGTTTAATTGTAGCAAATAAGCTCCGAAATTACTAGACTGGTTCTCGAAAAGTCGGGCATTAGTATAAAGCTACATTATTTATGAATAGCAGACACTTTTAAATAATATCATGTACCGAATAACTAGAATTTTAAATAAGCCAAAACATAATTAATTTCGGATCATCCGATTGGGCGATAAAATACCACAAGAAGACAAAAAGATTAAACTTATAAGTTGTAAGACTCCTATATGCTTTCGAGAGACTTAAAACAAACAATTCTATTTAACCATACCGATTCTGAAATCTGCAAGTACTTACTACTTTTTTTTCTTTTTGTCCTTAAATTTAATTTATAGAAACCTGCCGTAAGTATTTTTCATACGAATACATCATTGTTCAAAAGACAAAACATTTTTTTTAATGATCACACACATCAATGAAATCAAAATATTATATACTAACGGTCCGCCCCTGCTTCGCCCGTGGTACCTATACATGTTTACGTTTTTTTTTCATAAGAGCCATCCTCGTACTTCAAGGAATAGATTCCACAGCGCACGCGATGACAGAATTTTTATTAAGGAATTTTTTACACCTTGGGTTACATTATTGCATTTTTGGTAAGGATCTCTAATTTTTTTTGAAAATGCAATATAGCCTATGTTGCTCAGTGAAGATGCAGCTTTCTAATGGTGAAAGAATTTTTGAAATCGGTCCAGTAGTTTATGCGTGAAAACCATACATACATACATAATTACAAACCTTTCCTATTTATAATATTAGTATAGATGATACTTTACCATTACCTATCTAAGAATTATGTTACTTAGTTCTATAATCTATTATTCTATAGCAAGGTTTGTTTATATGCGTATATTTTTAGACTTCAAATTATAGACCACTAGAGGTCCGCCCCGGCTTCGCCCGTGGTACATATTTCGCAATAAAAGGTAGCCTATGTCCTTTCTCGGGTATCAAAATATCTCCATACCAAATTTCATGCAAATTGGTTCAGTAGTTTAGGCGTGATTGAGTAACAGACAGACAGACAGAGTTACTTTCGCATTTATAATATTAGTATGGATGAAAGAATAGTAGGTAGAGTCAGGTAGGTCATGCGACAAATTGCCTAGGCTTGAAACGAATTACGTAAGAATAGGCTGGATCAATACTAATGCAATTACAGTACTTATGTTTTATTACCAATAAAGTTGGGAATGGCAATAATACATTGGATATTGAAGTAATGAACGGGAAAGTTCTGTTTCTTATACATTGTAGTTGATGTCTTTCGCAATTTAAGAGATATCACAACTACGCTCGTAACTACTGAAATGAAATGTTCTGAAGTGAATAAACGAATGAATAGGTACAGATAAGAAATATAAGAAATAAACAAAATGAAATTGACGTGAAAAACATTGCGGCAGGCGCTTCAAGAGAAGATAATAATATTATAATAATGGAATAATTAATCGTTGAATACATCAGTTTTTAAAAGAGTGACATTTAATATGTAGATAAGATGTACCTAGATTATATTAAAAACTAGCGGTCCGCCCCGGCTTCGCCCGTGGTACATGTTTACGTTTTCTCTACATAAGAACCATCCTCGTACTTCAAGGAATATAATAAAGAAAGAATTATCGAAATCGGTTCAGCCGTTCTCGAGTTATACGCTTACCAACACATTTTGCAATTCATTTTTATATATAAGAAGAAGATAATTAAATAGATATATTCTTAAATGGCCTAGTGAAAGTAAGGTGTAGTTTCTGGTTGCTGAAATAACTCTATCATGTGATCACAGTAGTATCAAGTTCAAGGTAGCTGTTTTGCCTTTATTTGAAATGGTTGTGGAAAATAGGAAGTATTTTTAAAGTACCAACATAATATATTTTGAAAAACCGTTGGTCATTCATCAGTGTGTATAATTTGCTCCCATTTATTTAATCAAATTAACTATTTAAAAGTGTATAATATATATTTCTCTAGGTAGATAGACCATACATGATATTTATATTTTTATTGTACAAAAAATACATGACATGAATCGAAAAATCTTTTCTCTTGACACGCTTGGCATTTAAATAATAATTAATCTTATCACGCAGCCTAAATCAAATTTTAAGATATATTCTAATATATTATGAGGTCGAGACAGGCTGGTTCAGAATCTTTAAATATCAACATGGTTTTTGTATTATATTATTAAATGATATATTGTATTGAAAAAGTTTATTTAGTATGTACCTATTTTACATTACAATATAATTTTCAAAAAAGGCTCGTCATTTACCAAATGTATTTAACATTATTAAAATTATTTCTTGCTGATTTTCATACCTCGCCAGCATTTATTTTATATCGAACAAAAAATGACAAGTAACTTAAACAGAAAAAATAATCAGGAAGCTGTGAATCCAGCCCTTATTCTAAAAGCTTCTCCAGTATTGAAGAGAAAGAGTAAAATCTTGCAGTATTTGTAAGAAAGAGCGATATTTTCTTTAAATCTTGAATAAACAAGTGTTTTTACACCAGCCAGACAAAAACAATAAAATATGTAAAACAGCAGAAAGAAATGTGACATGTAATAAGATTAAAACTTAAACTTAAACTTAAAGATTTAAACTAAAAAATATATAGCTACAATAGACAGACAGACAGAGGGAAGCTACTTTGTTCTATACCATGTATGTCTCCAAGCTAAACCTAATTAGAGCTATAGAATGGCTGTAGCGATTATAATTAGGTTACCTAATCCCTAACCGTTACAGGCTTCATTTCTATTATACCTACACATCAATTTCGATCAAATGGATCTTACGTTCGATTGAAAGCTTTAAAATAGATAAGTAATACTGTCTTTTGATGTTTTAAGCGAGGATTTTTGTGAGTAATGCTAAATATCTAGGTATTATCTATATTACTCTTCCTATAAAATTGATATTATTTTTTCATCAGGATTTATGTAAATAAGTATTTAGCTCAAATGGTGCATACGTTGACCCAAAGACCCGTATTACAAGGCTTCTTTAAGCCCTAGAAAGAAACATACCCTACGTAGTCTTTGACCAGTTAATAGTCATCGACAGGAAGGGTTTAACGGGAAAGTTAATATTAAATACATTTTTATAAAAGAGTTTACAGCAAGTATTGGTATTGTGTTAGTTTTTTGCTTGATGATAGTACCTAATTGTGCAAAGCTTTTCGTTATTGTAAGCTCGAGTTTTTTTGCAATTTTTATTACTGCTTCGCTCCTATTGGTTAACTATAAAATATCACAGCGGTAGTTTCTGAGATTAGTCAAACACACAAAATTACAAATCAAAAATTTATTTGGCTTTTAAATGTAAAAAATATTAAAACAGTTTCTGTGTGACGAGTAAAGTAGGCTTTTAAAATATTCGTGTTTTATAGCTCCTCATAATAAATTCTTGTCTTTTTAATGATCTTAAGGTCCTTAAATTCAATGTAAAAGGGTGAAAATAAAACGAAATTGAGTAACGGAAAATAAAATTTATTTTATCTACGTCCTCTTAACAATATTTGTGCTTTCAATAACAATAATCTTATTTGTTTAAAGTTTCGTTAACAACTTTGCATCTGTTCGCAGCCGCCATTACTGCTCCGATGATTGCTGATCGGAAACCTGTAAATAAAAAGAAAAATTAAATTAATATACATAATTGATATTTAATAAGCTTTCGCTTAATAAGCTTCATTTAATAACATCGATACAATATCTCGTTTCTAATTTTTCTAAATTAGTATAACTATACTAAATAGGTGAACGACCTATCTATGACTATCATATCTATATATTTTATTTCGGCATAAATATACCATTTCTAAACAAGTCATTGTAGAAGATTAGAAAAACTCGAGTCAGGGTGCATTCATGTCCAATTTACATGCGTTTTAAAATTACATAGGAATACGGTGTTCGAGCTTTTGCCTCTCTAAAACAAATTTTGCTCTAGCAACGCCACATTCTCAAAATAATTCTATTTACTCTAGTCGTTTTATACTTGTAACTAAAAATTTGCAATAAAAGCTATAAAAATTTACCCATAAAACCGAAAGCGTGTAACTAAATTCGACTCTCAAATTATCACAATAGTAAGGGCGAAGACGCGAGTTCTAATACCGTATTGTGATCGATGTGTTTGTACATATTTACAAATACGTATAATTTCCATTTAATCCTATTAAGCTAAAAACATCAAATAGTTCTCTTTTCCTTTTAAGTTAAACAGGCAATCGAGCTGATAGTTCACTTGATGGTAAACTAAAATATTTTTTTTCTAACAAAACTTACCATTCTGTTCCAGATGATACGTGCCCTCTGCCGTGGACCCTCCAGGGGATGTAACATTATCCTTCATAGGCGCTGGATGCCCTCCATCCTTCAGCATGGCAGCTGACCCCAGGGTGGTCTGTGTCGCGAGACGTAAGGCCAGGTCCCGGGGCAGCCCGCAGCGGACACCACCGTCCGCTAGAGACTCTATTAGCATGTAGATCTGAAATGATTTCATATTATAAACTATGTTTCCTAATAGTAATGAATATTCCTATAAAATAATTATCATGGTGTACTAGCATAGAATAACGCTATAAATAGAATCCATCCTCTGAATAAAAAAAAAAAGACGGGTTGCACTCCGGGAGTGCCGGCAGAAGTGAAAACTTGATTATTAACGTTGAGCATGTTTGATATCCATCCGTCTTACGCTTTTTCGATCAGGTCACGTGTCCTGACGCGAGTTTAAGATTTTATACCCATTACAGAAAAAGTGCTCAACGCCGCTAAAGAAGTTTTCACTTCAAAAAAACTAAAAAGAGACCTGTGAAATTAAATTATTATCATCACTAATGCTATCATTATAGTGGCATTGAAAGAAAAAAGCATTGCAAACAATATTGGTGAAAAAAATGATGCAAACAGTAAATAAAAATACATCATGCTCTCAGACATACGTGGATAAATAAGCTTGCCAAATGTTTATGGACGATCCGATCAGGAAATGGGAGGTAGAGCATTCGAATATTATATTATAAGTCAATATAAAGTATTGAACTACATTATATTTCTATCACAATTAGTAGGCATGTACATGGTATGTACCTAATTAAGTTTCTATGCACAAACTTGTATGGAAACAATGCAATTTGCAGCGGTGGCAGGTGTAGAATGGTACATCTAATGTTTCTTAGAAATTGCAATGCGAGCTTTTGATTATATGTAGGTAATTAAAGAGCGCTACATTGGTATAAATTATGGGTTTATTATAAAACTTACAATTATAATCGTTTTACTACAAAATACGTACGGAGTACCTAAGTAGCCAACCTTCTCTTTCACGAAAAAACTGGATTTGGATGAAACTACAGTGACGTGCTCTATACATGAATAACACATGAGCTATAGAAAAGGCACAGCTACTAGCAATAAATAATCCTATCCTACTAATATCCTATACTATCCTACTAGTCCTTTCCTGCTATCCTATCCTACTAATATTATAAATGCGAAAGTTTGTGAGGATGTGTGTGTGTGTGTTTGTTACTCTTTCACGCAAATACTACTGAACCGACAATGAAATTTAGCACACATATAGAGGGTAACTTGGATTAACACATAGGATAGGTTTTATCCCGGAAATCCCACGATAACGGGAACTATGGGGGTTTTTCTTTGAAAACGCGGTCGAAGCCGCGGGCGGAAAGCTAGTGAAAAAAAAAATGAAAAATTTCTTTATTAGTTTCAAAAAATGTACAAAAGTACTTACATAAGCCGGTCCACTGCCACTCAAAGCAGTCACAGCGTCCATCTGGTACTCCGGGACCTCATCACAAGTGCCCACAGCCTTGAACAGCTCTGTAGTGACCTTGGCATCATCAGCTGTAGCCCTGGAACCCCTGCTGAATGCAGCAGCACCTTGCTTGACGAGCGCTGGAGTGTTGGGCATCACTCTGATCACGCGGGCTTCGGGGGGGAGCACCTGGGAATATTATACTGATTATTATTATACTATACTAGCTTTGACCGCCTCCTTGGTATTGGCCGATTAAGAAGAGCTGGAACGTCAACACATTTAAACATTGCACATGTGTAGTGTCTGTGAAGACGCGCGCGGCGTGACGTCATAGTGCATACGCATCAAGAAAAGTCTGTCTGTCTCTCTCGCGCGCAGACTAGCTTATGAGGGTGAAGGGGACAATTGACAACATTTCAAAATTTTAAGCTACTTATTTTTTTATTTTAATGAAAACTAGATCAAAAATTATGATACATGTATTTTTTGCTTTTTCTAAATATCGAAGTTTTCATTCATCTTTTTGAGTTTTAAAATCATCTCATTCTAAAATGTCGTATGCGCCAAATGACGTCATACATACGGAGGAATACATTTTTTCCTTAGCCACATACCTAGTTTAAATTTAAAAAAAAAATCTTGACAGTTGACATTTTGGCACATTTGTCACTTTGATTCGTCAAGCTTTGTAAATATTGTTATATTTTGTTATTTGCTGATCCAAATTTTAAACAAAAGAAACTTATTCACAAGTACTGGTGATGATGACTTTATGCAGGATTTGTTAAGGGGTGCTGAAAATTTCTGGGAAACAAATATACTATCCCAAAAACGTTGGAAAGTGTTAAATAAATACAACTTTTAGTAAGTAAACAAAGTCTTTTATTTCAAGAAAATTATGAACACTATAGGCACTATTTGTATAATATAAATGAATTGGTCCAACTCCAATCAAACAAACATCACGATAATGAGATTAAATTAGAAAACCAAAACACAATAACACGATTTAAAAGTTTGTTGACATGAATAATTCACAAAAATGACATTAATATGAAATTTGACACATGCCATACCCTGTAAATGTGATAGTTTTTTTAACTTTTTTTAAATTAGGCTAAGGCGCATTTTTATTCCTCCGTATGTATGACGTCATCATCACATATATCGTTTTTATTTAATTTCTCTTAAAATATGCGATTAAAAAATGAAATAATTTTTTTTTGTAATCGCAAGAGCAAAATAAAGAAACGGTTTTTTTCTTTCATGGCCTTATAAAAAATGAAATGTTGTCAATTATTGTTTTTATGTTGCAATTGTTTATAAATACAGGGTGATGTAATTTAAACAAAGACGTTAGGTATATCTACTACTAACTATATTCGACGAGATACTTCGCGGCACGCGGATAAGAATATTTTTTTACTTTACCTAGGTTAATTAATTATGTAATCATTTTAATAAGTTTTGTAAACAAAATGTAAACGCCGTAAGTTAAAATTTTCATACATAGCTGAACAATACAGCTTTTATTGTAATCTCTTACGTGCTAGGGTTTCGCTTGTATTGTTTCTTGTGAGTGAGCGCACGTGTTATTTGTATTGTTTATATCGTTATTTTGAATATGACATGAAATTTAATTATTATTTGATAATTGAATGATTATCAATACTATATTACAATTGATTATGAGAATAAATAATTAAGTTCATCGATTGAGTTACTTTTAAATTGTAATTTTACATATAAATTATGAGAACTTTCATAATTATATTTATCTACAACGCACTCATTTTACAATTCAAGTCTACAATAATTAAACTAGAGTCGCATTTATTTTTGAACATACTGTATAGTAAAATTGCATATGTGTGAGTACTGTGAAGATGCCAGCTTTCCTTAATCGGCTAGTACAGTGGTTGACGCGTGAGTGTAACACCGAGGGTCCTGGGTTCGATTCCCGGTGGAGACGAAGAAAAAAAATTGTCTCGGTCTGGTAGGACACAGAAGGCTGATCACCTACTTGTCCCTAAAGAAAATCGAGCAGTGAAACAGATGTATAATGCTGAATGCATCTGCCCCTTACCCCACTAGGGGACATGGGACTTCACTTTTATACCAGCTTTGTGCGAGCGGCTTCGGCCGCTTTGTAGAAAACAAAAAAACTTCATCAAAATCCGTCGCTTAGTTTTAAAAATTTATACACACATAAGGACAGACAGCTAAAACAACTTTGTTCTATACTATTTGTATGCAGAGATAATGTATTATAATGAAGAGAAGAGAAAATTCTAAATTATTTTGTATTCGCTTTAACTGTGTGCCCTTGTCTGTCTGTTTTTCAGGTATTAACAGCTGCAGCTGAACCGCGATCTTAACCGACGCAATGACCGCAATTTTTACGCTATTTTTATAATGTTTTCTTGTTGTTCTTAATGTTGTTCTTAATGTTGTATTGAAACACAAACAACACATATCTTTTTTCCGATCATTACTATGTAATTCGATCTTAGATTTCTTAACTTTTACAACCTATTTTATCTTTTTGATAATAATATCCTACTTTTAATCAACATTTATGTTTCCTTACACTTAATTTCATCCTCACCTTTTCAATACTAGCTATCGATACGCCCATAGCAACTGAGATGAACAGCTTATTCTTCGAAGCCTGCAGATCCCTGATCTCCTTCAGCGCTGGACCCACTACATCTGGCTTCACGGACACTATCACCACCTCTGATCGCTCCACAACTGGTTTGTTTTCGAAGAGGGCTGTTGCGCCTAGACCCTAATTGGAGTTGGTATTTAGAATGTGATTACGTTAGTTAGTTTTTAGTGATTGTAAGTTGAAATGAGAAATGACGACTGATTTATTTTGACTAGCTTGGTTTGTTGCCCTGCCTTCGCCAGAGGTCGTGGGTTCGATTCCCACACGGTGCAAATATTTTGTGTGATGAACATAGATGTTTGCTCTGTGTCTGGGTGTTAATTATCTATTTATGCATTTATTTAAAATTATACTATATGCATATTTATCAGCCCAGGTTGCCATAACACAAGCGAAAGCTTGGTATGGGATCAGATCGTGTGTGGAAATTGTCCTGAAATATTTATTAAATTTATAGAAATTAATATAGGTGTAAGGAAATGTATGTTTCAATATAAAACTGCACTGGGAGTAATAGGTACAGCAATTTTTCCTGTATTGTTAAATTGTACTGTTTTTGGCTGAAACAAGAATTTAAACATTGACTAGCTGTCCCGGAAAACGATATTCTATCTTTCTCTTATCACTAAGAAGTATGAAAAATAGATGTCCGATGCATAGATCTACAAAATCCCATGTCAATCGGTCAAGCCGTTTCGGAGGAGTTTAACTTCAACGACACGAGAACGTTATATACGAGTAATACATAATTAGTTTAGATATACTTAGTTTAGATATAACTAGAATAGTTTTTTCATAAAATATTACTTAAATTGCATAATTTACATGTCTACGTCAGTCCTGTTTCTGACTGAGCTACGGTGACCTTTGTTTCCACGTGTCAAGGTTCACACCGAGTTCAATCAATACAGCCAGCCAGCTTTAATATTTGCGGTCTTTACAGTTTCTCTACTTCCTTTTCAAATAGATTATTAGAAATAAATTTAAACTTAAATAAATGACTTACTTCATTTTATTTATATAAAATCTATTTTTATTTATTAATTATTAAATAAAATCAGTTCAGCTGTTATTGAGTTTTATTTTCAGTATTTTTAACCTATGTATAATTAAATAGTAATATAGTAGTTCCTGAACTACTGGTCCGATTTGAAAAATTATTTCGGTGTTAGATAGCCCGTTTATCATGACGCTAAGACCAACAGGAGCAGAGCAACGCGGGTAAAACCGCGGGCACAGGTAGTTTATTATAAAAATGTCATATTCGCAACAATAATGTTCGCATAGAGTCTACGTTACTCCGATATGAAGATATTTATTATTTATACAACAATCACGAATGTAAATAATACTTTATCTAAACACGCTAGAATATCAAATGAGAGCACACAAAGTCAAGGATTTGTGACGCAAAATGATATCTCTGTATCAATAATTGTATATATTTATTTCAATACTAGCTGCGCTCCGCGGTTTCACCCGCGTGGCTCCGCTCCTGTTGGTCTTAGCGTGATGATATATCGCCTCTATCCTTCCTCGATGAATGGGCTATCTAACACCGAAAGAATTTTTCAAATCGGGACAAGTAGTCCCTGAGATCAGCGCGTTTAAACAAACAAACAAACAAACTCTTCAGCTTTATAATAATATTAGTATAGATAATGAACGAATTGCGCTACTAACAACTAAGGAATAAAATGTGCTAGTTGCTCTACCTTCTACTATTTTAGATAACTTATATACCTATATTTGATTCACAAAGATTGCCTACTAAAATTTTTATATAATAAACCTAGTTGACTAGTACAAGCCGTTTCTAATGGCCCGGGTTAAATAAATAAGTTCACCTACTGACTTGCTAGTGAAAAAATAATTAACGAAATACTTATACATATTATTTTTTTGTATTTGAAATAAATCGTAACAATATCTCTATAATCTATACCTATTTCAATAATAATACCTTAAAAGCCTCAGCACTGGCCAAATCCGCGGGATGTACGCTAGCTGTGATTTCATCTGGTTTTGCTAATCCTGGAATTACAAACGGGGGGATAATAATTTGATAACGGCAAATTGTTGGATTTAATACAACGCCATCTAGAATTAATCAAGAAGAACTTCGCAACTTATTTTGTTCAAATCTAGACACAAGATTATAATAAATATACAGTTGTAATTGTTTGTGAAACAGTTAAATATATTACAGTTAAATAAACTATTAAAATCCTCAATGAATTAAAACCTTCGTGTAACTTGACTATTTTCAAAATAGGTAGGTACTATGCATGCTTGGAAATAATAAAATTAAAATTCCTTGTACCTACTTGAAAATAACATTTGTAAAACTTATAGATTTCTGTAGACACATACTTTGTTTTAATTTAAATTTTATTTCAAATACCTACATACATTATGAAAATAAAAGTTAGAGGTCAATTAATTTATACATTATATTTTTTAACAATAATTAACTTAAGGGCCAAGGTCGTTATTTACTTAAATGATTAAAAAACTGATACCAATATTTAAAATGTCTAATTCATATGAATAAAATGTTAATGAATATGTTTATATTAATAAAAGAGATTGTACTTTCATTCAATTTACCTGCAGATATAAATCCATTGGCCAGCGCAAACGCCAATCTGCCGCCTCCAATAAATCCGATCTTCATGGCTTCTTGTAATGATACTGAAAATTTTAATTAATAACATTTATTAATTTTATATTGTCATTTTATCACTTTACTCCCGAAATCGGTTTAAAATATGCAGAGTTTGTAAAATATGCAGAGTTTTTCAAATCGAAGATGAATGTGTTAATTATTACGTTTTTGTGGATTGTTTTCTTTAATTTATTTACAAATTAAACTAAACATACATAAAGTCAATAGTGGATATATAGGACTGCCAGACGAACTTCATTTTTTAAGAATCGTATTTTTTATATCACTTGAACAAGACATGAACGGAACGTCACGATGGGTCACATCACAATTAACTACGTAGATATTTAAAATGTTGATAAAAAATTAAAAACAAATTCAATTATGTTAGCAATACTTTATGTTAGACACTAATTACTATTATTATGATATAATTTTGATTTAATATTTCAATTTAATAGAAGTATTTTTTTCCACATAAAATAATATTAAACTTACTCAAAAATACCTAAATATCTTGCACGATGCTACTCGTATAATGCTAGGTAATACATAAATACTAAAATATAAAATCTTCTTCCATTATACCGTTATCTCGTCTTTTATTAGGTACATTATTACGGGTCTTAGAAAGTAATCTTCTGTGATTATCTTGTAAATAAATCAAATATTATAATAGTAAAAAGATTTAGTATAAAATATATTTATATACCTAGTAATAGGACAGATTTTTTATATTCCAATGAATGATAAATTACTAGATAGTGTATTATTTTGCTGTCTCAACTCTTTGTAACTTACCAATTCATATATTTTGACAAGGATTTTGACAATCATAACATTTATTCACTCGCCCAGAATAACAAGATAACCTATACGATCTAAAATTTAACTCAAATGTACGTATATTTTAACTAGCTGCTCCGCGCGGTTTTACCCCCGTGGCTCCACTCATGTAGGTCGTAGCGTGATGATATTATAGCCTATAGCCTTCCTCGATAAATGAGCTATCTAACACCGAAAGAATTTTTCAAATCCGACCAGTAGTTCCGGAGACAAGCGCGTTCAAACAAACAAACAAACTCTTCAGCTTTATAATATTAGTATAGATTACTTATTACATAATAACTTATTTAAGCTTGTAAGTCATATTTAAATCTGCATTAAAGAGCTGTGTTCACTGTTCAATTCTAAGGAAATTTTAATCGATTATCAAAATATAAAATTATGATACCTACCTACTTGCATCTACTTTTACGAATGAATATAACATATTGCCTATCGGCTATTAATTTTCTGTAACTTCACGATTAAATTCTTCCTTTTAAACTAAGTTAAAAAGTAAACGGATAAATTATAATTGTAGTCTTAGAGTAATAATTTAAAACATATTATTGATAAACAAACACACACAAACTGTTAAAATATTAAGGAAAATCTTTTGCCAAAATTATAAATTTAATAAATAAATTAGCAGTAGTTAGCTACACTAAAACTAATATTGCTTACTTTATAGATATTGGCACAGATATTGACTCCAGTCAAGTAGTAGCAGTATATTATTATTGAAGTGAAACTTCTTTTGGGGTTGGAAAAAAATATAGTGTAACATTTTTTCGTTACGCGTGCCATTTTTCCGTTACGTGCCATTTTTTTCTTATCCCTACCACGCGTGATTCGACGTATAAATTCTGTAAAGTTGCATATAGTAAATTATTTTTTGAAAAATAAGGTCATTAAGAAGTTTCACTTCTTACGTGTGTACTCTAGTACACGCACACCTTTTTTAGTCTGTGGTAGTAGGTACCACAGGTACCTTTAACATCGTAAGTTAACAAACAAAATACGTTTCTATACTATATTTTGAGTTCAAACCGAATTTACCAGAAATTTTCATACAAAATAAGAGCACAAATTCGTCAAACAAATTGCGTAAATAATCTAAAAAATTAAAAATAATAACTTACAGTGTTTGGCACTAGTTCTGATGACGAGTGTCACAAAGTGTGGGTTCGTTTAGACTTTAGACTTAACACTTCAAGAGGTTATCGGCTTATCAGACAATATTAATATTCGTTCGATCGATTTTTTGTGTGGACTATTATTTTAATGTTAGTGATTAATATTGTGTTTTTTATATTTTATTTTGCAAGTATACATACTTGTACACTATCACTACCTAGTGTATACAGCTGAAGGGTTTGCTTGTTTCGCTATTCGCACTATTCCAAGGAACAAATGGACAGATTTAAAAAAAAAATTCTCTGTTAGATGCCATGAATGTTTGATACAAAATTTATTATTGTCAGCAAATTTTACTTTACAAAATTTTACTTTTATTTTAAACTAACTTTCCGCCCGCGGTTTCACCCGCTTTGTCTAAAACCCAATAAATTATACACTATAAAACCTTCCTCTTCAATAACTCTATCTATTAAAAAAACCGCATCAAAATACGTTGCGTAGTTTAAAAAAATGTATGCATACATATGGACAGAGAAAGCGACTTCGTTTTATACTATGTAGTGATTTTAATAATAATAATTATGCACAAAATAAAAAAGACGTTTAAAAAACTACAAATTTATTTCTGCTTAAATTTTTTGCCATTCAAATTTTTTATTTTAATAAGGAAATTAATTCACATCGATCGATCTATAAACATTAATTACTAAGAAAGTTAGTTACACCAAAATAACTCAAAGTAATTAAAATTTGTATTGGAACATTTGTTTTATTTCTATTACCTGTGTAGTTAATTAATAATTATGTATCGCGTTTTTATCAAAAATAGTTACATATTAAGAGAAACTTTTTATACTACACCGCCCACCGATATAACATAATTTTGAAGTATATAAATTAATTGATAAAAGTAAAAATATATCATGTGTTTTACAGTACTCCAAAATTAATAATGCGCATGCAGATCTTCGCTAATTATCGTATTTCCAGAAACACCCGAATCACCCCGAATCATTGAATCGTAAGTGCCCTAAACAATGCACCTGCATCTTGCACCTTGTTCAAAAGAAATAGGAGTCAATTCAGAGTCATACACAATCGAAAACAATTCAGGCGATAGGTGACGGTAGCCTGTCAGTCAAAAAATTCAAAAACCCGTCAGTCGTCTTTATATATTGGTGGCGACCGCACGTATTATTTCTGTATGGAATTATATAGAGCTGCTGTTACATACCCTTCTTAGTTTTGTTTCAAAGTTGAATTTTCCGATAAAATGATTATTTATAGTAGGGGAGCCCAAGAGGGGATTTTGGGATTTACTCGAGCGCGTCAGATTACTATAAGGGACGGTACCTTAGCTATTCATTAGTACCTCTAGTCAATATGAGCCGTTATGGTTGGTGGGTGCGCTCAGGGGCCCCGCTGGAAAATTTGAATAATCCATAATTCCCTAAGGTTGAGCTCGAATCGTCAGATTAGCGAAATGGGGACTTCTTATATTGTAATTAACCCCCCCATATATTAATCTGACGCGCTCGTATAATATTACTTTAATTTTTTACCCTTTCTTCATAGCGATTAAATCGCCACTTAAATCGTCAGATTAACTTATACTTTTTTTCAGTGACGTCCTGGAGCATGCAAAATATCAATATCTAACGCGCTTGAGTATTTCCAAGCCAATTGTTTTCTTTTTTAAATTAAAAAAAATCAAAAAACCCTTCCCCACCGCTAAAAGTGAAAACATTATAGGACCTTTTTTTCTCGCTATGGTCTAATCTACCAATTCTAATAGGTTCCCGTGACGCTCGAGTAAATCCACATTTAGCATCCTGGGCTCCCCTACTATTACACAGGTAGCAGATAGCAGTGGGGAAAGTGAAAATTAATAAAAGCATAATGAAAGTTCTGATCATTCTACGATATCAGAAATAGAGATAATCCCTGATTCTATAAATCCTTTGGACTGAGATTTTAATGATTAGATTTCTACAATTTAAATGTAAACCGGTGTTTGAAAATCATTTTTTTAAATATAAACTTTGTCTTATTTTAACCTTCCATACCATACATCCATCATTACGCCAGCTTCAGTAAGACACTTTAATAGTTCTAAGTATAGTAAATCAATACAACAAATATATATTCGCAATCGTGTGGCTTATCCTCGCTATTAACTTACATTGAATTATCGAAACAAATTTCGTTACTTCGTCACAATAAAACTCATAATTCTAATAAACTATGCATGAAGAAAATACATTTAACCACTCTATATACATATCATCTTCTTCATTTATTACGTCAATATATTTCTCAACTGTAACATGGAAGGACATCGGTACCCGTAATACAGACTATAGTTCTAGTACGGGACCATCGTTTTTGTATATTTTGTAATTGTGGTTGTGAAATAAAGATATTTTTATTTTATTTATTTTTATCTTCCGAGGCTCGGGGAATATGACAGTTGCCGAACAGTGACGAATTTTTCTATGCGCATTATCAGTTTGGGAGTACTCTAATTTATCTTAGACGACAATAATGGTCTATTTCCACTGATACAGACTAGGAAAATAATATCTACATCTAAATAACAGATGAGGGTATATTTTTCTAATCCCAGATCTTAGACTATAATATCAATCATAGATGAATATTTAGAATAGTTATATTATAACATATTTCAACGCCATCTACTTGCACAGAAAGTAAACGTAATATTTGTCATAAACAATAAATTATTTGTCATCTATAAATTTTTTTAATAGTGCGCCTTGTAATTGAATATTTATACATATAGAATGAGCCCTTAGGTAACAAACAGAGCACTTATTAGCTAATGCTATCTAGTGGTTGTGTTTAAAACAAAAAAGCATTATTACAAAACTCTACATGCAACTTCTTTCATGTAAAAATTGAAGTGAATCAAACGTAAGGTGGCAGTAGGTACCATAGACTTTATGTAGAACTAATAAAGACCAAGCTTTCTATTTGCAAAGACTATAATATATAGTATATAGGTACCTACTCTAACGCGACCTATTTATATTGAAATAATTTCCGTTGTTGAATAAGTACTTCTCTAGATTATCATTTACCTCCTTCGTTTATATTATATAAGGTAAAGGTATCTGTATAAATAATATTCAAAATATAAGTAATAAGCATTGTATATTATAATAACAAAGTTCATTGCATGAATTTTTATTTAATTTTTCGTTCGTTCAATCGTTATTTGTTATGAAATAATTTTCTGTAGTCAGAGTTTAAATTAATATTTTTTTGAAGTGAAAACTTCTTTAGCGGCGTTGGGTATAAAATCTTAAACTCGCGTGGCCTGATCGAAAAAGCGTAAGACGGATTTTTTTTTTTTTTTAGCTCTTATATTCCATGCGTAAGACGGATACCATTCCAAAATATTAAACATGCTGAACGTTAATAATCAAGTTTTCACTTCTGCCGGCACTCCCGGAGTGCAACCCGTCTTTTTTTTTTATTGAAAAAGTACATAACTAACTAACACTATTTTGGTAGGTATAATGTTAATAAGGAAAATTATTTTTAACCCTATATTACCCTCATATTAAACAATAAATTGACATTCTAAAATATAATTAAAGCTAGCTTTTCTTCCGCATTTTCAAAGAAAAACCCGCTTAGTTCCAGTTCCTGTGGAATTTCTGGGATAAAACCTATATCCTATGTGTTAATCCAAGTTACCCTCTATGTTCCAAATTTCATTGTAATCGGTTCAGTAGCGTTTGCGTGAAAGACTAACAACTAACAAACATCCATACATATTACATACATACTCACAAACTTTCGCATTTATAATATTAATATGATGGATATCAAAATAGCCTTGTAGCCAATTCACTGCATGTACCATTAATCATTTCAATTGCCACGTGTCTCATGGCGAGCAATTACAAAAGTTTTGAATACGCTTTTTAGTTTACATTTATTTTTAGGTTTATAGCATTCAAATGCTTAAGAATTATAGAACTTTTTCTTAATTCAAGCAACAATACTTTAAATTTAGCAAGCTAACTTTTATTTTCAATTTCATTATTTTATTATTGGGATGGTACTTTAAGCTATAATTGTGAGTTACATTTTTTTTGTTACCTAGGTAGGTAGGTACCTAACTATAGTCCTTTTCACCTATGATGATTCCTGTGACACTTCATTGTGTTCCGAATTACGTATTTTATGTTTAAAAAGCAAAAATAATTTTAATGCATAATATTTTTATTTTAAGGCGGCATTATTACCAAAAATATAAAAATGAAACATCTTAAGCTACTAAAACAAAAACAGTATTGTTTAGTTTAATATAACGAAAAATAAAATAAAATAACACAAAAAAATAATACTTACGCTATTCGTGTACATGAAATGGAACGTTGAAAAATTATAGAGTTGGAAAATCATATTATAATCGGCGCCCATCTTGTGATCGTTTGTCAATCGCGTCAATCGTCTGTACGAGTCCGTCAGCTTTGTATACAAGTTGCATTGTTATATTGATAATTTACGTGGTATTCTGTTATTATTACTAATTGTTATTGTTCACTTTTTATCGCTGTTGTTTGCTAAGATTCCTTAGTTAATTGTTGGCGAAATGCCGAAATAACTAATTTTGGTCCTTTATTCAAATCAATTTCATTTCCGTATAAAATATTATCGATTATCGGAAACAATTGATACGATTTCAGTAAAGGCAATCTCTACACGTGTCAACAATCGATATGTCACAGGAATCATCTTAGGTGAAAAGGACTATAGTGTATACTTAGTAGGTATTTATTAACTCTTCTCCATTGGCGTTATAAGTACAGATTCGGTACGTGTGACAATAACGGCAGCGTTAACTATTATCAGGGTCAGCTAGTTAAATAAAATTTTAATAATTTTATTTAACCTGCTGACCCTACAGACATTGTCCTGTCTTCGCGGGAACTGTCATACCTGTGGTCATACCCGTGAAGTTGAAATAGCCGTTAATTTTTCGATTTTTTTTAATTTTACGAGCCTTGAGATTTTCTTGCATAAGATACTTCTCCTGACGATAACGGACACATTAAAATAAGAATTAACGAAATCGGTCATTCACACGAGATGCGGAAATAGGGATTCATTTTTATATATGTTACCGGAAATGTATGTAATCCGTCATTGTATACAATTCCTAGGAAATGTATGTAATTCCTAAAATCACACGGAAATGTGTGAAATAAATTATTTTATACACATTTCCTAGGAAATCTATACATTTCCTAAATAGCTATCGGAAATGTAAAACATTTAAGATATTGATATGTCGCAGGCAAATTGTATATAATCTGGCCGTTTACAAACGGTCGGCATTTTGTAGTAACTATGCCGATAATTCGTAATCAGAAATTTTTTGTTTGGATAAGGGGGTGGGTTAGGTTAGGTTCGTGTTTTTTAAAACTACACAGAAATAGGAGCCCCACGAAGTGGGGCTCCGTCTGCTCGCGACCGTCTTTTTGTAGAATTTTTGAAAAAGACGAATTTTCGGCATATTAAAACAGCTAGCCGTAATGTAATACGACGGATTATACAATCCGACTGCGCCAAATATACGCGAGGACAGCGGGACGAGGGGACTGATTACTTGCCAAATGAAAATTAGATTTTATAAGAATAAATATGATTTTGTGATATTTACGTTAAAAGTTAGATAGTATGAACATAATATTATTATAATTTTACGGTATGACTGTTACCCGATTGTATCAATAAGAGCTATAATATAAAAAAATAACAACGTGTTTTATTACAGAAAGCATTTACTTTACACATTTCCTAATACGATATTGGAATTGTATACAATTCCTAGGAAGATTATACATTTCCTAGGATATGCATGCATTAAATAGTTTTTTAAACAATATTTTATACATTTCCTAAATGGTATCGGAATTATACACATTTCCTAGGAATTGTATACAATTCCTTGATTTCATACATTTCCGGTAACATATATAGATATAATATAGAGATTATTGTGCTCGATTATAACCAAAGTACGATAGTAGGTACTTAAACAACATATTGATGATATATGCATTATAATATAGCTTCATAAATATACTAGTAACATATCGTTTACAAGGCCAACGTGATCTTGCGACACTGTTTACTGTACTATAAGTACCTAATTGATTCGTGCATTTCTGTATTATTAATATCAATAAATATAAGTAACGTATTGTTTTTCTTTGGTAATATCATTTGCGCTTTTCTAGGCAATTTAGACTTAAAGAACTTTTCAGTAGATAAAGTTGAAATAAAACTTGAAAATAAACCATTTAAGGTCTTAAATCTCATTGTAAGCATAAAATAAAATCGTAGCTATATAAAAATTACTTAATTCTACTGAGCACGTCTCTATCTTATCGTTGGTCTTAATTTTTATAGTCTCTACTTATATTATTTTATCTTTGATGAAATGCATGCTGCACAAATATATATTTTTTTCTTATTACTGACTCGGCAATCGTTGTTCATACAGTTATAATGTAAATAATAATGTGTACCTACATATTATACATAATACATATAGGAAGTGTCTAGTGTCCGATCTATTTCCACAATAAAATCTATTAAAACGGGTAGAGCTGTTTTCGTGTAATTTGGTAACAAGCACCGTGATATACAAATACAAATACATTAGGAAATTTTATACCAGAGGAAAGTCTTATGAGTTATGATCGATATTGTTGATAAAACATTTTTATAATAAAATGTTCAACACTTAGGTATGTTTTATATGGTAATGACATTATTAACGTATCAACGGTTCGTTATCTAATCTTAACTGTCCATTAGTTAAAGAGTACGGTCAACAAATGACATACAGTACTCCAAAATTAATAATGCGCATGCAGATCTTCGCTAATTATCGTATTTCCAGAAACACCCGAATCCCCCCGAATCATTGAATCGTAAGTGCCCTAAACAATGCACTTGCATCTTGCACCTTGTTCGAAAGAAATAGGAGTCAATTCAGAGTCATACACAATCGAAAACAATTCGGGCGGTAGGTGACGGTAGCCTGTCAGTCAGAAAATTCAAAAATCCGTCAGTCGTCTTTATATATTGGTGGTGACCGCACGTATTATCTCTGTATGGAATTATATTATAGAGCTGCTGTTACATACCCTTTTTAGTTTTGTTTCAAAGTTGAATTTTCCGATAAAATGATTATTTATACAGGTAGCAGATAGCAGTGGGGAAAGTGAAAGTTAATAAGAGCATAATGAAAGTTCTGATCATTCTACGATATCAGAAATAGAAATAATCCTTGATTCTGTAAATCCTTTGGACTGAGATATTAATGATTAGATTTCTACAATTATTTAAATGTAAAACAGTGTTTTAAAATATTTTTTTTTAAATATAAACTTTGTCTTTAACCTTCCATACATCCATCATTACGCCAGCTTCAGTAAGACACTTTAATAGTTCTAAGTATAGAATTTTCCAAGTAAATCAATACAACAAATATATATTCGCAATCGTGTGGCTTATCCTCGCTATTAATTTACATTGAATTATCGAAACAAATTTCGTTACAGTTTATCTCTTTTACCATAAAATCACAATAAAACTCATAATTCTAATAAACTATGTATGAAAAAAAATACATTTAACCACTCTATATACATATCGTCTTCGGAGGCTCGGGGAATATGACAGTTGCCGAACAGTGACGAATTTTTCTATGCGCATTATCAGTTTGGGAGTACCTACTGTACCTGTATGTGAAAATTGCAAATCAACCACTTTTAGTAATTACTATTTACAAAGCTAAGTACATACCTACGTATGAATAAAATTAGTATTTTCTACCCATTTTGCGCTTAACCACAATAACTGTGCCTTTTCCCATAAATGTATTTACCTATTATCAAATAGTATTATGAAAAATGAGGAAGGAAAATGCAAACAGTGAATACTTAATAATATAATAATGAATATAGTCTTAAAAACATTTTTCCATAAAACTGCGTCTTCCTCAGTCCAAAGTCATATCTGCATCGTAGATGCATTAGATCTTTGACCTCACGTCTTATATCAATTATTTCAGATATATTATTAATTATTATACTGATTTTAATCAACATTAGGAAAATAAATTCTATTCCATCAAAATATATTATAATCATATTAACTATATTGAAAATAAGAAAGGTATTGCACAAAATCTCTATTTAAATTTGCTCAACGAACGTAAAAACAGTTTTTAAAAAATTCGGAAAATTTGTAAATGCTTTTACATAATAACTAATAAGGTAGTTATATGATTACAAAATTTGTAAACTACATGTCATTTTAATTAACCAGTATCTATGGTCATAAACCGTATATTATGAAAAAGCATTAAAAACAAAACACATTTAAATGCATCTAACCTTTCCAATACGATAATATCAATATACAGATAAAACAAAACATACTCACACTTAATCATTTTGAAAAATATTCACTATCACAGATTAAATAAACACGCTCCAATATAAATTTGTCACTTATAAATAAATATGATATAACAATAATGCATTGTTTTAGTGTATACGTGCGTAATCACAGAAACACTGGATGCGTTATCGTCCACTTTACTCCCATAAAATTAACGATGTCATATTGGTACTGTAGGAAAAACAGTCATACGCGGAAAAATAATTAATATTCATTTAGCTATTTATGCTGTGTAATTATTGTGATGCTTTATCCTATTAATATGTTTGTATTGTGGTCATTTTAAAAACAAATTATTTACTTTGAATGCAAGGGTTTAAAACGCATTCGTTTTTAAGAATCGATCGCTTGAAATTTACTTAACTTTTTTGGAGGAAGCGTCAGCACTCACCATCATGATAAGGATTTTATAATTAGATATTGATCTGTAGACTATAGGTACCTACTTTTTAATTAAATTTGTCGCTTAATATAATTATTATATTAACCAATAAAAAACTTTTGCAATAATTTAACTAACAACGAATAATTAAAAAGTACTTTTTCCTAATGTTTTATTTTAATTGGGTGACTTATACAGGGTGTCCCGTAAGTAGTGGACCAACGGGTTAAGGGGAGTAGAGGGACTTATTATCTAACAAAAATACTAAAATTTATTGTCCTAAACCATAAAGTTTTTGATTTATGCTTTATTTTCAAAATTTGATAAAAATATCATCCACGTAAGCTTAATATGAACTTTTACCATTTCTGTTTTTATTTTATTCTTATTTTTTTGTTCAAGGTTGTTAAGAATACATAAGTCTTCCTAATTAAAATGATACTCATGCATAATTAACAACAACAACAAAATTAGACCAAAAAATAGGTAAAATTTTACGTTTTAAAAATTTACGGACTGAAGTTTGAACAAAGCTGGTGTAAAAAAAATGTATGGTGACCCTGTGAAACTTTATTTTAAAAACTTCTACATCTCATACAAATTACAAAAAGGTATAATTGTGTGGTATAAAGTATTTAAAAAAATGTTAATTTGGCGTACAACATTCAAATTAGAAATTATCAGGTAGTCAACTCATTAAGTTATTCCGTGAATTATTGCCTTTATGTGCGCGCGCTGGAATTCTTTTGTATTGTTTCTGGCCAATCATAGATGATACTTGAACCCACTATTATTTTCTTTGACTTTCAACTATTTCAGTGACTTGCTTATAGCTCGGAACTACACGCGTGTTTAACTTGATCCCGTCATTACGATATTATTCTTTGTTGAAGTACGCTTGAATTGGACACTGATTTTGCTTGTGATTTGGATATTGTTCGAATTTAGTTTTTTGAAGGAAATTGCCTAATACATACACTCCACGTGAATATGCAGAAATGTTAAAAAAATTATTGAGTTAAAAAAAATTTGATCCAAGCATCAAGCATCTCTCGACAAAAATTAATTCGTCGTTGATAATCACCTGGTATTAATGCTTGCTCACTCGTACATGATACGGGTGCAAATCACTTCTCTTCAATATGCGATGCACTGTACATGTTGGTACACCATTGCGTCTAGCAATACGGCGAGTACTAGTTGAAGGATCTTCTTCTACTTCTGTCAATATTAGACGATCATCGACTGATCTAGGTCTTCCTATTCGATTTCCAATTCCAGGAATACGACCTTCATGGTATGCGTTATTTACTCTGAGAAAAAATCGGTTATCAGGATAGCAATCCCGATTGGGATAACGCTCACGATAAACACGTGCTGCTTGTCGAGCATTTCCATCACTGAGTCCATAAATAAAAAACATTTTTCTGCATATTCACGTCGAGTGTATGTATTAGGAATTTTCCTTCAAAAAACCAAAGTCGAACAACATCCAAATCGCAAGCAAAATCAGTGTCCAATTCAAGCGCACTTCAACAAAGAATAATATCGTAATGACGGATTCAAGCTAAACACGCGTGTAGTTCCGAGCTATAAGCAAGTCACTGAAATAGTTGAAAGTCAAAGAAAATAATAGTGGGTTCAAGTATCGTCTATGATTGGCCAGAAACAATACAAAAGAATTCCAGCGCGCGCCCATAAAGGCAATAATTCTCGGAATAACTTATTGAGTTGACTACCTGATAATTTCTAATTTGAATGTTGTACGCCAATTTAACATTTTTTTAAATACTTTATACCACACAATTATACCTTTTTGTAATTTGTATGAGATGTAGAAGTTTTTAAAATAAAGTTTCACAGGGTCACCATACATTTTTTTTACACCAGCTTTGTTCAAACTTCAGTCCGTAAATTTTTGAAACGTAAAATTTTACCTATTTTTTGGTCTAATTTTGTTGTTGTTGTTAATTATGCATGAGTATCATTTTAATAAGGAAGACTTATGTATTCTTAACAACCTTGAACAAAAAAATAAGAATAAAATAAAAACAGAAATGGTAAAGTTCATATTAAGCTTACGTGGATGATATTTTTATCAAATTTTGAAAATAAAGCATAAATCAAAAGCTTTATGGTTTAGGACAATAAATTTTAGAATTTTTGTTAGATAATAAGTCCCTCTACTCCCCATAACCCGTTGGTCCACTACTTACGGGACACCCTGTATAATAGGTAACATTTTAAAATAACGTTTGATTTTTATACTGACTGTATGTAAATAATATGAATCAGTAATTATAATATAATGTTATCTGGTAAATACGGTCGTCAGGATGTTGACTTCAAATGGGTTTGGTCATTAGACGATAAATACTTTCAATTTGTTTACAATTTTGTTACTGATAAACCGGTGCAAATTCTGAATTTTGCATCGGCAAAAGTACCTAGTAAATGATGTTGATCTACAAGGCGATTAGTTCTAATATAATATGTCGCGAACAACAGATATTTATATAGGTAATATCTGAAGACGTTGGTTTCGGTAAATTATCTCTAAGATTAATTGTAGCTCTACTTAGCTTTTAACAACTGCGGCAAAAGTTATGCATTTTATAAGTACATAGTTAGTTGTAGACGTTACGTTGCGTACATTCTAGAAAAATAGAAATTTATGATATAATTATATTTAAATATAATTTAAAAAATTAAATGAGCAATTACATTACCTTGGTACTTACATAATATATTAATTAGTGATAGGTAATGTTTGAATTAGTAACACAATGTAAGAATATTTTAGGTAATTTATAATATTTTAGGTCATTCATTTGACATTTTGTCGACAAACGTTTGTGTATAGTTTGTGTCTTTTTGGAAACTAGATTTAAAAATTACAATAAATAATATAAAAATTTAATTGAATTGTCCTCAGTACTTAACAATAGGTTTGTTCTATAATTCTTAGCAAATATTTTCCACCAACAAACCAAAGCCCAATTTGTATAAGATACGTATTGATAAAGAACTTTAAGGAGTCTATTGAATTTACGATAAAATTAAAAATAGTGTAACCTATTATATATACCTACATACATAGTTTCATTATAAAGTGTTCGGCTGATGAAATTTCTGTAATAGGAAAGTATGATTGCGTTTTTTTATACTAGAAGGATTAAATAGCTTTTGAAGAATTATTTTCTCCTATCTTTATTTTGATGTATTAGTGTAAATGCATTCTTTATTACGATCTCTTATAAAAATTATTAGCTGTACTTACTGCCCGAACAGATTTATTTGAAACTAGCTGTGCCCGCGACTTCGTCCGCGTGGAATAGTGACTGCATAGTAGTTACTACTTAACTTTTATTGAATAAACACGTACTACCATAAATAATTAAAAGAACAGTTAGTAAAATTTATTACTAAACTGAGCTAAAAAATAAAAAAATAAGTGCCTAATTAATTTTCTACGTAAAATTTATTTTAAATTATGGCATATTATTTTTTAGGCACCAGGAGGGAGAGGAGCAAATTTATTTACCTTCCTTCCTTGTATGGATGTTTTTGACAATATATTGTGCAGCAACTGAGTGCCGAGGCAAACGTCAAAACGTAAAGGAATAGAATCCGCTATCGATACTAATTGACATAAGCGTATGATGTTTTGCTAAGGATTTGTTCACCCTACCAACGACGACGACGACCACGAACAAAATTTTCATCCAGTCGCAATTTAATAAAATTGTGCAAAACACAATTAAAAATCAATTATTAAAATTTCCTGTCGTTCTGGTGATTGGAATTTTTATTTTTGAGATCAACGATGAATGAAAAAATAGATTTTTCGTAGAAACAGTGGCTCCTAGAAAAAAATGTATGTGAAGTTTTTTAAAGATAATTTTATAATCTACAATTTTGGTAAAAGTTAAGGATACCATACCATACCATCATTATCATAATAATATATCTTATATATATATTTTTTTATAATGGTACTTAATTTTAAAGATCGTCGGGAAGTTTGTAAAATTATATATATTCCTTTTCCTTCGTTGCGTTGGGTTTTTTTTTTTTTATTTTTAAACTTCGGTTTCTTATTTTCATTTAATAATTTCAAGTGAGCGAGACCTACCTCTACCTCCATAATACATTCCTACATCTGACATCTTTTAAGTTGGGCCGTAACCGTGCATAAATTGTAATGGACCACAGTGGCAAAAGAAGTGGTATATTTAAGAAAAAAAATTGCCAAGGGCCAGGCCTATGTGGCTTTGAGAAGAGTTCAAAATTTCCAGGGTGTGGCTATCCTCTCGCTCCCATGTCCCCCTCTTCTTTCACAGACTTTCAACCCTTCCCTTTCCATCCCTAGTAAATGGCAGAACCGATTTTGATGTAAATAATATTATCAAATTGTACCTATATGTACACGTCATATCCTATCGTTTGATGCTCCATTTGGTTTATTTATCTAACCACTGTCACCCCTAAAGTGCCCTATATGTAAAAAACGGATGAACCGATTTCGATAAAACATTACTAATTGTAATTCACCCGTTATGCACATTCATTTGATATATCACTTAGGTAGGTACTATCACAATATTTGACAACATTCGTTTCTTTCATTCCCACTTATACCTATACAGGGTGTAATCGTTAAGTGTGCACAGGCGATTTTTCCGTAAGTATTACAGATAACAAAAAAACTTTAAACTGATATCGAAAATACTTAACCTAATGAGTAAAATGGCGGTAATAAATATTTAAAAATAAATCGAGAAATATCAAAAAAATTATCTTTAAACCCTCCCATTCATTAAGTATGAAATATGAATATCCCATATACCTACATTTAATATGAAAGATTTTAGCTTTTTTTTCTTTTTTTGGTTTTCTGCTTTAATTACTTCGCAAATTTGAAGTGACATTTTCCACATTTTTCCGGACATTTTCACGCATTTTCCGGATATTTTCCGGGAATTTTCCAGGCATTTTCCGGACATTTCCCTGACATAGCCTGTAAATGTCTGGAAAATCCCCGGGAAATGCTCGGAAAATCCCCGGAAAATGTCTGTAAAATCCCCGGAAAATGCCAGGGAAATGTCCGGAAAATGTCTGGAAAACATCGGGAAAATCCCCGGGATATGCTCGGAAAATCCCCGGAAAAAGCCTGGGAAATTCCCGGAAAATAACCGGAAAATGCCTGGGAAATGCTCGGAAAATGCGTGGAAATTTCCGGAAAAACCGTGGAAAATCCCTGGAAAATGCCTGGAAGATATCCGGAAAATGCGTGAAAATGTCCGGAAAATGTCTGGGAAACATCCGGAAAATCCCCGGGAAATGCTCGGAAAATGCCTGAGATTTCCCGGAAAATGTCTGGAAAATCCCGGAAAATAACCGGAAAATGCCAGGGAAATGTCTGGAAAATATCCGGAAAATGCGTGGAAATTTCCGGAAAAAGCGTTGAAAATGCCAGGGAAATGTCTGGAAAATATCCGGAAAATGCGTGGAAATTTCCGGAAAAAGCGTGGAAAATGCCTGAAAATGCCCGGAAAATGCTCGAAAAATGCGTGGAAATTTCCGGAAAAACCGTGGAAAATCCCTGGAAAATGCCTGGAAAATATCCGGAAAATGCGTGAAAATGTCCGGAAAATATCCGGTAAATGCGTGAAAATGTCCGGAAAATATCCGGAAAATGCCTGGAAAATCGCCGGAAAATGCCTGAGAAATGTCCGGAAAATGTCTGGGAAATGCGTGGAAAATCCCCGGAAAATGCCAGGGAAATGTGCGGAAAATGTCTGGAAAACATCCGGAAAATCCCCGGGAAATGCTCGGAAAATCCCCGGAAAAATCCTGGGAAATTCCCGGAAAATAACCGGAAAATGCCTGGGAAGTGCTCGGAAAATGCGTGGAAATTTCCGGAAAAACCGTGGAAAATCCCTGGAAAATGCCTGGAAAATATCCGGAAAATGCGTGAAAATGTCCGGAAAATATCCGGTAAATGCGTGAAAATGTCCGGAAAATATCCGGAAAATGCCTGGAAAATCCCCGGAAAATGCCTGAAAATTTTCCGGAAAATGTCTGGGAAATGCGTGGAAAATCCCCGGAAAATGCCAGGGAAATGTCCGGAAAATGTCTGGGAAACATCCGGAAAATCCCCGGGAAATGCTCGGAAAATGCCTGGGAAATTCCCGGAAAATGTCTGGAATATCCCGGAAAATAACCGGAAAATGCCAGGGAAATGTCTGGAAAATATCCGGAAAATGCGTGGATATGTCCGGAAAAAGCGTGGAAAATGCCTGGAAAATGCCCGGAAAATGCTCGGAAAATCCCCGGAAAATGTCCGGAAAATGCGTGAAAATGTCCGGAAAAAGCGTGGAAAATGCCACTTCAAATTTGCGAAGTAATTAAAGGAGAAAACCAAAAAAGAAAAAGAAAGCTAAAATCTTTCATATTAAATGTATATGGGATATTCATATTTCATACTTAATGTATGGGAGGGTTTAAAGATAATTTTTTTGATATTTCTCGATTTATTTTTAAAAATTTATTACCGCCATTTTACTCATTAGGTTAAGTACTTTCGATATCAGTTTAAAGTTTTTTGTTATCTGTAATACTTACGGAAAAATCGCCTGTGCACACTTAACGATTACACCCTGTATATAGGTATAGTAAATGGATGAACCGATTTTGATTAAATATGTCTAATTATACTTTACACGTCATGCCCTTTCATTTCATATGTCACTTGAGTCAAAATTCACTTTTTTTATTATCTACCACTTTTATACCTATATCAAATAAATGGATGAACCGATTTTGATAAAATTTGACTTATTTTTACTGATAGGTCGTTCACTTTCATTTAATATATCACTAAAGTATATTCGACAACTTTAGTTATTTTCATTCCCACTTTTACACAATAAATGGATGAACCGATTTTGATACAGTTTATTTAAGAACCAGCGTCGGAAAATATGCTGCCTAACAAAAAAACATCATCTAATTCGGATTACCTGCTAGCGAGCTACGGTGGCACAAACACACACACACACAGCGGTCAAACACTTATCACCCATATTTTTGCATCGGGGGTTAAAAATATAATATTATAAATACGACATAATTTAAAGGACATTTTATGTATAAAATTTACCTAGAAATAAGTATAATTTTAATTTGACCCCTCCCCCCTACTACCTCAGCTTACCCCCCCACCCTTGGGGACTTTCGATATGATCACTTGGACATAACTGTAGCGTATAACAGATAACTTACGTTTTATCGTACACTGTATGTGTACCATAGAATGCCTTAGCAAATGTTCGCCGTGAGTACTTAAATGGTCATAACTTTTTTATTTATGAACCGATTGACATGAAATAAACACTAAATGTTAAATGAAGATTACCACAATATATTAGTGAAAACCGCATCGAAATCGGATAAGCAGTTTCTGAGATTAGCGTGTTCAAACATACAGACAAACAGACAAACAGACAAAAAAATTTTTAACTACAGTTTTGGGTTTGGGATCGATTTAATAATAACCCCTGCTAATTTTTTTTACATATTTTCATTGTACAGACACCACTTTTCTAGAATTTTATTATATGTATTGATTGATGATTGACTAGCTGGGTCTCGCGGTTTCACCTGCGTAAAATATGAGTTTTCTTAAGCTGGGTCCACATTTGTAGCATTTCGGTGTATCGTATCTCCGTTGCGTGGCCTCGGCGCGTATCATGATCGCTAGTTTGGACGCAAGATGATACCCGTTGATGATACACGCCGTATCTGATACGGCCCGATCCGCACTAACCGTGTATCATGATACACCTCGTATCTGATACGCGTATCACGATCGGTGGTATGGACGTATTTTGATACTGTATTACGATACGATATACGTGATACACCACGAACCATCGTGTGTCGGTTTTTCCGCGATCATCAAAGAGGATACACATCGTATCGATCAAGTTTGGACGTGAATGCAATTGAAGAAACCAAGCGCTATTAAATATACATACGTTCACTTATGTTTCACAGGATGGCGCTTATTTGGCGCCAATTTAGTTTCAGTGACAACTGACAGTGTTTTAGTATCAACGCCATCTATTGCATTTTTACAAAATTACGATTAAATTATGTGAGGTACGTAAAGTATACTATATAATAAAAATAGATGTCGCTATTCTATAAGATGAAATAAGATGCATTATAATTATTATTACCTAAGATTATTAGGTAAAACGGGGTGAATAAGGACTCAGGGGTGAATAGGGTCAAATCGAGGAATCTAGTTTCGAAGCCACAAAATAAAAAAACAAGAACTTCCAATTGCTACCTTTTTTTTCTTCTAAAAGTAGAATATATTATCTTCTAACTGGCAACACCGAAGCGTTGTGAAGTTAGTAAAAGGTGTCAAAAATCTTCTTTCAAATAAGACTGTAGATGTGAGGTTGCGGTATTGTCCCATAAGTTGACCGTTTTTTGGAAATTCAAGTGTTTTTTTGACAACGTGTGGAGTTAGCCAACGATATAATATCTTTAAGAAGCTACACAAAAAGAGAAAAGTCTAGATTTTACATAGTTTTTGTTTGAGATCGTTTTCTTTAAAACCTCTGGGATTATTTATTTTTCGAGGTGAATAAATACGGTAACGGGGTGACAAGGGACGGCTAAAGTACAAATAGAGTCGCCTATACTTGGTAAATAGGGACATATGAAAGTTGATTAGGAACGGTAAAGTTTGAATAGGGTCAGGGCTGCTACAACATGAATTGAACATTTTACCGCATTGTTTTGCATGATTTCACTTTTTATTAAAATAAGGCATTTTCATTTTATTTATTTTAAACTTATATACAAGCATGCGTACAAGGCGAACTAATGAGATGTAATAAGAGATACATAGGTACGAACTTGTATGATTTAAAAAACAAGCCTACAAACAAATAATAAAAGTACGTAGTGTGTTTAACTAACAATATATGGGTCTTCGTTGTTTTATACATTTTAATATTATACTTTTATAGGTTTCTTTATTCTGTGAATTTCTTTACGCTTTTTTTTCAACTTAAAAAAAACCTGGAGGTTATAAATTCGACTGTATGTTTTTTGTTTGGTTTGTATGTGGCGCTATTACTCCGTCATTATCGTGAATTGATTTTGATTATTTTTTTGTTGTATCATAGGATATAACATCAGAGCAGGCCTCATAATAAATTTTATCAAAATTGGTTCATCATTTTTTTTAGAAAATTGACGAAAAAGATAAACATGTATGCACATTTTTACAGAGATTTTATAATAATATTATAACGCTAAGTAGCTTTCTGCAAGATATCGAAGTCGATCGGTTTTAACGTTTTTAGCGTACAATAAAAGATTTTGGATTTATTGTATTATTTTTATTTCCAAAAATTTTAAATTTAATGAAGAAAATTAAACTTTTAGCAGAAGGTAATTAGTTCTTTTTTTTAAATAGGAAAGAGACAACCCTACTAGTTTTTCCCAAGTTACCCATGTCTCGTTCCAGGTCACCCCACTTCAAGTATGAATAGGGACAGCCTATATTTTTCTTAAAATATCTAAATTTTAACTAATTCTGGGGATATTTTTAACATTTACGAAAAGTATTAACTGCCGGAAACCCTTGGAAAGAGTTATCAATATTGCATTCGTCCTACAACATCGATTAATTTCAGTGACAAGTTCGATTTTGTCCCTTTTCACCCCATTTTACGTAGTACTTATTAAATCAACGTTAATAAATACAAACACGTTATATTTTAATAAAGTTAATTTATTTGTTTCCCGCTACTTACCTAATTCAATTTTATTCTAGAAGAGTAGAAACTATGAGGATTTAATGAAATGTACCTTTTCCAGCTAGATATTGTAATCGTAGTAAGTAGATCACTAAACTTGGCCCCCGCAAATTTTTTTTTTTATTAGTTAAAAATTTTTATTATGCCATATCGTTAGTTCGTGGTTTGTTCTTAATTGTTTGCTATAAATAATTGTTTGTTCTTTAATTGTTTATTAACAATAAATAAAATAAAAATATACTGTTTGGTTGGCCCCCCCGTTCAAAATTATTAATATTTTGTTCCATTATTAGTTTATAAACATTTATTATCGTTTGTTCTTCAATAAATAACGTTTGTTCGAACATTTAATTCCCGTTTTATTGTTTATTTTGTTAATAAAAGTAGTTTACATAAATTATTTTGTATTTTCTATTAAAAAATCCTCAAGTTCATTCAATGGATAAAGGAAAATTTTAGTTTAAAGTGTTTCTGTTTCATCCACGTTATTCTAATACTAAGTATTTCGTTAAATCTAGATTTGTTATGATTTTAAAAAGATCTTGAATGCAACGTAGCGCATGCGCAATGCAACTTTTTTGAAATGTCAATTAAGTCACATAATTAAAAATTGCAAATTAAACAATAAAACGGCAATTAAATGTTCGAACAAACGTTATTTATTGAAGAACAAACGATAATAAATGTTTATAAACTAATAATGGAACAAAATATTAATAATTTTGAATGGGGGGACCAACCAAACAGTATATTTTTATTTTATTTATTGTTAATAAACAATTAAAGAACAAACAATTATTTATAGCAAACAATTAAGAACAAACCACGAACTAACGATATGGCATAATAAAAATATTAAACTAATAAAAAAAATTTATTGCGGGGGCCAAGTTTGGTGAGCTGTAGTAAGTATCGTTTGATGTTGTACAATGTAAATATATTTTGTTCTTCTTTCACGTTTAAAAACTTGCTACGTTAATTATTAAAACAATTTTTATAGCAGTCTGACGAAGTGCGAAAGCCGCGAAAAGCGAAAGCACGAAAACTTCATTTTCTTTTATAGCAACACTACCGTTATGTCACACAAGTGACGTTTCGTCGCTTCACCGGCCAAATTGACGATTCAAAGAGCTTCATACCACAGCTTCATACTTCACTTCATTCGCGCTCGATGCGTCGGTTAATTTAGAGCGGTATGTTGCTGTGACGAATTTTTCTCTGGGAGTGTGCTCTCGTATCTATTGGTGCCGATTTTTTTATATACAGTGAATTCCGAAAAATTAACATATTTTGCGCATGGTAGTGAATAAAATACGAGTTTGATCATGGCGTTGGAGGGTGTGAAAAGTGAAAAAAGTGAGGAAAGCAATGCGAATGTTCAGGACGCGAAGGCGAACGGTGTCGACAATAGGAATAAACAGGTAAGAAATAATAAATTTCTTGCGTTTCTGTGAGCGACTGAGCATAAAACCAATATTTGTGTTATTTTAGCACACGCTCGGTGAGCTCGCAGTGTTTTCAATTGACAGTATTATGTGAGAAATAGTTAGTTATAGTGCGATTTAGTACTGAAGAAGTATTTTTGCGCAGCTGTCGTTGGTGTACTGCGGGGTGCGACCGTGCTTGTATATAGGTGTCACTAAGAGTATGACCTAAATTATATTTTTCTGGTTCACAAAAGTACATTGTCCCTGTTCAGTGAAGCCTAGATTAGTTCTATGAAGATATTGTCGCTTTTGCCAGTTTTTGAAACAAGCCTTCATCTTTCGTCTTACATAATAATCTCAAGGACTTAACATTGTTTTGAATGTTAAAGTCATGATTTTAATGAATAAAATACTTTAAGTTTCACCTCTTGTGATTATTTCACACTTCAATTGCTTATAAAGATTTTTCAGAGGCCAAAAATTGATTTAATTTATAGGTGTGAATTGGAATGACCTAATTGACTTTATCTAGTCTACCAATTAGAGTTATTGTTCTATTAATGCCTAGACACATTGTCTTATTGGAAGAAGAAGAATTGTCATTATACTATTAGAAGATATTAACACAATATTAATCTAAAATTACCTCATCATTGTAACAAAAAACTATCATGTTTTGTGATCATTATTAACTTGTGGGTTGTCTTGTATAGACATTTTTTGTAATATTAGTTATGCAAATTTATAAGTATCTTATAGACATCTGGTATTTACAATGTGCAAATATTTCTAAATCATATGAAAATTTCAATCTTTTGAACTGTTTGTGGTAGTTTTCAAAAAAATGAGTCAATTCTCTTTATGTTACTAGTAAAAAAACAACTGTTTGAATTTTTTTTATACAACATTCACATCCTAGGCTTCTATCTGTATTATTTGCTGGCTATATGATTTATCATATAATTTAGTTATTTATGATGCAAAATTGTATCACTAGAGTTTACCCAGGATTAAAATTGAGATGCAACATCATCACCAAAATATATTCACGGCTTCAAATTTTAATAAATGTTCAACTTACATGTCTTAATTCATTGCTTTAAGATTTGATCAAAGCATTATGGGCAATTTGTCCAGATATGTAACATTAAAATAAGTGAAGTCCCGTGTCCCCTAGTGGGGTAAGGGGCAGATGCATTATGCATGTACATCTGTTTCACTGATTGATTTTCTTTAGGGACGAGTAGATGATCAGGCTTCTGTGTCCTGCCAAACCAAGACATTTTTTTTTCTTCGTCTCCACCGGGAATCGAACCCAGAACCCCTCGGTTCTGAACCAAGGAAGCGGTCAAACATATTTAAATAAGCGATCAGTTAATACATATATTTGTTTAAAAAAATTTATGCTTTCCGTTGGTAGGTTAGCTTTTTATGTTTACAACAAAAACCAAAATGTACTTCTTGCTTGTGATGCCAATAAGCTTTTAATTTTTATATGAAACAAGCTGCCCCAGCAGATGTGGTTCTGAATTACTGACTTTTTTATGCTAAATTGTTCTCAAGTTTTACGCTTTCCACTAAATTTGGAAATTTTTTCTGTACTGTTTTTAGTTTTTACTGTATCCCAAACACAATAAATAACCAAAGCTTCTAATAGTTGTTTAAACATTACATATTGTAAGCAGTTAATTTAGAAATTACATCACAATATTCACATGGATGGTTTAAAATATAATATGTTATAGAATTGCTTTGTCAATGTGCACATAATGAATAGTAAGTTTCAAAGATTATTCATCTTGACCATTTTTAATTGTGTATATAGATTTTATGTTTGTTTTAATGTTATAGATTTTCACATCACATACATAATATGTAATTAATTTATTCTTTCTTGTATTAAATTTTGGAGCAGCACTAAACATAACTTGATTTTCCAAGAATATTTTTTTCGTATATATTTAAATTCGTACAAGGACACCCTTTGTTGATTGTTATAATGTAGATGTACATTGTACAGTAAATAGGTATACTTTTATATGATCAGTAAGCTTTCTTAAATTCTTACCCTGAATATTCCCCTAGATACCTAAATACGAAAAACAAAAAATTACGGCATCTCACATTTCAGTTAACTGCAATACATACTATAAATTCTAACAACAATACAATTAAAATAAATCCAATACAATAAAATATTCATATGCCACAGAAGTTAATCTAAATTAATGCGTGAACGATTTTTTGCTCGATAAAATTTATTTAGGGCGCATAACAGCTGCTGCATTATTGCATAACACTTACAATGGACTTGGTCTCTATAGAATAATGCTATGCTCCCTTAGTGCAAGTCGGGCACGCTTATAGAATATTTATCTATGGATCATTTGATTCTAGACGTATTTTATTATTAAGTTCAGTCTTTTGTTTATGTTATCTCTCTTCTTATTGTCGTTTGATATTTAGTTATAAATGTATTTTAGTAGTGTTATCCGCGAGGGGGGCTAGTGATCTGTACTACAAGTCTTTCACAGACCTATTTCAGACACTAGTCCTTCACAACGAAAATGCTACACGTTTACATATTTAGTTCCTTTGTAATAGTTTTAGTTGTGAAGGCAAATAAATGAACTTTTATTTTCTTTATTTATTTTATTTTCTTTTTAAATAAGTTGGCTAGGCAGCTGTCGGAGAGCTTAGCTGCTTTTAAATATTGATCACGTTGGGTAGAATTTTATTTCGATAATACCGTGATTTTACGTAAAAATATTCACTGTGGACTTGTTTAAATTGACCGAAATTAAAGTAATAATATACTTTTCGTAGTAAAGTAGCTGCTGATTAAAAAAAATAGAAGACTGACAGATAAAGGACTGAAAACATTTATTATCTAGGTATTTAGTCTCTTAAGGGCCGATTTTTCAATGCTTGGATAAAACTTATCCGTCCAATAAAGTATTACACGTTAATATTAAAATGTCACGTAAACTGCCAAAAACGGGCAATTAAAATTCGTTTTAGGACCGATTTTTCAATGCTTGGATAAAACTTATCCGTCCAATAAAGTATTACACGATACTATTAAAATGTCACGTAAACTGTCAAATACGGGCAATTAGAATACGTTTTTTAAATGGTAGTTTTATACATTATTCAACGAATAAGTTTTATCCAAGCATTGAAAAATCGGCCCTTAAAATGGTAGTTTTATTCATTATTCGACGAATAAGTTTTATCCGAGCATTGAAAAATCGGCCCTAAATTAAGAGAAGCTTGTTTTTTCCGAAGTTTTATCTTAAGAATACAATAATTTTATAATGATTTCCTTATACAGTGCGATTTATGGATAATTCCAATAGATAACTCGTTTTTAATCTATCATCTATATTTGGATATATCTTTATTAAAGAAAGTCGTGAAGCCACACAAATTTAGAACGGTTGAGCGTATTTTGATGATTTTTACTTTTTATTTTGTCTCCGCCAAGATTTGGATAAAAGCTTTATATAATGTAGAAATTAGCAAAAGAAATGATATATATCTTTTGTTCTCGGTTGATCAGAAGATTCTGCGTGTGCACAGTGCAATATGTTCCAATTTATTCCAAAAAATAATAAAATAAAAAAATGTGTGCGTGTACTAGTGTACACACGTAAGAAGTGAAACTTCTTTATGACCTTATATTTCAAAAAATAATTTACTATATGCAACTTTACAGAAATACGTCGAATCACGAGTGGTAGGGATAAGAAAAAGATGGTGCGTAACGGAAAAATGTCACGCGTAACGAAAAATTGTTACACTTAATTTTTTCCAACCCCGATAAAGAAGTTTCACTTCAAAAAGAAGTTTCACTTCAATAATATGCACTAATCGTCTATGTATTAAGATAGCCAGACACCTAAGATCGGTAACAGATACTCAAGGTCGCTTACTGTTATTATGCAATGCGGTAACCAGTTATAGGTAATAACAAATAAATGTTATATAATTGCTTTGCCGTGTTAATGAGAAATAGTTTTCTTGGGAAATGTACTGAATTGCAAAAATAAAACGTTTTTTGTATCGCAACATTCTAAGGAACTCGGGTATAAATTGATTTTGGTCCAAGAACCGCTATAGGTAACATAAAGTTATTCATTACTTAATCAATAATAATTGTAAAAATAATTATTAACATTAAAATTAATAAAATTATAATATTGTTATTGTAATTAAATAACTTGTTAATGTACTTAAATAATTCTACATAATTTCGAGAACTGTTGTGAATGCTGTGTACACCTGTTATTGATAAATGCATAATATTAATGAATTTATAATGTTTATTGTATGGATGTGATATGTATTTATTGTTGGTGTGCCAAATAAATAATATAAATAAATAAATAAATATAGGTATTAAAATATTACTTGTATGTTGATGATTTATCTATAACTGAATAAATATTATGGAAATATTAAAAATATTGTACGATGTTTCATGGGACAAAGATCAATGCCATATTACAAATCACATTCCATAGCGGTGCCTTTTAAAGATACGGTAAAAATTAAAATATAATAAAAGCTGAATCAAATTTGTTCCTTTGTTACGCTTTCACTATTACATGCTATTACTTACTGTTCAACAGATAATCGTGTAATTTGGCATATATGTACATTGAAAATTATTTTTGAATAAAGTAGGCTTTTACAGAGGAAAATGCTATTTATACAGAGAAAAATATTACATTAACACGACCGTTACCATGATAGAAAACCGGCATAGCTTATATATCATAAATTTAAATTAATTTCTTAATCATGATTCATCAATATTCAAGTATATTAATCCTGAATGTATTTTATATATTTAACTGAGATCTGAAACAGCAGACGAATAACTTATATTCCCATAACTTCTTCGAAAGGGGTGAAGTATGACATCATATTCTTGATTACGTCACTGGGAGGTTTGCTGTGTCCATGTGTGTGCTCTGAAATAAAAAGACTTGAGATTGTTGAGAACTTTGTTGAGAAATTTTATGATGTTTCTATTGACGTATTGGTTAATTAGCTGTTTAATACCACATTCCATACATAAATGATATACAATCAATTACTGTGATCGTAAAATATGAGAAAGAAAAAATGCCAAAAACAAACAATTAAAATAGACGGTTAATCTTCAATACGATTTGAAATTGTGTTCTGAGTGATTCTTTCTAACTGGTAATGTTTTTTTTTCAAAGTATATCTGTGGGTGTGTATATGTGTGTGCGTGTATGGGTGTGTATATCTCTGTTCAAAATATGTACTCATCAAAATGAATTTTGTACCACTTAATATAATTTATGGGGTGGAAATGACATCATATCCCATTCCCTTTTACGTCGCAATGGAGCTCTGTCCTCATCGGCTTCGTTATTTTATTTGATAGCTCATGTTACATGACTTCTTTTTGGGCATAAATAATAATTAGCCACCAGTTAAACGTTTGGCTGAAATACTTTAAATATAAAATAATTTAAAAAGATATAGATTGTTTGGATAAAGCTTTTTTCACGCTTTTACTATCGAATTTTTAATGATTTTTTTAACATCGTTTATCACATCAACAAAAAAACTTATCAACCATGTAAAGATGTAATTATTTATAGTAATGACCAGAAAGAACAGTTAACCTCCAACCCCCAAACTAATCTAAACTAGACATATGATATGCATACAAATAAGTCGAACTCACCTGTTCCCTTCATTAGCTTCTGTTCAAGTTTATAGCAGAAAGCGATAATTTTATAGTGTTACAAATATTAACTCGAATTTCCCCTGAAGAACTGTAAAATTTAAAACATTTGTAATGTACTTAAAGTATAAAATTGTCTACATTCAGCTCTTCCCTTTTATACGCTACATCACCATTCCAGATGAGTTTTAAGTTTGGATATCAGCTATTTTTTCGCTGACTGTTGTTTACAAATTATAAAAGTAAACAAAAAATATCCTTACTCTTGCTATTTCTGTACGTAAATAGTTTTTTTATTGTCGCATACTTTTCCCATTCCATCGCGAAGATCCTTTTTATGGACGTTAAAGCTTTATTAGGTGACCTTCAGCCTGCGAGGGTTCTATTTTTCTCTTTTTTATTTATGTAGGATTATCTTTTTGCTGTACTGTAGTTAAAATCAATTTTTATTTTATCAACCGAGTTCAAATAAGAGAAGATTCTCAATTGAACCTTCAAGCGCGTTGGTAGTTAAATTTCAAGGTCGTGTCATGGCAATACCGTCGCGTCATGGAGTAATGATGGATGATTTTGGTATCATGTATCTAAGAATAAAGGAAGATTCAAAGGAATCTTGCCAAAGAAGTTTCACTTTTGACACATGTGCTCGGCACACACGCTCTTTTTTTCTATATTCACATAGTAATTCGCTCCCGCGCACGCTACCGCTCTACCCTCGTTAATGTATGCACACTACCTTATTAGCGGCTTACGAAAAAGTCGGAAATTAGTTCGCTACAGACAGCACTGCACAGGCTTCAAATTAATTGGATGAGTCGACTGGAAGTGTGTTGAGAGATTTTGTTACAAGGGTGCATGTGTGCGGGTAGTTTTACATTTCCTGGTTGTATGAGTAATTGTTTGAAATTTTCTGTAGGAATAGTTTATATCTAGAGGTTTATAAACTGCATTTGAGTTGTATGTTCATGTTATGAATATCTTTTCCTTAACTGAACTGAAACATCATGATGCTTTTGATTTGTTTTTACTTTATGCAGACTGATAAAGAAATATTCTTGCTAAGTCAGTCAAGTCATTCAATATGCAGGATTATAACAGTCTTACATAAAACACTAATACTGGAGATCAATTTAATCTTATAATACATGAACCGTAAGTGTATAAGCAAGAAAAGGGACGTGAACCCTCTTTGGGCATTGACGTCATTACACCGGAGATACGAAGGCCAATGGTATACTTAAATACAATACACCATTGTATACGGTTGGCGGGAAAAGAGGAATTTTACATTTTTATTCAGCCATTTTGTTGAGGTCGCGCTGAATGTTCTAACTTCATTATCTTGGCAAATTTGTGAGTCAAATTGGTGTATATTTTAGGTGATGAATAAAGGGGACAAGAATAGTGTGATATATTTAATCGATAGAACCTCTATGTGGTGGAATAGCAGTTTGGTTTGTGTTTGATGTTGAAATCGATAAAAATTTTAATGTTTACAAAAAACAGGTCACTTCGGCGTAAACGCTGGTCTGCGATGATTTCAGTGCCTGTAAATCTATAAACACTATAATATTATAAATGCGAAAGTAACTCTCTTTGTTTCAAACACTGAAAGCTTTTGAAATGTATAAAATATATAACCTACAGTCTATAAATTCTTGAAATAGAACTCTGAAGAAGTCAACACAAAACTTCAAGAAGTAGAAATTATAAGGTGTATTTAGTTAGCATAGCCTATCGAGCTAACGTGCAGCCCTGGGCGAAAAGCTAGCTATTAATACATTTTAAATAATATATTATGTTGAACAAGGTGTGCCCCGTAATCACCTCGATCACGAGCGACCTTCACCTTGTATCAGTTGTTGCATATTATAACGGGAAATGACCGTACGAACTCATCGCTCACCCTCCAGGCCTCGCTAATGTATGTGCTACTGGTGTTCGGTTTGTTTTATTGTCATTTAACGCGGTTTAATGTGTATGTTTATCTTTTAACTAATTGGTCCGACAGACGTTCTGCACTATTGCCTCTTTTTCGTGTTTTTTCTCTATAAGAACCTAGTGCCTTAACAAAGACGTTAAAAAATTATCCGAATTGTCGAGCCGGTCTCGGGTTTTACGCTTATTATATCAGAGAAAATTATTAGCGAACAATTAATGTTTATGATGAGTATGGGGACGAAATGGGAAATGTGTGATGTGTATTATATACCTATATAGGTATATAGGTTTTGCTAAATACATAGTCCAAGTATATACTTGGACTATGTATTTAGCAAAACCTATTATAGTTCGGTGGGAATGGGTAACCTTGAGTCCGTTGTTTTTGTTCCGTTATTCCGATGGCAAATAAAAAGCATACGTTTATAAACAAACAGAATTCATTTACTGATTGCCATCAAGGGAATTAAAAAGCTTTTCAAGAAATTTCATACTGCGAAGGGCGTGGAAATTTTCCTGTCATTACAAAAGCTTGATAATATCTTCATGGAATGAAAAATTAATTTGTCTGTCCAGAGAGACATTATTACATGCAGCTTTGTACAAATAATGATGACAAGTTTTGCAATGGGTAATAAAGTAGCTTTCCATTTATTATGATTCTAATTATGAAATACAAATATGTTTAAATATTATTTTTTCTTAAATATATTAAGCATATTTTGATAATACTTTTTGTATTTTACTACCAAAATAACAATTCAATCACATTCGTGCGATCTGCGAACTACTATTTCGACCAAGAAGCTTATATCTAATACACTGGAGATTTCAGTATGAACATTAACTTGTAACAAGAAAATATGACCTTGAATGACGCCTGTATGTTTTTTTATCCCTTTCACACCTAACTTGCCTTTATGTATGTTTTTAACTAAAAACATACAGGCGTCATTCCATGTCATATTTTCTTGTTACAAGTTAATGTTCATACTGAAATCTCCAGTGTATTAGATATAAGCTTCTTGATTTCGACCATGACATGCAAATGATAAAATCTAGATGATTCAATTGTCAAGCAATAGGTAGGTACTACGAAATTACGAATACCTATTATACTATATTTTAAATGTTAGTACCTAACTAGTAAATATAGTATTTTAAGGGCCGATTTTTCAATGCTTGGATTAAACTTATCCGTCCAATAAAGTATGACACGATAATATTAAAATGTCACGTAAACTGTCAAATACGGGCAATTAGAATACGTTTTTAAAATGGGTGCTTTATACATTATTCGACGAATAAGTTTTAACCAGGGATTGAAAAATCAGCCCTAAATATTTTTCAAAAAACTGTCAAAATCTAAATTATATTATGTAAAACATGTTCTAAATCCTGTACTTTTTATCATTAATTTTATCGTGCATACCTACATACCTGTCGCGTAAACCCGAAATTTTTCTAATACTTATTAACTATGGTAATTGAGTAAATTCTAGAAAAGGAAATGCTTAATCCTGTTAAAAAAATATAAACTACTGCTAATCATCTCAATCTATCACATGTTTAAAAGGCAGGATACAAAACAACCAAGATATATGTGAAAGGGTGTAATGGGATTCCCAACAGGCAACACTAGTGGGATGTTCAACAATAGCTCAAAGCAAATTGATAGTGCAAACGTAAATGGCCGTACACACCGAGAGATTAACTTGACAAGGTAGGTGGATAGGGTGCGTTATAGGGGTGATGTGAGCGTTTTAAATTGGGCGGATTATAAAGCAGATTTTATTGTGCTCCTCCGTTATTAAATTGATAAAATTTGTTTTCTATGATAATCAGGAGTGGTTTTGAACTTTTTAGAAAATGTGTCACTTGTCAGTTTTCCTGATTTCTGAAGTAGCATTAATATGTATTTAATCTTAATAAGATTTTAAGAAATAACTGGTTTTCATAATTATGATAATTTTTTTCCATCTACCAAAAGGTATCTAGGATACATGACAAAGACTTTTGAACAACTGGTTAAGCATTATTGTATCTTTAATCGACGGATTTTGACTACTATTAATTGTCGTTGCTACAAGTAATGTCATTTTGTACTTTTGATCAGAAAATAATAGTATTGTGAAAATATTAATGTAACCTGTTTGATAGTAGTCAGTGCGACCATGCCCTTTATTTCCAATTCACATAGCAATTTACATTATAGATAATTCTATTCGAAATTATACGTAGGTAACCTACGTAATGTACAGTTCATCGGCTGTTTCTGTCAAGTTCATCCTTTACAAGATTTTTAAATATAATTCTGAAATATCTGGTATTCTGGAAATTTCACTAATTTTTAAAGTAAATGAGAAGGACAATCGTAACGAATTTCGTATTTATTAGGAACCTATTATAGATATCGAATAGAAACAACAAATCAGTCCTTATTATGAGTTCAATGAATGTTACATCAAAAAGCCAGCCTTGAATTTTACATGAAGAGCAAATAGTTCCAATCATATCAATTGGTCCATTGCAATGATAACGAGATTGTGCCCGCGTAGCAATCGTAAAGCATTGTCGATTGTCGCTCCTTCTCAATTGATACACAATAAATAATAATATTACCTCGTGGGAAATGAAATGCGTATTGAATAAGCTACTATTCTGTAGGTCGGTTATTGTAGTATAGGGATCTGTATTGAATATTCTGTAGGTTGGTAATTGTGATATGATATAAGGTTTGATATTTATTGCAATTGTTGATATCTACTCTGTTTAAGTATTGATAGGGTAGGTTTTTGTATGTCGTCTTTTTTAAAGCTTCTGTTTATTCTTATTATATGGATAAGAATTGTAAGAAGAATCCTGAAGACCTTCTGTTTAAAACGGTGTGTAAAATTTTGTTTTAAAACTTGGTTCGTAAAGAGGTGCCTGAAATTCTGTTTCAACTGCATTGCAGAGTTTGAGCGGCTGCTTCGATTTACTGCACACGCTATTTGTTTTAATTAGCTACAACTAGCTACTATAAATAAGGTTTATTTTAATTTAATATTTATTATTAACACTTATTAACTTGTTTCCATGGACACGCGATCTGTTTAATTGAGTAGGTACCTATCTGAATTCTAAACAATTAATTTAAAAAAAGCATTGATGACATTGGTAAAATAAAAGGAAAATAGATTTATTCGAAGAGTCGAAAAGACTGTAGATAAAATAACAATGTAATTGATAACAAAACATTTACTTTGGTAAACTTTGTTTGCCTTGAAGCAGATGAAAAGTATAAAGAATTTTCATCTGTTCAGTATAAATAACGCTTTTGTGAAATCCAATTATTCAAGTTTGAATGTAAATGAATTCTAACTATTTATTAATTTCCAAGCAAAAGGGAAGCTTAGAGTTAATTACTGTGGCTTTTAATCTCTGAAGCTGGCGGCCATTTTGAATGTTTCGGGTCTGGGCTTCAATTTGAAATTAATGTTTGTGGGAGTTTATTTTCTGTAAAGCTGAACTCTTTTCAGGTTATCTGGTATATGTCGGCGCAACGACGATAAACGACTACCCTCAAACTACTAAATAATTATAACTAGCTAAAATTTACTTTGATCTTTTTAAATAAGTGGTTGATTCATTAATCAACCACTAATGAAATAATTAAATTAACGAAATAATTAATCTTTGTTAAAAATGATAAAAATTCATTGTAAAAATTCGAGTGGCAACACAAACTAATTCTTGTGAGTCATGGTTTGCTTTAAATGCGATCGCCCGACGGCACAGAGCACATTCACTCGCCGGCCGTCGGAGCGTTCGGAGCTCTCTCTAAAATTAGTAATTTCGACGTGAAATAAAAGGGCAGTGAAATACCTACGGGCGTTCTACTTCGAGTATGAGCGCCTGCTCTGATGATGGTGACGTCAGAATTGCTGACGTCACTCTTTTTAAAAATAGCCTTTGGGCCCTTCTTCCGTCATATATATACAAAAGTTTATTCAGTCCAATATTGATAAAGTATCACAGTCAGTTTATTTTTATGTTATGTTCAATAATAAATTATTAAAAACAAGATATAATATTACAGAAAATAACTATTAATAGATACTATTATTTTAAATTAGCTAAGATTTGCCAATAAGGCTTAGCACTAGTCTTTAAACATCTTATCTCATCTCATCTCAGCTTAACATCAGGCGAGATTGTGGTCAAGCGCTTCACTATTCCCAATAATAAAAATAAAAAAATCTTTTAAACATGTTTATAGATACCTCCTCAGGTCACACTTATATACATTTCTATATTCACAAACGCAATCTAAATCTTACTGTATCCAATTTGGCACACGTCTTCTCTTCATTCATTAGTCTTCACATTAATTGACAGTTCACGCATAAATACTAACTAGGTGTTCTAGCATGGCATAGCATAGTGTTTCTCTGTGTATAGGTTAAGATGCCACTGCTCGTAGAAAAATGATTTCAGTATTTATTAGCCAATTAGCCAATTTTCGGAGTAAGGCTATAAATTATAATCATCACTGATCACACTTAGATCCATAGGAGCGGAGACATGCGGGTAAAACCGTCATACAGAGCTAGTTTTAAATGCATGTTGAGGGAGTATGCAATGGTGGTGATTACCTGTTCAGTATTGGCCGCAAGTTTCTGTAATTAATTATTGTATAATCAATTTGTTTAATTATTATTATCAGGGGATCTTCTACTTATAGAATCCCTCTACCCCTCACTGTCAGCAGGTTAACCGTCTAGTTAAACGTGTAGTTAAATCCTACGATATTAGCTTTGTGAGATGAGTTAACTCTTCAGCTTTGTGAAAATGGAGTGTTAGTTAACGTGACTTTGTGCACACGCTTGTAAATGATTATTTGATATTGCGGTTATGTGTGGTTTGAATTGAGATGGCAAGATTAAATGCTGTTCAGATGAGTAGGTAACTAAATTTGTTATAAGAGAAGATAAATATATATTATATAATAGTTCTGTGAAAATCTTAAAGGAATTAAATTCAAGCATTGAAAAAAATTCGTGAGGCGTAGCTGGTTATTTAAATGACCTTTATTTATTTTAAAATACTAAGTTAATGGCATGCATAATCACTACATAGTATAAAACAAAGTCGCTTTCTCTGTCCCTATGTCCCTTTGTACGCTTAAATCTTTGAAACTACGCAACGGATTTTGATGCGGTTTTTTTTAATAGATAGAGTGATTCAAGAGGAAGGTTTATATGTATAATAACATCCATTAAATAGTGGAGAAGTACTGTTATTTTTGAGGTTTCTAATGTGATGTCGTAAATAATTACATTTTTTTCCGCTTACATTGCAAACGCAGGCTGAACCCTACGAGTTTTATCAAAATAATGTACTAAGTATTGTACACATTGAATAGGTCTACAGAAAAGTCCGCGATGGTATATGTCTACCTCTTATGGATAACCCACAATAACTTTTTTTTGTCATTTACTTTTTACGACAAATAATGGCTAATTTTCGAAGCGATTTTAACCAATACAGCAGTAATCCTTAACCAATTAAATACCTTGAATACATTGTTCATTTAATATAGATCTACATGGCCCTTTACACCGTATGATTTAAGTGATGGTCTAAGATCCGAATATAGGTCGTCCTGTACCGGCGTGATAATAGAATGAGAGCAATTTTATAATAAATGTAGTCTATTAAAAAATCTATTAAAGATGGGTTGACTGAAAAAATCCTGGACAGGACATTTTAATTCATTTTTAAAAAATATTTTTTTTAATTAATTGCAGTACTTATCAAGATAATAAAAAAAATTATAATAGACTTGAAGTATGAAACCTACAGAATGTGTAGTCATAGGGTTTTCTAATATTTACCTGGACAAACTGCTAGGTTGGCAGGTATAAACAGGCAGATCCGTACCAGTTACTTTCACTTGATGGGATGATAGAAAAAAAAATATATATCAGCATGAGCGCTGTTTTATAACAAAATTGTTTATTGTCTCAACACTGCATAATTAAAAAAATAAAAAGATTTTTTTAATAATTAACTAAAAATATCCTGTCCAGGATTTTTTTAGTAAACCCATCTTTAATAGATTTTTTAATAGACTACATTTATTATAAAATTGGTCTCATTCTATTATCACGCCGGTACAGGTCGACCTATATTCGGATCTTAGACCATGAATATTTTCGAAGATATTACAGATTTAAAAATTGCGGGACGTAGCGTTTGCGGCGGTACCGGCCGGCCGGGCCGCTATGTTTTTATGTACAACGTTCACAGTTTTTTAACATCAACAAATTTAATTAATTTCGTCGACTACGCTTCTAAAAACTTAGATCGGAAAAAACAAATCGATGTCAGTTATTTCGACTTTAAAAAAGCGTTCGATCGCGTAGATAATGACGTCCTTTTGCGCAAATTTTCTATGATTGGTTTCACTCCCAGGCTGGTTAAATATTTTGCAGACTACCTCCGGGATCGTTTTCAATTTGTACAACTTGGTAGTTATCGTTCAGATCCATATGCAATTAATTCTGGTATCAGTCAAGGCAGTACCCTCGGTCCTACTCAATTTCTGGTAATGATCAACGATCTTCCAGATGTTATTAGTTCTTCCCAGTGTCTTATGTTTGCCGACGATCTAAAATTATATTTGGCTATAGGAAGTATTGAGGATTGTCAGGCATTACAAAACGATATAAATAGCGTGTGCGAATGGAGTAAAATGAACCGTTTAGATCTTAATGAGGCAAAATGTAAAGTAATGACTTTTACTAGGAGTAAATCTCCACATCTCTATGGCTATAAAGTTTCGGATAAGATTGTAGCTAGAGAGAATTCGATTCGTGATTTAGGCGTATTATTCGATCGTACCTTAAGTTTTAATGACCACATAATTGATTTATGCCAGAATGCATATAAAGCCCTTGGATTTATTTTTAGGCAGACTGCTCGTTTTAATGACAAAAATGTTATCATTAGCCTTTATTATGCATTTGTACGTAGTAAGCTCGAATATAACGCTATCGTGTGGAGCCCACATGAAAAAATTTACACGTTAATGATTGAGAAAATTCAACGCAAGTTCTCAAGATGCCTTTTCCGGAAGATGTATGGATATTATCCCTACTTATATCCATCCTTGTACGTAACGGGGATGGTTGGAATGGATACACTGGAGCTACGACGCGAGCGCGCGCTTATGGTTCATTATTATCTGCTGTTAAATAACAAAATTGACAATCCCGTGGCACTGGGGGCCTGTGGTGTGTGGGCACCGAGCTGCTCCGTGCAGTGGCGCTCGTGGCCGCTGTTCGCGGAGAGCCTGCTCCGGACGCGAGCCGCCTGGAGTGCACCCACCCATCATGCACTCAATTTGTTAAATAAATTTTTACGTGCTAAATCTGAAGTGGACCTATTTAATGTTAATATTATATCGTTTGTCTCTCATTGTACCTTATTTTTAAGTCAAACTTTGTAATAATTGTTATCTTTGTGCGTTTTGGTATGTTTTCTACTGTAAGTCAAAGATGTATAAATAAATAAATAAATAAATAAATAGTATCGAATAATTAGAACATCAATCTTATATTTATTTTACTTGTACTTTAACCAAATAATTAACCTTACCAAAAATACATAGAGTGGGCGGTTTATACTATTCAATAAATTACTGTAACAATATGTGTCGAGCGAAGGTTTGTTTAATGATGAAGAAAGTTCTGGAACTTTTCTATTCAGAGTGATGAATGAAATGTAAGTACGTTGTGTAAGCTTTCTTTTTGTATGCGTCATTAAAATCTACTTAGAGCGAGCATCTGTTATGATATTTATGTGTGAACTTAAGGAGCTTTTGACTGCGTGCGTGCTTGTTTTATGTGGAGTATTTGCTTTTGATTACATATACGGGATTGATGGAATAAAAATATAGGTAAATATTTCGCATTAGCGCAATTCATCTACTGTTTATTCAGACTTCAGAGGTTTGTCGAATATTCTTTTTTTTTTGTTATTGTTAATGAACGAAGCAAAGGGCCTATAGTTACTTTCTTGCTGGTTTAATATATATGTTTCAGTGAATCTGCTTTTTCTGAATATTCTTTTTGGTACTGAAATCAATTTCTAATGCATTTTTCTTTTGTTAACCAATGTTTAAAATACAATTTCATTTCTACATCATGTTATTCATTTATACATAATATGGTAGGATATATGAATTTAAAGCAGACAATAAACATGTGCCAAATAATAACCTTAAAGATAACAGGTCTTATCCTAATAAATTAGTCCGTCTTTTAACTTTATTCACACTCGTTAAGGATGCTAGCGATATAGTGGTATTGTGTCATACGTTACCTTCGACTATCCTCCGCTAGTTCACCTTGACAAGTATTTAAACATATTATACTATATCTATACTGTATAAGCTTTTGGGCTGTGGACTAAGGTCAGTGTTGTTTATGCTGTTCCGGATGCTGTGGAATTTTGTTGGCTTCTTAAAATACATTTGTTTATGTTGTGTACTGTTTTCTTAAATTTGGGAGTCATCTTTGGGGATGGCGTGAGTTTTAATTTAGGTATAAGTGACGTCATTGGACCAGTGCAGCTTGAAACAAATTTGATTGGGATAGAAGCATTGCATTTCGTTTTATGAAAGGCTAATAAACAAGAATTCATTTATATAATTCATGTAATTTTCCGGTTTATGATAATCGCATAATAACTAAGTATAATTTTTGTATTTAGTTTCGTGGTCAATATTAAGATACCCATACGTAGTTAAACTTTGCGGGAGCGATTTGACTTTTTTAAAAAGAAATAAAATAAAATTAAAATTAAACTTATTTAATTACTTAACTATAACAAGTGGACGATTTGGAGTCACAAATGTTAATGCTCAGAATTACATACATGGTACCATCGATACAATATTGCGAAACAAATGTTTTTCAATAACTGCAATGCTTATGCTAAATTGCAAGAACTCTCCGGTGGTCTTGCTGAGGCCAGCGGAAGGCTATTGCTCAACCTAATACAGAGGGTTGGGGTGGATGCGTAACTCCTCCCTCCTTAAGTGCGAAATTATCGGTTTGTTCATTTTTAATAACTATCCGATGATTTCGCAGACATGTTACATTTAGTATCTTATAACGAAGTAAGTAAAGTTAAAATAGAATTACAAGTACAAAGATTAAAAATAGAGACGTATAGCCTAAAGTAGCACTGAATCTAAAATTTCTTTCACTGTTAACCATTTCACTATCACTGAACACTGATTGCTTTAATATCGTTGACATATATTTAACTTCGTCCAAGTTGATGCCTCGCATATTGAGTACACGTGTACTGGATAATATTGGAGTTCTATTCACAGGTAATTGCGGCAAAACTATAATTTTTGTTGGTTCTACAGGATCATTCTCAGTGATTACTTGGTGAGGGCGAATCGTTATATTCTGGATCTCGATGCTACATGGTTCGTCGATGGTCATTATGTATGTGCCAACGACGGGATATTTTCTGACATCACCATTGCAAATTTGAGTCAGAGTATTTCTGTATTTTGAGAAAAGTATCCAACTTATAGGTGTGATTCTTTGAATTCTCACATTCTCTATATTGATTAGCTGTTGTTCGCAGTGCATTGGGTTTCCTTCAAATTTAAGCAGTTGTTCTATGCAAGTAGTTTCAGGATATGGCGTTTTATTTTGTTCATCGCATAGAAATTGTTCTCCAGCAGCGAGCGATCGGCACGGTTTTACGATCGGTAAGTATTTCATCCCCTTTGCCAACAGGTTAGGAAAAATGGAAACGGTTTTACTATCGGATACACGGTATATAGGTATAGAGTATAATTTGTAATAGTTATAAGTATAATTATCTGTAATTGGAACCTCCATTATGAACGTAATCTGGTTTTGTTTAATATATGATTTAACATTAATAGTTTCTTCTAGTTTTACTACATTTGCCTCACTCGCTTTAAACACTAAATTTTCAGTTTGAGATATAAGAATTAAATGTTGCAACAACTCAGTAGAATTTATAATACTTTGATGTAATATGGATACTTTACTAAATGCTAGAGCAGTCTCTATTTCTCCTAATTTTATAAAAATAGAACGAAAATTACTAACAAATAAATTTAAAAGGCTTACAACATAAGTAGTATAAACCCAATGATTATCCTTAGATGCTAATTCCTAAATTATAGATTCTACAATTTTTAAACGCTTATCTACTATATTAGAATTTTGATTTAAGACTTCAGTAGAATTGATAAAACTATCGAGCATTTTAGATATTAAAGTAATTTTATTTCTAATGATAGTGTGATCGTTTTCAAGTTTAGCTGTAAGTTAATCGTATCTCATTGCGTCACTATAGTCTAAATTTCCGGTTATGTTTAAGAGGTTGTAGTTGAAGGGCCAGCGCGGACTTCATCACTATCAGCCAACACCACAACGCGGAAGGCGTTTTACATTTTTAATAGGGACCATAGTCTTCCTTTTACCAATCTCTATCGGTATAACGTTCCTTGAACCTTGACCTATAACCTTAGCTTTATGGAATCGCGGCTTATCCTTGCTTTTTCGCTTATTAACGTCTTTCGCAAATATAATTTTTCCTGAATTTCTTTTGCTTTTGCTTCCCAGTATCAATCATAAATTTGGAATTAATTTCAGGAATATAAATGTGTGGCAATTTCAGATTTGGATCGCAATTTAATTCTATGATTTTTTCTTTGTAGAGGCTTTCGTTTGAAAATTTTCTTCATCAGACGGAAGCACATTAATGTCTTGAGTATCGTCAGTGGGTGTATAAATCTCATTCTCATCGTATTCGTAATTCGTATAGTCGTAAGGATTACAGCCATAGTAATTCGTATAGTCGTAAGGATTGTAGCCATAGTAATAATTGTCATTTAGTAGTAAGTTGGTTTCATTCACTCTAAAACCTTGCTGAGTTATATTTTGTGGTCGAGGGGGTGCCGTCCTCATGGAAACGTCAGCAGACTCAAAGCGGTTATTTTGAGGAGGTCTTTGACCGAAATTCTGTGGCGTCATACCAAAAGTTTCAGGAGGCCTATAACCAAATTGTGGGTTTTGATTAAATGTTGGCCTATAACCAAATTGTGGATTTTGATTTAATGAAGGCCTATACCCGAACTGTGGGTTTTTATTAAACGGTGGCTTATAACCAAATTGTGGATTTTTATTAAACGGTTGTTGGGGTGTGAATTTAAAACCAAATTTTTGAGGTACATTTGGTATCCCAAAATTAAATCTTTGTTGAGGATTTTGTAAAAATTGGGGCACCGTTGTATTATTATGGATACGGTTGCGCGACTGATATTGTTCGTGAAAATTAACTTCTTCTAACACAATTTCTAGAGCCTGTTCTAATGTACTAGGCGATTTCAGTCTAACAATACGCACCATGCTTTCGGGCAAATTATACAAGAAAACGTTCAGGGCTGTATGATTATAAATCGCAATTTTCGCGCGTTTAATTTCCGTATTTACCGATAAATTAACCTTCGATATTAGTAACGATCTAATATTCTGTATCCTATTACAAAATTCAAGATAACTTTCCCCGGATTTTATTTTACAGGACTCGAGAGAGATTTTTATGCAATCCTCAGTTCGCGGATCACCAAAATGTTGTTCCAGTAATTCTTTTAGCGCGGGCCAAGTATTAATATCTTCGCGCTCGGATAATAACGCGGCGGCATCGCCTATTAATCTACTAGTTATGGCATGTAAAACGTAAATATTCTGCTCTTCATGCCCTCTAAATTTATTAATTATATATTCACATTTTCGAAAGAATAGATTCAAAATTCTTTTGTCTCCACCAAAAAGGGGAATAAGCTTTAACATATCACTCGGAATTGTTATTACGTTTACGCTTTGGATTTCGCGTTCCATGTTAAATAAGTACAGAGTAATTAAAGTTCTGAAGTCTTTAACCAATTACAATAATTTCGAAATATAAAAATCACACACACACAGAAATCAATTAAAAACACAATATAATAAAAATTCTTAAAATATAGCACAAAAAAAAAATTATATGTTACCAATTACTATAAAAATTAAAACTTGAAATAGTATAAAATCACATATATAAAATATAAAAATTATTAATTGAATTACGATCGATTTTGAGATCAATAAAATCAATTAATATTGATATTTCTTTATGCAAAAAATCATTTAATTTTCTAATTTAAAACTTTTAATTCAGTTACACTCTATAGTTAATTAGTCTGTGCAGAGTTTTATGCAAGACAATTACTTAGAATTAAATACGATATTTCTTACGTATAACTAACTAATTACTGATTTGATAGAATTTCATATCAAAACCAGATCCGTTATAATGCGAGACGTTCAATCCCAAAATAACAGTTAAAAATAGTTAAAAGTCAAAATTACACTCTCGTGAAAAGGATACGGGAATATATCAGAAAGGATGGCAAAAAGTTTTACTCACCAACCGATCGTCGATCCCATGTCCTCGTCGTGGTCGTTTAACAAATTTATTTCGGTTCTTTTAGGATAGCACGGCCTTTATAGCAATGTTCTAGGGCTAATTTTGAAGACCTCTAGACATGCAGACCTTATATGGCTATCCTACCGGCTGCGCCAGTTAAACTTTGCGGGAGCGATTTGACTTTTTTAAAAAAGAAATAAAATAAAATTAAAATTAAACTTATTTAATTACTTAACTATAACAAGTGGACGATTTGGAGTCACAAATGTTAATGCTCAGAATTACATACATGGTACCATCGATACAATATTGCGAAACAAATGTTTTTCAATAACTGCAATGCTTATGCTAAATTGCAAGAACTCTCCGGTGGTCTTGCTGAGGCCAGCGGAAGGCTATTGCTCAACCTAATACAGAGGGTTGGGGTGGATGCGTAACTACGTATTAGAATCTATGAATGATGCAAAAAATAGCCTTCAGTATAACTATTATTAAATGTTTTGCGTCAGAAATATATATCCTTGAAGTAAATGCATCAAAAATTCGGAAACAACATTCAATAAACATCCGTTACATCACGTATTGATTTTACATTGAAACAACATTTCTTATTAATTCCACCATCGCTTCGAGTATCCTCGACAAACAAAAATATTTGGTTTTACGTGTTTACAAAATCTTTGGAGAATGTTTGTGAGAATCTTGTTTTTCTTGGAAAAAGATTTGTAGGTACTGATTGAATATATCGATAGAAAATATATATTTGGAATGCATAAAAGTTAGTAGTTTGAAATATTATAACGCATTCTTTGCTATTAGGCATCAGTTTCTGGTTTATTAAAGTATGTAAATGTAAATAAAAAAGGCACTGTCCGTTTTTCTTACTGCGCTTATTTATACAAAACCTAGTGCATGTGTAATTTTGATGTTAGGTATTGTTTTCTGTAATTTGTCGTTTATGTGTATCCTACCATAAATATATCATGCTGTCTTAATGACGATGTAGAGAGCTTCCAAGCAAATGATATTACATATATTATATACTAGCTTTCCGCCGGCGGCATGCCCGCGGTTTCAAAGAAAAACTCGCATAGTTCCCGTTCCCATGGAATTTCCGGGATAAAACCTATCCTTTATTTCTCGTGGATAATGTAGCTTTCGAATGGTGAAAGAATTTTTAAAATCGGTCCAGTAGTTTATGAGCCTATTCATTACAATCAAACAAACAAAGTTTTCCTCTTTATAATATTAGTGTAGACAAACAAGCAAGTATATAATTGACTAAAACCAAAGCTTACAGAATAGTGATGTAAGAACCAATAATGGAGTTTGCGTGATCAAAACAGTCTACGGTTATATACAGTTTTCTTTAGCGACCATTCTTCGTAATGACCTACTTGGCGAGATACAGTATTAAAATTAGTTCCTGGCGTGCTATGTTTCGTTTTATCTATTTTTGACTGTGCATCTTTGGTGCTTATGATATTGAGTCGTATGTTTGATTATGGATGATTATAAGAGGGTAGGGTAAGCGGCTTTACTGTGAAAAGCATTATTTGTTATTTTAAGCCTTAATGTTTATGAGGTCTGTGTTTAACAGTTCCATGAAAAAGCATCACAGCCATATTTATTTTTTGTTAAGGTACGTACATAATAATTTTGATCTGCTCTTTAATTAAAAATACTTATCTATAGTCAATGAGGAACACATCCTGACACAAGTTTTCTATTAAACTTATTTAGACACTACATTTTGTACTTAAAATCTATCCATCTCCATATTTTGTAACCTCTTTTTTCCTTTTTTATACTAAAATTATGTGGTGATGCGTACATTTTGTGCATTTGCTTGCGTGACCAAATGGGCCAAGCTGTGTAACGTCATCGATTACATAATTAGCCGGATTGAACTAAATTCGAAGTTTACGAGCGTGTTTACATTTTTATACGAACTCGAGCTTTTGACCTACAAAATATGATGTTAGGACTGTTTGTTTGGAATGATGAAGAGCCTGTGATGTAATACGTTTGATTTTTATTTATTTGTCTTGGGTACTTGTTAGTTGTTACTTGGTTGCGTCATGAAGAGATGATATTTTTTCTGCTGTTTGATGTAAGTAGATACATGGGCTAATTCTTTATGGTTAAAATATAATTAAATAATCATAATTTATTCTTGAACAAGTACATTATTTTTTTGTAGAATTACTCGTATGTATTTGGTAATATTATCCATTTTACTATATTCCTAAATTTTAAAGGAATCATAGTAGTCAATTTACATAGGTATAAATGTATTATAGATAAATCTGCCGGAAAAAAACAGGACTACTAGGTATTTAAGAAATAAAATGTCGATTGCTGATGTTACACAAACAATAATTGTTATGTTTTTGTCATCATCATCATCATCATTTTCAGCCCACACTTGTCCACTGCTGGACATAGGCCTCAGTCATGGCACGCCACTGAGCCCGGTCGTTTGCTCGTTGTCGCCAGTTTTGACCAGCAACCCTGCGGATGTCGTCACTCCACCGTGTAGCAGGGCGTCCTACGCTACGTTTACCGAGCCGCGGTCTCCACTCTAAGACATGTGTGCCCCAGCGGTTGTCCGTTCTGCGGCACATATGACCGGCCCACTGCCACTTCAGCTTGCTTATTCGTTGAGCTATGTCGGTAACTTTCGTTCTCTGGCGAATAACTTCGTTTCGGACCTGGTCCCTCAGAGAAATACCGAGCATAGCTCTCTCCATAGCTCGCTGAGCGACTTTAAGTTGGTGGACCAGTCGTACTGTCAGTGTCCACGACTCGGCTCCGTAGGTCATAACTGGTAGGACGCACTGATTAAAAACCTTGGTCTTAAGGCATTGTGGTAGTGACGACAAAAAGACTCGACGGAGTTTACCAAATGCCGCCCAACCCAGCTGTATCCGCCTGTTGATCTCGCCTTCGAAATTGTTCTTACCTAGTTGGAGCATTTGCCCTAGGTATACATACTCCTGAACAATTTCTAGGCGGACTCCGTTTATTACTATCGGCTCCGGTAAAATACGGTCGTTGATCATGATCTTTGTTTTGTCTGTGTTCATGCGGAGACCGATTCGTAAGGAGGATACAGCTAGGTCGTTCAACATCTGTTTAAGTTCTTGCAGCGATTCAGCCATAATGACAATGTCGTCAGCAAATCGTAAGTGTGAGATGTACTGGCCGTTGATATTGATGCCTCGTCCTTTCCAATTCAGCGCCCGAAACATATCCTCTAACGCGTTGGTGAACAATTTCGGTGAGATAACGTCACCTTGTCTCACCCCTCGCCGTAGTTGGATACGCTTGGTACGCTGGTTTTGGATGTGGACGGACATGGTTGCGGCATCGTACAGAGATCTCAACACTTCGATATATCTCCAGTCAACCTGGCAGCGCTGCAAGGAATCCAGAACAGACCAAGTCTCGATGCAGTCGAAGGCTTTCTCGTAGTCCACAAAAGCAATGCACAGGGGCTGATTGTACTCTTCTGTTTTCTGCACAATCTGCCGCACAGTGTGGATGTGGTCTACGGTACTGTAACCGCTGCGAAACCCAGCCTGTTCCGGAGGTTGAAACTCATCGAGTCTTCGTGCAAGACGGTTAGTGATGACCCTTGAGAACAGCTTGTAGGTGTGGCTCAAAAGCGATATGGGCCTGTAGTTCTTTAAGAGGGTTTTATCCCCTTTTTTAAAGAACAGCACCACGACGCTTTCGCTCCACGCCCTCGGAGTTCTCCCAGTAAAGAGAACAGAGTTGAATAGGTCCCGCAGTTCTTTTAGGACAGGAGCTCCACCTGCCTTTATAAGCTCCGTGGTTATTCCGTCCTCTCCCGGGGCTTTTCAGTTTTTAAGTTGTCTTAGGGCCAACTCCAATTCGTCTAAGCTGATTTCGGGAAGCTCATCGGTATAGTGGCGAGTTAAGGTGGATCTGGGATCTTTATTTGATGGTGCCGGCTTGGGTGTTTGTGAGGTGTACAGGCGGCCATAGAAGTGTTCAACCTCCGCGAGAATCTCCGGTCTTGATGTCAAGACGCTCCCAGTGGATGTGGTCAACTTTGTCAGATAGGACCTATCAAGATTTTGCGCGAACACTTTCGATCCACGATTTTGCTCGATTGCTTTTTCGACCGCAAGAGTGTTGTAGGATCTAAGGTCGCGCCGAACCATCTTAGATATTTTCTTATTTAGTATCCTTTGAGATGACAAAGCTGAGTGTGGGTTATCGCGTCGCTCGTTCATCAAGGTCAGAGTCTCCCGCGAAAGCTTTGACTTCCTGCCGGTGGGTTTTATTTTAAACAAGCTCGTGCCCTCATCCCTTAGAATTCCAATGATTTGTTGAAGTTTTTGTCATATCGAATGTAAATTATTGTTTGATTTGATAAAATTTGTTATCAATAAAGTAGTTCCCTTACGCATTGCCGATAAAAATATACGAATATATCGATAAATCAGAGGATATATAATATAGACCATATCTAATCTATTTTCTAGTGTTTTTATGAAAATAAGACAATACAAAACCAAATAAGGAAATCACAGAATAGAATAAAGGTGGAAATTCTATTGGAATTACATCCGAATGTATTGAAGCATTTAGAAGTTTTGCTGAAAAAAAAATTTGTTGTCTGTAAAGTCGGTTTACTGACGATAGTTGAACGTGACAACGTCCGATTGTGCTTCTTTGTCGCTCGTTCCGCGCTCTCGATTGCACTTCAAGCCTTACATGGAACGCCTCAGCGAGGTAACGCCGCATGAGTCATGTTTTTTCGTGCGTGCAACCGGCTCTATCGAATTATAAGACGTTGTCACGTCAAAAAACATTCAGGCATTTCAACTCTACATTTTTTTTTCTGTCTGTCGAATTATAACTAATTTCTACAAAGCAATAAGTGGCATCTACCTACATTATAGGTAATTAAAACACAACATAGACCATTAAATATGATTTGTGGAATAATTATCTGTTAACACTATGTTGCCGCGTAATTGTATATAGTTTAAATTCATTGTACCTAACTCTAGATAATTTACAAGAAATTTAATATCTTAAACATAATATGCGCAGTGTTCAATATAAACGAAAAAATATATTCACATCGTTAATAGAATTCTTATAAAGACACTTGACAATATAGAAAATTATCTACCTATATAATATTTTTTAAACTAATCAATAATCAAAACAACAATCTATTTTTTAAACCAATCAGTAGGTGCTTAATCACAACATAAATGCCTCGATATAAAAACAACCTGTAAGTCATAATATAACTTATGTAAGCCAAAACAAAAAAATGTACGAGTATTCGTATATTCCGACCTCATTAAGGATTGCGGCGAACAAAATATGTTTTGACTGGCGCGGAATAACATACTCACAAGCTACATGAAACAGACGGTGCAATCATAACAAAACGAGATAAACAAATGGTAGAATTAAAGAGAAAAAAAGAGAAGACAAACAAATGAAATAGAGAAACAAATGAAATTAAGGAGTATATCGCAGCTGACTGAGAAGCTACTTGATATGACACTGTCTAGGATAAGGTATAGTGAAATGAATGTGTACAAGCGCCTAGGTGTAAGGACTCTGTTGATGTGATAGTCTTGATTGTTGGTACGTATGGTTTGGTTTAAGAACTCTTGAATCAAGCTGCCCTACATCACACTTATGAACCAGGTTTGGTATAAAGTATGGTTTTAAAGGGTCTGCTGCTGGATGATTGTGATTTAAATGCCTTGATTTTTAGTGTAAGAAATTTGGTTTATAAGATTTGATTGATGAAATAAGGACAACGGTTTTCAGTGCTCTGATGAATGAATGAATGAGTGTGTCACTTGTTTATTTACCTGTTTCTTAGAAATTATTGGATTGGACGTAAGAGATGAGAAAATAAGAAAATGAGGATAGAAATATGTAATCTATTTCAGTTTATTGTATCATCTACGTGTTAAAAGTTATAAAGTTCACATTTAATATGATGGCATAAATATCAAGCATAATCTTTTACATAAACAAGATCTCGAGAAGACCAACATAAAAACTTTCGCATAATAAGACCTTGGAAATGCTCTAGACATAATTTGGACGAAATCATACATAATTTAGTTACTGTCCATGATGGCTGTTTTTGCCGATCTTTATAGGTTTGTTTTGAATAATTTGCCGATATATTTTGCGAAACTAGCTACGGGACAAATGGCATAGATTTGTTTTTACCTATGGAGTTAGCGTAACGAGGTCGTTGACGTTTAGACTGAAGTGGAATACTAAATTGATGGTCCAGGTTTTGTTGATGGTACCTACCTAATTTATGATTTAATTGTTCCCTAATGTACAAGTATTTGTACTAAAATATAATAGCTCTTTTTTCTTACGGTAATAAACTGAGCCTAATGTTAAGATTGAATACAAAAAGCCTGTAAAAAAGTGCATCAGCAATGATTTTGAACAGTTTATTTTAGAACAAGCTAAAACAATTTAACTTAGTTATTATTTAATCAGAATTATTTCATACAAATCATTCAACCTATTACAGTAACAAGATATTTTGGATCTAAATAAATATTCAATTCTCATATATAGGAAATGGGTAGCAATTTTCTTCTTCGTTGAGCGCGTTATTACTGGAGATTTTAAGTGGGCATGCGTGACGTCATTGCATGGTCAACCAGTTGGAAATGGGTTTAAGGATTTTGACAGTAAGGTAAATAGGAATATATAGAAAGTTTTGTTAATTACTTGCTTTTTACGGCATCTTTTTACAAGCAACCTATCGCTGATCTATTGCATAGTCTCTCAATAGTTTTTTAAAATTAATTTTATAAAAAGAAGAGAGGCAGGTAGATACAGAATCGATCGATCTTTAAAATAGTAAGATTATATTCATCAAATAGCCGAAACACGCGAAAGTTCATAACGTGCATTCGGTTTAAATCGTTTACCTACTGTTTTTGTTAACTTTTAATAAAAAATGTTATAAAATTAGGTGTGGTTTTATCATTTATCTACAGAAATAACCGAATTAACTGTTATAATATGTATTTACAAAGCTCACTTGTATTTATTATGAACGTTGTATTTATATACTGGTATACGTTAATGTTACCATAGGTATGAGTAAAATATATTTTTCCCTTTATTTTATTTCAATTCACATTCCACCAGGTAATATTGAAAATCAACAAAAGAGAATACTCATTCTTTACTTTTGATTAAAACGCGATAGCGTCTCGGTAGAGAAACTTAATTTGTTCTTTGAAACTGTTGAAACTACGATCCCGTCTTTGTTTAAACTTTGCTTTTTAATAATAATTTTTATAATTTATTATATTTTAAAACGAGTTGAAAAACAAGTCACTTCCCACTGTCTGTCTCTCCCTATGTACCTATGCTTGCAATTTTTTTTTTAAACTAGGTACGCAACGGATTTTGATGCGCTTTTTTATAAGATAGATTGGTTCACGATGATGGTTTAAGTCTATAGAGACTACGGACGCGCGGACAGTTAGTAATTTTAAAATAGGTACGTACCTACCTTACTACCTTTATCGATGTTCAATTTTTAGATAAACGAGACACTACTAGGCATAATTTAAGAAGTGACTAGGAAATGCAGTGCTAGCGTGATCGATGCTATTAAAGGCATAAGTGGTAAATAGCACATTCAGAACAAGTGCAATGCAATGTGGAGAGCTTCAATGGGTTTTAATGCCTTCCGGCTGTAATAATAGAACGAACCTTAAGTATGGAGCTATATATAGGTAGGTAGGTATAGTTTGTTTAAAATTATCGGTGTTAAAATGTATCGAAAATAAGAAAGTACCCACCTATACCGTGCACACTGCACGGTTAAACAGTCAAAATTAGTTGATTCTTCTTCTTTCTTTGAGTTATCTATTTTGACGATTCAAAAGCGCTTCTCTGTATCTGTATAATTACAATAACAAAAAAATATATAACCTAGGTATACCTAAGTATAACTATGGTTTTATATAGATGGAAAATTAAACAAACACTAGTAAAACGTAAAACAAGTTTTGTGCTAGCATTACAGATTTCAAAAATGTATCTCATAAATAAATGAACAAAAGTTAATTTTTCTGAGACAAAACGAAGTTAATTTTTCTAAGAGAAAAGAGATAGGGCAATCCAGTTTCATTTCCTTTTTGATGATGAATTTTTGTTCTTTTATTATTATACTTCGTCTCGTTCATCGTAAAATAAAAGTAAAAGCCAAGACGAAAATACAATTCGTATTTTATGTTCTGCGAACTTGGGAAAACTAAAACAAAGGAGACCTTTTCCATTTACTTGCAAAATTATTTAATCATTTCGGGACCCGTAGTGAAATACGTCAAACGCACAAAGGTTAGCTCTTCTGGAGATATTTTTTTCTTATTATACTCAGTTAAGAATATCGAAGTTATTTTGGTGGTTTATTATATTTGTGGAATATGTTTTTGTTTGGAATGTAAGGTTTTAATATAAGCCTTAGATAATAGCTTTTTTGCTGTTCTTGGCAATGTAATAAACCTCACTTCAGGCAGCTACGTTATTATTCTGTGCTTCAGGTAGAAGATAATAGTGGTTACTGCTTGCGTTGTATTGAACATACAAAATTGCAAGTTTAATTGTTGTGACGTAGGTATTTTAATTTTTCTTTTTTTACCAAAAACACGAAGTTTCTTAATATATTGCAGCTTGCCATTTCATTTGCTTTAATAATGTTAATTGCGAAACGCCCTTTGCGTGTTCGAGACGCGATTTTTATATATAACTTAATTAATTACATACTTTATTTAATGAGGTTATTATTGTATGTAAAAGTTAATTTACCTTTAACATGGCTTGTGCGCCTTGTGATTTTAAATTTTTCAACATACGTAGAATAGTCCGAAAAATAAAAACATGGAAAATAGGAGTGATTTGTAATGTGATATATTTAATATTAAAATACAAGCGATCATGTTTTAAATTTTGAATAGGTAATTAGTTAAATGTAAATTTATATTCGTGCATTAAAAAAAAATGTGTGCGTGTACTAGTGTACACACGTAAGAAGTGAAACTTCTTTATGACCTTATTTTTCAAAAAATAATTTACTATATGCAACTTTACAGAAATACGTCGAATCACGCGTGGTAGGGATAAGAAAAAGATGGCGCGTAACGGAAAAATGTCACGCGTAACGAAAAAATGTTACACTAAACTTTTTTCCAACCCCGATAAAGAAGTTTCACTTCAAAAATTACACAATTTTAATTAGGTCGGTAACATTATTCAATAAAGTCTGAAATTCGTTTTCCTTATTAAACTTTAAGCTTTTGGTAAATAACTTTTTAAAGAATACAACAAAGAGATGTTTCAGCCAAATTAATTTAACAGAATAATGTTTTAAATTATTTTCTCAGTTCACAAAGGAATATCTGTACCTTTTTTGGATACTGACCTTGTTTCTTTGAATGAACTCTTGTAAGATTTTATTAATGCGGCCTTTCGTTGATAAACGGTTAATATGATAAGGAAAATAGAGCTTTTTGTATGGGAGTGGAGAGATTATTTTATATTATAAAACTTACGTGTTATTCAGTTTTTTGTTTTTGTTAACGTGATTGCGTGTTTATGTAAAGAGAGTTTAAAAAATGAGTCGTTTTTGAGTATGTATTTTGAAATAGTTTATCCATTCAACGTGTTTATACAAGGCAGATAAATCAAATGTTGTTTCATAGCGATACAATAGAACTCAGATGAGATTTATTAGAACAATTAGAAACTAATTTCGGCTATCAGAAGACATCAAATTTCATTCTTAATCATACCGAAAGCTAGATACAATTATTACAATTTTTACAGCATCTGAATCATTCACTAAGTTCCCAGTATACAAAACAATACTAGAATTTCCACGGTAGAGCATTTGAAAAGAAATAGTTCAGAAATTCTCCATGAAAAATATATGTTTATTCTAGCAACGCTAAAAATTGCTATGAATCTAGACTTCACGCGTTTATTTCAAACGCGGCTCGTGAACTGTAATCGTAAAAGTTTTAATTGAAAACTTTTTGTATTAACTTGTTTGAAAGTAAAATGCATAAACACTGTTAAAACAGCGGTAGAAAATGATGTAAACAGAATGCAATTAGGGAGTTTACATCAAATAAAAGTTTTGTTTTCTTTCCATTTTGAAGGGTATTTTCTTATAATATTTCAAGTGAACGATGAATGACTACTGACAATTAATTATAGACTAATGGTTTTAAACCTTACTTTATACCGTGGGATTGACCATAACCTAAGTAGAAGATTTGGTTCTACCGCACCGTTACGATAGGAGCGCCTAATCTTTGTAGTTATAAGTACAAATACGAAATGTTTACATTTATTAATTGATAGTGATTAAACAATTTAATTGTTACAAGAAATTCAGTTCTCCTTGACTTTGTTCAATCTATTGGATTCTACTAGCCAAGCCTTGCACTAAACAATGCAAATATATTTTCTCTGCTTTCACCAAAAACGCGTAAATATAGTCCTTACCTACTATTTATCACAGACAAGACATCCAGAATATAACTACACCAAATCCTATCTAATCCCAATTTTCAATCGATGTTTGAGGAGCGGCATTCCAATTTGATACCTTTACGCTCCTTGACCGCACCGACAATGGACGCAGTCGCCTGTGCCATTTCTGTGTTATTTATCACGCAGTATGACTTGTGAACCGTTCCACATTCAGCACACGGTGTTCGAAGCCAGTGAGCAATTAATGGACACGCGTGGTACGCAATGTATGTTGTATTCGTGAACATTCCACCACGCTAGCTTAGAAAAGGTTGACTATCCAAGAGGAAAGCAAAATAATACAGGTCATACTGATGGTCCTACGGATAAGGAGACATAAATGTATCTAGGATAGTAGATGACTATGTAGTCGCCATCTATCTCATTGTAATCGAGGTGTACTAGCTCAAGAAATTGTTGGATGTGGACCAGTGATATCGGAAGCATATATTATGTATAGGTTTTTTTTTTTTTTTAGTGGGGAAATCTTGCATAGATACCCACGGCCTCCGGGGGAGGGGCCGTGGGTTATGTCGGATTCCTACCGACCAAAACCCCACTGTGTTCCGTCAAGCCGCATCAACGAGAGGGCCACGGGTATTGGTAGAATTCCTCCGTGACCATGTATAGGTTACCGTAACATACCTTATAAGTTCCCAGTGGATCAAATTCTTACTAATAGCAGTATTCACTAGCTAATGCGCAATCCAAATAAATTTTCTCTCTTTTCTGTCCATAAAATTGTCAGAGCGCATATACGTAATGGTACATATTTGATATTTGCGCCATATAAAATGTCTGTCAATTTTTTAAGAACACATTTCCCCTAAGCAGATGCAACATATATATAAGACTTCGTAATTGTATTGCCTAATAGTAGGAGTTAAACTCACATACACAATAGTCAGGGTCAATACTACGGTATTTGGGTAATCAAATGGGTGTATATAATACAGCATCAGCCAAGTGGAATGTTATAGCGAATAATAAATTGGTATGAAACGGAGCGGAAATTGACCAAAAAAGTGGGCGAACGAACGGGCTTGGTTTTAAAATTATGTCATCCTGTCCAGGGATCAGGATGGCACTTTAAACAATTGTCTAATTTAATATTTTGCTAGAGGTGAATATGCTCTGCTGCTGTTTAGTTTTGGATCTTTTGTTCTGACTTTTTGCAAACCTTTGTGAAAGAATAGACAACCCACACTGATAGGATAACTTTGCAGAATGTTTTTCCTTGTACTATAAGGCTATTTTAGGTACACGCATTACTACATAAAATATGTAAGGTTGTCACGGTTCATGTACGCATGACTTCATATACCTGCTCATGCTAACGAATATATAGATTTCCTTTCAAGGCATTTATTGGCGAGGTTTTGTGATTTTTTCGATTCTCAATTTACCTGTGCTAAGTTTTATAACTTAGACTTGAACATCTATGAACACCTTAAAATAGTTATTAGTTATACTTTTACCATCGAAATTGTTTATCCGTAAGTGTCAGACATGTTTCCTATGAAAGAAAAACTTGGAAATTCTACATTTTGCGTACAACAAGAATGAAAAGAATGATTGTCTGAATGATCTTGATTGACATATTGTTCGTCCTATAGATCGGTTGTATGGTACTAATAGCACGAGAGATACCTTAATGTAGGTAGCGGTGCTTCAATCAAACAACGGATATTGTTCCGTGATGTAGGTTACGAGCTACGGTACGCTTTTAGTGTGACGTCATGGATTTGGTGAATGGAAAATGATTTTCTGTTAAGGAATAACGTTTGGCTTTTTGTTCTGCATAATTCTTATGGGAATCACGGTGGGTTGATTTTTTGATGCTTTTTCCTTATACAGCGAATATTCAATAGGCAAAAGCCTATTCGGAAGTTTGATGGGATGTTGAAAAATGTTCCATGATTAATTCTATATAAACGGTAGCCTAATGGAATTGTTGATTTTTTTAACTGTTTCACATTTATTTATTTTTATAAATAACAAGCACACTATTAATTCTGTCCAATGAAAGCTCTTACTAATTATTTCATCAACGAATGCAGTATGTTCCAACATATCTAACATATATTAAACTCACCTAAATGCATCTAAAAACAAGGGCGCTTAATGTTTTATAACCTTTTATGTACCACATGGCCGTGATGACGTCACCAGAGCGACTTGCCATGTCAAGTCCGCAAATAAACTTGTGATGCAAAACATTCCGGCAAAGTTTGTATACGGAGTACGATCTGAACTATGAATCACGGTTATTTATATTGATTTTGGAGGAAATTTTTGTATGGGAACTGTTGGATAGATAAATTGATGACCCAGATAGTATAAATTGGGAATAGAGTAGTTACTAGGTGGATAGGATACCGTAGACAAAAATGTACCTAAGGTTAAAAATCTCTAGAAAAGTTTAGAAAAGATAACCAGATAGTTACGATTGGGAATGGAATAGTTACTTGGTGGATAGGTAGCGTAAATAAAAATATACCTAAGATATAAAAGCTTCAGAAAGATTGGAGATCGTAGATGGCCGTTATTGGATCTGGTCATGAAAAGAAATCCACGTTTTCCAACAAATCCTGTAACATAACACTATGATTACCTATACATTAAAATATTTATATCCGATCCACTTATTTATATTAGATTCAAGTAATATCTCTTATCGTTACATTGATTTACAGGTTTACTGAAGGGTTAGCAATTCCATTTGGTTTAACGGCACAAGGAATTGATTAAACGACTTGAGTGTCAATTAAAAATTATTGACGCTATCGGATTTAACTCACAGTTGAAGTTGAAGGCTTATTTTGTTGATTACCTACATATTTTATAAATAATAATAGAGATATTCAAGTAGATATGAAAGTATCATAATCTTTTCCTGGTACATGGGATCTTTGTACATATATGTATCCCTACATCATGATAGAATGCAATACGAGAGAGAACATTTTGTAAAAATTAACTAAGGGATAATTGAAAAGGTTCAACCTAAATCGTTTTAAATCTAGAAAGGTGTGAATTTGTTTATGTAAACGGATATTCATCATAAAAAGGCACTTATTCAATTCGCAATGCTCTTATTCCATTTATATTTTCACAAGCTGACCCACGTAAATTCGTCTATTCCCAAAAGGGATATTTTGGCGTATATTTCATTGCTGCTCTGCTCCTGTTTGTCGTAGCATGATATTTTATATACATTTTTTGATAGATAGTCTATCGAACATAAACATAATTTTTCAGTAGTTCTTGTTATTAGTGCGTTCAAAGAAACTTCAGTTTTATAATGTCCAAATCCCAGGGCAATCAGACCACGTATTTTCTGACGGACGAAATATGGACGATTGAGTGGTGTTATTATGTAAGTACTACTATAGCTGCCTACTTACAAAAAATAACACATTGAGTAGATTACAAACGTTTCATTCTGCCCGTAAAACCGGAAGCTAGGTGCTCCCACCTCGTGTATTATCGATACATTATTCCCGTAACCACAAAGGCTATCTGAAATTCATGATCCCGATTATCAGGACGCGTTCGAGCTCACGGCAACCGTTTGAATACATTTAGATAAACGGCAAGGTCGTCAATAACTATGTGTGCTCTCTTATGTGTGCGCGCCCCAAATATATTAGTGCATGGACATATATCTCGATGGTGCATGGTTGTGTGTGTGCATTCTTTATTTGGATGTGTGCATGCCCCAAATGTATTGTATGGGTGTGTGTGTTAATGCTTGTTGTTATTAGGTGTCAGTGTGGTTTTTCAGTCTTTATTTTGTTAAGGTAATGTTTTGTGAAAATTGTAGTTATCAGTGTAATGGACACAGTGTGTTTAGGTTTGATTCGATAAAAGGTGTCTGTATGTCTGCAATTTGCGTTTTTTCACCGGTATCATTAAAAAAGCTTTGATATCTGAACTCGAAGATCGTGTATACCTATAGATTACTTATAGAACCTAAATCCTAATGAATACTTTGTTTCTTTCATAGTTATGCATTTAAAAAAACACACATTATTAAATCCTTTTAAGATTCGAAGTCGATTTGCAATACTTTCATACTTATTAAGTTATTAACAAAACATTTAGGTTTCAAACAAATAATTCCAAATTGGCAAAGCTTAAATTCGCATGACCATATTATGTGTACCTGTTACACTATTTTGGGCGTCTGATGTAAGGAATTAACATAACCGGTTGTTAGCGGTCACTGCCACTGGCGAGTGCGTTTTTATTCACTGGCCCAGTTGTAAAGGGCTTGTATGAAATCTGTTTGAATAACTACATAAAATGGGTAAAAAGTAGATATAATGTAAAGAGAGATGTAGTTGTTACATTCGGTATGGTTTGAACTTTGATAGTACTATTAAGTCTATAAATCATTCAGGTATTTAGTTATAGAAATACTTTGTGTAGGTAATATTAGCTACTTCTAGAATTTTTTTTAGTTATCTAGTCTGTAAACTGTATGATTCTCGTTTTCATGTTTTTTATCTAAACGCAATAATAAGTAGGTTCCTACTTAAAAAGTAATCCAGATTCAAAATTTCAAGGACACCAAATTAATATTTGCACTTTTCGCGAAACAAACTTTTAAATAAGTACTTACTTTAAATCTAAATCATTTGTGATTATTCAATTCAGATTACAACCGTACATTATGTATTTGTGTCAAAATACATGTGTTTTTATTTACGACATTCGCATAGAAAGCGCTGACTCTCATTTCACTGCGTGTTATTATTGTAATGAGAGTACTTAGCGACTAAAAGCTCGAGCACTTAAAGTTTTAGTGCTTATGTTACAAGATCTAGGTATCAAGTGACTGAGTCTAGACGCTTTCGTATTTTTCTTTTCATTTTATGTAGATATGTCGCGCAGGTAAAGTATGATTATGCCGTTTTTAAACGTCGTCAGTTTACAAAAGCTCGCTGTTTTGTATTATGTTGAGAATCTAGTTTCCCCAAAGGTCTGTTAGTCGCAGTTTACGAATTGAGCTCCTATTACTGTGTAGTTTTTCAGTAAAGCGAACGTAACTCAACTTAAGCAAACTAAAAATTTCTGATTCCCAATAATTCTCTGTTGCAATATAAAGTGATAATTATTATCCTAGATAGTGTAAATGGTAAACGGCTAGCCGTAGTGTGATACGGCGATTTATAGCCTTCAACTGCGACATATGCATAAAGTTGTGTTAATTACAATTAATTGTGAGAAAATTCATGATCGCGTATAATTTATTTGATGAAAATTAGTTCATTTACACGGTTATTAATTTGTCAGTTTCATCATTAATTAGGTCAACTTAAATAATTACCAATGTTATATTTAATATTTAAATAAGTAGTAAATTTAATTTAAATTGTACGATACTTATTTAAAAATAGTGCTCAAGAGTCAAGCTCATCATTCGTTAGTTAACAGATTGAAGTCAATTAAGATAACGTAAACGAAAAAATTACCTACATTTCAATTAGTTACAGAAAATTATATTTTAAACACTTCAAAAGTGCATTTCGCCTCGTATTTAGTATCTCGTACCTTATCCGTAACATGGCTTAATATAAATATCGTTTCATATTCACGTTTTTACATTTTACAGTTTTAAGTATAAACAACCAACAAATGGCATTTTTTATTAAATGGCAACATTTTTACAGCCTCCATTAGCGAGCTACCGAGTCCATACAAGCGGACGTGTTAATGACTATTGCGGTACGCGGTAATCAAATTAATTGGTCAAGTACTTGTTTGTGGTTAGATTATATCATTATTCCATGTGTGATTGGTATTAGATGTTGTTGGTAATTACTAAATTAGTTTTTGCATGTCGGTTGTTTAGATTTGATAGCTACTTAGGAAGCGTTGTCATTAACAATGTGTTTTAATTTTTATCTCTAAACGATAGTGTATCAAGTCAAATCCCTTTATTGTGCACCCAGTTAATATACAAATATGTATAGGAGATAAAAAATGTATTGTCTGATTGCTTTCTACTTTTAATCTGATCGTTAATTAAGTTTCACTCTCCTGAGGTCATTTATGGATTATGGTACCTATAATCAACCACAAAATTTCGCGTCATTTGTAACAGGATGGCGGTTCTACAGGAGTCTTAGTACGCAATGACAAAAAGAAAAATGATGGTCCGAACGCTGATACCGGATGCGTTAAGATACTGTAATATAAAATATAACAGTATCTTAAGATAAAATATTATAGTATCTTCACCGTGTGTGACGCGCTTTAGGCGTGGGAATATCTCTATTATATTGTCTGAGTGTGCACTGAGCGCATGCGCATTGTGCCCTCTTGAGTGCGGGCTAGAAAAAGTTTAACCTACTTTTGAATGTGTTTTTCGACCGATTTCATACCGGAAGGAAGTTAGCGCGGAAAGTTTTTTTTTTATTATTATTAATATCTCAAAAAATTGCTCCTTAAATGCTCCATCAGAATCTGTAATTGCTCCACTTCTATAATTATTAGTTTATTTATAATTAATTTTTAAAAAAATCCAAATACTGAGAACTTGATTTCCCTATAGAATGAAAAATATTCACTTTTCATAAAAAAATTTTTTCCAAAAAAATTGCTCCCGATTTGCTCTATCAATTACAAAAAAAATTATTTAATTTTGATAATTTTTACAATAATTAACTGAAAAACTATGTTTGCATAGTAAACTACTGCGCTGTGACGTCATCAATTATTGTCGTTGCGACGCATAAGGGCCATATTTACATGTATCAGCACTGCAGCGATATGTATAGACCTTAATGTTTATGTTTTCTTATTTATATTATTCACTAGATTTCCGCCCGCGGCTTCGCCCGCGTTTTTAAAGGAAAACCCGCATAGTTCCCGTTCCCGTGGGATTACCGGGATAAAACCTATCCTATGTGTTAATCCAAGTTACGGTCTATATGTGTGCTAAATTTCATTGTAATCGGTTCAGTAGTATTTGCGTGAATGAGTAACAAACACACACACATCCTCACAAACTTTCACATTTATTATATTACTAGCGGTCCGCCCCGGCTTCGCCCGTGGTACATATTTCGCAATAAAAGGTAGCCTATGTTCTTTCTCAGGGTCTAAAGATTGTCTGTGCCAAATTTCATCAAAATCGGTATAGTAGTTTATGCGTGAAAACCATACATACATACATACAACCTTAAAATGACATTAATAAGTTTTATGCTGGGAATAATAATATTATTATTTAATACTTAGTACTTACCTTATGTTGCTATTTAAACTCTAAGAATATCTAGGCGCCATATTTTAATTATTGAGTTTTCATCTAGCAAAATTTCAAGGAACAGATATTATTATGTACCTATTTAAATCATTCTTATTATAGGTATGTTTATAAACATTTCCCTACCCATCCCTAAACTCGTACGTTTATTCGTATTATTAAAACTTCAAGTAATTATTAATTAATTTGTGTTTCAGTCGTTTGTTTCATCTTTCGGTGTCAAGTTGCTATCGTTTGCGTTAGCGGGAACTACCTATGCGGGTTTTCCTTTGAAAACGCGGGCGAAGCCGCGGGCGGAAATCTAGTGAATAATATAAATAAGAAAACATAAACATTAAGGTCTATACATATCGCTGCAGTGCTGATACATGTAAATATGGCCCTTATGCGTCGCAACGACAATAATTGATGACGTCACAGCGCAGTAGTTTACTATGCAAACATAGTTTTTCAGTTAATTATTGTAAAAATTATCAAAATTAAATAATTTTTTTTGTAGTTGATAGAGCAAATCGGGAGCAATTTTTTTGGAAAAAATTTTTTTATGAAAAGTGAATATTTTTCATTCTATAGGGAAATCAAGTTTTCAGTATTTGGATTTTTTTAAAAATTAATTATAAATAAACTAATAATTATAGAAGTGGAGCAATTACAGATTCTGATGGAGCATTTAAGGAGCAATTTTTTGAGATAATAATAATAATAAAAAAAAAACTTTCCGCGCTAACTTCCTTCCGGTTGTTTTTCGTTAGCTCTTTACTATAGGCTTGGCGATTGGAACAGGTAGAGTGTTTGCCACTTATTACTTAGCTAGTAGAGAGATTCAGGAGAGACAGATTAACACATATATTATGTTTAGTGTTTTTAAAGCTTCCTAAAAATGAAGAACTGGGATTCATTAAACTATAAGGTTCAGACTAGTATTACGTCTTTATTAAGACCAGATTTTCTTAACCCTTTACTTTCCAGGGGTCACTTTTCTTTGCGCATAGTATATAACTATATAGGTATTCTTGTGTTGTAGTAATTTATGTTTTACGCAGTTTTACTAGTCTCCATCGAGATAAACCACTGCGGTTGAAAAAAAATGGTTGATATAAAATGTGAATTCACTCAATTGAAAAATAAAATAATTTACTTTCTATATCGTAGATCTTTTCTAAACAAGTATTCGTATGAAATGCCAAAAGGTTAATAAGTAGAAATTGTAATATAAATTGTGAATCGATCCGACAAATTAGACACATGTTTCTGAACGGTACTGAACTTTGGCATCTGTAATACGTATTTTAATGGCAGTTCATAGTCTGTTAGGCTGCGTTTCCATCTGCAAGAAAACTCCCGCAAGAAATGTCCGACAGTCTGTCTGACAGCAGCTTGCAAGTCTAATTCCGCGTTTCCACCTGCAAGTAGACTTGCAAGCTGCTCTCAGACAGACTGTCGGACATTTCTTGCGGAAGTTTTCTTGCAGATGGAAACGCGGCCTAAGTTTTTAGCATTTAGCATTTATAATACAAGGTATTAGATTTAGAAGACATGAGATATACATAGTATACTAATACTATACTTAGCTTTGCTAGTTAGATGGCGTGAGCTTGGTGATTTGAAGTTATTACAGTAAATAAATCATTTGGAAGCTATGTACCTGTTATATGTGATTTTTTTACGTAAATACATGTGAAATTTTATGGGTAATTTACGCAAATTGTTAAATTTAAGACTAACAGCTATTGGATAATGCGTAAAATTTTAAATAGAACGAGTTAAATTAATTAAAAATAGAGCTTTTAATCTGATAATAATTAATTATTTCCTTTCTAATAAAGCAAAAGGTACATAATATTACTTTTTACATAAAATACCTATTCGATATCTCTAGCACCGGATTAAACAATGTAATCCGCACAAATAAATACACTTTCATTGTTTTTATAAATAGATGTTACAGTTTATCTTATTTTAGCATCTGTGGTGAACAAACCCGCGCGACCTAGAAATCTCTACTTTCTATTTTAGTTCGAGCAATTACCTGTCAAGCTCCCTTAGACTGATAGGACTTTGATAAACATTTGTTATCTGTATGATGTAGAAGCTTTCTTAGTGCAAAAAAACTACCTACCTAGTTTATTTTATTTTTATTTTATTAAACTTTATTGTAATACAATCATCAAATAATAAGAAACAATAAAAAGAAAATATGGTACTAGAAAGATGTAGTAAAATTGGCGGCCTTATCACTAAGCAGTGATCTCTGTCAGGCAACCAAGCGGTAAAAATACGCTTGATAAAACCTATTATCTTACGAGTCATATGAATAAGTAAGGAAAACAATTCTGGGGTATGTTAAAAGGTAAAATTGAAGAAAGCCTTCAATTAATTAGATATCATTTAAATACGATATGGCGATTCAAAAATCTTCATGTGGATACAAAAACTTGGCAACCAAATAATTTACTAATTACCTACTGTACGTTTGTAATAAAAGCCAAAGATTGTGTGATGTCTGCTCCCGTTATAATTTGGCTACAAAACTGCAGTTAATAGATGTATATGTTCGTTTGTTTCTTTTTGTAAAGGATAAGTTTGAATGTGCTTGGAAGTAGACATGCGCAAAACAGTACGTCAAATAGTAATGCAACATCACGCATCTCTTCCACGGAAGTGATATTACTCCGTAACATCACACATTACCCGATCGATTTTTAATGAAATGATGACCGAGTAATGTTTAAGGTGATATGTGAAGTATTACAGATCATATTGAAAAATAGAAATAATAACTGCAATACTTATTATATATCGTAAAATTACAATTTAAGTAAATATTTAATAAATGTAGTTGATTTTCCTTCATACTTGGCCACGTACTTTATGTTGTTTGTTAATAATTGTAATGAACGCAAGCAAATGTAAAACAAAATAAAAAAGGGGCCCTCCAGGCTTAGGACTGGCAATCTTTGTTTAAGGAAGACAGGCGTATTTAAAAATCAACTATTTATAACATTGATTGTTGTAAATAGTTGATTTTTACTGACCGAACGTTGCCGAAGTGATGAGTGATGCGAGTGATGTTTGTAACTGATGCGTAATGCGTGATGTTGCATTACGTGTCAAAGTGATATTACTTTTGTACTATTACACGCATTACCTACCCATGTCTACTTGGAAGACTGGAATAAGTCACTTAAAAGTATTTGTATTTTCTATTATAGTTAGATACACTCTAAAGTCTAAAGTATATTCTTTATTCAGTTATAATTGCAGAATATAATCTCTGTATTGCTAGCTATTGTTTCTATAAATTATATTCTCATATCCACGAAACTTACCGCTTTTTCATAAAAAATGCATGTTCTGTCATAATGATTAATAATTTTGCCGCGTAGCTTGAGTGATATTTTAATATTAAATGATGCAATGCGGCACGATCAGTATCATCGATATATTTTATCAGCTAATTTACGTCAAATGTGTTTTCAAATAGTGCAAGGTTAAAGAACTTTGTTCATTCAGAGCCTTTTTGATAAATATATTTACTTTGATTAAACAGAGACGGTTTATGAATGCAACATACCTACATACAATTATAATAGTAATTAATTCGTAATAAAATTATCATATTATGATAATCATCGTTACCAAACAGTATCGTATACAGATAAATTAATAATTACATTAGTATCTCTTGTTATTTTTACACTACAAGATTGACAGTACAGTAACTACAGTAATTTTTACAAACAAGTAGCCTCGCTTTAACTTAAAAGCTCCTAAAGCTACTTGCACCTAGGTCATCATAAACTACCTATATTAAAAACTGTAATGGCATGTGCAAGTCCATCAGAATTTAATCTCTTTATTTTTTGTTTTAAATTAACTCAAAGGACCCGAAGAAAGTTTTAAAAATAGGTCCTTATACGAGCAGTTAAAAGAGTACATCAATTTTATGTAGGTTAACATTCACCACATTAGGTCTGTTTTACGACGCTTTTTAAATTTTAACGCTTTCCTTTGTACTTTTTCCCGGAAAATATTTTATGGTTACACATTACATACTTAGATCCTTAGATAAGCGGTACTATAAAGATAGTGCATTTGTTTCCATATACATATATTTCAAATTTTCGAGCAACTTATTCTAATGATATGAATAAATAAATAACGTATTTCCCCAGCTTCCAAGTACTCTTTAAGTTGTCATTTATACATGCGGAAAGTATGAACTCTTTGTAGAAAAATACCACGCTTTATTTTATGATTTAGTTGTGCGTAGATCCTCTGTATAGAGAGAGAGTCAACCAGTTTATTTTGTAAAGGATGTAGAAATTGCGTTGAATTTCACCACCCAGTAAATCTGTTAAATTAACCGAGACAGTCTCGAGTTTATAATTTATAACTGAACCTCTTCCTTTTATATTACGATCCCCAATTCGTTTGAAATTTCATAAATTGTTTCAGAAAACCAGATTGTTTGTGCATTTGTAACATTTTATAAGTACAGTATATTTAATAGGAAGAAGATATAATGGCTATATTAAAATATATAGCCAGTGTCCTCAATAAACAATGGGTAAATGTCAGCGATTTTCAATAGCAATCGACCCGTCTCGAGTGTATTGGACTTCGCTTTCAACTCGAGTATTGCCTCGACTTCAGATCTTCGTAATTGGCATGGAGATTAGGCATTGTGACATATTTCTTATTGGGTTGCAAAAGACACAAGATGGTAGTCACTGTTGCTAGCAAAAGTTCTGATATTGGCAATATAAAATCATTATAAGAGGAATAAGATTTAAGTCAATGGGGTTACAGGTCCTTCCAGAGAAGCACGCTCCATCTTAGACCATATCTTCGCTTACCAGCAGGCGAGATCGTGGTCAAGCGCTTCCCTATTTTTCATAAAAAAGAGGAACTCGAAAATAGTTATTTAGTATAGAAATTAATGCAATAATCATTATAAATTCAATGTGCTTTGTGTATAGATCTAATAAAATGTCTTTTGTTTTCAGGTACTAATCATTTCCAGTACAATTGTATTGCATTGATACAAAGGTTGCTGCCACTTATATACAAAGAAAATAAAGGTAATGTAAATAATTTAGGTATAATAATATTATGCCGTACAAAATCAAATGACTAAATTTACCCCGGCAATTGTCGGAAAATAAAAATAAATTCCGACTTTGTGGACCACCATTTTTGTACGGCATCTGTGTTCATCTGTATTTCAATACTGCTTTTAATCCATTATTCCGCAACGCCGTACAAAATCATGGAGACAAGGGGAAAAATCTCTACCTGAACTTTCGAATTCTCATCTGCACTCACTTGGACAGCTTACAAGTAACGCCATAGTGCTGAATCTTATTATTTTATGCTCTTATATCGTTCTAGATAGGTTACCTGGTGGTTCAAATGACCCATAATTTTTTTAACATGGGCCTGTAGTCTATATAAAGTCTCGATCTATCATAAGCTCATCTATACTGATAATTCATGTTAATCTTAGTTCTACATTCATTTGTTATCTTAGTTTTACTAAAAGGAGACGGTATATAGCAAGATTATATTCGATAATGGTTACCTATCTTAATCTCGAATTTTAATATTCCGAATATCATAATCCAGAAAACGTTTGGACATTTTTTCATAACCCCGAATTTTAAAATTTCGAAGTTTTGTTTGCCATATAATCGCAACTCCGAATTTCATTTGCCCATTTCCTTATTTGTACGACGTTTTACAATCCAGACGAATGAGTTCCAGACATACGAAATCTAAATGCACAAAATCCAGATGACCGTAATCCATATGCACGAAAGCCAGATTTTTTAAACACAAATTTTTGAAATACAGTTAATTGATATCCAGACAAACAATGTCCAGATTTTTGAAATTCAAATAAACGATATCCAGCGAAACGAAATCCTTCCAGGGGGTTGCAGCACGAACCTAACCTAACCTACTGAATAGATTTTAACACTTTAACCTTTCTGTAATGGGCAAGTAAAACAATAGCGAGTCGGTTCTGGCACTCGCCGGCCGCTGCCGCGGCACGCTCGCTTCGCTCGCTCGGCTCGTGCGTGAGGGGTCACAGTTCAAACCTAACCTAACCTACTGAGTCGAATTTGACACTTAAACCTTTCTGTAATGGGCAAGTAAAACAATAGCGAGTCGGTTCTGGCACTCGCCGGCCGCTGCCGCGGCACGCTCGCTTCGCTCGCTCGGCTCGTGCGTGAGGGGTTACAGTTCAAACCTAACCTAACCTACTGAGTCGACTTTGACACTAAAACCGGTCTGTAATGGACAAGTAAAACAATAAATTTACTTACTGACAATGTTTATTTTCAGTCGATAGTAAAGGTATAATCACGATTGTATGGAAATCAAATAAAAAGATTATGAAAATCTGGCAATAGTTTATCTGTTATACGATTATATGGGAACCAAATAAAAAGATTATGAAAATTTGGCAATAGTTTATTTGGAAAATGGTACGATGGGAAACAAAAAAAAGTATTCTGAGAATCTGGTATATTGAGATCTGTATTATGAGAATACGGGAAACAAAAAAATACTTTTTAAAAATCTGGTTTTGGTACATCTGGAAATTGATTCATCTGGGAAATTAAAAAAGGAATTTTAAAAATTTGTCATTCATTACATCTGTCTTTTAAAAGTTCTAACAACCGTTTTCGGGGTTTTAAGATTCGGGTAATAGAAATTCGAGTTTTTAATAGGTTACCTCGATAATACCAAAATTAGTTCAAGCCTTCATAACTATAACCACAAGATGAAGTGAACGTGAAAGTATTTGACAGGGAAAGTGCTGTGTTTATTTCGGACATTGAAAAGGTCAGGTTTCACTTGTTTTGGTTTATAAAAGTTACTATTTTATTACATTCGTATGTACCTTCTGATGTTTGTGTACCTTAATGTACATTTACTTTATGGTATATATGTGATGGTTTTAAATTAAATTGTGTCTGAATTATATACAAACAAAACTATAACAAAACATCAAGAAACGTTTAAACAAAATGAAGATGGCAATATTTCTTAATTGATCTGTCAAAGAAATGTCACAATTAACAAAAAACACAAACAGCTCAACGTTGCAAACATGCTTCTAGTTTCAATGGCTAAATTATACGAATACTCCACATATAGGAACGTAAGGTCTAAACAAGTACACATAGATAGTAGGTACATATACGTACTGTGCTAAAGAAAAGCGATCAAGTACAGTTAGGCTCAGAAGTGACAAGGGACCGGTAGGGCGCCCTGAATCCGTGTCAATTGATGTGTCTGTGATATTTCCTCTTTGATACGATTCTGTCTTTTTGTAGGCAATGCGTCATGTACCATCAAGTGCGAAATTGCATGATTAAATATTGAAAATTGTTTGTTTCCCGTGAATACATTATGTGACTAGGTACTCGATCATACACTTGTAATATTATTATGTGTGTTATTATTGTAACTGTATGTAGAGATTGAATTTTTAAATATTTTTTCTATAGTCTTTCCATTTTTTATTTAACGGGGATTTATATTTTGGCAACACATAGTGAATCTTTAAAAATAGCTAAATAATTAAAAAATATCATTGTATTCTGTTTAGATATGGAAGTTTCCATATCAAAATATACAGCTTAATTTTGTTAAAGAACTCTTCATTATCATTTCAATGCATTTTATTTATACTTAATCGATCACTACTGCTCTAGAATTAATTATTTCCAAATCGTATTACAATTTACAACCCACACACTAAACAATAATGGATCTACGTATCAAAAAATACATTAGTATTATACTTATGTGTATAGTATAGATATTATAGTCTATAGAGTGATCAATAAAGTACAGTTAGGTGGTAAAGTGACAAGCGATGACAGCACCGCGACCGTAGGGCGCGCTAAATTGTCGCGTCGATTGACATGTCTGTCTGCTTCCTTTTCAGTTTTTTGTGTTGACTTGCTACTGCTTGGAAAACTTTGTTAGTCGTTGTTTAGGTGTTAATTTGGACCGAATGTTCGATTAAGTTTTAGTACGAGTATAATATTCTATTATGTGTATTCACACAACATTTTTTTGTCCATAAGTTTTGATATAAGTAAATTTCATCATAACTAACACTAACATGGATCACTAATAAAAGCTAATAACAAATTTTAAGTAGTTCATTGTTTTACTTGTTAATCTTACGCTTGTACAAGTTAGTTTCTTGTTTGTTACTCGCTTAATCTTGTTTCTTACTATCGAGTCACGTCTCAGCTCTAATCTTATTAAACCCTAAAAGTTATACAAACTACATCACTTACGTATTATAACACCTTGTATTATAAAAGCCATACGTACGAATGTCGCATACAAATTAAATATTAAATAGGTAGTTTAATATTCAGCTCATACGCTTTTCGATGTAACTGTACCGTTTTAACACATGCTCGAATTAGTTCTATAATTATATCAGTCTTTGTCGCATGAATGTTATTAAGGCCGCGTGAAAGTTGAATTATTGTATTGTAATTAATATTCAAAATTGTCGTATTTAGAATGCGAATTGGGAATTGTAAAAGTGGTAGTAGGTGTAGGAATTTGATAAAAACGGGGTAACGATAATTTAATTTACATATAAATGCTTTTATTTTGTGTTTATTTTGATAAAAATAAAATCGCAAATATAAATGTGAATGTGTATCATAAAATAGGGTTAAGTTAAGGAGTATTGCGGGTATAGATAAACTTAGATAAATTGTTTTCATTATAAACTTGTGGCTTTACGTAAATTTAACAATTAAGATGGTGTGAACTGCTGAGTAAGTGCAATTGATTTATAGTACGATTTATTTTTATGTGAATCTCTATGCAATGTAATACGATAATGTCGTTTTCTATTACTTTTTTTTTATTAAAATCATGCAAATCAGCCCTGTTATAAGAAGGTAGTAGTAGTTATTAAAACACTGACTTTATCTTAGTTGATATTATGAAATTAAAGTGTTTACAATTTTGTTTTTATTTTTGAATAAGCTATAGCTATTAACCATTCGTATTAGATATTTAATTTATCGTGCATATAAATATATTATGTAGTGTTTCAATATTCTATCGCACAGTAAAAAATAATGTCCTTAATCGTTAACCTACAGTCCTACAATGTTAGAAACACCATATGAATTTTAATTTGTAGAGCGAATATTAATGCCTGAGTCACGGCAATATAAATGAAGTGTGATAAATGGGCCAAGGTTAATTCAATTTCGTAATAAAGGCTGACATAATATGCGATTTACGGTACTATTAATGTATGGGGTTTTGTCCGTTTTTAGATATGATGGGATGAGTTCATGATTATTTTTGTGTTGTGTTCATTTGGTTTGTTTGGATTTTAAAATATCTACCTACTAGTCATTCTAGTAATTTTTTATGTTATTTAAAAGTAATTTACTGAGACTTTTTTAGATTTTAGCAAGTTGGGATTGCTATAAAGAAAATTTCTGTAATTATTGATTATAGTTTCATAATACATAGGCATCACATACACCCAGATTTAATTTACGTTTATTTACAAATGGACCCGGAATAAACTAGAATATAGTTATTAGTTACCCAGTAAAGATGTACCTAGCTTGCTTATCCGAAAAGAATTAATAATCGATCGAGTACTTACCTATTTAAGTTAAACCTTAACATATATATTTTTATGTTTTAAAGTAATCTGTAAGTAGCTACGTTCTAATTCATATATAATTTAATACAGTTCACAGTTATAACAGATAGAACATATTTAATTATACATACTTATCAAACATATTTATCAAAGTAGCTAGGTAATAGAACAATACAATCAGTCTAGATTAAAGGCCAATATCGTCTAACGAAACAATGGTAGATATTCAGTATCAATTGCAATAGGCTATTTGACAGTATAAAAAATAAATTACTTTTTTGTGTAATCCATATATATATAAGGTTTTTGATGCGATTTAAATTAATAAATGATATAAATATTAACTTATTTATTTATAAATCGTCGAGAAAAAACATCATATTTTTTAAAATTACCACGTGACCGAAAACATCCATGATTGGCTGCATCTGCCATGACGTCACAGCTGCGTAAATAACAAGTGATCCCAACGTTTACTCACGTCGTTGCTGAATTTCGCTTTTGGTTTTGTTTCTTGTATAACTTATTTCTTGTGATTCAAGGTGTCTGTAATCAGTTTTGTTCTTTATATTGTGTTATTTTTGTTTGTCATGGAACCTAATTTCGAAAAAGCAGACAGTAGAAATCTACCTAAAGTGAACGCTATAATGGTTGGCATGTTCTTTAAAAACAACCCAGATTTTTACGCTCCTGAATTGAGAAATGTGAAAACAGCTACGTAAGTTAATATTTCAATCGTCATTCATTACCTTTTTAGTTAAATGTACAAACATGAATCACAATAGCACAATAATTATGAAATATACATTTTTTAGGTGCGATATGAGTTTGAATCTTTCTATATATCATGAATTTATATACATAGGTATATCATTATCTAACCTCAAGCAGGTAAGTAATGAGACGATTTATACTATGTATTGCAAATAAAATAAACTGCCTACTAGGTATTCAACACCATACTTACATCGAAGTGGTCTTCACAAAAAAATTTGGATTTCTGCGAGCTAACTGCAACCACTTTCTACGCATTTTTATATCTTTTGGAGTACATATAAATAGTTTGTCAGGGGTTTTAATAGTTGTGTTAGACGTAACTTTTGATTTAATATTTTTGTGGATGAATAGTTGTCACTGTTTCATGTCAGAACATGCTTAGCTGTCGAATACTATAAAATGCCGATTTCCTTTGACTCGTGGCGCATTCGTACGAAACGTGCAAGGAAACGTGCCTAGGGGCTCGGACGTTGTTTATACGACGTTCGACCCAACTACCTTCACTTTGCCAGTCGTTGACTTGCTGCGTTTTGTTATCAACTACCTACATCAATTAGGTAGCTGTATAGAATCGCAGTACATTCTTATTACATTCAAACTAATATTTAACCCGGCCTCGCGTGTAATTTCTTACAGCTGTTGTATTTCTGCATCCAGGAACTACACACCACCTATAAGAACTCATTTTCTGGTTTTTAAACAGATTAACTTAATTATACTATAATTAAAACAAAAACGAACAATAAGTCCTAGGAGCAAGTTGATGTTTACGCAGCTGTGACGTCACCATGGTCGCGAGACGCCATATTGTTCAAAATTGTGTTTTGGCGGCATATTTGAATATCATGTTTTTATTTTACATTTTCTCAATGAATAACTACAAAAAATTAAGAAACATGTGTTTTGTGTGCTCTATAAACGTATCTTAATAATTTGAGACAGTTTTCAAAACCTTGTCAAATAGCCTATTCACACGCGATACTTATCATAGAAATCGATACCGAATGTGACGAGAGAATTTATAGGATTTTTTGTTCTAGCTGCGATATTATGTGGCGATATCGACTTTCTTTTATAGCTGTTTCCGTTTTTGATTAGGATCATAAGTAAAAGAATTAAATAAAAATGTTACTTTTATGAAAAATGTGTTGTAATTGATAAATATTTTTTATGCGGAGGAAGGAAAGACGTAATACAGTGGTAATACCTAGCTATATATTTCTATTTTTTTATCGCCTTACATGTTAAGAATTTGCATTTTATAAAAATTCACGATAAGGCTGCCTTCTGTAATTAAGAAGGTAAATTGAAATTTTTGTTTATTAAATTTTTCATGTAATCCTTCATAAACGAAATGTAATCTTATCCTATACAAAAAACTTACTTCGATGCCATGTTAATTCACTAAACCGTGTTTATAAATCGTTCACACTAATTTTTAACATACGAGTACATTAAAATCTTCAAAATCTCAGCTCGTTGACCGTAAAGTTGAAACTCATTTTCAACTAGGGGGTCTCAAACGAATTAAGGTCCATAACGCATTCTTTTGTCGGCCTCAAAACTCGACTCACGGCTAAACGTGGGTGGAACGCGTTAATTATAAAGCAATTTTCTACCCTCAAAAGGTTTGTTTAGAAAATGTTGGTTAGGTAAATTGTGTTTTCGGCTGTCTCATGGATACGTTTTGAGTTGATGTGTTTAACACTTGAAATTCGATTTTAAGCTTTTTTTAAATTATGTTTTGTCAAAACATGAATACACAAAGATACCTATTTAGTAACAGTGAAATTTGAAGATATTTAGAACTGAAGGGGATTTGATTTGCGTTTGAAAGCTGGCCAAAATAATCCTTTTCTTTTTTCCAAGAAACTAAACTTAATAGTCAGAACTGGAAAAAATTTAACGGGACCGACCCGAAAGTTCTGACGTGACAGACCAAAAAAAATTAGTCGAATTGCGACTCTCCCCCTTTTCTGCCGTCGGTGGAAATCACACATATGACGACGTAGACAGACGTATCTTCAGAAAGTATGTCTCTCAAAGAATGGTACATATCCATTGTTTCTCCTCATGCAGGGATCAACAAACTGTGCGCTAAGAGTTAAGGCTTATACATGCGCTAATAACCTTGACCATACTTGACGGATCTCAAACCTCTCCCGCTGCACCTTCTATTTTCCTCGCATTTTGTATTTAAAAAGATACTAATCAGTGAAACAAAATATCCTCGTCAGGGACTGTTGTGTAACTGATAATTTATTAAACATAAAATTTTCAGAGCTCTAAGTCAGCAGGTTACGAAGTTTATAGAGTATTTGCGGAAAAATCGATGACCACGGCACATTTTTTTTCTAGAAATCTATTAACTTTGGAAAAAAGTCCTCGCGAGCAATTAAAGATCAAAGACCATCCTATTTTATATTTTTTTTCGGTATTGTGCTTTATGTTGTACCAGACTTTATAGAGGTTGAACATAGTCGAAATTGCCGGGTAACGCCTTAAGACAGAGGACGCACGCGCCCTCGCACAATCATTTATCTTCAGGAGTCTAATGGGACGGTGTAAGTTATACGCGATTGAGCTTTGTACCGGAGTAAAAATGTATTGGTTTATGTGGTGGTGATATGTATTGTGGAGGAAAGGGCTGCATCAAGCAGCAATCGTGCTATTGAAGTTTGATTACAACATTACTAATGTTAAATTCGATTTTTTAAAAAAAAAAAAGGTCATGTAAAAGCTGGAGCCTACCGATCGATGACTACTTACTTATGACTATTTGTTTTTTAAAGTGAAACTTTTATTACATCGTCTCAAACTTTTTGGTCTGTGTAGCGCATGTCGCGTGTATCGCGGCTGCCGAGTAGGTATACCTACTCGGCAGCCGACCGACACGCGACATGCGCTACACAAAGCAGTGTTCGGAACCGTTCGAACAGTTTCACTTTTACCGTGGTTTCATAAAACCACACAACATTTTATTTTTTTTTAATGCCAAGATGCCTACCTTTGTGATAGACAAAGCAATTTTCACTATAATTTTAGTGATTTAGCGAATTTCATAAATATGTAGTATCTAACTATCTAGAAATTAAATATAATAAATACACGCTGTCTCTCTTCCCTTGTCCCAAACGTGTGAATGCACAAAATGGTCTCGATCCCCAACCGGTTTCATCTCGCTACGTAACAGCTATTGACGTATTGACGAGATTTGATGTATCACTTACATTTTGAAGGTCATAGGTGGGATATGGGTGGTTCTTGTAGGAAAATATTATAAAGGTAACAAATTACCTATAGTAGGTACCTTAGTACAGATACTAAGATTATAAAGCTTAAGAGTTTGTTTTTGGTCGGTTAAACGGGCTAATCTCGGGAACTACGGGTCTGATTTGAGAACTTATTTCAATTTTAAATAGTCCATTTATCGAGAAAGGCGGCTACATATCATCGCTAAAACCTATAAGAGTGGAGCAATGATGAGAGAAGAGGAATAAGTGTAAGGCAGATGAACGTTTGCCGGGTCAGTACCTATTATTTAAAAAGGCATTGTAATAATAATATGAATAACTGTGACCTTTTAAAGTGAAAATGAGTTTATTTTTATAAGAAACCTATATTTAAAGCTGCATATGCTTTGTTTAACTATAATAACAGAGTTGACGCCTCTTAAGGTGAAGGGTCGAAACATTCATCATGCTAAAGGTTAAAACGTTGAAATTTTAATAGAGATTTTCCTGTAGATTAAATTTCAAAAAACTTTCGATAGATGCATCAAATACCACGAACTTTTATAAATTGAAGATCATAGAAATTCGTAACTATTTGTATTGCGCTAGTTGTCTCCTGTGATTGCACTGGTTGATAAATTTGTATTTGGCGTTTACTATTTCAAATTTGTAACGTATCAATAAGGGCATTCTTTTTTGTGTGAATTCTTCAATGATATGAATTTATCACAATATACATAGATGTATAAGATTACAACTTACAAATTTGTAGCATTATTGTATGAACTACAATAGTTTATTTTAATAATTATTAATAGCAATCGAGTCTCGATTTTATATCAGAAAATAAGAAGTTTGGAAATAGTTACATAACTATGTACGTAAAACTGATAGAAAAATAATAACTACAAAATAATCCGATAGAGATAATATATCTAATAATTCATTGAATCTATAGGTATATATAACTATTTGAGTTAAAGCATGATATTCTAATAAAAACTAGACATTATAATGGGGTCCAATAAAATCTGAATAACGTCGCGTCGCGCCAGTCATTGGACAATGTACGACGATACGATGTAATACGATACGATATATCGTAAGCAAGATCCATGCGATATTGGTACTTGTACCGTAGTAAACAAACATGCGTGCTTTAAGGTTATTGTGTAGGTAATTTTGCATCTAAGTAGGTTTGCTTTAAAGAATGAAACATTATGAAAAGATATCAAATGCGATCGTTTCTTTATTTTTTTTAACCCGATGTTTCACAAAGATAATTATTACGCGTGTAAAATAACTATGGAAAATTATCGAGACTGTCGACTGTCCTTACTAGGATTACGCGGGAAATATTTTTTGGATTATTATACATATTTTAACTTTTTTATTCAGTGGCTTTACTGTCCAAGCACATCGTTTATATAACATTTCGTAATATTTATATCGTCTTGTCGTGTCGTGTCGCGCTGTCAGACACATTAACCTATAGCCACAGTATTACAATATAATATGGTAATACTGTGCTATAGCCGCTAGACACACTGAGTCACCGGACCAGCCCACGCGTCTGATGCCGAGATAAAAACAAGATTTGTTTATTGTTCATGTGAGATGAGCTATCGATAGAGTATAGACGATTGTAGATTGTGTAATATCGTTCGTGGTTGGATGAAGGTATGTAGTTGAATTCAATGTTTTGGTAAATAATTTCTTATGTATTGTGAAAGAAAAGATCTTCTACCAGAATTATTATAGTTAAATAAATGAATAAAGTTTGATTAGTTTTATTAGTTGAATTTATGTTGATTGTTTCTTATTAAGTTATGTAGACTTCAGTCGTTTTAATAACATAGTGCATTTTTCTAAATGTATACTTTAGCCACGTTGCTTTTTAATAGATCTGTCTATGTGTTGAATTAAAATTATAATTTTTTATTAATTAAGAATAATGTATGCCATTTCCTTTCCATTTATCCAATTTTCTTATATTTCTAGACAAAATATCGTAAATATCTTCCTCAATAGAGAAGAACAAGCCAAGAAACTTTCGTAATCTTTATTCTTGTCAAAACAAGGCACTTGAAAGTTCAGCCGTTCTATAGATATTTAAATACGAATGGTTAGTACAAGTACTAGTATAATATTATATTATCTGCGGTGCAAGGTAATAGTTTGTATAGCACTTGTAACTTTAATGTAAACGAGGGAAAACATTGAGTCACTTGTACTTGGAAACTTTTGTATGTAATATTGCAATTTGCTTGATAGCACAGGTGCACTGTGAAGTTTCGGAGAAAATTTACGATGTTTTTAACATTAAATTTTGATAGTACACCAATTGATAGTTTTGTTGCATTTACACCCGTTTGAAATATGATAATTCATAGATTTTTTTTTGCTTGATTTTACGCGAGTATTATACATAGAAATTAAAGATTTGGACGTCTCCCCGTGACCACGCTCGCTGCAAAGTGTGCGATACGTCGGGATAGTACCTAATAGTAATAAATAAATTGTGTTTAAAATCTTTAATTTCTAAAGATGATTCACAGTCCATCATTGTTTCTGTCCGTATACGTTTATTATTGTATCTACTTAACAATAAGTATCTCACGATCTCAATTATGAATAAGAACAATAAATTAATGATCTGTTAACAGTAGACATGATACAGTGTTTCAATAATTAATAGTTATGTTCAATTCACAAAAAATATTTATCTTTCTTTGCCATTAGAAAAAGCTTTTCACAAAGGAAACAAATTAGCATAAAGTATATTAAACATGTGATTACTGAGCGTGTGTATCATTGTAATGTTTGTAATTACAAAGAGTTACAGTCGCATGCGCATAAGAATGATAGGATTGCATGAATAATGCAGTATCGATCTCGATTGGATATTTCCGATAAGCCTGATTAAATGTTTGTAATGAGCATCAATAGTTCCGAAGGAAAGTATGTTTGACAAGAGTTTAACTGGGTTAAAATCGTGGTTTAAAAGATTATTGTGAGGTTTTTAACGGGTTTGATTCGTGGTTTAAACTTTTTGATGATAATTGGCCTGTTTAATTAGATGTTTGTAGAAATGGTTTATATTAAAGAAGTATTTTTTTAAGAATAAGGGAAAAGGTAAAGTTTAAATGGTCAATTGTTTAATTATAAATTAGAAGAAATGTTTTGTTTTATATCAGTTATTTGTTTTGAAGATTAATAGGTCAATGATAAGGATTCAGAGCCGAATGTATGAAATATTTATCGGATTTGGATGAATCTTTGTAAGTACGAGTAGATTGATTGATGTTACCTTGGGGATGGCTAGCCAACTATTATACGTTACGAAAACTAAGTTTATTTATATTATTTAGTAGAGTTTAGTGGAATATTAAAATCATAAATAATGACAAAATGACGTCAGACGTGTTGTGCTAAAGTTTAGAGTACCACATAACATGCCTACTGCTTGTCAGCACAAAAAAACCGCGATTACAAATTTCCAATAAAACTACCCACATTTCATTGTCAAGGTCTGTTTGCGGAAACAATGAGTAATGTGACGTCATTACGTAATTATATACTGTCGATTGTAAGGGGTAATTCGCTTGTAGTTTTGAGATTTTAATTCACTATTGTGTTACAACTTACACTATTTGAAGGGTAGTAATTATGCTTTTCGGTTTTAAATGCGTTTTGCTATGAGTGAAAATACGACTTATATATTAATAGTAAATAATTTTCTTTACGTTTTCCCAAGTTTTTTGTGTTTATTTTAATTGTAGAGGAAAATGATTGAACAACTATTAAAGAACATTGCCTTTTCCTTACTGGAAGTTAATTGAAATAAGCAAGTATCTAATAAAGAAGGCAATAAAAATACCTAAATACCGTAGATGTCGCAATCGTTCGGATGTCTAGTGATTGCATTTATATCATTTTACGCAGAAACGGTAATAGGGTTGTCAAAAGATAAATAATAGCTAGAAATTTCAATTAACGAAACAAAGGAACATTTACAGACTGCTCAAATAATGTATCTATATAGCTACCTACTGTAATGTCCGAAAGTGAGTTAAAAATTATAAATTAGTGGAACGAAGAGATCGTAGTTATAAGAGATCTGCGTGCGACTAATGCGAATATATACTGAGCCAAGGCAATTTTTCCAAATAATTAAGTACATATTATTTGTATTACTTAAATGTATTATGTACTGTAAACTTTATGCTTGGTACTGGTTGCTTGGAAGAAATTGCTTATTAGCAATAAAGCCGCCAATTGCTTCTGATATCCTGGTATTGTAAAATTAAAAATTGTGTGCAATAAAGAATATATAAATATTAAATAAATATAAATATAAATATGTTGGCCTTTAAATAAAAAATTCAATTGATTGTTAGTACCAGGCAACCCTAGATGTCTAGATAGATGATCGCCTCAGTATGGTGGAGCCAACTTTTTATTCTTCGGGGAGTTGTGGCGCCTTCGCTTGGCACCTGATTTATTAACTGTATATTAAATATTAATAACGGTAGTTAATAATATGAACACTAACTATATTGGATAATATGATTGTTTATTATTACCTACTTTATTATCGGTAGGTACCTAACCATATTACCGAAACCTACTGTTTTTACCTTTTTAAAACAAAGAATGCATATTCTTAATATAGGTACCAGCCATGTACCAGCTGTGTAGTTTCAACAGCTGACATTTGAAAGAATTTATTTATAAAAGTGGCGTAAAATCATATTAATAAATACATAGTATTGATCATCTAATGACCAATACATAGGCCACAAATAGGTGGTTTTTGTACGCAATAATAACTATTAACTATTAAGTACTAGTAATTTACGTTTATTCTTTCATAATTTATACAAAACTAGCAAACCCGGCGAACTCCGTTTCGCCACCAGAGACACCTTTTCTTTGCTATAAACCTCACGGAGCCCGAGACCTTTCCAACGAATGCAAAACCGTGGAAATCGGTTCGTGCGTTCTGGAGTTATAGCGTCAGAAAGGAAAACTCGACTTATTTTTATATAGTAGATAACAATTGGCAAAGCATTATATAGTACAGCGGATGAGAGATCTTCCCTGAAACAAGTCTGCAATTTGCGTCGTAGCAGTCAAGCCACTTTCAAAGAAATTTCTCGCTTCTAGGGAAAGTTTAAAACAAATAATTACTTATTGATAAGTAATTAAATACCAAAATGCTCCTAGAAGTTCATGTCGACATATAAATATTTTTTTAAATTAGGTTTTTTGTATTAGTAAGACAGCCTGAAAAATCCTTTAACCTGCATTTGGATAATGTGATAGTTTATGTATTACATAATAATGATAACAATACACACGAACAAGACTATTAAAATTTAAAACATTTCACCCCTTTATCCGCAATGCTGCATTCAACGTCCATTTGAAATATTCCAGCAATTAATCTCTGCTGCTCGTGCTCGATAAATCTGAAATGGGATTTATTAATCATTCCGTGTTCAACATTGTATATTTCGTATTAGTCTGGCGGGAATTAAACTTAAGGTAAAACTTAAGACATATGATAACTACGCCCCGCGGTTTTACCCGCATTGCTTCGCTCCTATTGGTATAAGCGTGATGATATATGTATAGCCTTATAGCCTTCCTCGATAGACTATTTAACATCTGCGCTTAGTTTGGAAACAATCGCAGTAGGTACCTAATGCACGAATTAAATATTTATCAATAACAAGAACGCTTTGCAAAATAACTATCATAGCGATGAAAGGGCGATTTAAACTATCGTACCCTTTTCACCCTCTCCAAACCCCGTCAATTGTTTCCGTCTCGCTTACATCTATCCGTATAACTGAACGCATTCATAACCCTTCAGCAGTATTGTAGTGAACGACAGACAGTTTTGCGTTCAATACAAGCTATGTAAAATGTTTGTGAAAGGAAAACTTTTATGCAAAGCATAAAAAATTCAGTATTGTTAGCATGCGCCATAGTTTTATAGTTCCTGATAGTTTTCTGAGTTCCAAGTAATTGAATGCAGAATAACGTAATTTTTCTCAAGTACATAGTAAGTAGGTATTGCAATCACCTATACTTATTCACAATATGAAGAGCAGGATTTTATTAAATTGTTTGTTGGATATTTCAGAAATATACGGTTCGAATCGAAAATAATTTTTGGATCGTTAGGCTATATAGTTATCAGAGAAGACTATATGTTTAAATAGAGAAAGCATACTAATAATCCTTACCTATATACAATTTTGGTTATAGTCACTTAAAAACGTTCATAAAATAATAGCTCAAAATTTGTAAATGTTCTAGAAAGCTCGACGCTATGTATAACGCTATACCGGAAAATAATATATCTTTACTTTGAGAATTTGCTTGACCCAATTGGTTTGTGAGCACAGTATTACAATATTATTTCCTACAGTAAGGAATCGCCTTTGATGTCGCGCGATGCCGCCGCCAGCGTAGGTACTTACGCTGCCACACGAAAATACGCTAGGGTTGCAACAAATGGGAAATAAAACAATTGTGATTATTAATATTATGATGAAATCATTTATTCATATGTACATTCAAAATAATTGCGATTATTAAATCTGATGTAATTATTTGTTCATAAATATATATAGATTATTATTTACGTGGACACTTTATTTTTGGATGTTCTTAATTGTATATTATAATTTATAACATTTAACTAAGTAATGCATTCGCATTGGGATGTACAATCTGATTAGAAAATAATGAGGACAACATATACATAGCTTTGATTTTAATTCAACAGATACAATTAGGTAATACAATCTTTCTGAAATATTGTTTCCTTCTGGGATTTCGATGTAGATTTACATCCGTAAACGGAACAGTTTGTGCGCGCCATAATAGAATATGTAAGTACCTATGTATAATAAAATTATTACACAAAAAATACGACTGCGTCGTCCTTTCGCGCTAGGTAAGGCAAACTAAGCGTGTTTGCCTTACGCGGCCCGCGTCGCCCGACCCCCGCCAGTTCCCCTCCGTTTCTCTGCACAAGTACATTCGTCGCACTACTGTAGATGGTAATACTGTGTTTGTGAGCTTATCCTTCCTATGTGTAATATATCTCTTACACTTATTATACGAATATTATGTCTGGCTTGAGTATAATGATAGACGATAGTATTAATAAGGAGCCTTATATTATGTGCGTGCCTATTTAAAATTATCTTCATAGGTAAACCGTTTAATTATTATCAATTAATATTTTTGGTTTTGAGTGAAAAGTGTACATTCGATTTTGATTTATTTTTTTGTTTTGTTATTTTTAAAAGTGACAGTTTGTAATCTTTGGCGTTTTTGTTATAATTCTACTTCAATGACAATTAGTGTGAACGTTTTATGTTTGTTAAATTACTTTACATAATTCTGATAACATTAAAATTAATTAATTATACTATCTATCTGTTTGTTAATGAAAACCGGATATGAATGTGTTTATTAGGCGTGTGTTTCAGTTAATTGTTAAATAGAAATATTTTACATTAATTGTAATTCTTTAAATATTCAAGATTATATTTATGTAAGGAAATGCATAGCTTCGATATTTTCGAAATAGGTATATATTTCGTAATGATAGCTTATGTAAAGCATAACATGTTTCGAAAATTTATCGATAGGAGGTAAATCCTATCACACAAATATGTTTGATAAATTATATTAAGGCGTTACCCGGCAATTTCGACTATGTTCAACCTCTATAAAGTCTGGTACAACATAAAGCACAATACCGAAAAAAATATATAAAATAGGATGGTCTTTGATCTTTAATTGCTCGCGAGGACTTTTTTCCAAAGTTAATAGATTTCTAGAAAAAAAATGTGCCGTGGTCATCGATTTTTCCGCAAATACTCTATAAACTTCGTAACCTGCTGACTTAGAGCTCTGAAAATTTTATGTTTAATAAATTATCAGTTACACAACAGTCCCTGACGAGGATTTTTTGTTTCACTGATTAGTATCTTTTTAAATACAAAATGCGAGGAAAAAAGAAGGTGCAGGGGGAGAGGTTTGAGATCCGTCAAGTATCCTCAAGGTTATTAGCGCATGTAAAAGCCTTAAGCCTAGATTATTTAAATTATCTGTTATCATTTACATTTTTGAAGGAATGAAACAAGCGGAAATAAAAGTTCATTAACCTTTTACTATATTGGTATTTATTTATTAAATTGGCTGCCCCAGCAGACGTGGATCTGCCCTATTGACCCTTTATCATCTTTTTTCTCCATAAGAACCTTCGCTATACCTTAAGAAAATTAAAAAAAAAATAGCCGTAGTGGTCGAGCCGTTCTGAAGTTCCTTATAAACACAAATTCAAATTCAAATCATTTATTTGTTAGAATTGTGGTAATACACATCACATCATTTAAATAAAATAGACCCCACAATTAGCGATTATTTTTTTTAGATATATCACTAATGAATTTACGTAAATAATGAATGAACTTGCAGTTAATACTTTACCTTGACTTTGAAAATGCAAATTATCTTTGCTTTTTATCATCTTATCAGTCATGATAAGAGTGACGTAAACACAAGTTAATGGTGTTAATGATCTAGACTTTCTAGACATGTTTTTGATTTGTAGCATTTACCTACGTTCGTTCAAATACACACTACATTTTTTATAAGAATAATTAAGTTAACAAGATCATTTCGGTCGTCAATTATTGGTCATTTACCAGAGAAAAAGCATGTTTTATATAATAATTAATATAATACAACAATTATTTCTTTAAACAATACGCATTCTTATATCATAGAAATAGCTAACATTCGCAACAAAGTCCTATCAAAACTATTTTACAACTATGCGCGTTTGCTCAGATAATTTCTAACCCCTTCTAGAATTTTATGAGCAATAATGTCGCTTGGAAATTCTTGGATATTATACAAAGGCGTTTGAATATCTTATCTAAATTGTTATCTTGCTCTACAATTTACACTTATTGAGAAGTTTAATATGTATTAAAGTTATATGCTATGTGCATTCTGTGCATGTTTTTTATCTTAAGTTTAATCATTGGTACCTATATCTTTGATACTACTGTGCAAAATATATAAGTATGTATAATAAATCTGTTGAGAAAACAGAAGTTTCTCCAACCTTTAATAAAATGTTATGTACCTACTTTATATATTGGAATGATACCTACCTATACGTAGATTTTACCTACGTACTAAGTTTACAAAAATGAAGATAGCTTCGCAAAAGCCGTAGTTACTTTGGGGACCTCATCAGGATCTCGACTTACAAAGCTTTGTTGTGGTTTGTGACCGATTGCTGTTTCGAATTTAGTAAAGCAAAAAAATACACTTCTAGATGCTACAGCTATATCGTTCACTACTGGCTCAAAATATTTTGTTGCTACCTTGTTGCTACCTAGTATATTTTAATATGTTGTATCGCTATATAATATCTGTTGTTAAAAAGTAATCTTTGTTTCAATATTTATTTTTTATATTGATTAAAATGAGAGTCAAATTGATAGTAATTTCCATATAAAATAAGAACCTATACACGGCTTCATGCACAGATGCAATATCGAATAAATATAAAACGACGATATATTTTTAATAACTCCCAGAGCTTCGATACAAGAAACAATAGCGAAATATGTTTATCAATATTGAAGTGAACATTATTTGCACTATATTTATGGCAGTTCAATTCTGAAGCTGGCATAGGTATTCTGATCGATTTTATTTAAATTGATTGAGAGATTTTTTTCTCTGTTAGGGATGAAAACGCTTTCTCATTTGTTAGTCCGTCGTTAGCCACTGATAAATATTCATAGTTTACTACCTATCCCCTTTTTCTGGCATGCTTTGCGATTTGTATAGGGATATAAGAATTGCTAAACTCTTCCATTATTAGCAATTCGCAATTCTTATTCTAAAGATGCGTCTCGCTGCATTTTTTGAGACAAAACATACATGCTACAACTGCACTGTAATAAGAGATAATGATGTATTTTCTTATGTCATCGTGATACGTGGACAGACTACTATATTCTTACGAGAAGATGCCACTATGTATTATCCCAATAATTCTATTATAAATGCGGAAGTTTGTAAGAATGTGTAGATGTGCCTGTTTGTGACTCTTTCATGAAAAAAGCTCGTTGCAGATTTTGATGATACTTAGCAGTAGTGTAGTTTATGAACCAGAATACCACATAGCTATAGCAATAATTGCTTTTGCCCGTGGTCAGGATTCATCGGCGCGACACAGTTAGTAGGTAGATATAATAATATAAGAAAGATGCGCTTTAAACTTGCTTATACCCGCGAGTTCGTTTGCAGGTGAAACCGGGCGGCACAACTAATAGTACATAAGCCTTTTACTTCCCGCCATCGGATCTGCAGGTGACAATGAATACTCTTGGGAAGTTAACTTGAACTAGCGGTGCACATCCACACCGGAAAATAAACTATTTTTAGCAATTACGACTCTAAGCTAGTAATAATAAGATCGAGTTTTCTTTGAGCGTATTTTACAATCTGGCGTTTATAATACGAAAGCGACTATGTTTTCCGGCTATTCAATCTTTCTGAAATTATCATAGCTAGTGATGTAAACGCTACAAGATTTATTGTATAGTGATGTATGATTAATATTTTCTTATTATATTTAAACCCGGAGGGTGTTATGATCTTTTTTTCATCATGTTTCGATAGGAGCAAGATCTCGAGTTGAGGGTAGTAATTAATAAATAAGAAAATAAATGCTTTTTCCTATATCCTAATACTAGTATCCTAGGAATCGTTGCGTAAACATTTTGCACGTTATTTGGTATAGATAAAGTCAGTTCATAAGCAGCTTTATCCGAGACTACAACTACTAAACCTAAGATCCGAAATCCGGTCTAAGATCCGAATATAGGTCGACCTGCACCGGCGTGATAATAGAATGAGACCAATTTTATAATAAATGTAGTCTATTAAAAAATCTATTAAAGATGGGTTATACTATGTTCCTACTTATCCCATAAATTTTATTTATACCTTGGTACCTTAAAGCTGTGTTTCTAGTTTCTACCATGTAGCTTTATAGGTAGCTATGTCTTCGCGACTGCGTCCGCTTCGTCCAAAATTTAACCTAAGTATTAGGTAGGTATAGGTATACTAAAATATTAATCGAGAACCTCTCTATCTACTAAATAAACCGCATCAAAATCTGTTGCGTATATTTAAAGAGACAGACAGAGAGATTTTTTTATACGCTTTTATTAGTTTTTATACCTGTAATCTGTTGCGTATATTTAAAGAGACAGACAGAGTGATTTTTTTATACGCTTTTATTAGTTTTTATACCTGTATATTTGACATTTGTAATCGACACGTTTGTAAATAACCGACTCCTAACTCGATTTAATCCTACTTTAAGCGGACAGGGTAAACTTTTTTCGGTGACAATGTATCGTTAAGGTATCGTAAAGGTATCTTCATGAGTTTAAAACGTGTTTTTTTAACTACTTTAATTATTTTATACTATGTAGTGATACGTATTTCTAAGATTCACATCAATTGCTATATCTATCCAATTGTTTCCTTGACCTATGTTGTAGTTCAGATTGCGTGTGGGTGTCAATAGATGTTAGTTATTACGTCGATATAATTGAATTCACTTGAATATGACTTTTGTAAATCATTGTGTAAACCAGTTGTGTTTCGCTTCATTTGAGATGGTGTGCGTGTTGATTAATTGAACGTAGACTGTAAACTTTGATTTATGAATTAGTATTAGTTTTGAGTATAATTTTTGTTTTAAAAACGTCCTTTTTAAATTGTTTTTCATTTTCTTATAGCCTGTCTTTTACATTCGTTTGTTTAAGGGCAGTAATTCTAATCGCAAAATAGGAGAACAATAGGAGTGTGATAGTTCGTTTAGTTTTTGTTAAGTTCTATATCTTCGAATTTACATTGCGTTTGTTAATTTCTTTGAGTTAAGAAATATATTTTTCTTTCTATTATAAATAGAACTATTCATCTTTCAAATACCTTTTATCTGATTTTCGATTGTATATGATTTATGCAATGAATGAACACATAGAATTAACATAATTATATGCGAACATTAATGAAAGAATCTCAAAAAAGAGTCTTTATAGTTTTATTCTTCACTAATTTCAAAGTAAATTAGATTTAAGAACTCCATAGAGCAAAGTGCTTGAATATTAACTTCATAGAGTACCTACAATATCGTTGAGCTACTTTAAATCTCAAGAAAAGTCAATCAAATATTAAATCGTGACATAGCAACAGTGAAGTTCGCATTACTACTTTAAGTACCTACTGAATGGTAGAAGGTACATCGAATAAGGGCCATGCGTTTCGGCGTAACGGTGTTCTGCTTGAGAGATTTCAATCTTGGTTTGTTATAAATGAGAAGAGATTGGAAGGTATATAATCCAGAAGTTTTTTTGGTAGATTTATTGTTGTCTTTGGTTTTTAATATTATGTTTGAACGTATGTTATTACAGGCTATGCTATGATTAAACTGCATATTACATTTTAGTCAAACAACTTCTGCACTTTTTCTGTAAAAAAAGAGGTATTTTTCATAACCACTTCTCATCAATCATCAAACTTTCACATAATATATTAGAACCTAATAAATTTTAATTACACAAGTTATCGTAGCAATACATTTTGAAGCTCTCTTGTTTTAACGAGAGCTTCCAAATTTAATTAGAAGATAATTACTTTCTCGTAAATCTTAAATTAACTCATTAAACATAGATATATATCTATAGTATAGTTAAATCTTAAATTCGCGATATCTCAATATAGCTCGATAATAACGTATTATATTATCAGTGAAAGTAATTAAAGTTTATTTTTATGAACAACAAGTTGTGCTCCGCCGTTTTATCCGCATTGGTCTTAGCGTGATGATAAATAGCTTCCTCGATACATGGACCATCCAACAGTGAAATAAGTTTTCTAATCGGACCTCTGGTTCCTCTGGTTTCGCGCCCATACAAACAAACAAACTCTTCAGCTTTATAATATTAGTATAGTATAGATATCTCGATAAGAAAGTAAAAGGGGCACAAATTCAAAAAGTGATTGATCCGTTCAAAAAGTGCAATCAAAATATAGATTGGAGGCGTGATAAATTGTTAAGTAGAAATGGACGCACGACTGTGCAACAGACAAATAATTTTACTGTTATTACCTATACAGATTATCTAGTAGAGACTGTTTTTGACACCAATAAACATAGATTGGGTCTGAGTTATGAAGTTGGTTACTTTGGTCAAAAGCGACAAGAAAGCATTATGTTTTGTACACGATGTGGTGAATATAATGAAGAAACAGAACAGAAAACAAGAGAGCATTTTTCAGATTAAATAATAAAATGGCAAACAATTGAAATGGACTCAAAAGTAAAACATTTTTGACATTAACAACGTGGTGTAAATTCATTTGAGAAACTACGCTCTTTTTGAGGTTGCCTGAAAAAGCAGAAACATTTTTCTATAAGTAGCTTGGAAATACATATCTACAGGAACATCAGTTACGTAAAACTTGTATTACGATAAATATAACGCTCTAGATTGTATGTTATATCATTGAATATCGGTATGATGTATGCGATTAATCTATGATTTTCAGGAGAACATAGTGCTAATTATATCTACTTGCCAACCTTTGATGTCCTACTAATATTAATTAATACCAAGAACTCAAGCGTATTGAATAGGATTATAACTGTATGTAGGCTTAAGATTGTATAATTATTCAATATTCATAATCTACACTAATGTTATAAAGAAGAAAACTTTGTTTGTTTGATTGTAATGAATAGGCTCATAAACTACTGGACCGATTTTGATGAAATTTGGCTCTGAGAAAGAACATAGGCTACCTTTTATTGCGAAATATGTACCACGGGCGAAGCCGGGGCGGACCGCTAGTAACGGATAAAGAATAGAAAATACTAGAGCAAGTAATTTGTGTCCTACTTGTAGTCTTTTAGTAGCAACCACTCGATTCCAGTTTACACGTCTTATTAACGTTTGTTTTTTAAATTACCTTTTAAATCGCTTCCCAAACAAAGGAAAAACGCATATAATAAACTACAAGCGGTATGAAACGTCGGACAAAGCGATCATTTTCTTACTATACCTACATTTATGGACGTAATAACAGACTGTCATTTTCCGATGGACCTTCCGTATTATCACAGCAAGTAGTTTGCATCCAACGGTACTTAATGTGGTGTGATAATGAACCTCATTATTTTATTATTAGATACCACTTTTGTATGACAAGCTATTAATTTCTATGTGCGTCGAAAATTGGTAATGTTTGAATTGTGGTGTGGAATTATTGTTTTGGGAAGTAGGTTAGTTACAGGTATATTGATATTTGATATAGCTATAATTCAAAGTTTGGATGAGTATGCTTCAGTGGTTGATTAAGACGTGATTGCGGTATCTATCTAAGTACCTGCGTATGTTTATGATATAGTAAAGGAGAGTACGTTTGGTTGAACTAAGGGTTGAACCTAATGATCACAGGAGCTGTTTGTTCAAAATAAGAAAATGTTTTAATCATGGGAAGGTCATTTAACGGGAAAGGCAATGAGTATCATGCTACCACCAAAGTAGCAGGTTATCATTGAAATACAATCAGCGGTTATAATTAATAACCTGTGCCAATATTTTAATTTGTTTCTTTGTATACTGCAACACACGGAACCCTCCCTACGGATGTTCTGCAGTTGGTATTATTAGGTGACCCTCTTGTTAGGAAGATGATTGCATAATATAATTAAACAAATGGTCAATGAAAATACATGGTTACTGAAATCGAGAAGGAAATTAATTAGTTATTCTTTTAACAATTAACTTTTTGGTTTCTTTAAGAAGTGAGAATTTGACCAAGTGGATAAAAACAGCGATTTTTGGTAATAATGCGTATAATACATTTAATGTTAATATCACACGCATACCCTAAATAATAAGAAAAATTTAAATCTTTGATTTAGTGTTAATGGAATAACTAAATATTTGTTGTTGGCGAATCAAATTGTGCTAGAGATGTAAGATTTAGACATATTACGATAAGATTTAGTCTTTGAAAAATCGCAAACATTCGCTCTACAATTCGTATTGCTTCCGATTTTACCAAGATTCGATAGGTGACCTACCAGTGTACGCTGGGCTGCACAGGATATAAAAGTTGATAAAAAAATATAAGATTTCTGATAGTTAGTGCTTCCTAAATGAAAAATAGTGGGATGTAAAGGTGTACGCTGGTCCGTGGTCACCACAGCATGACGGCAGTTCGGCCATGGCGGTCTGGTGCGGTGCGCGTATCCTACCACTAGAGAGACGCGTTTATTCTATCACTCTTGTGGTTTGTTTCTTTATTTAGTTTATTAATTAGTTAGCTAGGGATGGTCATATGTATGTAGAAGCGTTGGGGGATGGAATATGGTGCATTAATATCGGTTATAGTGTAAGAAAGGTGACCATTTAGAAATAAGTTGGTGTCGTGATTATAAGATGTATTGGGATTTGGGAAGAAGTCGTGGTTATATTTGGTGCATTTGTAGTTAAAATACTTAAATATTTTGTTGGAATGAAGATTGAGGGGATAGTATCGCTGTGGTCATTTTTAAATAATTTTGTCGAATAATAAGTGTCTTGTTTATACAATGTAGTGAGAAAAAATAGCATTAATTGCATTTGTGATTTGAAGCGTTTGTGTTAAATTTTATTTGTACGGACGGAAGAATATAGCGGTGTCGATAATGGAATAACTTTACATGCAATGTCATGGAAAGTGTGTTTTTATTGAAGCGATTGTGATTTGTTTGGGTGGTTGTGTTTCATGGTGCGTTTGCGGAAATTTTGGAATAGTGGTCAATTGTCAGAGATATGGATTAAATTAATGTGTATAAATTGTATAGGTATAATGGTATTTAAGTTTTCTATGTGTGTGTTCAAGCGTAAGATGATAAGCCGATTATATGCATTTGTATTTTAGCGGCTTCATTTAATCGTCATTTTTATTTTTATTTAACATATTTAATATTTATATAAAATGAACACTAGGAAATATTGTAAAAAAACAATTCGTTGTAGTCTATGACACATAAAACGATCACTTAAAAATACATTTTCAATTTTTATATACCTACTTCAAACAAGGCACAGTTGTCACTTATCTAGTTTGAAATCTCAGAAACAAATACATAATGACCGCCAAAAAATCCTCAAACTATATCCTATTATTGTCGAAATGGCGCAAACTTGTCGGAAGCTAAGACTTTGTTTTGGTCGCAGAGTCAATCCAAGTCAATATGTTATTCTTCTCTAAGTAAGTGAGGATACAGTTTACCGATTTTCTATGGTATTCAGGACATATGACTATTTAAGTATCTACGTATTAAATATCAACAATTTTGTGAATTTATTAATTTTGTATCGTAATTAGTTTCACGATTGTATTCCTTCATAGATAAATGTCTTAAATCCCATTTTCAGGATGTCCAATAACTTTGATATAAAACCTAAATTAAGGCGCAGAAGTTAAGACCTAAGCTAAAGCCAAGCTTATCTAAAAATACCAAGGTCTATTCAATTAAACAAACTTCTTAGTTACGAGATAGCGCTCTCTCCGACTTGTCAGTCAGCGCTAACTAATTGGTCGGAGTTATCTAACAGATAACTGGGAGGCTTCTGATTTATCAGAGAAATTGCGATGCCTGCCCGATTTATTGCCAGATGTTAGATATTACGCTTGTAATGCTTGGCAAGTTAAAATTGTTTTATATTCGTATTTGAATAAACTGCTCCAAGAAGAAAGAAAAGGATGATTCAACGATTCTTCATTATGATAACTACGAAGGAAGGGACAGTTGGACCTCTGTTTTTGTAACCACGTAACGATAAATGTTGTAGCTACACGCATTTGGATGAATTTTTGAGGATAGATAGTTGCAACCATGACACACTACATTTTAACGTAAAATCAAAACTTAAAGGGGCTTGTTTAAGAAGGAAATTTAATTCCAAGTACTTACATAATTGTTGATACACTTACTACAAAGCATACAATTACAATACGCTACGATGATAATAATTATGTTAAACGTTATTTTTTATTCAATTAAATGCAATTTGCCATGCCGTATGAGCAGTGGAGTTGCGTATTAATTAGCCGGTGTAAAGCAAAAATCATTTGTGAAAGCAATAATCAGCACAATATTAAAAGCATTTAATTATTATGAGATGTACGTCACTTGATGTTGATGGAATTTAAAAGCGTTTAACATGATGATGATGTTTAATTTTTCGTAATGGGGTCTGTTGGTTTTTCTCTTTGTGGAATATGTTGTTGGGTAAATTAATAAGTGAATAATTATTATGTTATCATATTTTAAATAAAACTAGTAGGTAAGTAGGGCCTAATGTTAATAATAATACGGTATAGGTAGGTATAATTTGCTAGGGTCGTGCTAGCAATTCCGATCCATTAGTCCGAATAGAATTGCCAGGAATTTGGGCATTGGGCGATATTTAATTAAATTCAAAATTGAGAAGGTCACACCATTGTACATGTATTTTTTCAATTTGCTTCTCACAAGTATGCTTTTAATATAAAATCAATTAATTTCCTCCTAGTCAATGAATTTGTATACAAAAGTTAGGGTCGCCAAAAAAACGTAACAAAATCACTTAGTTCTAAACAAGATCGTGCGAACCAAAAAAGGTTATTGACAACGGCCGTGACAATGTTCATCACGATTGGGATGTAAACGAACTATGCGCAGGAGTTGATTCTTTGAGCATTAGCGTTTTTGCGTTTTTGTGTTTTGCGAAAACTCGTTGAGAAGTGCGGATTATTTTAACATTATAGATTAGGACACGGACTCATAGTCTTATAGTAATTTGCGACATAGTCATATTCATATTGTAATACTTATATTTAAATTGTAATAAAGAAATTGAAATTATACTATTGTAAATTATTTGTTGTTGTGAGGGCTTTTTATCACCATAAGTTCATATTATGTTCGCGCTGCAGGGAACTTAGGATAATTAGAATGCTTAGGAAATAGTTAATTCATTGCCTAGTGCTAGTTGTGAGATGTCTTGCCAGTTTCATGAAAGGTATAATTAAAAAATCTAATCTAATTATTTAAAGCTCTGTCCTTCAAGATGAACTCTCGTCTTACTGAATAAAAGCCTTAACTATCACTAGTGATATTGTGGCATATTGGTTATAAATAATACAAATACATCTTACCTGAATCTTCCACTAATGTTTTTCGTTTGTTTGTCCACAGATAGATCCAAACACAGCGTTTCTGAGGGCAGCGCGCGCGGGGCAGTTGGACACAGTCGTCGATCTATTGGATTCAGGGGCTGTTAAAGATATAAACACATGTAATTCTGTAAGTATCAATATGCAAGAATAGTTTAATTCTATATGAAAGATTATTAAAATTAGAAAATGTCGTAAATATGTACATTGTACATATTTCGTAGGTATGTACATCTACATACATGCTTTAAATGCCTGTAAGTATGTAAATAAATATGTACAAGGTCTTTATTATTTAACTAACCAAGCAATCAATAGAACATTGAACATCGAATCAATAATCAGTTAATTTCCTAGCAATGAGAAAAACAAAATAAGAAGAAGAAAGAAAGATATCGATATCAGCCTCAAGGCCTCAACACAAGTAAAACTATTGAATATTTGTAAAATTATTAAATACACGTGAAGTGATGTTAAACATTGTTTCCTATTAGTGCATACGCAATGTGAGTGTAAGCTGAAATCGGGTCAACCACTGTCCCGTCCATGTCCCGTCAATAATGTGACGTCACAGGCGTCCCATTTGTAGGCTTTATTTTGTTAAAACAAACATTATTGATTTGTTTAATTGAACAATATACCTACCTATCTATATAAACATAATCTTAGCATAGACCGTACTTAAATTATTATCAACGAGAAAATTTGTACGAATGTATATTTGTTACTTTCACGCAAAACCAGCTGTTCCAATATGTATGAAATTTGCACAGATAGATTTAAGTCTGTAGGTACATAGGCTATCTTTGACGACATGGATATCACGCGAGTGAAGCTGCACGCTCTAGCTAGTGTTATTAAAGTGTTTATTATATAGATAAGGTTAAAGTACCTTTTTGAAACAACCCCAACACATTTTCACAGTTTAATACGCCACAACATATTATGGAGAATAGATTGTACAATTGTATATTAAACACATATTAGACCACTGATAAATAGCACTATAGGAATATAGAAACTACTGCTCCTCTTTACTTTTTTTCGAAAAATACAAGTTAACACATTCAATCGCCAACATCAAATAACATATTCAAAACTAGTTGAATCATTACATTTATGGTCCGGGAGCCAGCAGCAGATTTTATGACCAAGTTCCTCTCAAGCGGTAATTAGTAAAATGCATCAAAGTATAGTATTATGAAGCCTCGTGAACGTCAGCTGGAGCTCGGTTGGGGGGAAGAGCGGTTGTAGCCTCCCGTATCAGCTGACGGTTTTTCCACCAAGATACAGCCAGCTGACATATATATTTATCCACAGTTACATATAAGCTATCATCAGGTAAATTTTTGTTTGAGAGGAAATAACGGAAAATAAATTTTTCTTTAAATTTAACTTTCATGTTCGAGACACCAGCTGACGTATAATACACCATGTTGTAACCAGCTGACTATTTTTTTTCGTTGAGATATTGGGTTAGCTACAATTTGACAAATTTTTAGCTGAGAGGAAATGAATGAATGAATGTATTTTTTTTCCTATGTGCGTGGGAGGCTACAACCGCTCACCCCCCCAACCGAGCGCCAGCTGACGTTCACGAGGCTTTATAATACTATACTCTCATGCGTCTGACGAATTATCTCTTGAGAGGAAATAGTTAACCAAATTTGCACCTGGCTCCCTAACCATTACAAAGATTTACGACGACCCGCATTTTACTTGACATTATTTAGTTTTGACACTCAAACTTCGCATACGTCAGTACCGTTTTGAAATAATAAATAGTTATAGATAACCCAAACAAGCGTTAACAACAAGCATATTTTTATTCCACTTCATATGCTGTGCTGTGTAGGTACTTACATACAATTTTCATATTCATATTTCCTCTTTTTCACATAGTTAAAGATTAACAGAGTTGATAAGAATACATAGTGTTCGTGTTCCAATAGAGATCGTATCTCTTTGCAATGCATTTGTGCTAATGTTTTGTTTGATTTATAATGCTGGTTTGTGTTTATAATGTAAATCGGTAAATGAGAGGGAAATTGCAAGGGAGAAAAATGATTGGATACGGTTTTTATGCGTTTATAATGGTACTAGCGGTCCTGTTCAGCCGTTCTCGAGTTTTGCGCTTACCAAACCATTTTGCGATTCATTTTATACTATAGGAGTAAAACTTGGAACAAAAAATATTCATGTAATTTGTAAATATTTGAGCGGTAGGTACTTAGTTAAATTAATTTCATTAATTTCCCATAATTTTGTTTTGTAAGTTAATTAAACTTAATATATATAGGTATTTAAAATACTTTTCTAAATATAAAGAGCACAGAAATTTATTCCATTATTGTACAACCATTTTATACAGAATTCTTGAAATATCAAAAACAATTGTTATTAATTCTTTGTATTTCTGTCACAATGAAATTAATTAACAATAAACGAATTTGTTTGTTTGAACGCGTTAATCTCAGGAACTACTGGTCCGATTTGAAAATATACCATCCTCCCCACTTCCATCCTCCCCACTGCCATCCTCCCCACTCCCATCCTCCCCACCGCCATCATCCCCACTCCCATCCTCCCCACTCCCATCCTCCCCACTGCCATCCTCCCCACTCCCATCCTCCCCACTGCCATCCTCCCCACTTCCATATGTGTGTAATAAATTCAACATAATTTATGCAGGATTTACCCAGAATTACGTTTTATACCAATGAAACAAAACATATAGCCTTAATTATTATTTGAAATTGAAATTCTCTTAAAATGGTATATTAAAGAAAAACACAGATGTAGTAAACAATAATTATTGTATTCCGTTTTTATTACATTACGCCTTTAAAAAAATAATAATTTTATTGACATAATAAATAGGTAGGTACTTGTACATGAATCCATAGGCTCAATCAAATAAATAAAGATTTTGAGCACAGATTTTGAGGCAGCAACAGTCGCAAAAAAGTTCAGCGAGTTAACAAGAGGAAACAATCCAGAAACTTCAAAACCCATAACACATCACAGGTGTCATTTATAGTGCAAGGGAAGTATTGTTATTAATGGTAAACGTCCTTGGGCAAAATTACATGTTCCGTCCAACGTAACGACGCGGACGGTTAGATCCTACCCGTTCTATACATATATAACTGTATGCAAAGACAGGATCAATGAAAAGGGTTAAGCGATTGGAAATTGGGTTTGTTAAGCTAAGTTTCAAAGTATAGGCACTGATTGCTAAATGTTTATTACTATAGGCATGAACTTGTAAGAGGCTTAGCAGGAGGACAAAAATGATGCTGGGAATTATAGTTTTGCAAAGTTACTTTAGCGATTCCTACGTAGAAAATGGTCATAACTTTGTAAATCTATTTATATTTTTTATGATTATGTAGATTTAGAAAAGGCTTATAATATAACTTAAGGAAGTTAGGTTGGTGCTAGATTCTATGAATTTTACAGCGCACAAAAAGTATTGGTAAATTAAAACTATAAATAATACAAAAAAAGATTGTTTGATCGTATTGAATGCAAAAAATTACATCGTGCCTGATTTTGTCTTTCACACAGGAAAAACAGACAAAAAATATGTACAATGTTTTAAAATTAACATAACAATATATATTTATTTATTTAACATAACAATATAATAATTAAGTATTTATTATTAAACCAAAACATTATTATAAATCGTTATTTCTTTTTAAAATGAAGTACTACTACTACTTACTCCGAAAATTAGTTTCTAGTGTACTTCTCATTTTATTTAATGTTATTCTCTTAATTTCAGAATGGATTAAACGCTCTACATTTAGCCGCTAAAGATGGACACATTTCAGTAGTAGAAGAACTACTGAAACGCGGTTCTATCGTCGACGCATCGACAAAGAAAGGTAACAATTTTTCTTCTATTTAATTATTTCAAAGAAAATCATAGTTGAATTGATGAATTGATACTGTTGCTTGTTGAAACACGCCATTGAATTTTGCGGACAGGAAATGTACAGATCAAAAAAATACATATTATACTCGAATTTTCCTCAAAAGGTTAATCGACCATATTTTCATGTAATTTGAAACTGAAATCGCCTACAATGCTTTACCGGACTCAATGCTACAAAAAACACTAACAGAAATTTTCGGTATCAAAAAATTCATAACCTCGTCCTTTTTACATAATTTAATCTTACACAATGAAATTGACTATTTACGTTTCCAGGCAACACAGCCCTCCACATAGCATGTCTAGCTGGCCAGGAGTCAGTTGCCCGAGCGCTGCTTGCGGCCGGCGCGAAGGCAGACGCTCAATCGGCGGCGGGCTTCACGCCGTTATACATGGCCGCTCAGGAGAACCACGCCGGCTGCGTGAAGATGCTGCTGGCGGCGGGGGCCAGCCAGACACTTGCGACAGAGGTATGTAGCAACAGGGTTTATGGTACAGCTATACATATACCATGGCAGGTCGAACACTGCTTGGTCCAATATGTATACGAGACAAGATAGATAGATATGCTAAACATGTTTCTGGAAGATTTTTTGCCGTGAGCAGTGAGAAAATCCTGCTGGTTACGGCCAGTATACTTTTCCGTATGATTTTGTTACTTTTACAGTCATATCTTTGCTTCAGAGATATTGCACATTCTTCGTAATGTACCTATTAAAAGTTATTTGCTTGTAGCCACCGTACAAATTTTTCCGTACCAAGTTTTTGCTCCTTTGTTGGAAAACGCATTTCTTTTATTTGGTTAAATTAATAAATAACTTCCGAATAGATCTCTAATGTCATGTTATCGTTTTGTCTTCTAGGATGGATTCACACCGCTAGCAGTAGCGATGCAACAGGGACACGACCGCGTGGTTGCAGAACTGCTCGAATCCGACACACGCGGTAAAGTGCGACTACCCGCATTGCACATTGCCGCTAAGAAAAACGACGTAAAAGCCGCTACGCTTTTACTAGAGGTACATAGCTTTTCATGAAAAAATAATGTGTTGTGATGTAAGAAAATGAAATTAAATAATGATTTGAATTATCTTTAACGTCTAAGTTGAATACATGGAAAAAATATTTTGCATTGTCTAGAAGCGTTAAAAACTATAATAATTGTATGTATGTTACAATCATAGAGGAGAGATCTGTAACTAACACAGTTATAACTAGTTCGTAAGTCGGATTTGCACAAAGAAGTTATTATTATTGATTTATTTGTTAAATTTCAGAACGAACACAACCCGGACGCGTGCTCCAAGTCCGGTTTCACGCCCCTCCACATAGCAGCGCACTACGGCAACGTGGGCGTGGCCAAAGCGCTGCTCTGTGCCGGCGCGGACGCGGGCCGCGCGGCCAAGCACAACATCACGCCGCTGCACGTGGCCAGCAAGTGGGGGCAGCTGGCCATGGTCGACCTGTTGGTCGAGAATGGTGAGTGTGTGCGCAGTGCGGCACTTGGGACAGCTTGGCACGTGGCGAAGCCAAAGTTATGCGAAAATATACATACGTAAAAACTTAAAAGTAAAATTTTAAACTCTTTAGCTAGGAATCATTACGTTACAAACACACACACGGACAGACACGCACGCACGCACGCTGGTACGCACGCACGCACAATACACACTTTTACTTTGATTCCCAATATTACAAACACATCTTTACAACAAATTCGCAATAAACATCGTTATCCGCCTTGTCACACTCGACCATAATATTTTCTAGGGAAACCTCTGGTGTCCATTGAAAAGATTATATGTTAACAGGAAACCATATAATCAATATAGAATATAAAGTCAACAGATAATTTAAATGACACATTTATATTACAGGTGCAAATATAGCAGCAGTGACGCGAGATGGCTTGACGCCATTGCACTGCGCGGCTCGTTCCGGGCACAGCAATGTGGTGTCCAGGTTGTTGCAGCATGGTGCACCGATTACTAGTAAAACTAAGGTAAAATATTAAGTAACATGAAAGTAATTATTAGTAGGTTGCCTGGAAGAGATCACTCTTAAGTGATAAGGCCGCCTTCTGTGCTGGACTAGTTATATGTTTTAATTTTAAGGATTAATTTGTATGCCAGCACAATAAAGTGTAAATAAATAAAATAAATAAATAAATAATTCTTAAAATATATGCTCTTTAAATTATAGTACTTGCTTAAAAGGTAATAAATAAAATTGTGATTTATTGACTTATAAGTTTAAAGAATTCTTCAGAGGCTTTTTCGGTGGATATTTTTTCGTGATTTCCACCGTATGGAAGTATCTTTCTCGAAAATTATAAGTAGCATTTTCTTTAAATTCTGCCAGCTCAACCTAATTACCCACATATGGAGATCAAAAAAAAAATTATTTTTTCAAAAATATTGTCACTTACAAAAAATAATATTTCCAGAACGGTCTTACCCCCCTCCACATGTCAGTACAAGGGGAGCACGTAGAAACTGCGAAAGTGCTGCTCACAGAGGGCGCTCCCATCGATGACGTCACCGTTGATTATCTTACTGCATTGCATGTGGCCGCTCATTGTGGTCATGTTAGAGTAAGTAGGAAGATATGTATTGTTATAACAATTTCAAAGAAAAGCTATATTATTTTTATTCTAATAGCCGATTTAGATTGATGTAATTTTTTTTATGTTGTAATCTCAAAGCAATTTTCGCTTTTATCATAGTTTGGTTATAACATATTCTGTTAGAAACAATCACCTTCAACGAGATCTTTTTATAAATGGTCATTTCGTCATCGTTAACAATAACCACATTGTCGTGTTCGATTTTTTTTTGATTATGTATTTTTTTGTGTAAGATAATAATAATTATATTAATTTCAGGTCGCAAAACTTCTGCTGGACAGAAATGCGGACGCTAACGCGCGTGCTCTGAACGGTTTCACGCCACTACACATCGCTTGTAAGAAGAATCGGCTCAAAGTTGTCGAACTGTTGCTCAAATATGGTGCTAGTAAGTATTACATTATTTAAAATAAAAAATAAAAAAATATTTATTGACAAAAATCGTACGGTACAATATTTAGATGATCCACTGACTACCGAACTAGTTAAAAACTGTGTTTCGGTTGTCGGTGGTATTTATTTTAAAAGTTTATAATTTTGTAGTTATAAAAGGAGTGCACATTTGGTGTTAACGATTTTTTGTCGCGAAGTTGTTTACACACACGTTGTTTACTCGCGGTCGTCGCTGATCCATGGTCCGTAATTTCATTAAAATAATCGATTGATTATTTATTTCAGCCATTATTGCCCATATATTGTTAGTAATACTTATTCTAGTGTTAGTAATACTTTTACGCTCGCATTTACGGACGCTTGCGGCGCGTATTGACAAAAAAATTATGGTGAATTTGAATCGAAATTGTATATGTTTTTTAACTTGTTGACTATACTATACAGGATGTAATCGTTAAGTGTGCACACTGCACAGGCGATTTTTCCGTAAGTATTACAGATAACAAAAAACTTTAAACCGATATCGAAAGTACTTAACCTAATGAGTAAAATGGCCGTAATAAATTTTTAAAAATAAATCAAGAAATATCAAAAAAATTATCTTTAAACCCTCCCATACATTAAGTATGAAATATGAATATCCCATATACATTTAATATGAAAGATTTTAGCTTTCTTTTTCTTTTTTTGGTTTTCTGCTTTAATTACTTCGCAAATTTGAAGTGACATTTTCCACGTTTTTCCGGACATTTTCACGTATTTTCCGGATATTTTCCGGGAATTTTCCGGACATTTTCCGGACATTTCCCAGGCATTTTCCGGGGATATTCCAGGCATTTCCACGCATTTCCGGACATTTTCAGGCATTTTCCGGGTATTTTCCAGATATTTACCAGGCATTTTCCGGACATTTCCCTGACATAGCCTGTAAATGTCTGGAAAATCCCCGGGAAATGCTTGGAAAATCCCCGGAAAATGCCTAGGAAATTCCTAGAAAATAACCGGAAAATGCCTGGGACATGTCTGGAAAATATCCGGAAAATGCGTGGAAATTTCCGGAAAAACCGTGGAAAATGCCTTGAAAATCCTTGGAAAATGCCTGGAAAATATCCGGAAAATGCGTGAAAATGTCCGGAAAATATCCGGAAAATGCCTGAGAAATGTCCGGAAAATGTCTGGGAAATGCGTGGAAAATCCCCGGAAAATGCCAGGGAAATGCTCGGAAAATCCCCGGAAAATATCCGGAAAAAGCGTGGAAATTTCCGGAAAAACCGTGGAAAATGCCTGGAAAATCCTTGGAAAATGCCTGGAAAATATCCGGAAAATGCGTGAAAATGTCCGGAAAATATCCGTAAAATGCCTGAGAAATGTCCGGAAAATATCCGGAAAAAGCGTGGAAATTTCCGGAAAAACCGTGGAAAATGCCTGGAAAATCCTTGGATAATGCCTGGAAAATATCCGGAAAATGCGTGAAAATGTCCGGAAAATATCCGGAAAATGCCTGAGAAATGTCCGGAAAATGTCTAGGAAATGCGTTGAAAATCCCCGGAAAATGACAGGGAAATGCTCGGAAAATCCCCGGAAAATATCCGGAAAATGCGTGAAAATGTCCGGAAAAAGCGTGGAAATTTCCGGAAAAACCGTGGAAAATGCCTGGAAAATCCTTGGAAAATGCCCGGAAAATATCCGGAAGATGCGTGAAAATGTCCGGAAAATATCTGGAAAAAGCGTGAAAATGTCCGGAAAATATCCGGAAAATGCGTGAAAATGTCCGGGAAAAGCGTGGAAAATGCTCGGAAAATCCCCGGAAAATGTCTGGGAAATTCCCGGAAAATAACCGGAAAATGCCTGGGAAATGTCTGGAAAATATCCGGAAAATGCGTGAAAATGTCCGGAAAATACGTGGAAATGCCTGGAAAATGCGTGAAAATGTCCGGAAAATATCCGGAAAATGCGTGAAAATGTCCGGAAAATATCCGGAAAAGGCGTGAAAATGTCCGGAAAATATCTGGAAAATGCGTGAAAATGTCCGGAAAATATCCGGAAAATGCGTGAAAATGTCCGGGAAAAGCGTGGAAAATGCTCGGAAAATCCCCGGAAAATGCCTGGGAAATTCCCGGAAAATAACCGGAAAATGCCTGGGAAATGTCTGGAAAATATCCGGAAAATGCGTGAAAATGTCCGGAAAATACGTGGAAATGCCTGGAAAATGCTAGGAAAATGCCTGGAAAATGCGTGAAAATGTCCGGAAAATATCCGGAAAATGCGTGAAAATGTCCGGGAGAAGCGTGGAAAATGCCTGGAAAATCCCCGGAAAATGCCTGAGAAATGTCCGGAAAATGTTGGGACATGCGTGGCAAATGCCTGGAAAATCCCCGGAAAATGCCAGGGAAATGTCCGGAAAATGCCTGGAAAACACCCGGAAAATCCCCGGGAAATGCTCGGTAAATCCCCGGAAGATGCCTGGGAAATTCCCGGAAAATAACCGGAAAATGCCTGGGAAATTATCTGAAAATGTCTGGAAGATATCCGGAAAATGCGTGGAAATTTCCGGAAAAACCGTGGAAAATGCCTGGAAAATATCCGGAAAATGCATGAAAATGTCCGGAAAATGCGTGAAAATGTCCGGAAAATGCCTGGAAAATCCCCGGAAAATGCCTGAGAAATGTCCGGAAAATGTCTGGGAAATGCGTGGAAAATCCCCGGAAAATGCCAGGGAAATGCTCGGAAAATTCCCGGAAAATATCCGGAAAATGCGTGAAAATGTCCGGAAAAAGCGTGGAAAATGCCACTTTAAATTCGCGAAGTAATTAAAGCAGAAAACCAAAAAAGAAAATCTTTCATATTAAATGTATATGGAATATTAATATTTCATACTTAATGTATGGGAGGGTTTAAAGATAATTTTTTTGATATTTCTCGATTTATTTTTAAAAATTTATTACGGCCATTTTACTCATTAGGTTAAGTACTTTCGATATCAGTTTAAAGTTTTTTTGTTATCTGTAATACTTACGGAAAAATCGCCTGTGCACACTTAACGATTACACCCTGTATAGAGGTACTATTACTACAAGAACTTTAATGAATATTTTGATACCCAACTCGACTATTCCAGGTAAATCCTCAACCACAGAATCTGGTCTAACCCCCCTCCACGTGGCCTCGTTCATGGGCTGCATGAACATCGCACTAGTGTTAGTTGGTGCGGGTGCTGATGCTGATGCTGCTACCGCAAGGGGAGAAACTCCTCTTCATCTCGCGGCAAGAGCTCATCAGACGGATCTGGTGCGAGTTCTGTTGAGGAACAACGCTAAGGTAGGATGTCCTGCCCCCCTAGACAAGTGGCTTTCTATTAGCGTAAAGTTCAATAGAATAGATTATGAATGTATGAGATTGACGTAATCAATCGTCGTCGTCGTCGTAATCAAACGACGTCGTAATCTCATACATTCATAATCTATTCTATTGAACTTTACGCTAATAGAAAGCCACTTGTCTAGGGGGGCCTGGTTGAGTAATCAGAAATTACAGATGGAGACTACCACAAACCAAGGAATTATAATATGACATACTTATATCAGGAAGTGATAAGTATGATAAATAGTTCACGCGTAGAAATTAAAATTAACGCACATGAAACCGCGAAGCACAACTGGTTAGCTTTGAAGTTCATAGATATAGATAGTTAAAGGTAGTAAACTTTACTGGCTCATAATTTTGTATTAATACGTTGAGAAATGTTATCACTACATAGTATAAAACAAAGACGCTTTCCCTGTCCCTATGTCCCTATGTCCCTTTGTACGCTTAAATCTTTGAAACTACGCAACGGATTTTGATGCGGTTTTTTTTAATAGATAGAGTGATTCAAGAGGAAGGTTTATATGTATAATAACATCCATTAAATAGTGGAGAAGTACTGTTATTTTTGAGGTTTCTAATGTGATGTAAAAAATTACATTTTTTCCGCTTAAATTGCAAACGCAGGCTGAACCCTACGAGTTTTATCAAAATAATGTACTAAGTATTATACACATTGAAAAGGTCTACAGAAAGGTCCGCGATGGTATATGTCTATCTCTTATGGATAACCCACAATAACTTTTTTTTGTCATTTACTTTTTACGACAAATAATGGCTAATTTTCGATGCGATTTTAACCAATACAGCATTAAGTGCGTCACACACGGTGAAGATACTAGGTATAATATGGTATCCGGTATTAGGTAGTTCAATAAAGAAACGAATCTTCAATGGCGGCCAAAGCTGACTTTGACAGATGGTAGGATCAGCAAAAAAGAAAATAAAAATAACGTAAATTGATAATTATTTTATTTATTATTTTGTTACTATCAAATGACATATACAGAACGCAACAAAATCCCCATTAATACTCGTAGTCTCGTAATTAGCCCATAAACTGAACAACTTTCCCCAAAGAATATATTATTAAAGAAAATATTATTTACTATAGCAAATACATAATTGTCATTCTAAATTTATGATCGGGTTTCGCATAGGGGTCGACAGGTAGTCAAATTCAGGTAGTCAAATTTGAAAATTATAATTTTGAGCAATACATTTCTTTAAATATTTCTTTATTTCTTTGTTTGAGATTCATCATCATCATCAGCCCATATAAGTACCCACTGCTGGGACTATACAACTTGGTGATAAGTTCATATTATTTCTTGTCCATATTTTTTTTTTGCAATTTCAAGGCAATTCTCAAAACTTTAAACTCCAATATCTCAGAAACTAAGTGACTCCTCACCCCCCCCCCCCACAATACATTTTACTTTACCCTATTTTTTTTTTGCATACCGTACGGCCGTGTGTGAGCGAGAGGGAATGATAAGCGCCGCCATTGAAGATTCGTTTCTTTAAAGAACTGACTAATATCAGCGTTCTGACCATCATTTTTCTTTTTGTCATTGCGCGTGCGTACTAAGACCCCTGTAGAACCGCCATCCTGTTACAAATGACCCGAAATTTTGTGGGTCATTTAAAATATTACAGTATTTATTATTTTATTTGTGAATATAAAATATTACAGTATCTTAAGATAAAATATTATAGTATCTTCACCGTGTGTGACGCGCTTTAATCCTTAACCAATTAAATACCTTGAATACATTGTTCATTTAATATAGATCTATATGGCCCTTTACACCGTATGATTTAAGTGAATATTTTCGCAGATATTACAGATTTAAAAATTGCGGGACGTAGCGTTTGCGGCGGTACCGGCGGCGCGGCCGGCCGCCCGGCTATATATTTTATACCCGTGCGAAGCCGGAGCGGGCCGCTATGTTTTTATATACAACGTTCACAGTTTTTCTGTAGTGTATTTACTATTTAGTATCAGCATTGCACCCGTGCGAAGCCGGGGCGGGTCGCTAGTTTACTATAATGATGTAAGATTACGTAAAATAATTCCTGCAAAAAGTCACGTTCATAAGTCTAGTGATTAATAACTCGGGCCCCGGAATCACCCGGAATAGAAATTCTATTGTGTCTGTGATTCCGATCGGGCCGTTCGGGGCTCAATGGGTTAATAAGTAATATTCCTGCAGGTGGAAGCCCGTGCTCGCGAAGAACAAACACCACTACACGTAGCAGCAAGATTAGGGCATGCTGATATTGCTGCACTTCTGCTGCAGCATGGTGCTGATGTTGCTGCAACCACCAAGGACAAGTACACGCCGCTGCATATTGCTGCTAAAGAAGGTAAGTAATTAAAGAACCAAAAAAAAATAATAATGCTTTGGTAAAATGGCATTTTTCTAAATTTATGGTATAAAACATATTATTATGTAAGTCTTTTACAAATAAAAAGAACTGATTTTATCGAATTCATCAATCAACGTAGAAATGTTTATAAATTTGAGTAAAGTAAAATAAGTACTTTAGTTACAACACAACAAACGAACAAAATGTTTCGATGTATTAGCACTTAGAAATTAGAGACCTTAACGGATTTCAAACGCGATTTATTCATTTTATTATTAACCAAATGATAATTAAAAATCGCGTTAAATCAAACACAAGCAATGCTATGTATAAGCACTATGATGGTTGGTAAGACAAATGAAAATAAAAAATCAAATGAATAACTTATTCTTAACATCAAAACAGGCAAAGAAGAAGTAGCAGCAATTCTAATAGACCACAACGCGCCAATCGAAGCAGAAACGCGTAAAGGCTTCACTCCACTACACCTAGCCGCTAAATACGGTGACATGGGTGTTGCCAGGCTATTACTTGCTAGAGGAGCTCAACCTGATGCGCCAGGAAAGAGTCATATAACTCCCTTGCATATGGCAACGTATTATGGGCATCCGGATATCGCTCTGCTTTTGCTGGATAAAGGTTTGTTAAGTGTTTGTTTTATTGTAAACATAGTACTTGTAAGGTCGAAGAAGAAGGCTAGTTGAAAGATTTTCAATTTTAACTATTGTAAATATTGCAAGTCTTAAAAAAAGTTAATCACAAGTGTGATATATGTATCTGCTAGTTCGTTATCAACATGTGTTTTGTATGATCATAAATCACTGTTAGATATTTTCACTATACAGAATTTTCATTTTTGATGAAACTGTAAATTATACTGCGGCTGCTCGATTGACGGTAAATTTGTCAACAACTTAAGTTACGCAGACGACATGGTTTTGTTGGCTCCATCAATCAGTGCGTTACGAAAGCTTTTAGAAAAGTGTGAAGATTTTGCCGTGGCTCACGGGCTCAGATATAATGTAAAGAAGAGTAACCTTTTAGTGTTTCAATCGCGTGGTTTTAGAGTTGACTCAGTCCCGCCGGTGTTTCTCGACAATACACCATTACAGAGGGTCTCTCAATACAAGTATCTGGGCCACTGGGTCACGGATGAACTCGTGGATGATGCCGACATTGAGAGGGAGAGGAGGGCGTTGGCCGTCAGGGGTAACATGCTGGCCCGTAGGTTTGCACGCTGCTCTCGCGAAGTAAAGGTGAGTTTGTTTAAAGCGTTTTGCCAATCCTTTTACACGTGTAGCTTATGGGTTAGCTACACCCAGAGGGCGATCAATACCCTCCGGGTGCAATATAATAATATGTTTAGGATGTTGCTGGGGTTGCCGAGATACTGCAGTGCGTCAGGAATGTTTGCGGAGGCGCGCACTGACGGGTTCCAAGCAATCATGCGGAAAAGAGCAGCATCCATGTTGCGCCGTGTCCGGCAATCGTCCAGCAGCATCCTATCTCTCTTCGTGGATAGATGGGAAAGCAATGTCTTGAGACATTGGAATAAAATCCATGTCTCAAGCATATTATGATTTAAAATAGATTTAAAATAGTATTGTTGATAATTAATTGTGTAATTTTAATACTAACATAGTTTTTAAGGTAACAAGATACTAACAATTATATGGATATTGCAATTATCTGAATTAAATCAAATAAATAAATAAATAAATTAATTATGTCGTAGTTAAGTATTAAATTATTCGCTAGGTTCTAAAATGTATAAGTAGACAAAGTAAAATTGCTATTTCTAAACAGGTGCATCACCACATTCACTGGCTAAGAACGGTCATTCCGCACTTCACATCGCGTGTAGACACAATCATCCAGATATCGCGTTTGCGCTACTTGAACATGGTTTGTATTATTATTAGAATATAAATAAAATGTGGGACCAAGTATTGAACCCTGCGGGGTGCCAAGTTAATAAAATTTGTATAATTTTTCATTTTATTGTCAAATAGTTAGTTATTTCAATTAATTATGGAGTTGTTATTGTATTTTAATGTTGGGTAGTTTTCTTTAGCTAAATCAATCTTTTATCTATAAAAAAGCAAAATACGTACCATAGGAACAGTGTCTAACGCTGTGTTCAATTCAATATATTTTTTTTTATAAGATTTTTGATTTGATGAGTGGTAAGAACTAATTTATTGTTTTAATTAAATTAGATGCGGATCCCAGTGTGAAGTCAAAGGCTGGGTTCACACCATTGCACATGGCGGCGCAAGAGGGTCACGAGGATTGCGTCGAAATGCTTATCGAGAGAGGAGCTGATGTCAATGTTCCGGCTAGCAACGGTTAGTGCTTTGTAGATGTTTATGAATATTAAGTCTAAAATAAAAATATCTTCTATTTAGTTGATCTAGTTTTGTTATCGGAGTTTTTGTATTATTTAGATTTTTTATAATGCGCAGTTGGATGAAATGAAAGTGAATACTTGTTCCATATTAAATGCATTTTTTAGCAAACTAAATTATTTTTACATGTATTTTTTTTTCAAATTTGTGTATTGTTCGACATTTTACTGTGACGTGCGCGTGCGCAGGTCTGACGGCGGTGCACCTGGCGGCGGCGGAGGGGCGCGGGGCGGTGCTGCGCGCGCTGCTGGCGGCCGGCGGGCGCTGTGCGGCGCGCACGCGCGACGGGTACACGCCGCTGCACGCGGCCGCGCACCACGGCCACCTGGCCGCCGCGCGCGCGCTGCTGGACGCGGGCGCGGACGTGACCGCGCGCGCGCAGCACGGGTGAGACACTAACACGCGCGACGGGTACACGCCGCTGCACGCGGCCGCGCACCACGGCCACCTGGCCGCCGCGCGCGCGCTGCTGGACGCGGGCGCGGACGTGACCGCGCGCGCGCAGCACGGGTGAGACACTAACACGCGCGACGGGTACACGCCGCTGCACGCGGCCGCGCACCACGGCCACCTGGCCGCCGCGCGCGCGCTGCTGGACGCGGGCGCGGACGTGACCGCGCGCGCGCAGCACGGGTGAGACACTAACACGCGCGACGGGTACACGCCGCTGCACGCGGCCGCGCACCACGGCCACCTGGCCGCCGCGCGCGCGCTGCTGGACGCGGGCGCGGACGTGACCGCGCGCGCGCAGCACGGGTGAGACACTAACACGCGCGACGGGTGCACGCCGCTGTTGCGTGAAAACGCAGTAACGCGCGTACTTGCGGTAGTGCAAATCTGCATCATGTGCAAGTTTTACGCACTCACGCGCATAGTTGCGTTTTATGGTTTTCTACGGAACAGATTTCAAACGAATACAATCAACGCACACACTCACACGCCACGCTACGTGTTGCGTGGCATTGTGATAATTGTCTTACAGCGGTGCCAGTGGATTCGACGCAGTGCTACGTGTACGACAGCTACAACGCTGTCTGCTGCCAGAAAAGACTGAAAAGCTTGTCACTGCGTTGCGTTGTATTTTTCGAAACGCAACTCACCGAAAAACACTGCCAACTGGACACGTGGGCAGAGTTTTGTAAAATTCTGTGTCTAGTTCCTTTCTGTAATGATCAAATTAAAAAATATTTTATTCTAATACATTTATGTTTTTCAGATTCACACCGCTCCACCAAGCGGCGCAACAAGGCCACACCCTTATAATTCAACTACTGTTGAAGAGTAACGCAGACCCTAACGCACTGTCTGCGGTAAGATATTACTTAAAAAAATAATTAATTATGTGAAAAAGTATTAACTATGATGAATTGTTATTTGATGGAAAATGAATAAGTATTGAAAGATGAATTTGATGAATACAATATATCCCGCAGTACAATGCGCACAATAATTTTGCATACGCTGATTCTCATATTATTTTAAATCTCAAACCATAAACATCCTTGTGTTTTTGGACAAGAGATTTTATTTTGCTCTGCCATATTCATAAACAAAATTTGCCTTAACATTGTATTTTTCTTATAATAATATTATTTATATAAACAACAGAACGGACAGACAGCATGCGCGATCGCGGATCGGTTGGGCTACATCAGCGCGGTGGAGGCGTTGCGGCCGCTCACCGAGAACACGCTTAGCCAAGCTGTGGGTGATACTGGTAAGTTATTATTTTATTTATTTGTTTTTTAATATGTTAAGATATTATTTTCGATAGTAATGTGTGAGAAATTTTGGGAGAAAATCCATACTAATATTATAAATGCGAAAGTAACTCTGTTTGTCTGTCACTCAATCACGCCTAAACTACTGAACCAATTTGCATGAAATTTGGTATGGAGATATTTTGATACCCGAGAAAGGACATAGGCTACCTTTTATTGCGAAATATGTACCACGGGCGAAGCCGGGGCGGACCACTAGTTTGTTATAAGTTGAAATAATGTGGGTGACAGAATTTTTGTTTTGAAGTGTTGAGTATGCAGATTCGCTCCTTGTTAAGTGTTTCGTGTGCAATAAGATATTGAGTATATTTTAATTTAAATATTGCTCTTAAATTAAGGGTGATCAAATTGAGAAAGCAGATTAAGATCAATTTCAAGGGTTAATTTGTGAAACTGACACGTTCAAGATATAAAAAAGGTTCGAAAATAAAAGTTAAGTTTCATCAGGCCTGTACCTATGGTAAAATATGGTCTATAACTCATAGACGTCCTGGGCAGGGGGAACAAATATAGTGATGATAACAAACAAGAACAAATATAAGATGATTTATCATTTATAAATGTATAATCTAAATTTATAAAGAATAGAAAAAATTCGATCACGAGGCGAGGCTTTATAAATATAAATTTATAAAGAATAGAATAAATTCGATTGCTCTGGCGGGTCACGAGTGGCTGAGTTGGTGAGGCATTCGCCCCGGAATGGCGCGAAAGGATGCGGGTTCGAGTCCCGCCTCGTGATCGAATTTTTTATATTCTTTATAAATTAATATTTATAAAGCATTTGAATGCCATAAAACCAAAAATATAAATGTATAATCTATTTATGATTTACTACTACTAGTAGTAGTAGTAGTTGTAGTAAATCTGATGAAATTCTGTTAGAACACTGAAAGTCATAGACTAAGATTAACATAATATCTGACAGAAATACGAATTTCTTTATTTAAGTGAAAATAAACGCTAAGGTATTGCGTCTGCGCATATCTTTGATCTAAATACAGCTCAACTAAATTTAATAGTATCCGCCAACCGTGCATAAATTCAAAACTGGATACCCGCCAACTAGGTACTCTAGACCGAATAATATGTCATGTATTTACATATTATTTCACGGAAAAATCTTCCCTAGTGTCAAGGGAATAAGGCTCATAATCGCATGTCAATTTTTGTAATTAGTTTGAGTAAACGACATTGCCATAGCCCTGTATTTATCATAGTGGTTCAATAATTGATTAAACAAATCGATTTGTGGAAACTTGTAGTTGATAGTTATTGCAGTATTCTATAGTTTTTAGTCAAAATTTACTTAAATCACAATGAGCAGAAATACTACAAAGAAATCTGCAGTCATTGATGCATTATAAATTCAATGTTGTGTCAGAGTTAACCTTTTACAATTTTTCAATAGCAAGCACGTTAGATAGATCTTTTTTCTATTATTAACGTTATGGTTTTTTGAGAAAATTACTTTTGAATGAATCAGGCTATCTTGTCTAGAATAGTTTATGGTTTACAACAATCAAATAATAGAATTAAAAACGTTTGCTTTGAAAATTGTTCATTATGGACCTGATACTTCCAACTTATATCATTTTAGCAATATTTTCATTGATTCCACTCAAAATTTACATTCTTAAATAATTCTAGTTTTATAGCCGACTTCTATAACTATAATGCTACCAAATGACATGACCTTGTTTTGTCTATCGTCCAGTATTTCTGGCCGGCTATCTTCAGAGGACTGTTTACAAATGCAGAATGACTCATTCATGCAGCGTCATTCTTGCTCGATGATTTTCCTTTATTTATTCATGACGGTAGAAATAGATTTATAGATTGAAAAGCTTAAAGAAACAGTTCAATTCTAAGACATTTAAAGGATGAAAAACTGAAAGGAATAGCTTGACACTAACATGTTATTTAAGTTAGATAATACGTTGTCAAAGCTCAACAATGATTATACGAAAGTCAGGTAATTGCCCGACTCGTATCGACAAGCGAGATGTAATCTGTTTTATGAAAGAGATGAAGCACAGGTAATAAACGGCAGTTGCCTGCAGTTGCCGCTGTTTTAAATTCAATATGCTTGATATAATCTGTCTCCTTTTGATATATCATTAGTTTAATTAGATCTTAATTACTTGTGAAATATAATTAAGTACATTAAACGTATACTTCCTTTGATCTTGAGCAAATACTGGTGCTTAGTTTAATTTATGATGGATATGGCATAATATGGAATAAAGATACAAGTTTCCGGAACCGTGATTCCTGCTTGTAATAATAATATCTGTGCTTCTTATTATGTAAAAGTTTCTTTCAAAGTGCTTTTAATAGAAGAATAGCAAAATGAATATAATATTGAATTATAATCGGGTATTAAGACACTAAGTAAGTCCCATTATAATAGTTTTTCAGGAATTAAAAAAAAGATTTATCCCGAATCTTCATTAAAAAAATATTTACAATTTAAAATTGCGTACCACACTTGTGCGAGCAAGCAAAAATTTTAAAGTTGATTTTAAATGTCAATAAAGAACATTGTTTCTGACCCAATGGGCCAATTATTATTAAAGCCTTGCTATTGGAAACCTCCTATATCAAGAAACAACATAATAAAAATATGAAACCAAAATGACCCACATACAAAGAACTCATCATGCAAACAAATTGTGCATTGTAAGCAAATATCATCCTACAATACATCGTTACATAATACATATATGGATGTATTGTCTTCGCTACCCGATAATAGTTACATGTAAATTGAGTCGGTACTTATTATTATTTTTTGTGTTGTGTGTGTGTGTAATTATAGATATTTTTTGAGGATTTTTTGTTGGTTTTAAATTTTAATGGATATATGCATTTGTTGGTAAGTATTAAAGTATATGGAAAATGTTCATCTGCTGTTGGTGGCTATGATTTTTGTTTTTTAGGGACATTTTTTATAATTTAATTTTTTATTAATGAGCGATGATTTGTATTTTAATTTGTGAATTCTATATGTCTAGCTATTTTACATGTTGTTGAATATGATTTTCGAAGACTTTCTTATCTAGAAATAATTTTAATTACCATGACTTATTTTGAACTACTAGTTTTCAAGATTAGCTCCATCAAACAAACTGTCCACTTAGACACAGTTACTATGGTCACACTACAGAAATCGTCGTAGTTCTTTCATTACGTGTTCTATAGATCATTATCTAATTTAGCTCGAACGCCTGTCCTGTCCTTACTTCTTCCCGGCGTTTGATAAACTATATATAGGTGCCTGACGGATCGATATACGTGTTTTAAAATGGAAGGAAACTGTAGACCCTGGCTTCTTGTGACCTAGACATTGCCACAGCTTAGAAGATCATAGATTATTTTCATTTCAGCACCTAGGTTGTGAAGATTTTTTTAATAAGTACCTACCTATTTCCTCTATAAATGGGCGTAATTTCGCTCAATCCTTTTTTTTTTTGTTGATTTACACTTATTTCCTAATATATAACATAACATAACAATGTTTTCACAGCCTTGCAACTACTTTGCTAAGGGTCCGTGATAAAAAAGCGAAGGTCTTAACGAAAGCATAATATTTATTTGTAAAATTAAACGAAAGCGATTCTTCCCTTTGATTGACGTTGAAAACATGACACACACATTTAAAATTTTAGTAGATAATAAATTGAAGTTAATCCCTCCTATGTAAAATATTTTCAAACTATCCGACATCGATTGCCTTTTAACCGTCGATTCGTTTTCCGTTCGATACAAAATACACAACTACACACGAGTGTTGCTCGCTGTCTGTTTGTCAAGATAAGAGAAAGAACAGCTTTAAGGGATTTACTTTACCAATCTGCTATACGATGTTATTTTCTCACTATAGGAACTTTGAAATTACAAATAGAGAAACATTACCATGGATTGCAGTGCGTTTAATCTTGTAAAGCAATAAAATCAAAAAAAGCCTTGAAATAATTTTCGACTTTGATAATTTTTTTTCTATTCCTTAAAAAAATTTTTCATTTCATTGCAACAAAATATCCGTATCGTAATATTATTATTTTTTTTTACATTTTACTTACGAAAAATTAAATCTTTCTTTATAATAATACTGTAGATTCTATATTATGTATACCATAATATTCTGTTTTGCAAACTAATTTCATAATATGCGTAAGTGCGGTCGAGATCACGTGGATAAGCATTTATTTATGTTATGAGAGACGGTACTTGTAAGGTCAAGGTTTAAACAGAATAAGGATTTCATTTTAATAGACAAGTTTCTTTGAAAAGCTCTGTAGAGATTACGTGAATCAGGGAAATTGGAGATAATTAAATACTTAAGTGTAGAAAACATGTTTTGCTGGGTTATGCAAATTGCCATAAGATGTATATCTTACATTTTTAACTTCGATATACTATACCTAAATGTGTAAAAAAAGGCTTAAGACTATACTGAAGTCCTAGTTAAGAATTACATAAAGTTCAAAGGAACAGAACCACGTTAAAAGAAAATCGTATTTCACCCTCAACCGCATTGAAATACAATCGCTGCAAAGGTTTCGATTTTATTTACTTTTGACACAATAAGACTTCATCTTATTTTTTCAAAATTTTTACCGCTTCAACCATTTTCATTTTAAATTTCATCGAAATAGATTCTGTTGTTTAGCCGTGAATGCGTAACAGACGGACAGACTATCGAATTTCTAATATATGGTTAGAAAAAATAGCCTTTTACTTTAGCTACTATTATGTATTCTGTGCTTTTACTTTTCCTTAAATATCATCTCTAAAAATAATCTATCAATAATAATTCAAACAAAACTCATAACCGTCCATTTTATATCCCAATCCATGAATAGTTTAGAACATGTTTATAAATAATGGGAGGTAAGGTTGAGGTAAGTGTGACGTCATCGACGATTTTAGCGGATCCAAACTCGCAATTTCGCTGTTAAAATATTTCATTCGATCATAGACGTTTGTGGTGATAGAGCTGGCGCTTTTTTTCCGTCTTTTAGTTGCAACAAGTTTTTCTTGTAAGAATATAATAACTAAAAACAATATATTATGTATTCTATTAGCTATATTTATTGAAGTGAAACTTCTTTAGGCGCGTTGATAGTAAAATTTCGGGCGCGTCATGGCAATACCGTCAAGTCTTTGAATCATGCCAAAGAAGTTTCACTTTTGTAACGTTTACTCGGCACACATGCCCTTTTTAAACATATTATTATGGCAGATAAAAAAAGTGATTCTCGTTTTAAATTTTCAATAAATAAATACCAGTCATAATTTCATTTTTTACTTTAGTAAAAAAAGGAATATGTAAATCAATAACAATGTTGCCAACATACATGGGCAGGTGATCTAGGTACCTCTTTTATCTTACAATAATTAAAACATCTATTATAAGCGACGTACGTCTAATTAAGTACATCCACATGACTTTTATGGCAAGACAACTAACTTTCTATAAAAGTAAACATCTTTTATATACTTGTAGGACGGAGGCAGAAAAACATGGTAGAGACGATTTCTAGCATAATTAGGTAAGCGTTATAAAATTTAATGCAGTTTGATCATATTACTTTACTATAGTACCATATTTAAATTCTTTTCGCTTCGCATTTGCATACAGTTATCGAATAAAACAATTGCTTTGAAGGTACTGCTTTGTTACGTTACAACGATTGAAATGATTTATAAGAACTTTATTGCACTAAAAACTTAGCATAACATACAATAATATTGCAGTGACGGAATACAATACCGTTCAAAAAGATATTGTTTAATATAAAATGATACAATGCAGTGTTTTTATCATCCAAATACCGAAAATACATGGAATAAGTCGTAATTTGTATACCTACTGATGACTAGAAGGTTAGATCAAGTTTTTTTGTTGCATAATATCTCGATATTTTTAATAGTAAAATATTATTCGGTTTGACTCTATAACTTTATTATAAAACAATACATTCGGTTGAAAAGAAGAAGTTAATGACTTAGTAGTTAAAGTATGTTTTCTTACTATGTAATGTAAGAAACTCGATAGAAGCATTATTTCGTACTGATAGGTAATATTGGCATTACAGTATGTATAGGGTATTACGAGTATGTTCGTGTAACATACAAACGTTATCATCATTATCATTACATAGTATAAAACAAAGTCGCCTTTTCTGTCCCTATGTCCCTTTGTATGCTTAAATCTTTAAAACTACGCAATGGATTTTGATGCGGTTTTTTTTAATAGATAGAGCGATTCAAGAGGAAGGTGGAAGGTTTTAGTATATAATTTATTAGGTTTTAGACAAAGCGGGCGAAGCCGCTGGCGGTAAGCTAGTTTAAAAATAAAATAGAGCCAAACGTATGAATTCACAAAAATTAACTTTCGCTGTTCCCCGCGTTACCTTCAATGAACCTACACCGTACACGTAATATAATCCGTATCTTGTGTGCTCTTTGATAAGGTATCCATGGGTTAGCGATACTTCACATCCGCTAATTAATTAATAAGATAAAATTAATTAAATATTCTATGAAATTTGGTGGTATTTGGGTGTAAGTTATCAAATGACCTATCGATTCGTAGTTTCGTAAGTTTAACTGTTAATAAATTATAGTCTTCTTTTCTATAGTAGGTACCTAAATCAAAACTTTAAACAGATTACCGCCCAAGGAAAACTTATTTAAATGTTATGTACATTCATTCAACATGAATAGATTAAGAGATCAAATCTTATTATTTATTAAAATGCAAACTATATACCTACTGCAGTATTTATTGCCTATCTCATATTACAACTATACAGCAAAATAGGTCCTCTCACCTTATAAAAACAGTTACTCACTCCCAATAGTTCACGATAGTAAGGCCATGTGTGTCTGAATCACCATTGTTTAACTTCGAAATTATGTCAAACGATTAGTTAGTATTCTATATGTTTGTAACTCTATGTAAAAAGTTTTCGCACACGTGCAAGCCGGCACACAGACTCAGTCGGGTAACAACGCCGCGTCTAAAACGACGCTTTATTCGTTGCTAATAAAAAATAGTGCTAAATACAGATATTGATACTAATAGTTTTCTATTTGAGTTGATAATTCGTGAACGGTGATGTAACGTGTTGTGAAGTGTTTGTGATAATTGGCTTTTCTCTTTTTGTTTTGAGAACGTAAGTTATTTTGTCGTATTTGAATTTTGATGACACTTTTATAACTATAGTTTTTAAAGTATTACATGTATATTTACAAATTTTATAGCATTATTGACTAAACTTGAATATGAAATACATTGTTAGTTTCTAAAGGTACAGAAAAACCTTTTCAATACAATTAGGTAATTTATTCAATGTCAGATTGTCAACCACTTGTTTGAATGTTGTTCGTTCAGAAATGTTGTCTATCTTTTAACAATCGTTTAAAAATTTATTTGACTATCACTAATGGTTTCTTGCTAAGTCATTACTGTTTAATTAAAATTAAGCTTAATTTCTCGTTAAGGATGTAATATATTTTTGTTGACTGTTGACTAATTTCGTGACCTGACTTCGCCCGCTGTAGCTTTCCAATATATAAAAAAATGTAAACGTCGAGCAGTTTCTTAGCAATAACAAACAAATGAATATACAAACAAACAGTTAAATCTTTCGTATTTATAATATTACTTTAAAGAGTAAATCATCATTGGTATAATTGTGTAACATTTGAATTTTGATTATCTAAAAATCCGCTATTTTTAATGTTAGCTGTTGCCCTTGACGTTTTCGACATTTATATTCGTTCGTATTCTATTATCTATCCAGCCTCATATCATTAGTTATTTTGTATACTACTAATGACTATAAGACGTCTCTATGTATTATTAATTCTTCGAATTAAAAAGGTGTGTGTTTATGTGTAATTAACGGACAAACGTAACAAACTTCATGTTAATAGAATTGGTATGATATTATCTCATTGACTCTTCAACTCTATCAAATATAAATATTGATTTCTTTTCAATTCAGTAATTTTTGGACATTCATTTTACACAGACAGACAAAAAAAATATTTTTTTCTACCACAGGGCACCGACTCTACAATAGGTAACTTTTATCTTGGTCTGATTTTATCATTTCATTTTTTTTTTCATAATTTAAACTGCAAAACTGTATTATTTAGATTGTAATCCAAATTTTACGATTAAAAGGTATTTCGCTTTTCTCAAAGCTCCGAATGGCATCCCGCCAAAGCTTTATTACTGGCAAGACTTTAAAATTACGTATACGATTAATGAAAGTTATTTTCGTAAAAAACATTGTAAATAAATAATACTAGATGTTCTTAAATATGTTTGAATACTTGTAAATTCGATCTGTTATCATACTATGTATAATTTGCTACAATATTATGTCGGTTTATTTAGTCTTAATAAAAACACGTGTCTTCGTCATAGTGTTTTGTTTATGTTTTTTATTGACGTAATGGCATAGATAGGAGAAAAAATATGTTTTTGACTTCTATTAAAATTCATGACTCCTGCTATGATCAAGCGCTTATGTTGTGTGACTCATAAAACTAAATAATAAATGAAACGTGATGATATTGCATATTATCGTTATTATTTGTGTTATACATGTTATTCTATGTAGTAGGTAATTATTGTATGACCTAGTGCATAGAAAAAACATTTGAACCTACGTCCAATTTCATACGACTGTTACTAAAATGAAATATATATTTGCATTAATATATTATATAGGTATTGCTAGTGAATAAATTCGGCCCTATTAAAAAGTAGTGAATATGACATGCATTACCGAAAATCACATCAAAATCATTGTAGCCATTTCTAACAACTCAGAAACATAATATATTTGAGAGGTAAATGCAGTATGCTATTTCATGGCCATAAATCGAACCCCGGACAATCAGTAGCAAGGTTGTTTATAGACGGCAAATTATCGAGAAACTTTGTAAATATTTGACCTTAAAAGTAATTGAGTTGCGAGGTTAACACCTGTGGAAATAGCTCTCGGGGCAGCATCCCGAAATGTGATGTTTTATCGATAAATAAGTACGTTAAAATTTAAGGAATATTTTTCATGGATTAAAGCTTGAAAATAGGATAAAAATCTTAGGTTTTATATATAATAAACGATGTATCTACCATATGTTTTGAAATCTAAGTTGTTTTAGGTACCTGGTTGGATAACAAATTATTGCAAACATTTTTGGCAAGATTTTTATGGTTTAATCAAATAAATATATCTTATTTGTCTAAATCCAAAGGATAATGCATAAGCTTTATGTATTACATTATTTAGATAATAATGTATGACGTCTGTATAAAAATTGATTGCATTTGATTGAAATGCATTCAATACATACTTGTAACAATTGGAAGCGATGTCTTTTTGTCACCTCTGCAAAGCAGTGTCCTCTAAACGATAATTTATTCATAATTGTATACAAAATTCCACCGTCATACAACAATACATCTATATATTCATACATCATCTATATATCTACATGTTGTTCATATACTGTGACGGTTATATAACAATTTAATAGTTGTATTTAGATTTTTACATTAGAAGTTGTTTTACGGTGTTTTGGAGCGTATCAGTCGCGAGAGATTCAGGCTCTGATAGAGTAAAGTTGGTTTGTAGGACAGAGATGTTTGATAATACTTACAGCATCGTAAAAGTAAGTACCTTCTTATATTATAAAACATGTTGTGCACACAACAACACAACAACTATGTGCAAATAAATTCAGCTCTTTAACCTTAGTTTTCAAAATCTGTAACAATTTTACTCAGAAAGTAATCGACATTTTTTTTAAAACGCTTCATGTCATTAGAACATACATAGTCCATTGAAAAGTTACATTTGGGGTCGCGTTTTTTAGAGGACGCAATTTTATTTTTTTGATGTGTAGGGGGGGTCAGTGTGAAGCTATCACCAAGTTTGTGGGGTCGCCACCCTTGTCCGACGGCCGCCATCTTGAAAAGAGCGGTTGATATGGTTTTTACGATATAACTCTTAAACTCTTTATCTGATAAAAAAACATTGTTAGCATTATTTGTTGCAAATTAAATTCTCTACAACTTTAGTCCAGTAACTTTTTGTCGTAGAACTATAAATAAAAAAGTTATAAGCGAAAATGTTCAGAAATTAGAGCTATTTATATTTTTCGATAATTTATTTTTTATCATTTTACGAAGAAATTATATCAGACCATTTTTGTAGATTGTTTTTCGAGGAACAACTTTTATTTACAACATTTTTTAATTACGTCAATAGCTTAGGTTTTACAGCGCTCTGAAGTGAGTACTATTTTTCAGTACTCTTAACTAAACATAAATTGGCTATTGGCTCTTTTCCCAGACTCCAGAACAATGGAAGCATACTGCAGAACATTTCAGCCCTGCTTTTCGACGTAAAAAAAAACGTGCTTCCAGACTCTACCTCCTGGGTGGTGGGGAAAAGAGCCAATAATTAATTATTAATAATATTGCAAAATTAATTAAAAAAAAATATTATTATAACAGAAAAAAAAAACAATTACTGATGACAAATTATTATTAGTACACACATAATATATGTATAATGTATAGCTAATAGCACTGAAAAATAGTACTCACTTCGGAGCGCTATAAAACCTTAGCTATTGACGTAATGAAAAAATGTCATTTATAAAAGTTGTTCCTCAAAAAACAATCTACAAAAATGGTCTGATATCATTTCTTCGTAAAATGATAAAAAAAAGTTTTATCAAAAAATATAAATATCTCTAATTTCTGAACATTTTCGCTTATAATTTTTTTATTTATAGTTCTACGACAAAAAGTTACTGGACTAAAGTTGTAGAGAATTTAATTTGCAACAAATAATGCTAACAATGTTTTTTTATCAGATAAAGAGTTTAAGAGTTATATCGTAAAAACCATATCAACCGCTCTTTTCAAGATGGCGGCCGTCGGACAAGGGTGGCGACCCCACAAACTTGGTGATAGCTTCACACTGACCCCCCCTACACATCAAAAAAATAAAATTGCGTCCTCTAAAAAACGCGACCCCAAATGTAACTTTTCAATGGACTAACACCATAAATTATAAAACTTATAACATAGAGACTATATTTTATAAATATAAAACTTATAAATATTTGTAACGGTCTACCCAAGCAAAGCCGAGTGAAATTGCTAGTCTTAAATTACTAAGGTAACAAACACGCTTGCCAATTCAGTCTATAAGAAGTCGTAAATAGGCGCTATTATTCAGAATGACATCAACTTTGATTCATCGGTTTGCTATAAACAAAAACAAGTACCTACCATATATTTATCAGTATAGTTTTTATCCCAAGTGTACAAGGTTTCGCGGAAGAGTCATATATGCTTTCTAAGAGATAGTATAAATAGATAGAGATTACTTCAAGTGTACTGTGTAGCAAGGAAAGTGCTTATGTAATATTTGTACTTAATAGGTACGTTTTATCAAAAAGCGATTTACTTGGATTATCCATGAAACTTATTGTAGGCGTAAAATATTTACCGGTCTATTTTCTCGATACATTTTCAAACATAAAAATTAAGAAACAGTAATCTTTCTAAGATATATATAATAAAATCTTTCTTTCTGGTTTAAATACATTAAACATAACATAAAGATAAAATTATGCTTATGGAAAGATTTGTTCTGTGGTTGTGTTTTCTTTTATAGTAAATGTTTGAAAATAGAGAGCTCTACTTTGCTATATAATCGTATCAAATAGGTCCTAATATGATATTTAATTAATTAAGTAAAGCTTTGCTACAACAATAATCAATTCAATCCATACTATATTAATATTATAAATGCGAAAGTAACTCTGTCTGTCTGTCTGTTACTCAATCACGCCTAAACTACTGAACCAATTTGCATGAAATTTGGTATGGAGATATTTTGATACCCGAGAAAGGACATAGGCTACCTTTTATTGCGAAATATGTACCACGGGCAAAGCCGGGGCGGACCACTAGTATAAAATAAACTCGAAAATAAAAGAGACCCAATACAAGACTCGCTCATGACTTTAAGAGCTAGCGCGCAAGAGCAACTTTTGTCTCCGCAACTATTTTGTCTCTCCCATCAACTCTATGGGCTAGTAAGAAAGTGCGCGCACGTAGCGACGCAACTCCCGGGAGACTTTTATTAGCCAATAGAGTTGATGGGAGAGACAAAATAGGTGCGGAGACAAAAGTTGCTCTTGCGCGCTAGCTCTAAGAAAATTATAATAATATAGCCAATTTGTTTACATCTGTTATTTTAAAACCATTACGGCCTATATAGGAAGTATATATACATAAATATGACTTCATTCTTTAATTATATAAGTTCCGATGACCTTTACATTTAACAGTGATTTCATGACACGATCTGACCTTTAGTGAACACATGTTCACGCGGTTTTGCGCACACACCTCGTGCTATATTGACATCTAATTAATGTACCGTAAACGTCAATTTCGCGTACACATATTAGGATTCTAATCGTAAGGTCGTGTACACATGTTATCTATTGACACAGGAACCTGTTTCAATGTAGGTTGTTACAAACATAATATAGTTAACCGCATCGAGATATACGGTGGAAACTATGTTGCGAAATGTGTGCTAAAAATAATATAATATGATAACATTTAAATCTGTTAAGAGGATCTTTTTATGGTCGGTGATAGCACGTAGTTGTTATGAGGTGCATCATAAAAGTAAAGATTCATACTAAACAACTACTTCTCGAAAAAGAAAAACAAATTTCCTTCACGCATTAATTTATAATGAAATTAATTTAATAAGTGAATGACCATGTTCGTACTATCTAAGGCCATTTTTATTGAGATATTTAAAGGTATTTGTATGTAATTAGGGACCTTAAACTTTATCTCATAATCCACTTGTAAAATGGGTTGTGGATAGAGTTTAATTACGATTGGCGGAGATAAAACTATATACTCTGACCTTAGAAATAATCTCACATAAGCATCTATCAACAAAACTATATTTGTTACATAGGCATATTATGTTTAAACGTATGTTAAGCAAAATCATCTTATAGCAACAAGCATGTTTATTATAAGTAAAGATAACTAAATAACTATTAAATTATTGACCAACACCGAGATTTCGAATTTTCATATATACCTTATTAAAATGGTAACATTATATTGATTAACTTCAGTGTTAATAAATTTGAATATTAGTGTAATAGCTGCGCCCCGCGTTTTTACTCGCTTTGGTCCGCTCCTATTGGTGATGATATATATGGCTTCCTCGAAAAATGGGCTCTCTAACACCAAAATAATTTTTCAAATCAGACCTGAAATTAGCGCCTTTAAACAAAACTTTTCAGCTTTATAATATTATAGTAAGTATATTGTTCTATTTATTTATAAGTACAATTTTATATGATTACGTCATCAAAACTAGATCCAACGTTCCAAGTCAGTAATAAAATAAACTCGTAAAAGGCTGTAGCAATAAAATTATTAGCACCAAGCTATAGATAGACACACAGACAGACGCCAAGCAAACAATCTCCGCATAACAATCATCTCAATACACGTATTACAATTATTTAATTAAGTAGATCAGGAAATGCAAATCTGTTCCAGATATATCTAGAACAAATAAACAAACATTTCGTAACTGTTAAAACAATGATTTGACGCACAATGTTCAAGGTTACTGACGTGACCAAACATAATAACCCAATAAATACTTTGGATCTAAATATATAATTATAATGATGATTTAATATCCAATGACGTGTGTAGACTTGAAAAGGTTTCATTATTTATCGTTTATGGTCTATTATTATCTATTAGTTGAGTAGTAAAAATTGTCTATGATTGATATGTTGCTGTGAGAATTAGTTGAGATTGAATTTGAAGGAATGGAATTCTTTTAAACTGTTGATTCAGATTTGTTGCTTTAAATTATATGATAGAGCCACGATAGAGCTCTCGTAACAGTATCACATCCAAAATATTAAACTTCTTAAATATACCTAGTCCTTTTATTAGTAAAATCACAATAAGTAATTCCACAGTTTTCGCTGTCAAAACAAAACAAACCACATAAGCCAAAGTAACTCGTAAAAACTAGTACTTATTATTAAAATCCTATTTAAAAATCGTATTGTTTTCTACTATGACATAAAATCACACGGTATAAAACATTCAGGTTCCCTCGAAGCCTACGTTTAGACCTTATACGGTAAACTTCCTAGACCGGTGTTAGTCGCTCGACTGGTCTACTTCCTTTGGTGAATTCATCCCAATTAGTCCATCGATTGACGAGTAAGCGATGTTACGATTTAACGGTGCTTCATTAAAATGGATTGAGGAATCGTATGCGGGTGAATGCGTTTCTTGAGATTTAATGCAACACAAGTTTTAAATTGGATAGGCTAATGACTGCGTTATAAATTATGTATGTGGGGTATGATATTGACGAAAAATCAGTGGGAGGGCAACCCTATTGTTCTTCTAAAGTAGAAGTTTTAGCTTCAAAAACAAATTAATACCTCTGACTCACAAGTCAGTTAGTTTAGATAGAGATAGAGATAGAAGTTATTTCTAAAAATTTTCAGCTTGTGAAATTCACGTTGAAATCGATTTAGGCGTTTCGGAGATTAGTCGCAACAATCCGACAAGCAATTTTTAATAATTGTAATATTGTATGGTGTACTTTTTATAACAGATGCAATATTACATCGTATCGTAAGACTGTATGTTTGTTGAAATAGGCTTCTTTTAATAATAGGGCTTAATGCTTTGCGTGAATATTTAGTCACGCTAAGGCCATGTTAATATAAGTTACATCTGTATTAACTTAAACCTTTGCTTGCGTGGCATAAAAAGACAGATAGTATAATTGTTATTTAATAGGAATTTTGTCATATTTTTGAATAGAAACATATTATTAAAATTTTGAGGTCGTATCATGGCAATACCGTCACGACACGGAGTAAGGTGACGATTTTGGTATCATTCAATCTCGCCACAGAACTAAGAAGTTTCACTTCTGACACGACGTGTGCTCGGCACACACGCTCTTTTCTAATCAACATATAATGGAATAAATATAATGATAATATCGTCACGATATTTTTTGTGTATTCATTGTTTCAAATATTTAAATTTTTAAGATTATGCAAAATTCTCTTTCAACACTTTGGTATGCAATATTTCATATCGCTCCAGTTATAAAATCGATGAATGCAATTAGCGATAACTTCTTGCTCATAATTGAGAGGCAATTATTGGCGAATAGGGTCATTCCGATTAATTAATTAATAACTAAATTGTGATATGCTTTGCATTCATTGATCAAGTAACATGTTATTTATTTATTAGCTGTCCCGGCAAACGTTATGCCTTACTGTTATCGCTTAGGGGTATGTAAAATAGATGTTTGCCGATTTTCAGACTTATCTGATATGCACACAAAATTTCAAGATAATCTATACTAATATTATAAAGCTGAAGAGTTTGTTTGTTTGTTTGTTTGAACGCGCTAATCTCGGGAACTGCTGGTCCGATTTGAAAAATTCTTTCGGTGTTAGATAGCTCATTTATCGAGGAAGGCTATAGGCTATATACCATCACGCTACGACCAACAGGAGAGGAGCTACGGGGGTGAAACCGCGCGGAGCGGCTAGTTCTATAATAAAACTATACATGGAAAACATATTATTATATACAAACCAAAATATTGTACTTCATACTTTATTTGGCGGTCTTATCACTTCACATTCACACACATTCGTTCAGCACATTCGTTCAATGGCTTTGTAAAATTAAATCTATTTCTAAAATGTAAATGTTATAACCTTTAATCTTAATGCAATGATGCTGTCATTTCCTACTTCCTATTATGTATAATGCATACAACGGATTTCAAGTTCATAAGATACACGCAGTTATACATACATATGTATGTAATATGTATAATGTACGTATAGATAGAGCTAAAAGAAAATAGAATAAGTCCATAAATAAACGCCGTGTCTAATTAAATTTGTCTTGCATTCTTGTATTTGAGAACTAAATTTTCCATCCTTGACTTTTGTTCAAACCTATATTATTATGTCGCTATTATCGTTCTGAGTTCAAAACGGAAAAAACAAACGCTATAAATATCGAATAATTACAAATGTATTATTAATTATTATATAACTATAGGTATAAGCTCTATTTTTGTCTATTTATGAGACCGAAGAGATAATTTAGGTATATTAAATCAGGAGCCTATAATTTATTGTCGCTTAACCAATCAACCTTCACGGAAAAAAGCTTAGTTGAAGTAAAGCAAGTATTTCTTTTAACAGTCTTGCCACAAACAGGAAATCCTTTGCGGTCACACTTGTAGAGTTATTTATTAAAGCCTTACAAAAATTAATATTTATTTGCGCGCCATCTGTGTTCGTATATGGAACTAATTCAGAGCCTTCACAACTTGTTAGTGTGTGGTTCGACTGCTTGTCGCTAGATGGCGCAACGGTGATATTTTCTACGATACGATACCTTTTTTTAGAAATTAGTATAGGATAATTAAACAACATGTGATTAAAGAAATGAATTTTTTTACCAATTGAATTTAAATTAGGTCCACTTTGTTGTGAACACTAAAAAATACATTAGATTTTGTATAATTAGTATGCTAAAATGGATTTCTTGGAATTCAGGGCATATTTTCCCTATCATCCAGTTTTCAGTAGGTATAACAAAAATTGTAAATGTTCTAAGCTAAGACCAACTTTTTGTCTTTGCGACAAGAATTTAAGTATCTCTCTATTGTATCGTTTTTTTTTTTTGAAAAATATGAATTATCTATACCTACTAAAACTCTACATAATATGTAACTTTATTACAACCTATCATACGCCAAGTGGAGCGACAAATAGGTTGTAAAATTAGAATCTGTACTTTTCCTAACGCCTATTTTGAAGCTACCTATTACGGTAACGTAACCTGGCGTAACATACGTGCATGTCTTTAGGGCTTCGCCACATTACAATCTAACTATGTAACTGTCAGATTGGGTTTATAATAGTATAGAAAGTAAGTTTTGTTCGCGTGGTCTATAGATACGTGGTTAGTGGTTAGTAGGCTATGTTCCTTGTTGACTTTTGAACTATATCTTGTCAAAATTTTGTATGGTAGAGCAAGCATATTATGTTTTGTTGATTCTGATCGAGGTGTCAGAATTTTTAAGTTTCTCGTTAAATTTATAGGTTTTAGTACTTAGTAGTGTCTCCTACCTGTAGATTATGCCTGTTTGGTTAAGTCAATTGCTGTATGAACATAAAAAGGGGGAAACAGGAACAATCCTGCATTCACATTTCTTTCCACTTTTTTAAAATATAAATCGATAGTATTTTCTAGTGTTTGATTTTACGCGAGTATTATACATTTAGAAATTAAAGACTTTTTAACGGATTTTAAACGCGATTTATTCATTATAGGTATTATTTTCCCGACGTTTCGAACATTACAGCAAGCGTGGTCACGGGGAGACAGTCTCCCGTGACGTGAATAAATCGCGTTTAAAATCCGTTAAAAATTTTCATAAAGATTTCAAGATATAGAGCAACGAAGCTTTGCGTATTTCTAAGTCGTTATAAATTTTCCAGACTATTTGTGCTCAAATAGCATTAAATAGTAATGTGGCTTCACCTTTAGGTATGCACTCGTAGCTATGAGTTCACTAAACCGATCTCTATTGCTATATTGGATAGCAAGTGATATGTTTGGTTATGGTGTCTCCATTGCGAATGCACCGCTTGTGTAAAGATTTAATTAGGTGTCATAATGTTTACTATTAGAAGTGAAAATTAATTATTTTAGACTTAGATTACAAAATATAAGATTTTAGAACTGATTTTTCTGAGAATTATTTATTATACTCTATGCTGAAAGAAAGAGGTTATAGTTGTGTTTCTGGCTTTCGATTTCAGAGTTTCGATTGATTTTAGTAATCTTGTAATTAATATTATCTTTTATTGATAATATCACATATAGCCAAATATGAACTAAGTAGGTACCTACTTATTTTCATGAAAGAATAACATATAGGCAGGTAAGTATAAATAAATCAATCAAATACACATTTATAATACCTAATAGTAGGAAGTAGAGCATTAAATTCCCACATACTAAAACAAACTTTAAATAAAGATGACATCAATTCCAAGGGTATTAAGTCAATAAAAATAATGAACGAACGAAGATAATTGCAACGTAAAGAATTAGAAATCGCATTAAATGGCTTAAGTACCTATAATATATTATTTATTTTCGTATGAGTTCTATTTTCTATTTAATCCTGTTTATAACAGAACTTGGCGTACGTTCAAATAATATCCTGCTGAATTACAACTGTATATTATATTATGTAAACGTAAGACATAATGGGTATCGGCAGACTTCCGTCTAGATAGGATAATATGCCAAATTGTGTTGAAAACGTTATTTTTTATAAATTTTCATTCCTGGTATAGCCTAGAATAAAATCCTTTAAATATCATAAAATTGGTTTGTAAATGAAGAGGATATTTGGTACTGAGTTGTACAAAACTGCTTAGGGATAGGTACATAATATGAATGTCGCATATGTGGAGAAGTCACAATAATGAAGGCAGCAGGCGGCCGGCACCGCTCCGGCCTCCGACACACTCGGTCCTTCATCTGTTAAATCGTGTGCTGGCCTCCGATGCCACAATTGAGATTTTTGCTAGCAGTACAAATACTACTACTACAGTACTACCTCTGTAACAGGTACTTGGAGGCTACATGCCTCACATAGTATGTAACTCCGTTTTGTTTTTATTTTTGTTAACGTATTGTTACTAAATTCAATGTACGCATTGGTATAATTACTGTAAGTACAAAGAATAATTCTGTTTCAATAAAAAAAAAAATTAAGAATAACAGATATTTCTTATGACAAAATAAAATGTTTTAACTAATGAACATTAACGGAAGGCAGAAAGATTCTCTATAATATATTGTCTTCAAATTCGTTTGTATATAAAATTTAAGTAGTTTTTACTTATATTAATTAATGTTACCTAGAATGTTCCTTTTCACAAAAAGCCTTGAGGTAAAGTTCTAAAAAGCTCTATCAAATAAAGTTCTACTTTCCGAAAACGATAAATAAGTTTTCCCATAAGTAGTATCATTTATAGAGCCTTATAGAGCCTTCAAGGCCAAAAATACTGGGTGTGACAGGGAAATGCGTGACTGTCTATAGTTTAGTATTTTATATCTATGTTTATTAGCAGTTAATTATTGTTTGTTTATGTTAATTAATGGTAGGTATTGGTTTGATTTGGGCGAGGTGTTTGTTTTGGAAGTTATTTCTTTTGTAGATTTATGTTGACTGGTTGATTTTGTGGTTTATGAATGATCATATTTAAAACCAATTTTTAACATTTTTATACTTAGTTGTTAGTGTGGTAATTTTTTCTCTAAAACTCAAACATTTATTATACGGTCTATGAAAGTGTAATTAATGAATTCCTGCTCTATATCTAATGTGAAAAGCGATACCTTACTCTTTTCTTTTAAATGATAACTACATAGCTTGCTATATTTCTATTATTTATTACTTTTAACGTTTGAAACACAAATACATATGAAAACAAATGGAAGAGGGAATACGACACCTTTTAACGTGATAGATAAGTCAAAAATCTAACAAAATGCATAATAATGAAGCTGCGGACACAAAAAAAAACATCCATAAATTTTATTTGATATGCAACTTACACTAGAATTATTTATTTAATAGTATTTTCTTGATTGTAACACGGATCGATGAGAAGGTTAAGTATAAAGCCGTTATGAGGTTTCAGAGCAGCTTCTGTGCAGAATTAAATATAAACATGACCTGGTTTTAATAAATCAAGTTTTAATTTTATTGTAAAAGGAAAGGATTTTAAAGACTATCATAAAATGTTGCTGATTTTGATAATTTGATCAGTTTGATTGTCATGGAAATGTATTTTTTGTTATTTTTTATTAGGTTTTAAACAAATATATATTAAAAATCACACAGTAAAATACATAATAATCTCAACAAAAAACGAGCCACTAGGTAGATACTATAAAATAAAGTTGGACTGAACATATTGATACGGAAGGCTCTACTGACCAGTCAAACATACCTTCGTAATATAAAACCAATATTTGTGTAACTGATTACACTTGGACAAACAATTCACTACTACATTGTTCCACACAAAAAAGTCTACAAAACTATATCATATTTATGAATACGTATTCCACAAAATGAAACATACATACTACCTTCTATACGAAAACATTCATATCTTACATAAGGATCTGCCCTAAATAAAAATAGCCCCAACAGAAGGCTATATCCGTGAAACCGCAAAAGCTTTTTATATCGATTAGCGGTCCCGATATAGCCACATACATTCGAAACACTTCAAATATAAATGGACTTATCGTTTTAGTATCTGAATTACTTAAATATTTTAATATCCTATCGCGTAGGTACATGGGCACTGTTTCGATATAGGTTATTGATTTTTACGTCAAGTTATTTATCAGTTCAGTAGAGTAACATGTGAATAGATATGTTTTGTACGTAGTTACGAGTTACGTGCATTTGCATGTGTATTTCTTAATTTAATAAATACAGTTGTAATTTTTTCTTTGAAACCATAAATACATGCCAAGTCCCTTACGAGCACGCGTTAATGTCACATTCATATAACTGTGTACGTAATTTCACATTAGACCAACTTCCCGAAATAATAATTAGGCGAAATTAACATTACATTTAGGAAGTTCCCGAGGACGGAATATTAATCCGTGTATTGGCCTTGATTCCCAAACAGGCGTCCCGATTTGGCGGACAGTGAGCTCACGCGCCGCGCCTCGTACCACAGACGATAGACGAATGCTTCATTGTTGGCTGCCAGTATTTCCTTTCGGACGCGGTTGCAGTTAGCGTTGCTAGTCCGGCACTAGTTACCGAACGCACAGCTGCAGCGCGCGCCTTCGACCCGCTATAAAAAAAAAAACAACGCCGCCCGCGTGTCTACGCCCGCGTTAAAAAAAAAATAATTCGCGCGCGCTTTTCGCTGTCAAAACAAAAATGGGTGTTGTGAAAAATCAAAATAAAAAGAAGGCGAAAAAAGATACAGTGAAAAATGATTTGAATGGAAAAGTTAAGGATGCAGAAGGGAAAGTGAAAAAGAAGAAAAAAGTGTCGTGCCTACAATGCTTCAAGTCGCCCGATGATGGTAGTTACTCTATAGTTTTTATGTTAGCTATGCTGTGTGTTTTCTATGAAACACGCGATAGTGTTATCGGAAATAAACCTCCATTAAAAACGAATTTGTTCAGGTTCCTGCGGAGAAAATCAATGGCATGTTTTCATGATATTGACTTTGCGCGCTAATGAAAAAAGATCATTGTTTTGTGCTTGATGTATTCAAAACAGATTGACTCGGAAAATTAAATAGAAATCTAGAAATGTTTAATTACTTAAGCAGGATTATTCTAAATAAAATAATTAAAATAACTAGTACCTATACAATTTAGGGCCGATTTTTCAATGCTTGGATAAAACTTATTCGTCGAATAATGTATAAAACTACCATTTTAAAAACGTATTCTAATTGCCCGTATTTGACAGTTTACGTGACATTTTAATATTATCGTGTAATACTTTATTGGACGGATAAGTTTTATCCAAGCATTGAAAAATCGGCCCTTAAACTAAATTTTCCTGAAAGAAAATTAAGAAAAATACAGTTTACTTCACTGCAATTTAAATCTGCAAATATTGATAAAATAAATATTGTAGCTTGTAAAATACATATTACAGCTTATAATATGCTCTACAAATATCTGAAAAAATGTACTCATTGAAAACCATGCGATATTTAAATGAAATTGAATGATTGTTTTGTCGAATAAAAAATAATTTATTCCAGTACATGTATGTATGTAAAACTTAATTTAAATGTGATCAATGAGGTTATTTACCTATATGAAAAACTAGCTTTCCGCCCGCGGCTTCGCAGGCGTTTTTAAAAAGAAAAACCCGCGTAGTTCCCGTTCCCGTGGGATTTCCGGGATAAAACCTATCCTATGTGTTGATCCAAGTTACCCTCTATATGTGTGCTAAATTTCATTGTAATCGGTTCAGTAGTATTTGCGTGAAAGAGTTACAAACACACACACCTCCTCACAAACTTTCGCATTTATAATATTAGTAGGATTAAGTTTCACAAAGATTATTTCATTAGGACATGTTAAAGATTTCAAATCATAATAACACAGTAAAATCTGTAAATCCTTACGATCGTTAAATCATGTATCGATAATTTTAAAGAATTCGTTAAACGTAATAAAACCCTTTAAGACATTAACCTGACCTTAATTTGATTTATTTATTATAAAACCACACATTTAATCAGGTTAAGGTTTTATGTTAATACATTTTTAATGGCAAACATAAATAAACAGTCAAAATAAACCGCCACGTGTAAAAGCAATATAGTTTTAAAACTTGATTACAAAAACAACGACATATTTTTCAGAACAATTTTAAATTTAAACCCTGCTACGTCTTTAAATAGTAATACATAATGCCTTAATACTTATGTAAATTCAGACAATAAAGTCCATTTTTATAGTAAACTATATCTGTATTATAAAGATTAATAATAAAATGCTGTTCCTTTACATATTAATAGAATATGTCGTGTCCTTAAGTAATGATAAAAATTAACAAACTTATTAACACAGCTTTAACTTAATTTTGTTAAACAATATATTGATATTACATATTGAGATTCATTACAAAAATAAACTTCCTTAGCACGTGGCTCTGTGAAAATAATTTAGCCTTCAATATTAGGTATAATTATTCACAATACTTCAATAATAATATTGTTATGAATTTCAAATATTTTAATTTTATGAATATTTTATATGAAATCGATTTTCTATTTCTATTAATAGTATGTCTGTAATCTTAATTACAATTGAATTAAAATTATGATCCATATCGAAGCACTGACGCAAGCTTGATTATTTCCTAGAATAAATTATTAATTTTTCTTTAAAGCTGAAGAGTGTGTTTATATGAACGCACTAATCTAAGTAACCTACAGAAACGATTTGAAAAATTATTTCACTGTTCGATAGTCCGTTTATCGAGGAAGGCTTACACTACTAAACCAATCGGAGATTGGAAAACTGCGAGGCCCAGCTAGTATGAAATATATCAATTCAAATTCATATGAAAAATTTATATGTACTGAATAACATAAAATCAAAAGGCATATGAAAAGGGTCGCCTCAGATCTTAATATAACTTGACAAAGTTCCGCATACACATTTATTACATCATGTTTCTAAACGCAAACTCATGTTTATATATAAAATTTGATATAAAACTGTGTTAATCTCAAAAACAGTCCGAACATCGACCTATATTGAATGTTTACGTTCCGAATAACGTTAAGATTTCGCTTTCATAAGCAGTGGCATGGTATATAGATACTGGAGTCATGGTCAGTGAACAGGCGGTAGCGATTAGCGGAGAGGATATCATTTAATTTAGATCATAATACAGTGTCTTGACCACCTTGACGTTGTATTTACTAAAATTGATGTATTGTTTATTCATTTATTATAAAAGCATTATTAGTTCGATGCATATTTCTTGTTTTGTAATACAATTGGCGATAATACTTCAATAAATCATGTTTTAGATGATGACTACAAAAGTTTGAAACTCCGAATTTCACAGAATCTGTTTAAACTGAGTTCCCGTGTTGCTTTTGTACGTATGTTACATTGTACAACACATACAAGGCTGCTCTGCTGCTCACCCATTTCTCCGTAAAGAAAATCGATCAGTGAAACAGATGCATCTACCCTTATAGAAAGTGTGTACACATATTTTCTTCTTTCTATCATTGGCTAGACACACATTCTCATCTTCATATTGCTAGTGTTTTTTTTTTTCTTTTTATTCATTAATTAATTGTCCCGCTTCGCGTTCCGCTCCGCTTTTCGCGCCACCGCTGCGCGTAGCCGTAGCCCACAACCACTGGTATCTGACGCACGCGAGTCAAGGTTACCCAAATATGATTTACATCATCACACCGCATTTGGACGGTGTGACCGCACCTGAGACGATCTAAGGACGCTGTGGGTAGATGTGTTTACATCTTTATAATATGTACATTATTAAGTTTATAAGGCAATGTTTTGTTCACAACAACTCTATAACTAAGCTCACTTAGCTTAGTTCATTATAAATATTATGTAGGATTTTATACATAAGGGGTCTATAGGTATATACATTTCTTGTATGACCGAACCATTTTCTTTTTCAACTTATACAAAATACGTAAATATGTTCTGTGGATAAGAGAATTTTTTTTAATCGACCATCTTTTCGACCTTTCTTTTGCGTATCATATCTTTGCGTTACTATTCCGAAGAAATTCTAAAGAAACGTTAGTTGGTTTGTAAGTATGTTTGTGCTTGTAGAAAATAGCTATGACCTAATCCAATAGATAGACCGATCCCTTCAGTAGATCAATACGGACTTCACTATTTTTAGAATGGTAATCTTTTTCCCGAAGCACGTGCACGCGTATTTTTAAATGCCTCTTCGAACATTTAAAAAATAGGTTCAAAGATAAGGAAATATATATTAATTATGAAGTCAAATAGCTCACTAACTTTGTCAATTATCTTTTTTTGTAAAAAAATAATATAGAGCACACTACTGCTCATGAAAAAACCATATATGGGTTGAAAATCGAACCAAAGATATTCTGTTCAAAGGCCGTTATTGCATCAATTCAATCAAATAATGCGTAAAAATATGCTTATACTAGTCCAGCAGTATGAAGAAATTGCACTATATTGCAGAAGCAATGAATTTCCAATCCCCATGAAAGATTCAACTTACGCAACAGTAGGAAAATCTCAACAATGAATAAAGATTACAGTAGAATGGTACTAAGCTAACATGCGCAGTTTAACACCAATTTACATGTGAGATCACTCACACAATGACTTGGTTGTGTCAATAAATATGGCCTCCCACCTGACCTCTGCAGTGATTCACAATTTTGAATTGCGTGATGCGTCTTAATTTACTTATTTGGTGAGATGTTATTGAGGTATGAATGTGGAGAGGAAAAGTATACTTTTCCTGGTCATTAAGCTGGGTAGTATGTGCTTCGTGAAAGGATAGCGATCTTAAAATGGAATAGGTATTCAAAATACGCAAATAATTCTAGTCAAACATTAAAATTACTAGAATAGTAGCTAATTTCTTGAAAGATACATTTATTTTTTATTTATTATTGTCATTATTTATGTGGGAAAAAGAAGAGACTTATATCCCTACTCTACTAATAGTTTAATACAATAACGATAGCCATTCAGAAGTTATCTGTTTGATAAAATATATTTTTGTTACAAGATAAGTTGGATATTCGTAACATAGAGTAATAAATAATGAAGAGCCATTGCCTGCAGGAAACTTATGAATAAAACTCAAACTCAAACTCAAACTCAAACATTTATTTATTCAATTAGACTTCTTCTAGAAGCACTTTTGAAACGTCATTAAGTACATATTTTTAACATTTACCACCGATTCGGAAAGCAGTATCTACGGAGAAGAATCGGCAAGAAACTCCATAGTTGCTCTTTTTAATCATGTCAGATTTACAATTTTGCAAATTACATATGTAATATCATAATATATTATCATAATATGCCAAAGAACTGTCCTGTGGTTTTTACGCGACAACCCTCCATGGGTTTTTATCGTCCATAAATTCCTTAATACTGTAATAGGCTCTCTGGACAAGTACATTTTTTATATAAGTTTTAAATTTAGAACTACTAAACTCTTTAATATTATGAGGAATTCTGTTGTAAAAGCGTATACCTTGGCCCATAAATGAATTTTTAACTTTAGCTAGCCGAAAAAATGGCATTTCAATTTTATTTCTGTTTCTTGTGTCATAACAATGTCTATCTCCTACTTTTGTGTGTAAGTAAGCGTTATTGTGTACATATAAAATATTATTAAATATATACTGCGACGGTACAGTAAGGATACCAGTATTCTTAAAGAGATCTCTTAGTGAGTCTCGAGCACGCAAATTATATATAGAGCGTATGGCTCTTTTCTGTAATATAAATATAGTTTCTATATCTGCAGCCCTGCCCCATAGCAGAATTCCATAGGACATTATGCTATGAAAGTAGCTAAAGTAAACCAATCTAGCCGTTTCTTCATCAGTGAGATGCCTTATTCTTCTAACTGCATATGCAGCTGAGCTGAGCTTAGCAGCGGTGGTGGTAACATGGGCCCCCCATTGAAGCTTCTCATCTAATGTCAAACCAAGAAAGACAGTCGATTCCACAGGGTATAATGCCTCCCCGTTTAAAATAATATTCCTTTTCACCTTTTTTACATTTGGGAGGATAAATTCTACACAATTTGTTTTTTTTGTATTTAATAGTAAATTATTAGCATTAAACCAATTGGATATGCGTAAAAGAGCAGAGTTTACTTCGTCAACATTTGTGTCATGTCTATCCACATTAAATATTAATGAGGTGTCATCTGCAAACAGTACTATTTCACACATATCCTGCAAATAATAAGGTAGGTCATTAATATACACTAAGAACAAAAACGGTCCTAAGATAGATCCCTGCGGAACACCTATGTTAATCGGCGCGCCGCGAGATTTCTCTCCATTAACGACAACGGTTTGTACCCTGTTCTGAAGATATGAAGCTATGAGATCCTGAGCTAAACCTTTGATACCATAAAAATTTAGTTTCCGTAATAGAGTGGAATGTTCTACACAATCGAAAGCCTTAGAAAGGTCGCAGAATATCCCCAAAGCATTCTTTGAATTTTCCCATGCTTTGTATATATGTGACAAAAGAGCTACTCCGGCATCAGTGGTAGAGCGCCCCTTTGTGAAACCATACTGTTTGGCGTGCAGTAAACCATTTGATGCAAAATGACTACTTAATTGGCTTAAAATTAGCTTCTCGAAGACTTTGCTCAAAGTTGGTAATATGGAAATTGGCCTATAGTTATTACTGTCTTCTTGGTCACCACTTTTAAATAAAGGAATAACTTTGCTAAACTTTAGTAAATCAGGGAATATACCACAGTCGCAACACTGATTAAATATAAACGCTAGTTGATTGGCAATGTTTTCTATGATATTATTTACTAAATTTACAGACATACCCCAGAGATCACATGTTTTTTTTAAATTTAATGTTTTAAAAGTTTTAACAATTTCATCAGCAGTCACGTGTCGCAATTCAAATAATTTGTTACACTCAGCAACGTGATCCCTCAATAAAGACTCTGCAAGCGCTGAAGACGAATTTAAATTCTTAGTTAAACTAGCACTACACTACTAAAGAAATCTTCAAAAGCAAGCGCAACATCAGCACTTTTGTCAATGACCCTACCAGAATTGACAAGTTTTATGGTACTATCGTTTGATCGGCTTTTGCCCAATTCACCATTAATAATTGTCCAAACCGTTTTAACTTTATTGTCAGAGTTGCGTATTTTATCTCTGACATACAAACTTTTGGCAGTGAAACAAACTTTTTTAAATGTTTTTGAATAATTTCTAACATAACTAAGAAATGACAAGTCTTTGTTATATTGTTTCATACCATATAGCTCGTAAAGAACGTTCTTGCATCTGTGTATACTAGGAGTTGCCCATTGGCTGAATGGTAAATCCTTTGTAAAAGTTAAAGATTTAATTTTAATTGAATGATTTTGATTTTTGTATTTGAATGAACTTAAAAAGATTTGTAAACATTTCACAAGGATTTTTATGAAAGGATTGATCATTCAGGTCAGGCAGTTTATTATCAATATTATTTCTAAATGTATGAATGCCTTTTCTAGTTATAGGCCTAACATTAATTCTTTTAAATGTAGGTATGCAATCCCATTCAAAAACTACTTTCTGGCCACAGTGATCCGAAGTTAGCGTGTTGAGAATATATTTTTCTAAACATTTGCAATCACAGTATATATTATCAATACAAGTTGCAGAAGTAGGTGTTATTCGTGTGGGTTCATCAAAAAGTTTATACAGATTAAATGAATGAAACAAATTAACTATTCGTGTTGCCGTTTGTGTGTGTGAAAGTAAATCAATATTAAAATCACCACATACTATTACCTTCTTTTTACTCCTGCCTAAACGCTTTAATATTTCTTCCATGACTGTCTCAAACAAATTATAGTCACTGGAAGGAGGTCTGTATACGCAAACAATAATGTAAGGCTCAAGCTCAACACAGGACAGTTCAATGGTGCGTTCTACAGAAAGGCTAACAATGTCAGTTCGTTCCTTGCATTTTAAACTATTGTGTACAAAAATAAGAGAACCTCCATGAATAGCATTTGTCCTAAAGTATATACTTTTTAATTTATAATTATCAATATTTATTAACAACTGACATTGTTTAAGCCAATGTTCTGTTACACAAAATATTTTAATTCTATTATGATTTAAAAATAATTCTATTTCTAATAATTTGCTAGCCAAGCCTTGAATATTTTGATGTACAATGGAAAAAGGCTGCTTAGCTGTTGTCTTACATACTAGTTTAAATCTAGCTTAGGGCTAGTTTGTCCGTCAACACTTAACCTAGGTTGATGTATATAATTACTACTACATAAAATTATAGTAGATCGATGGTCTGCTACTGAACATGTATCAGACTGGTTAATAATTTTATATGCTATTAACATAGCAAGTTCTCTCTTATATCTAGATGGCAGATACACTGTATTCTTTGTCAAACCAAAAGATTTTGTACAAGAATTTATGTCAAAATATATAAATGCATCACTATGATGATTTGTTAAATTATATAATTTTAAATTAATATTATAGATAAATTTGTTTTGATTTTGTGTCAAACCAGGCAAATATGGCAGTGTACACAACATAAATTTGCATTTTGTCTCACTACTAATTTTCAACATTTTTTGAAAGCCTATATCAATGTCATGTTTTTTTAAATTAAAACTATCTCCGTATAATATAATAACAATACTATTTTCCTTAAAACTAAAATTATCTAACGAATTCATGATATATGTAAATGAACTATTAGGAGTGCAAAAATTGGTTACTTTGTGCCCTAAGTTGTTAAGCAAAGCGCCAAAACCCTGACCTATATTATCTGACAACACAACAATTTCCTTCATGGAAAGATGTTTTGTTTTACTAGATGAAATTGTTGCCGTTGGTTGGATACTATGTATGTCAGTGCAGTCAATGGTCTTATGGGGCGAAGGTTGCTCATTGTCACTTATGGAACACTGACATACATAATTATTGGTCATGGACTCGAAGCGATCCATATTTTCATTGCTTAACTTTATTAAGTAATCTGCCTCTTTTATGTGTTCATTAATTTGTAACTGGGCAGCAGAATATTCTTGTTTGAGGTCATGTAATGCATCATTTAATGAGTCTATTTTCTCCTGAAGTTCAGTAGTTTCTACTTCATATATCATTTTATAATGTTCTAAGTCCCTATGATATCTATCTAACTCTTTCAAAAGGCTTTTATTTTTATTTTGCAATTGTGCTACATTTTTTAATGAAAACCTATTTCTAATAACTAATTTAGTGCGTTTAATAAACCTACTTAATTTGAGATATTTTTTTAATTTACTGTGTGAATTTAACTTGATTTTTCTATTGTTTTCAAAGCCACTTAACTGTCCACATTCAAGCAGTTCACCAAAAAGACTGTTGGATGAAGTGCATAGCCGCTTGGAGTTATCCTCCTGAACCTCCATTAAACTGCATTCCAGTTCAACGATACGACTGAGAGCCTTCTCGTGGTCATTGGAACACTGTTGGAAGCTGTCAACAATGTCTTGAAGGGCTGTGCATTTGTTTTGGCTGTCCATATATTGAGTGTGGAGTTCAGCTAGCTCGGCCTTCAGACTAGTATTCTTTTTAATTATTTGCTGGATTTCCACCTCATGTTCCTCTCTCTCCAGCAAGAGTTGTTCACACAGGGATTGAGAAGCCTTTAAATCCTGTAGTGTGGCCTTTAGTTTGTTTTCCATATCTTTGGCCACTGCCTTGCGGGTCAGCATGTTGTAATTTTAGTTGCTGAAACAGGTGAAATAGATGTTAAAAAGTGTATATAATAATATGATACAATTAAAACAATTTTGCTTGTGTTAGATAGGCTTAATATGGTTTAATTATAAGAAAAGAGTAGATAGTGAATGGATAAGATATAGGTTTTGTATTAGAACTGAAGTATATTTTGTCTGGAGCTATTAGTTTTTGTCCTCTAAATTGCTTCCAACTTGTCAAGCAAAGTGAGACGATAACTATGCGCTCATGTATTTATTGTGACGTTACTCATAAAATATGAGCAGTGTTATTAGTTTAAGTGAATGTGATGTTGTGTGTATCTATAAATAAGATATATTAAAACTAGTACTCCCCTGGTTTTATCCAAGAAGAAATTCGAATTTGAATTTCCGTTGCCGTTGACATCCACGTTATACAAAACGCAGCTTCAGTCACGTAATTATACGTATTTCACATTAAACAACACTTGTACGTTAATAAGATAGTTAACTATTACTAATTTATACTGTTTTTACAAGTAATTATTGAATGAAATAAAAGAAGTGAAATATGTGCTGTTAGTTTATAAATAATACAGGAACTAAACTACTCGTATAATGTCAAATTAATTGAACAAATGAATTATTTGACATTCGTTTAATAACGATTATAAAAAATAAGTACAATACATATCTCTATAATTGAGAATTTTAATAATTCGGCGGGATGATCGAATATTTTCAATTCTTAAAAAAAAATCTCGCATTTGAATGCTATGAATCTATACCTTTATTTTTAATTTTCTAGCAAGATGTCAAATTTCCTTTGCTAATATTTTTGTATAATTAAATGATTAGCTTAAAGTAATATTATAGTGCTTTCTCACGTTGTATAGTAAGATTCTAAAAAAATGGATAACATTACAATGATGAATGCTACACGAAGTTTTTCTAGTAGGTATTGAGTAATAGCTAGTCAGTGATCTAAATTCCTTGTCATGAATGAATGAATCGGTATTTGCTAATAAATCTTATTAGTTAATTGCTTATTCCATATTGTTATTATAATCTTTCTCTTTTTTGTTTTGTTTTTGTACGATTGTTCAAAAGGAGTTCAAGTTTTAATGGTTCGAGTATGTAAATTTGTTGTATGAAAAAAAGTGGTTAAAACAATTTAATGTTACCAATATTTATGAGAAATTGCCTTTATAAATATGGAAAACTATATCTAGTATATGGTTATCATATTGTTGTATAGAAAATATAAACCATAACACCAAAAAATTAATAAAGTTCCTAAGATTGAAAAATTATCGTAATAAATAGTAAAATTGGTGGTATTTAACATGTAATGTTTGTTGTGAACTAATAGTTATAGATGAAACTTTGAAAATCGATTGTGTGATTCACATTATTACATTATTCAACCTGAACCAGGCCGGTATTTAGACAATATTTGTATATGAATTTACATTGCTATTCGACTGATGTATTTGTCTCTATCCAAACATTTGAAAACGTAAACCTCTATTCCTATATAAAAGGGCCTATCGACCCATTAATGTTTCTTCGGAAACGTATTCATTAGGTTATATATGGGATTCGGAAGCGAAACGCTTAATAGCAAAAGTTCTATGTTGGTAGTTGCCACACTAAAAACTATGACCTTGTCAAGGTAAAGCTAATTTTTGTTACGTTAAGTGGTGGAACGAGGAATTATAAGAAATGTCTAGTTGGATTTAATTTTGTGGAGTAATGCAATCCATCAATATTTTAGTTTCGTTAATAGTCAATAATATCTAGGGATTGCTGTACCGAGTGATGAGTTATTACGTTCTTTACAAATACATATTTAATGATGCGTGACTGCGTGATTAATAAGACTGCAATCGATAAAAGATAGATATTCTAGTCTGATTCTGAAACAGAATACTACAGAACAGAATAATCTACATGTTTTTCATCAAATGTACTAATGAAGTAAGTGTTATTGACTATCGTTGATTATCTCACCAAGTTGATAAAAATATTTTTAAATATAGAGATTTATTAAAATGACTGATATTCTCGACATCCGTAACACAGTATGTAAGCATCAATTGATGTACGAGCAATATTTGGCAGTGATTGAGTGTAGTACATGAATTGTGATTCAATGCAGGAACATATCGTATGGCGATGTGACACTCCGATGGTGTATTGATTGATAGGTTACTTTTTAAAGATAGTATTGGAATTAGATCAATGTTTGGTTAATTTGTTATTAGTTGGTGATAGGGTGTGTTATGTGTTATTACCATACTATATTGCCAGTTAATCAGTACTAAGTTAAAGACATTGACAATTATGATTTTTACTTTATTACTAACTCACTATTATACCGATGCAAAAAGGTACAATGCTCCTCTCAATAATTTCCGAGGTTACCGATGACAAATAAACAAAATTTACAACTACATGATTATAAGCTGTGTTAAGAACTAATAAATGTTTGGTTTTCAAAGATTTTGCAATATTAATATGCTAGATTATTGATAATGACAGAAGATTGAAGATGAATCATTTATAGGTCAAGTTGTGTCGTTTATATCAAGGAAAAACTATAAGTATTTGTATTAAAATTATCTTGAACTTGTTATCTTTAAGCATATATTTAGAAATCTGATAAACTCATGTCAGAAGCAATTTTCAGGTCATTTCAATGAAAAAGTGAACTTTATGCTAATTTAACACGTAATTAATTTATTATTTGTTAAGTAGAGCTATGAAAAAATGGACTAGGACATAATTGGTGTTTTATTTTTTCTTACATTGAACATAGTAAAAAATGTACCTATTATATTGTATGTTATAATAGTTTTTTTAATAAATTTCTTATTGTTTTATTATCGACGTTCCCAAAGATTTCTCATTTATTACCAGTAGTGACAAAACTTAAACCTACTTATTTATCCATTTGTAAACTTTCTATTTAGCTAAGTACTTATTTTGTGCAAATTTAAAATGTTCAGTCCGGGTCATGTAAACAAACAAACTAATACGTATGTATAGGTAGGTACATATTAATTTGCTTCAAGGGCAAAACAGTGGAATAGTCCGTGTTTACAATCATTGCGCTTGTCACCTGCCACATGCGTTACTGATGTAAACATTTTGATATGATTGTGCTTTTGAAACAATTACACTGTTTAATAACATGTGTTGTGTTCGGTACAGTGATTTTATGTATGGTTATGGTATATGGCCTTGACCGTGGTTATTGTTATATAAAACTAGATTTCCGCCCGCGTTTGCAAAGGAAAACCCGCATAGTTCCCGTTCCCGTGGGATTTCCGGGATAAAAACTATCCTATGTGTTAATCCAAGTTACCCTCTATATGTGTGCTAAATTTCATTGTAATCGGTTCAGTAGTTTTTACGTGAAAGAGTAACAAACATCCATACATCCATACATCCATACATCCATACAAACTTTCGCCTTTATAATATATATTAGATATTAGATGGTACTGGCTTGATAGTTGGAAGCGTACATGAAAAAATATGTATAGGATAGATGTTACGTAAAATAAATGGTAGAGTCTATAACTAATCACTACATAGTATAAAACAAAGTCGCTTTCTCTGTCCCTATGTCCTTTTGTATGCTTAAATCTATCAAACTGCGCAACAGATTTTGATGCGGTTTTTTTTTTAATACATAAAGTGATTCAAGAGGAATGTTTTAGTATATAATTTATTAGGATTTCGACAAAGCGGGCGAACCCGCGGGTGGAAAGCTAGTATTATATAATTAAATAAGCGATATTAAATAGATAATTTTTAATCAGTATTGTACATAAAAACAAACAAAAAAATTTATGAAGAGGGTCTTGAAGCGTTCATTTTATTCTTTTGATTTAGAAAGAATAGAAGAATGAATCAACGCCATAAATTCAGTTAATGGACTTAATGTTCTTACTTTACAAAAAATTACAAATCTCATATCTGGCGAATCTTATAAAAATTCAATTAATAACAGCTACGAATTCCTCCGAAATTATATGAAACTAGGTTTCCGCCCGCGGCTTCGCCCGCGCAGTCAAAGAAAAACCCGCATAGTTCCCGTTCCCGTGGGATTTCCGGGATTGCGTCATTTTCCCGGGATAAAAAGCCTATGTTCTTTCTCGGGTATCAAAATATCTCCATACCAAATTTCATGAAAATTGGTTCAGTAGTTTAGGCGTGATTGAGTAACAGACAGACAGACAGAGTTACTTTCGCATTTATAATATTAGTATGGATATAGGTACCTCAAGGCGAATTTAAAAACATCTTGGTAATAAATCAAACGAGAAATACACTCGTAAATGTGTCAAAACCTACAAATGACATAGCGCAGGCTGTGAGCACAATATACAGAATTGTGCTGTGAGCTATTCTTTTATAAAAGATAACAAATGCCAGCGAATTAAAGTCGAGGTGAGTTTTAATGGGTTTATTTGGGTTAAAGGATATATTAATTAAGAACCACAGTTAGTGGGCAATGACAGAGTTCAACGGTTTTGATGCTATGGGCGTGATTATGATAATGAATGAATGTGTTTTGTAAAAATGTATCTTCGCAATTACACTCTTAATACTATGAAAGACAAAAAATTTCAAAAGTAAAATTTAATACTAGAACTCTACAATTAAATATACACAAACACATACACAAACGTGTACGATTCCAACCCAAAGACGTTTAATTATATAATTGTATTGTTTCAATGGTAAATGTACTTTAAAATTAATTAATGCAATTTATTTTTGTACGTGCATAATTAATATCTAACTATAAAACAATAAAATACTTGTATAAAAAAAAGTATAAATAAAGGGTCAAACGCATATATAACACTCAATCCTATTTTTAGATTACAGCTGTTTTGACCCTACACCGGAATTATGAATAGTATGGAAAACTATTTATGTATATACTAAGAAATAATCATTTATTATAGTAATTATACAAAATAATTGTTTCGATTTTTTAGCTTAATTATTAATACAGTTATTTGAACTTGATAACAACGGACCAAGTCATGTGTTTTAACTTTCCTACACGCAATTTAAACATACTTTTCTCGTTATAAATACGGTATTTATAAGATTTATTAAGCTAGAATTAATAGCAACGGATCTAAAGAGATCTAGATCTCAAAATGTGTACCTATAGTTAAGTATTTTAGAATACACTGACAAAATATGAGAGAGTATATTCAGATTTTCATATATGGATAAAACTCTTCTCAGTATTTCTCGTCCTTTACTTATTATCATGATTTATTTCTCGTTAATAATATCTTAAGAAATTTAAAAATATAAATTTTACTTCAAATATTATGTATAGTAGTAAGTAGTAGTAAGATGACATGTAGTATTGTAGTCCACATATCATAAGTAGCGAATTAATCGTGCTTCATAAACTACTACCTGTGCCCCGCGGTTTTACCCGCATTGCCCCGCTCCTATTAGTCTTAGCGTGATGATATATAGCCTACCTCGATAAATGGGCTGTATCTAACACCGAAATAATTTTTCAAATCGGACCAGTAGTTCCTGAGATTAGCGCGTCCAAACAAACTCTTCAGCTTTATAATATTAGTATATTTAATAATATTTATGTCCCGAATAAAAATACACATCTTAATCTAAACATGGGAAATGCAGTAACCACCGACAGTTATTAGTATGCATAACTGGTAAACATTACCTACATTAGTTTTAATGTGGTGATGTCAACCCTCTACATAGAAGTGATTATGTAGGTGGAAACCAAGGTGCGGTGTTGAGATTTCATATAGTTATAGCTTCTTTTTATATTTTGCGATTTCAAATGGTTTAGGATTGAAAACACGTTGTATATAATCAGTTTATGCACTTATAATGTATTAATAAAACTTATTACACGGAAAAATGAAACGTCTCTACATTTACTAAGCACTGAAAGAATTAAATAATTTTATGCTTTAAATTTAAAGGTATAACTTATTCTTCATTTCAATTGTCTTTAGTATGTAAATCATCTTATAAAATGATCCATTCAATTATTATTGAATCGACTCTGATTATACTTATTATCGAGGAAAGAAATATTTTTAACTTTACTAAGACAAAATATACACGGCTTGTGGTAGAGCCTCGTAAATAAAGTTATTTGCGGCGTATTTAAAACCGAAATATCTCCTCTATACTTTCTGCGTTCAATTGTTTTACGGTACACTTTATTAGCGAGTCTCATGCCAAAAATATTCATTCACAACCAAAATAACAATGAGTAATCAACGAAAATACAATTATTTTGAAGATCCCACTCGTGCTAAGTGATGTAAGAATGAATAAGACATTGTACCTGATTATTATTCAGTTTTATGTCTTTGTTTGTAAAGTTTATTGTTAAATATAATAAGTAATTTTCTAAACTTGATTTTGTTTTCATTGACTGACGAGTGAACTTAGTGTTTCTTTAATTAGATTCAATGTATCACATAATTTGAACATAAATTATAAACACATAGTTACGAGTTTACAATTTTCGGTAGTTGTGACGGGTTCTAGCACAAAATGTACCTAAAATTGCACGTTTCGATTATGATTTTTCCGCAGTTTTCTCTACTGACTTGAAATATTTTTTTTTATACTCATAAACAATCAATAATCCATAGATCTCTATAGGTAAGGTTTACTTATTACGGTACCCTTATAAGTAATAAGTAATAAAAAATAAAATTTTTGAAAGTACATGATAGGTAAAACCCATTCATTTGATCTGCATGCAAGTGATGTTCTAATGCAATCAACACGCATGTGTAGTATTAAGTATGTACTATTTATATACTGTACATGTATAGATTGCTATGCCATTATATATTATTTGTACTACTTGATAGCCACTTAGGTTCAGTTGTTAAAGTGTTAGTGTCTTCAGAAAAGATCTATTCTAGGTTTGATCACCTATTCGAAACATAAAATCTTGAGTGGTAAGAAACAGGCTTACATTCCGTTCGATCTATTGCCAAGATGTGAAATATCCAACAAAATATGTCACCTAACAAGAAAATAACGTGGTGGTACTTTGCATGTCAGTAAAGTTTAAAATACATATAATAGTATCTATAACTTATCTATCTATGAATGAATTTTGTAGTCCTAATTGAATTTTCTTAATTACATTGCAAAAAATGCACTTAAATCATAACATCAAAACATAAATCACTGCAAGGTTTTACATTAATTTCAAAAGCAATCTATTCCCGATGCTTGACTCATGTGCGAATGAAATTATGTTCTAAATACATTCGATATGTTTTAAATAATAGCATGGAACGAATTATCGCTCATTCGTATAAATTATTGTGAAATCTTGACATTGGTTTGTGTTAGACGACCTTGGTATGATTTCAGGGGCGATTCAATGTACATTGTTTTCCATCGAGAGAAATAGGTAGATATACTGTTTGTTTTTCCTAAAGTCTTGATAAAGAACTTGTCTGTAAGAATTCCGAAGCTCGTTAACTTTAAGGGGACTGCATTTTAAGGAAAAAGTTTTGGTAGAGTCAATTCTATGATACATTAAATTGACTACCATTATTCACCCTTGCTTCTAAATAAAAAACTTGATTTGATATGTTACAATCTGGGTTCAAATAACTTATTAAAGAATGAACAACTAAATTAAATTTTCACTATAATACTATTAACATTGACCGGACAACCTTACTTCACCGTGATTTATATAACGCACATGTGATATATAAAGCTTCATTCAGTAGAACATAGATAACCCATTAATGCTATTATAAAGGGAAGACCTACGTGGATAAAGATTTTAATTTAAGAATTGTGACGAAAGCATTGCTTAGAGTTTATCATCTCTTTTAAAAATTGACTGGTCTATTAACTAATATGTCGTCAACTTGTTAGCTAGCTTATAAAAACTTCGTTTTTTTAGAAAATGCACTTTGCTATGATTAAATAATCGTGTTAAGTTCTACATTGCTGAACTCTTTTATTAATCAAATTCGTCGCCACATTTATTGGAATGCAGGTTTAATTAAAACTCAGATTGATTGCATCTGAAACGCATTGTAAAGTCTTAGTTACGCCAAGATTTTTTTCTATATAGCTAATACAAATCAACCGAGTATTTAATGAAATAACAGTCTTAGTTAACGATCATTCAGCCAAAAAATGCCAAATTAAGGGCAGTCAATTACAATCGGTAACAACTTAAAGAGCATTGTGAAACCATTGAGAAGTTGATGTCAGGTAGAGTCAATTGGACGCCAACGCGTGACCTCATGCACATCATGATTATGCAATCAGAGATATACGTAGGACTAATTGTGACACGTGGCAAGAAGCGTGTAAACATGCGATGGTACATTGATAATATCGTAATTTTAGACGTGATACAATCGTAGGTATTTAATTATCCTGCTGAGTAAAGATGTTGGGTGATTTGTCCAGTCTAAAGGCAATTGATTTTGCAGTGTATCATTGGCAGAGTGGTATTCTAATTATGATGATGATTGCTAATGTGTATTAATATTTAATACGTAGTTTGTCGTCTTCTCGTACGGTTTTAATGTATAAATTATGGCAGTGATAATTTGTTCTTTTCGCTTTATAATGTAGATTTGTCGGACGTTGGATGACTACTTTTTAATACATTGATATTTCTATGACATCAAATTATCACTTAAATCAATAAATATGTATTGATTTCCATAATAACCTATGGTAGCTTTATTGTTTTTCATTGCTTAGTTATAAAAGGCAACATTGCGTAAAAAAAAATCATTTCCTTCAATAAACATAAACCAATGCGTAATAAACACAACAAACTTTTAACAATATCCAATGCCTATTAATAGAAAAAAATCAGACGCTTTATCAGAAGCATTCAAGCCTCAAATGAAAATGATATCAAGATAGTGCCATATAGGCACTTTGGTCAACTGCCAAGGTTCTAAGTTTTAGTGAGAAAATTTTTAATTGACGTCAGGTCGAATTTATTGGCTTCATTATTAATTTCATTTTAATACGAATGACAGAAGAGTATTTATAGGAAAAATGCTATTAAAATAAAGATAAAATGTGCATGTTTTCTAAATGTTTCATGTTTCTCAAAAAAAGTAGCTTATGTCCTAACCATATTAAAATCTCTATAACAAAAATTCATCGAAAATAATCCCGTGATTTGTATGCATCGACCTGTCATACACAAATCGTTTAGAATCTAGATCTAGAATATCAACTTGGTGTAATATGTTTACACAAACTATATAAGTATTTAAGTACTTTAAGTAGGTACTACAAGAAAATTCGCTCATAATACACAAGTTTAAATAATATGGCATTACAATAATAATGGTTGCACATTACATAATTGTATTGTAGTTAAATTCATCTGTATCCACAGTCATTGCACTTAACTGTAACAATTGGTGACAAAATGCAAATTAACTTGCATTTACATAAACCATTTTTAGAGACACATGAGATAGATATACACAAACATGTGTTGTCCCTTTCTATCATATGGCAATTCGATCCTTATTATATTCATTCGCAGGAACTTTAGATTCGTTGAAGAATTTATATTATACATATTCCGTTATAATGCATTGGTTAAACTAACTGATAGTATTGAATAATGCATTTTAAAGTGTGAATGGATAAATCGATGAATGAAGTACATAATAACTGGTACGATTATGTTAAAGCACGAATTAGACTAAATAAATGAAGATCACTCACAATTAATTAAAACAAATGTTACATTACGAAACTGTAATTCTTTTTTGGGACGTCAGAAAAAACGTCAATTAAAATCTTATAAATCTCAATAGAGTGTAGTTTTTAAATATAATTTTCTTTTTGTTAAAGGTGGTGTTGAGGGTAAATACAGAGTGGCAGCCCCAGAACTAATGCAGGACACATTCATGAGTGATTCAGAGGATGAGGGAGGTAAGCATTTAGTTACTTTGAATGATTAGGTCAAGTTAATTCAGTGTAGAACATCTTTATGGTATGCCAAAATTATGACCATTCAGGAATATTGTGGTTTTACTATAAACAAAATGTAGTATCGTACGATATAGTTTTAGAAGAGTAGTAGTAGTCTCATGTAGTGCAATGTATGCTGGGTTGTTCCTTTCTTTTTAATAATACTCCCGTTTCAAAAGTAGAAACGGGATTTCCAGTCCGGAAACAACAGCCGTATAAAATTATTTACTTTAATGATTGTCCCGTTTCATTATGTCCACTATTTAATGATTCTGCTCTTCCTCGTAGGAGAAGTGGAATGCCCAATCCAGCAGCAGCAGCAGTACCGCTACATGAACAGCGAAGCGGGCACGCTGAACCGCGCCAAGCCGCTCGAGGACAGCGTGACGGACGGCCACCTGTGGCCCAGCAACAATGACAGCAGAGTGGCCACCATCGAGCGGCAGCCGCTGGACATCGGGTGAGTGCAGACAGAAGCAGCAGTGCAGCGATACAGCAGCAGAAGTGCAGCGATACAGCAGCAGAAGTGCATCAATACAGCAGAAGAAGTGCAGCGATACAGCAGCAGAAGTGCAGCGATACAGCAGCAGCAGTGCAGCGATACAGCAGCAGCAGTGCAGCGATACAGCAGCAGAAGTGCAGCGATACAGCGGCAGCAGTGCAGCGATACAGCAGCAGAAGTGCAGCGATACAGCAGCAGCAGTGCAGCGATACAGCAGCAGCAGTGCAGCGATACAGCAGCAGAAGTGCAGCGATACAGCGGCAGCAGTGCAGCGATACAGCAGCAGAAGTGCAGCGATACAGCGGCAGCAGTGCAGCGATACAGCAGCAGCAGTGCAGCGATACAGCAGCAGCAGTGCAGCGATACAGCAGCAGAAGTGCAGCGATACAGCAGCAGAAGTGCAGCGATACAGCAGCAGAAGTGCAGCGATACAGCAGCAGAAGTGCAGCGATACAGCAGCAGAAGTGCAGCGATACAGCAGCAGAAGTGCAGCGATACAGCAGCAGAAGTGCAGCGATACAGCAGCAGAAGTGCAGCGATACAGCGGCAGCAGTGCAGCGATACAGCAGCAGCAGTGCCCCTACATGCACCGCGATGAACCTACCGCTATACATGAACTCCTGGCTTCTAATATAGCTTTGTGTGTCAGGACCATGTGGCTACCCGATACAGTACATATAAAAGTTTAATATTTAAACTATACATTGAATTAACATTTTTTATTAAATATTACTTGAGTTATCTAAAAACAAAGCTACATCAGTCCACTGCACTTATAGTACGTGGACAAATATCTGGAGATATCTATCTCAAGCATTTTCTGTTTCATTACACGACTTGTTACATGACAAGATGTTATTACCCCAAACCACACCAAAAAATATTATCTATCTATACAAATGCTCAAATAAAACAACCCACTTTTCCCAGATTCCTGGTGTCCTTCGTGGTTGACGCTCGCGGTGGAGCTATGAAGGCAAAACGACGTGGTGGAGTCAGGATTATAGTACCACCAGCAGCGTGTTCCGCGCCCACTAGAGTTACTTGCAGGTAAGGGACAATATGTAAGGAAAGAGATTCATTGAAACACACACACATACACACACACAAATTTATTAGTGTAAGTATGCGAAAGAAATAAGGTCAGATAAAATACGGAAAAGTTGAAGTAAAATACGATGGAAAAATGATTATTTTTCATAATAAAACACACACACAAACTCACAAGTTTTCAATATTTGATGTGAATGAGCTTAATTGTAATATCATCGGTTTCATCTGCAAGCAAACCACGAGCAAATGCCTTTGTGACCTAAATCAATAGGTATTTTTTAGGATCCAAAATTTATAAAAAAGCGGTGGTTTAAACCTGAAACAAACATACAGACAAACTTTCGCATTCACAATATAAATGTGCATGTATCATTGTAATGGACTCTATTATCCCTCCCACCTCCCATATTAGCTGGATAATAGGGAAATGTTACCCGCGCTAAATTATCTAATCTTAAAATCAAGGTCAATACATAGGTGTAACATGAGCCTCATTGTCTAAGGTATATTACGTAAGTGACCTTGCTGTTTATTGCGCGAATTATTCAAGCGATATTTTAACACGACATAATGGGTTGGATTTTTTGTTTTATTGGATAGGCTGGATTTAATAAGAGGTAGTTTAGATAGTAAAGATAGCTCATCTTTAATTATAGAAATTGTTTGGAATATAATTGGTGGAACAGAGAAATCGTAAAGCGCAATCAAAGTTAAGTAAATTCTACTAATTACAGTTTTTACGATAAAGTACCAAAAGCTATCGTAATATTATGTATTATATAGTTGAAGAAGGTAAATGTAATGGTAAAATATTAAAAATATGTTATGACGATTCAAAAGTTCTAGAAGTTCTAGAAGAATGCTTCTATAAGAAGTCTAATTGAATAATTAATTTTTGAGTTTGAGTGTGAAGAGTTCATTGCACTTGCAAATGCCTTATTATTATATTTTGTATCAACAAATATCAATTTAAATACTAAATGAGCTATAACTACTATTTGAGTCATTCCCTATTAGTTCATCTTATCCCTGGTAAAGTGTCCAGTAAATCTATAATAGGCAATAGCCTATAATGCGGATATATATCACCACATAAGATTTATAAACCCCAATATCTCACACTAATAGAAAGAGGCAGGAATATTTATTTGTTATAATATTTATTTGAATATTAATTGGTTTTAATTTATTATGAATTAGTAGATATTTAAAACATTTCCTTTCTTTATAAATACTTATTGGGCTTGATCAATGCTTACTTTACCTACATGAAATTAAAATATTTTCTCTTATCATTTGTAAAATTCTTATACTAGTCTTTGTTCACATACGTATATTATTTTTACTACTTATTGGTGTACCTTTTAATTGGCGTAGCTTAGTATTTATTCATCTCAAAAATTGTATCACTAGCTGTAAGGTACCTTATCATAAATAAATAAATAAATAAATAAATATCAGATACCGTAAGAAACCTTCAAACTTATGACCCCTATTCTTATCACATGGTCACACTTCGTTCCCCTAATCGTGACGTAATAATATATGGTTAGCTTTCACATTGAAATATTGCCTCATATACAGGGTGTAATCGTTAAGTGTGCACAGGCGATTTTTCCGTAAGTATTACAGATAACAAAAAACTTTAAACTGATATCGAAAGTACTTAACCTAATGAGTAAAATGGCCGTAATAAATTTTTAAAAATAAATCGAGAAATATCAAAAAAATTATCTTTAAACCCTCCCATACATTAAGTATGAAATATGAATATCCCATATACATTTAATATGAAAGATTTTAGCTTTCTTTTTCTTTTTTGGTTTTCTGCTTTAATTACTTCGCAAATTTGAAGTGGCATTTTCCACGCTTTTTCCGGACATTTTCACGCATTTTCCGGGGATTTTCCGAGCATTTCCCTGGCATTTTCCGGGGATTTTCCACGCATTTCCTAGACATTTTCCGGACATTTCTCAGGCATTTTCCGGGGATTTCCAGGCATTTTCCGGATATTTTCCGGACATTTTCACGCATTTTCCGGACATTTTCACGCATTTGCCGGATATTTTCCGGACATTTTCACGCATTTACCGGATATTTTCCAGGCATTTTCCACGGTTTTTTCGTAATTTTCCACGCATTTTCCGGATATTTTCCAGACATTTTCCAGGTATTTTCCGGTTATTTTCCGGGAATTTCCCAGGCATTTTCCGGGGATTTTCCGAGCATTTTCCACGCTTCTCCCGGACATTTTCACGCATTTTCCGGATATTTTCCGGACATTTTCACGCATTTTCCAGGGATTTTCCAGGCATTTTCCACGGTTTTTCTGGAAATTTTCACGCATTTGCCGGATATTTTCCAGGCATTTTCCACGGTTTTTTCGTAATTTTCCACGCATTTTCCGGATATTTTCCAGACATTTTCCAGGTATTTTCCAGTTATTTTCCGGGAATTTCCCAGGCATTTTCCGGGGATTTTCCGAGCATTTTCCACGCTTCTCCCGGACATTTTCACGCATTTTCCGGATATTTTCCCGACATTTTCACGCATTTTCCAGGGATTTTCAAGGAATTTTCCACGGTTTTTCCGGAAATTTCCACGCATTTTCCGGATATTTTCCCTACATTTCCCAGGCATTTTCCGGGAATTTCCCAGGCATTTTCCGGAAATTTTCCGGACATTTTCACGCATTTTCCGGATATTTTCCAGACATTTTCCAGGTATTTTCCGGTTATTTTCCGGGAATTTCCCAGGCATTTTCCGGGGATTTTCCGAGCATTTTCCACGCTTCTCCCGGACATTTTCACGCATTTTCCGGATATTTTCCGGACATTTTCACGCATTTTCCAGGGATTTTCCAGGCATTTTCCAGGCATATTCCACGGTTTTTCCGGAAATTTCCACGCATTTTCCGGATATTTTCCAGACATTTCCCAGGCATTTTCCGGGAAGTTCCCAGGCATTTTCCGGAAATTTTCCGGACATTTTCACGCATTTTCCGGATATTTTCCGGAATTTTCCACGCATTTTCCGGATATTTTCCAGGTATTTTCCGGGAATTTCCCAGGCATTTTCCGGGGATTTTCCGAGCATTTTCCACGCTTCTCCCGGACATTTTCACGCATTTTCCGGATATTTTCCGGACATTTTCACGCATTTTCCAGGGATTTTCCAGGCATTTTCCACGGTTTTCCGGAAATTTCCATTTTCCGGATATTTTCCAGACATTTCCCAGGCATTTTCTGGGAATTTCCCAGGCATTTTCCGGGAATGTCCCAGGCATTTTCCAGGAATTTTCCGGACATTTTCACGCATTTTCCGGATATTTTCCAGGCATTTTCCCACGGTTTTTCCGGAATTTTCCACGCATTTTCCGGGTATTTTCCGGGAATTTCCCAGGCATTTTCCGGGGATTTTCCGAGCATTTTCCACGCTTCTCCCGGACATTTTCACGCATTTTCCGGATATTTTCCGGACATTCTCACGCATTTTCCAGGGATTTTCCAGGCATATTCCACGGTTTTTCCGAAAATTTCCACGCATTTTCCGGATATATTCCAGACATTTCCCAGGCTTTTTCTGGATATTTTCCGGGAATTTCCCAGGCATTTTCCGGGGATTTCCCGGGGATTTTCCAGACATTTTCCAGACATTTACAGGCTATGTCAGGGAAATGTCCGGAAAATGCCTGGTAAATATCTGGAAAATACCCGGAAAATGCGTGAAAATGTACGGAAAATGCGTGGAAATGCCTGGAAAATCCCCGGAAAATGCCTGGGAAATGTCCGGAAAATTCCCGGAAAATATCCGGAAAATGTGTGAAAATGTCCGGAAAAACGTGGAAAATGTCACTTCAAATTTGCGAAGTAATTAAAGCAGAAAACCAAAAAAAGAAAAAGAAAGCTAAAATCTTTCATATTAAATGTATATGGGATATTCATATTTCATACTTCATGTATGGGAGGATTTAAAGATAATTTTTTTGATATTTCTCGATTTATTTTTAAAAATTTATTACCGCCATTTTACTCATTAGGTTAAGTACTTTCGATATCAGTTTAAAGTTTTTTGTTATCTGTAATACTTACGGAAAAATCGCCTGTGCACACTTAACGATTACACCCTGTATACTAGAAGTTTGTTTTTTTGCCTATTGGAAGGATTGATGGGATAGGTTTTATCCAAAATAGGATTTAATTAGGGATCCTTAAAAATAGAAATGATACCTAATGTTAAACCCATCGTAACTTTATTAGAAACTTATGAATAAAACATACCATTTACGAACTATTTTAAAATAAATACCGATAGTTTAGGTGCGTCGGACTTTGGTATAGGTAGAATTCTGGAATACTTTAATTCAGAACTGCAAAGCGAGGCTTTTTTCACAAGCCCTTCTACTATAATTTCGAATACACCACGAGACAAGGTAGCATATTATAGCAACACATAATACATGAAAAGGGTCATGGGGCTTGTCTAGTGTTTACTGTTTGTAAATGCTTATGTAGCTATAAAATAAAAGTCTAAAAAGAAAACATATTTGTTACATTATGTGATAATCTATAACGAAATTTACTACGTTACTAAGATTTAAAGTCATAGTGAATGACGCATAAAGCAAATCGATGTTTTTGGATCCATGCCACGCCTAATAACTGTTGCGAAAGAAATATATCGTGGACATGGTGTAAACATTGCCTATGTTCGTGATTCTGGCTCTTCAGATGAGTATTTGCTGAATAACATTGATTTTATATACGAATATCTATTGATATATGTTAAGTAAGAATTCGCCTGTGAACCGATTTTGATATTTTTTTTGTTCGATTGCCATGGACTGTAATTTTATCTTGCGTTTTCCAAGTCATCTTAGTCGGAAAAACTGACAAATTGCAATACAATTTCTGGTAGGCAACACCCATAATCTTCGTTATGGTCGTCTATGAGCGACGCAATTTGCTTACCACCAGTGCGTCTGCTCGTTTGCTAAAACATCAAAAAATACGAGGTGCTAGTAGTAAGATTTCTATAATTAAATAATTTAACAAATACACTAAACCAAGGTGACTCAGCGTTCGACCTGATAAAAAAGATTAAGTTCCCACCTACATTAAATTTGATTAATTTAAATGGAAATACTAACCCGAGCTTCTTTGTTTGTAATCTTCCATTCCCATCGCTACCAAAATCTTGAGCAAAATAACATCTTTACAATATTATGCTCTTGAATTTTATTAGTTTATATTTACCGATACCTTATCGCTTTGACGTACTGGGCATAAATGGTTTTACTATGTTCTAATTCTAAGGCAAAGTATCATAAAAGCTAGGTATTACTGGGACAATATTTATGTCGATGATATACAAAAGTACCACAAAAATAACATCTAATTTTAACATTTGTTGATATTACCCAAAATTCGAGTGAAAATTAAAAATAGTTTACTACCTACCTATTACTGAACACTCATTAAACGCATAAGCTATTTCGACACAAGTTTTCACTATCGTTACAATGTATTTTATAAACAAACAGCCATAATTAGATTCAAATCGTGCCAAAACTTGTACTTGGCAGTAGCTTGGGCATATCGTTTACTTTTGTAAACGGTTTTCAAAAGTTGATTGCCAATTATGCTATAAGTGTACTTTGATTCGAGTGTCTCTACGTAATGTGATGTTGAGCACGTAGTAATTATCATGAATGTCTTTGAGGTTGTTTTATTAAATATTTCTAAACAGGACATAGTCAACAAATGTCTATAGATGATGGTCACTTACCAGCAGGCGATACTACAGCTTTTCCCCTAAAATAACCCTATTTCAAAATGGAAATTGACGTCATTTGTATAAAATTTGATTAATTTTGAACTAGTGTGTACGATAATTCTTTATGAATATGCAATAAAGGTCCTTTATGTACATATTATTAAGAAAGGTGTGTATGTCTTTTCTATCTAGCCTTTGCTATGTTTTTTCTAGAAAAAGTTGACCCTTATCTGAAAAAATTATTATTAATGTTATTTCAATATTGTATCAAAATATCTTTAATATCCTTAAGAGGCCGTATTGATTTTAAGAGTGATTTTGACTTGTTTCTTTAATTCTTTAGGAGCTCGTTTAAAAAAACTAACTACTATGTTATATGAAAGTAATGGTATAATTTAAAATTCTCTAGAATATTCGATTATATAGATCTGCCGTAACAACGTTTGCGCTCCCGTATATAATCGAAAATTCTAGAGAACTTTAAATTATTCCATTTCTTTCATAAAACATAACTCTTTTGTAAGAACTAGAAATTCGACGCCATATACGCATAAAATTTCATCAAAGTAAGGCTATTTTAACTTAGATGTTCTTTGAATTTTTCAATAAAAGTACATAAATTGCCTCGAACATATTTTAGGATGTCTCAGTGTCTTTACTGTAGTATATTTTATAAGAAAACTTCTTCTATTAAATTCCGTGTAAAATACAAAGACACGAACGTCCCGCATGGAAAAAATTGAAACACGCCTTAGGTTGTTGGCTATTAAACAAACTGGACAATGAATATCAATAAATTGTCTCGAACGTATTTTAGATATTGAATGACCACTGACCAAAATGGTCAATTAATCAACTTTGGCCTTCAATCTTGTTTCAGCATTATCTTTAAATTAAACATTTCACACTCGCAAATACCTTGTTTACGTTAACGAGATAAAAAATACAAATCCTTCCTAATATGGTGAAGTGACATCATCATTGTGTCATTTAAATCCGTATTTATAAAGATGACCTGGTATTTCAGTAATTCTGAAGATATTTCTTTGTTTTGAGAACGGTTGATGACTTCTTTGTGTTGCATTAAAGTTGACACTGTATTGTTCGCAAACAGCTATGTTTGTGTCCTGAGAATCGATTGGATTCTTAAAAGCATTAATTATGTGTTCGAAGAAATGTAAAGCGTAGTTAAAGCATTGATTTTGAACAAATGAACAAAATCTTATAGGTGCAAGAATGTTATAACTGAGAGACTTTATGTACTTATAGATTAATTAACAAATATAACACAGATTTACCTCATTAAATCAATTCTTATCAATGTACGTGAGATGTCAATGCAAAAATGAAATTATGGCCAACATTTGTCTAAAAAATAATTCGATTATACATTGTACAATATAATCTAATAATAAAATAAAAAAATCACATTAACTGAACTCCTTTAAAACCATCCTATTAACATTATTAAAAATATAATATTCTCTTACTTACAGAGCAGCCACACGGCGCGCGCCGGCTGCAGCCCCACCACCGCTTATGGAGGGCGAAGCCCTAGCCTCTAGACTTCTGGAACTGCAGCCACAAGGAGCCAAATTCTTAGCGTAAGTTTCATAATTTCGTTGTAAGAAATAAACTATTGTTTGTTTGATTTGTACTTAATGTGGTAATCGATTAAATCTGCCTCGAAGGACAAGTTTAGTTTTATCAAATGGTTAAAAACTTGATAGTAGTAGTAAATCACTTCATACAGACGCTGAACATAAAAATAAAATTACTGTATAATAATAAGAGCACCCAACTCGTTAACTAAAAATAATAACATTAATAATTCATAAGATTTATGAATGTTGATTTATTGTTGTTGATGATCCGTGAAATGGTAAATGTTAAAAATATGTATTGACGTTTCAAAAGTGCTTCTCGAAGAAGTCTAATTGAATAAATAAATGTTTGAGTTTGAGTTTGAGTTTGAAATGTTTTTCTTTACTTTATTGAGGAAAAGTAATAAATAATTAGAAGTAAACAGACCTATTTTAACTGAAGTTAATTCTGTTATTATTAATTACAAAGATCTTGTGGAAATAATATTATATGCTTTGGGGTAAATGCGGTTAGCGTGGTCATATAAATAGTGTAATATTAACACGTAGAATTATTGTTGTAATAAATATCAGTGTAATTTTTATTCTCACTACTTTTTGCGCATAAATGTCAAAGCGATTCTTGTAATGGAGTTAAATCTTCTAAAACAACATTTTCGTAATTTTAGTACATTCGCAGATACCCACACGACACACTATAATTCCAAAAATTACAAATTAATGACACAAGAAAAATAACATTGAACAAGTAAAGTAAAATACAAGAAAAGTTATTTGGTCCTTCGAGCCGGATATTCTTTTCAACTAAAATCAGTAACTTTATATACGTTACCTATTACTTATTGGTCTAACATAATGATTATATAAACCCTTACACTAATAACATATTTACTATAATATATATTTATTAAATAAACATACACTTCCAGACCTGTGATAATCGAAGTCCCGATCTTCACGGCATCCTGTCCAGAACGAGAGATTGTCATCCTGCGCTCCGACACGGGGGAGACGTGGCAAGATCACTACTTGCACAACAACGATAATGCTATGATACAGGTGAATATAGTTCCTATGCTGGTGGAAATAAGGTTTTAAATCATATATTATGCTATGTTGATTTTCTTTATACGCCTGATATATTTGTGGGGTGTGTATTATTGAAACGGAAACTTTTTAATGCCTATTTTGTAAACAAATAGGGGATTTGAAATTCTATTGTGTCCTAGCACTTAAAACTAATGTATGTGGTTGTGTATAATAATGTATTTTGCATGTGTATGCGTGCATTTTTGTTTGTATGCAATCGTGTTTGATCAGAAATATATTTGTGCGTGCGTGTGTTCATTTGAGAGCGTGTGTATGGAGAGTACGGATACGTACGTGCTTGTATTCGTGCGTGTGTGCGGTTCAATGCGTGGAAACATGCACATTTATAACTTTCTATTTGCGAGTGAGTTGGAAAACTGAGTGTTAGTTTACTTTAGTTTTTGATAGAGAAAAAAAATGTGTGCGTGTACTAGTGTACACACGTAAGAAGTGAAAGTTCTTTATGACCTTATTTTTCAAAAAAAAAAATTGGTTGTCTGTATAGTCGGTTTACTGACAATAGTTGAACGTGACAATGTCCGATTGTACTTCTTTGTCGCTCGTTCCGCGCTCTCGCTTGCACTTCAAGCCTGACATGGAACGCCTCAGAGCGAGGTAACGCCGCATGAGTCATGTTTTTTCGTGCGTGCAGCCGGCTCTATCGAATTATAAGACGTTGTCACGTCAAAAATAATTTACTATTTAATAATTTTATTTACAAGATGGCAATTTTATTTACATTTTCCAACCCCGATAAAGAAGTTTCACTTCAATAAAAAAAAAGACGGGTTGCACTCCGGGAGTGCCGGCAGAAGTGAAAACTTGATTATTAACGTTGAGCATGTTTGATATCCATCCGTCTTACGCTTTTTCGATCAGGTCACGTGTCCTGACGCGAGTTTAAGATTTTATACCCATTACAGAAAAAGTGCTCAACGCCGCTAAAGAAGTTTTCACTTCAAAAATGTATTTATTTGTCAGGAGGCGCTGACCCGCGAGCGGCAAGAGCACGGCACGAGCGGCGAGGCGCTCGGCGAGGACGGCTCGCGTGTGACGCGCATCATCACGTGCGACTTCCCGCACTACGTGGCGGTGGTGTCGCGCGTGCGCCAGGAGGTGCACATCATCGGGCCCGACGGCGGCACCGTGTCCTCCGCGCACATCCCGCAGGTCCGTACACGCCTTTATTAAGCTGTTGCATAGCTTCTATCGCGGGCCTTGAGCGCGGGGACCGAATCCAGAAATTGCGTAACGAAAAACCTCACGCTCCCCACTCCGACGGGCGCGGAGGTGTGGCTTGAAGGCATAGCATGCAATAGCTTTACCGCGGCAGTCCCCGAGTGCCACACGCCTTTATTTTTTTTTTTAAACACTTTATTGTGCTGCCAAGATTACAGTAGAAGGTACAATAAAAACTTAAACTAGGACAAACAACACAGAAGGCGGCCTTATTACTAACAAGTAATCTCTTCCGGGCAACCAATAGATTGTGTGAAAACGTTAATTAGCCTTTATGTGGCTGGCGGGTACGTGCCTTTATGCGGTGGGGATACTGGTAGATACGCGGCCTTATTTTGTTGTAATTACAGGTGGACACATGTCCTTATTAGAACGAGTCGTTCCGCTGGTGAACATACATCTTTATAACGATATGGCCTAGTCAACAAGATAGGTTTATTAAATTTTAGCATGTATACTCACACAGTACTTCTTTTTCAATAATACTAAGAAGTCCTTGAAATTTATGAACACTTGTAAATGATCAGTCTCCATACTCGTATTATTTTCAACGTACAATAATGACAGCGGTATATAGGTTATCTAGCGCCATCACTTTTCCACACTGTAAATAATACTGCTATAGTAAGTACATCATGATAATCCTTCAGACACAAAATTGTACAATAATTGATTTAATGTGAATATTTGTAACTTAAAAGTGTCTACTTCGTCATTTCACAACCCTTTACTAAATTTAATTAATTTAAATGAGATATTTGTTAATCAAACTCGAGTTACTCAGATTCATTTGAAATGACTCAGTTTGAGTTAAAGCAGTGATTTTAAACAAGAAAATTATCCAACAAAAAGATTATTTCACTTCTAAAATCTATACTAATATTATAAAGCTGAAGAGTTTGTTTGTTTGTTTGTTTGTTTGTTTGTTTGTTTGTTTGAACGCGCTAATCTCGGGAACTACTGGTCCGATTTGAAAAATTCTTTCGGTGTTAGATGGCCCATTTATCGAGGAAGGTTATAGGCTATATATCATCACGCTACGACCAACGGGGGTGGAGCCACGGGGGTGAAACCGCGCGGAGCAGCTAGTGTTGAATAAACGTGTGTACAGGTGCAGGCGCTGTTCCCCCCGCAAGCGCTGACGAAGCGCATCCGCGTGGGGCTACAGGCGCACGGGGCCAGCGGGCCGCTCGCCCGGCGCGTGCTGCCGCGGCTCGCCGCCGTGTCGCCCGTGCTCACGGTGGAGCCGCGCCGCAGGAAGTTCCACCGCAGCATCACGCTCGCCGTGCCGCTGCCGCACCCGCCCGATCACAAGGTCATTTTACTCACTTATACGTTATTTTACTTTATTATATATAGACTCATAGGTTGCCTGGTAGAAATCGCTTAGTAGCGATAAGGCCGCCTTTTTAGCTTTATAATCATATTGTCTGTTTCTTTTTTTTACGTGTATTTACATGGTGCTGAATGAAGTGTATTTATTTATTATTATTTATTTACTTACTTTTACCACAGAATACATAATAGTAGCTAAACGCTACAGAACGGACACTCTCCGCCTCCCGCCAAAATTAAACACTTACCTCACCCCGCACGATCAGTCTAAAAATGGTCCGCATTTTTCTACAGGGACGATACGCAACGAAGATTGACAACATTAATCAAATTGACTTAAAGTAATTTTATTATTTTGGAATTGTGATTATCGTTTTTCGTAGAAAATGGTTAAATATTGTTCTATTTACGGATGTATTTCATAAGGTGTGTGCTTTTACCACACCCCGGACACTCCATACAAAATTATCGTTTTGACGGTCACACTGTAGAAACTGCAAATGTGTGTGTTAACGCTTTACGGTTGGCACATTTGTGACTAGCGTAAAAAAAAATTCGCGTTTTTCTGATGAAATACATCCGTAAACAGCACAATATCTAACCATTTTCTACGAAAAACGATAATCACAAATCCAGAATAATAAATTACTTTAAGTCAATTTGATTAATGTTGTCAATCTTCGTTGCGTATCGTCCTTGCAGAAAAATGCGGACCATTTATAGCATGATCGTGCGGGGTAAGGTAAGTGTTTAATTTTGGCGGGAGGCAGAGAGTGTCCATTCTGTAGCGTTTAGCTACTATTATGTATCCTGTGCTTTTACTTAATATCCTAAGGCCCCTAGGTGGGGCAAAGGGCGTCGACAGTACATCGCCATGTATCCCGATTTTTGGCAGCATGTTTTATTTCGCTCCAGCATTTTCCTATAGACTTGGCCTCTGTGATGACAGTCCGACGTCAAGTTAACTTTGGACGGCCACGTTTTGGTTTCCCCTGGGGGTTCCAATCCAAAGCTTGCTTTGGTATGTGTTCCGGATCTCTACGTAGCGTGTGGCCAATCCACTTCCACTTACAGCGGAATTATTTAATCTGTTGGGCGAGATTATAAATAACTAGATTTCCGCCCGCGGCTTCAAAGGAAAACCCACATAGTTCCCGTTCCCGTTGGATCCGGAAACCTATCCTATTTGTTAATCCAAGTTACCCTCTATATGTGTGCTAAATTTCATTGTAATCGGTTCATTAGAATTTGCGTGAAAGAGTAACAAACACACACATACACACACATCCTCACAAACTTTCGCATTTATAATACATATTAGTAGGATAACGTGATCATTTTCAGTACATTGTCGTTTTAAAATAGAATATCTCTTTATTCGTAAAAAAAAATACACATGAAAAAACTGTTTACCACGAAATTTATTGACTTAACATTTGCTGATACACGATCTAAATAACTATAAAGCAAGCTATAAAAACTAGAAGGATCAACTTAAATAATATTATGTACTAAATTGATAAAAATACTACTGGATTAATCTTTTCTTATACGATACAAATAAAAATAGTATCACCTGAACGCCATATCTCAGCGTCAAACATGAACATGAAACAGATTTGAAATACATCTAACTACTAAAAATAGACTTTACATTTAATTATAACATTTTCGTTACACTTATATGTTACACTTAAAGATCGGAAATAAAAGACAACTTATAAAAACAAAAATTTTACTTATAAAGATATAGATACCATACATTAAACCATCGTCGATACATAAGTTACCACTATTTAACTTAAATCAATTGCAGGTGGTAGAAAAACAATCGACATCGAACTTACGCCTGCTGTGCTCGATCATGGGCGGACAAGCGCGAGCCGTGTGGGAGGATGTCACGGGTTCGACTCCGCTCACCATCACCGATGATTGTGCGTCATTCACCACCACGGTTTCTGCAAGGTAATTATGAAAAGGAGATGTTATTAACCGTGTTCTATAAATTTTGATTTAAAAGATATCAAATATTGTACATTGCATATACCTAACTAATAAAAAACTAATGCACTACAAAAAGCACTATCAAAAACATCACTTTCAATGTCACTACTATTATCATTACAATTATTTTTAATGGAAGTTAAAGTTTTGCATACACTATATGTTCCATTGAGCATAATAAATCACATACGAATTATCCTATATATCGATGATAATTATCATCACCATCGTTCTTTGGTTGAACGTGCTAATCTCAGGAACGACGGGTCCGATTTGATGTGGTACATAGTCTATTTTATCGAGGAATATAAATCATAAAATAGGAGCGGAGTAATGCGCGTAAAATGGGCGGGGCAGTTAGGGTAAGAGCTACAATAAATTAAATTCTAACTATTGTCAATATTGTGTTACAGATTCTGGTTGATGAACTGTCAAAATGTCAGCGACGCTACTAAATTGGCTACGGAGTTATACAGGTGAGCTTTAAAAGATCAATTTATTGGAATAACATATTGTGCACTTTTGACGTGACAAAGTCTTATAATTCGATAGAACCGGTTGCACGCACGAAAAAACATGACTCATGCGGCGTTACCTCGCTCTGAGGCGTTCCATGTAAGGCTTGAAGTGCAAGCGAGAGCGCGGAACGAGCGACAAAGAAGCACAATCGGACGTTGTCACGTTCAACTATCGTCAGTAAACCGACTTTACAGACAACCAATTTTTTTTTGTATCGTTTCTTCGCGATTAAAACCGACGTAGTTACTTCTACATTTTTATTTGAAAATATACTGGAACAATATAACAACAATCTAATGTGTCCAGTAAATGTGTAATTTTATAGTTACCCGAAATATTAACAAAAAACCTTGTACCAGAAGTATCCTTATACATGATCTGTATTTTAATTTAAGTAATAATTCATTGTGTTTGATTGACGCGAGTATTAAACATTTAGAAATTAGCTATATTAACGTATTTAGACACGATTTATTCATTATTTATTACGTATTTTCTACTCAAATACTTAAAAATATTATTTCATTCCAGACAAATGTTAGTAGTGCCATTCGAAGTGCGTATCGTAGTTTTGGGCAAACGTTTGGACGCGCTGGAAGGTCGCTTGCTCGTGCTCTATATTACAGACAGATACGCGTATGAAACATTGTTGCAACAGGTATGTATTATTAGTTAATAGTAATCCTACTTATATTATAAATGCGAAAGTTTGTGAGGATGTGTGTGTGTGTGTGTTTGTTACTCTTTCACGCAAATTCTACTAAACCGATTACAGTGAAATTTAGCACATATATAAAGGGTAACTTGGATTAACACATAGGATAGTTTTTATCCCGGAAATCCCACGGGAACGGGAACTATGCGGGTTTTCCTTTGAAAACGCGGGTGAAGCCATGGGCGGAAATCTAGTATTTAATATAAGTAATTTTGAAATGTTATTAATAAACAATTGCCCAGCAATACTTGATGACTTAAGTTTTACGTGTCGTTAGTGATAAGTGATAACCTAAAATATCAATCGTAATTGAATCCCTAACTTCAGTAACATTCAATTTTGTAACAAGAACAAAGCCTCTTTTTAAAGTCTGTATTTATTTTTTTTGTTATTGTAAAATTTTATATCCACAATAACTTGAAGGGTCTTAAAGGATGATTGACTGCTTTAAAAAAATGTATCTCTTCGTGACATGCCTTATTGTGCCTATGAAATAAATACGTAATCAATAAGTTTTTTATTATAGGAACACTACACAGAGATAGCGCATTCGACGTCCGTACGCTTTTTGGACGGCAAAGAAGTTTTTCTAGAGTTTTCTGGAAACCTCGTTCCGGTAACCAAATCCGGCAGTCAACCGCTGTTTACTTTTGAGGTAAGAATAATTAGATAAACTTAAAATATTATTTTAATATCGGAAATAATGTTGCCTCAACATAAACAGTTACATTTTGGCCCCTAAATATTTAAGATCCAGACGGAAATCATGTTCGAAAAATTAATGTAAAAAAATAATGTACCTATAGCGTCCCTTTACTATACAGGGTGTAATCGTTAAGTGTGCACAGGCAGTTATTCTGTAACTATTGCAGATATCAAAAAACTTTTAACTGATATCGAAAGCCCTTTACCCAATGAGTAAAATGAGAATAATAAAAATAAAACGGAAAATATCCAAAAATTTTACATCAAACACTCCCATACATTAAGTATGAGATATGACTATTCCAAACATGTAATATGCAAAATTTTGGTTCCTTTTTTGGTTTTGTGCTTAAATTACTTCGCAAATTTTAATGAAAATTCATTTAGAAACTGTAAATAGAGCTGTGAAAGAATGTGGAAGAATGTGGAATACAATGTTATTCCAAAACGAGGACGTCACTTCGAACATTTGCTTTGAACATAAAATGTATGGGAGTGTTTAATATAACATTTTTGGATGTTTCCCGATTTATTTTTAAAAAAGTTATTATTGTCATTTTACTTCTTAGGTAATGTACTTTCAATATCAGTTTAAAGTTTTTTAATATCTGTAATAGTTACGGAATAATCGCCTGTGCACACTTAACGATTACACCCTGTATACTAAACGATTTGACTTTATACATATAATACTGAAGCTAACGTCTCAAATGATATTTATTAAGGCTCATAACTTAGTTTTCTTTGTTCTAAGTTTGAAAGAAATTCTTGATTATATTGTTTCAAAATTACAGGCGTTCAAAGACAACCGCGTGGAATTCACAGTGCGCGTCAAACACCACGAAGAGAGCCCATCCGGCAGGATCTATTTCATGAACGAACCTAAGGTAAGAAAACAATCTATTATTCGACAAATGAATGTATCGAAAATAAACTAAAACAGAAAGAAATTACATAGGCTTATGAATTTCGGGGTGACACAGGGCAGTATTCTCGGGCTATTTCTGTATTTAATGTATAAAAACGACTATCTGCTTAAGTTATCCAAATTTACATTTTCACATTCCTTCACGTTTGCTGCATGATAATAATACTGTGGTGCTATCGCGTCGTTAAAAATCAAACCACAATAATTAACAATTTGCCATAACATTGTTTTAATTGGTCAGTAAATTTGGCCAATCTATACAGGTAAAGGCTTTTTATAAAGTGTTTAAAATTCGGTTTTTCAATAATAAAAAAATCAATAAATTTTTATTGAACTTTCATGAATAATGACCTAATCTCTTGTATAATCTAATATTTAATTAAAATGAATAAACTACTATATAAAAATAAGTCGGGTTTTCCTTCCTGACGCTATATCTCCAGAACGCACGAATCAATTTCCACGGTTTTGCATTCGTTGGAAAGGTCTCGGGCTCCGTGAGGTTTATAGCAAAGAAAAGGTGTCTCTGGTGGCGAAACGGAGTTCGCCGGGTTTGCTAGTAATCGTATATAATTGCAGGTGGCCAAGGGTGAACAGTCCCAAACACCCGCATGTGTGCTTGACGTAAAACTGCCCGAGCGCATCGCACCGCGAGCCGCTAAGAGCCAGCTCGACTGTCTCAACCTCGACCAGTCCGGTAAAACATACATACACAAATTCAAATTCAAATTATATTTATTTGCAAGAATGTAGTTACAAATTATAGATGTTTTAATTACAATATTATGTGGCTAATACATTCTACCCATTGATTGGGTGTGCAAATATTGAAAAAGAAAGTTGATTAGTCTAATTATTTAAATGTACACACAATTCAATTTTCACAATTACGCGAACGCACTACGATTAACACGATTATATCACACACTTATCACACACAATTCAGTTTACACTACTTCAAAGTCATACGTATAACACATACATACAATCTCAGCAGAAAGACACTCACACACATGCCTCCACCAACCCGTTGAGATGCACATACACACACCTCGATCAGTCCAGTGAGATGCACACACAAATATACAGGCTTATACGTACAATCGTAGTAGAAAGACAATAACACACACACAAACGTATACATACAGTCGCAGCAGAAAGATACTCACAAACACGCAGTTATAGTCACATCTACAATCAAAACTTAAACTAAAAAATGGCCTATTGTAACTTATGACTATTACAATACCCCATTCGAAAATACACACCATCATATACATAATAAAAACATGATATTGAAGAAGTTTTAATTTTACGAAGAGTTACTTGTATTTCGTATGAACTAGCATTTCAGTGATATTTTCTCTCAGTCTTAATATAATATTTACTTGAATAAATTATTTGCAGGATTCGACGCATTAAAAGACGAACTGAGCTTCCATTGGGGTGACCATAACCACAGTATCGGACCGCCATCGCTCCCCACACACCACGAAACGTCACCACAACTCAACGGACACGTGAGTTCACTATAATTACACTTAAAATTATAATGCAAGGGTTATGCTAATATTCAATACATTTATACCCCTATTTAGTACTCCATTACGTTTCTAGAGACCCAAACAATGTGCCTGTTGTCCTGTAGTCTCAGCCCATTTCGATAGAATAGTCTCGTTTACCATTGTGCATTAGACATGGGTTCGATTCACAAGCTTGCGCTCATCCGCCATTAAGTACATTAAACTATTCCATTTTCTAGGACAAAACCATTGCAAATGGTAATGTGAAATTCACTACTAAGGACGCGGATGATGTGAAACCCAAAGTTCAAGGTAAATATATAAATTTTCTTATAAATATCTAAAAAATGTCAGTCCATTATTGATAACGTATTTATTTTTACAGCGAACGGTGACTCAGTGCACGTTGATTCGAATAAAGTGAAAGCAACATTCGATTCTGATGAAGACAAAACTCCCATGAATACATTGGAAAAAGGCAAAAAGAAATCAGAAGGCGGTTTCTTAGGAGGCCTCGCTGATAAAGTAAAGAACGTGTTTAGCCACAGTGAGGAGAAGGAAGACAGTAAAGAGTCATCGCCCAAACTAGAGCCTAAACCAGAACCCAAACCAAGAGAATCTAAAGATAAATCACCGCCGAAACCAGTACCGAGAATTATCAATGAAGATCTGCTTGAAAAAGTCGACGATATGTTCAAAGACTTAAAAGTTAAACCACACGTTAGAATCGATGAAGATGCTAACAATGAAGTGTATTTAACAAAATTAATTATCGACGATGGAGATTCTCCAAGTATAAAGGAAAAGACTGAAGAAGTGTATGAGCAGTATGAAAACATGCAACCCGTTGAAACTCCCTTGCGTAGTAAAAAAACGGATCCATTCCAGTTCTATGACGACTGCTGCAAAGGCCTATACAAAAAAGGTGAAAAACATAGCCACGAGGAGACTTCAACGTTAGCTGACAGAATAGAAAATGTCAATTTTACCGTGCATGAGACCATCCAAGAAATCGCTGATAGAGCTGAAAGCGAGTCGAAAGATGTTTTAGATAAACTGTACAAAGAGAAAGATAATCTAAAACAGAAAACGTCTGAAGTACAAGATGATGTATCTAAAAATGGAGACAACTTTAAACACGACCTTGTCATCGTTGAGGAAACATTGAAGAAAAATGTTCATGATGGGGAAGATAAATTGAAAGATGCCATCAAAGAAAAATCTAATAAAGTTGCAGATACAACACAAAATATAGAAAACGATGTTGATAATTTAACTTCAGATGTTCGTACACAAGCTACCGCCGAAATTGAAAATATTAAAACAACAGCTCAGGATATTGTAAATAATCTACTTAATCAAGCTGATTCAAAACATAAAGACCATAAAACGCTTGTAATGGACTTTTTAGCCGCTGAACAAATGGAAGCTTCTAAGTCATTAGACGGTGTTACCCAAGATATAAAGAAAGAAGTAAAAAATAAGGAAAACGATCTTGTAAATACAGCTGAAGAAATAAAGGATTCTACCAAAGAAAAAATATCAGATATAAGTGCGGACTTGAACAATAAAGTGAACAATATAAAGAAAGGTGCTAAAAATAAGATGGATAATTTAAAAGAGGCAACCGATGATAGAGTGATTGAATTGAGTGATGCTATTGACTCTGCAAAGGAGAAAACAGGAAAAGCAGCTGAAAATGTAAAATCAAAGGCTAAAGAAACTAAAGAAAATATAAAAGCTGAGGGCAAAAAGAAATCAAAGGAAGGCAAAAACTTTTTCACAGGACTTGTACACAATATATTTGGCGAAAAAGAAAAAGTTGAGGATGAAGTGAAAAATAGTGTATCTGAAGGCAAAAAATCCGCTAAGAAACTATTAAAACAGGCATCGCAAATGAAAGAAGACGTTGAAGAAACTGCAGCTAAGAAACAAGAACAATGTGTTGATTTTCTTGAAAATGAAACACAAAAAGTAAATGATAAGAAGGAAAAGGCTATTAACAAGGGCAGTGAATTAATTTCAAATGCACAAAATACGGCTGAAGGTGTTAAGGAAGATTTACATGATACAGCTACATCTGCAGCACAAAATGCTCAAGCAAGTGCACAGGCAGCTTTTAATAACCTCGAGCAATTAAAGAACAAAGTAAGTCACGATGCGAACGAACAAGCAAGTAATCTAGTACAAAATATTGAAGATAAAAGGAATGAAATAGCCGAAGAACTTAATGAGAAGAAGCAAAATGCAGTAGACAGTATACATTCAACAACGGATAGCGTAATAAAAGACATTGAAAATAAAAAAGAACAAGTGACACAAAATGCACATGAACAAGCTGAGAAGCTAATTGAAAATGTAGAAAGTAAAACAAAGGAAGTCACTCAAAATATCGAACAGAAAAAAGAAAAAGTCGTTGAAAATGTTCAAAACAAGACAAGTGAAATTTTGGATGGCATTCAACAGCAGAAAGATCAATTAGGGAGTGCTAAAGATGATTTAATAGAAATTATTCAGAACAAGAGCACAGATTTTTTGAACAGCGTAGACAATGCCAAGAACAACGCAGTAAATGAAGTGCAGGCTCAAAGCGCTCAAGTTATTGAAAACATTAACAAGGAAAGAGATGCAGCTATTCAAGCGGCACAGTCGAAAAGAGATGAAATCGTTGAAGACTTACACAATAAAAAAGACGAATTTACTTCAGCTGTTAATGATAAAACAAATGCAGCTGCAGACGCACTTAAAAACACAGAAACTGTAGTTGAAAAAGTCGTGGAAAAGAAAAAGAGTGATTTAGTAGACACCGGAGATTTCATTCAAAACGCAGCCAGTAATCATATGGATAGGATAAGACAAGAAGCAGAGAGCACTACGGAAGATATCAAAAGAACAGCAGAGGAAGCTATTAACGCGGTGGCACAAAAGAAATCCGAAATTCAAGCTGATATAAGCACGAAATTTGAAGGAATAAAAGATTCTGGCAAAGATAGCTTGGACTGCGTGCAACAGGCTGCTAGTGAAAAAGCTTCACAAGCTAAAGAGTCAGCGGAACAAGCGTTCGGACACGTCAAAGATTCGTCCTTGGGCGCTTTCGGTTCAATCGAAACCGCGGCAAAGGGCAAAGTGAACGACGTTGCCGACAACTGGGAGGATCTGCAAAGTAGCACAAGGGATATCTTCGCAGAGATGAAAGATGAGGTTCACGGGTTGGAAAGCGCAGCGCAGGACACGTTACATAGCTTACAGAGTTCAGCTGGAAATACTTTCGACAGTTTAGACGATTCAACGCGAGAAATAATAGCAGATGTACAAAACACGACGAGCAAAGCAGGAGACGCTTCTACAGAACTATTCGGCGGTGTGAAAGATTCCTTCGAAGGTTTCACGATAACGGCGGAAAATAAACTCGAAGACAGAAAGGGTGCTGCAAATGAAAGGCTAGAGGAAACTGGGCAAAGTTTGGAAAAGATGGAAAGTGATGTCACTGAGGGTGTAAAGAAAACTGGATCGAATGTAGCGCAAGGCGTGACGTCAGAGGTCGATAAATTTGCAAGCAATCTCAACGATTTGGGCAATACTGTGTTTGGATCGTCGGGTAAAGGTATGTTTTTGGCTATTCCTTGTAAATATTGTCACAGTTAATTCAAGGAAGTATTGAGCGTTTGATATTCAATCGTATTTCTACGGAAATAAAGTCGTAATTTGAACATAATTCGTAATTGCCAGTGGAATGTAAATAACTCGCATTGTATTGCACTAAATCGCACTTTTTCACAAGGCATTAGTTTCATGTTCAGCATTGATGATGTTATTAATTTCTTTGTTTAAAACAGCATTATTTTACTTGATTAATTTTATGTGCATTAGTTTGAAATTTTAAAGACTTTGAACAGAGTTTTAAGCTATTGCATAGCTTCTTTCGCGGGCCTTGAGCGCGGGGACCGAATCCAGAAATTCCGTAACGAAAAAAACCTCACGCTCCCCACTCCGACGGGCACGGCGGAGGTGTGGCTTGAAGGCATAACATGCAATAGCTTTACCGCGGCAGTCCCCGAATGCCACACGTCTTTTTTTTTTGAAGATTAAAAATTAACTTAACGTTACGTTGCTTTTCATTTAATGATAATAATAAAAATAAACATGAATTTTTGTTTTTGTGAAGTCCTAACTTTTGACCTAACGTTTTTTCTGTTTGTTTTGTATTAACTATAATTATTTTTTTTTAATTTGATTTGCAGTACTTAAATTTAATTATGAATTTTATTCACAGGTTTTATGAAAGATTCAAGTAAAAAATTGCTTGAATCAGAGAAATCACAATCCTCACCACACAAGAAGGGATCAGGGTAAGATTTTAAATTATTATTATATATTACTTATAAATATAATTATTTTTACATTAATGTATATAACAATTCAAATATCGAATTGCACAACTAATTCACATGAATCATGTCAATGAGACACTTAAATTAAATGGTTTTATTCAGTTCTCAATAAAATTATCTGAAGGCATTTTTATATAAAACGTTTAAAGAATTATAGTTGTTCGTATGTTAAAGTCATAAAATAAGCTTTAATAGTTCACAGAGTAGTTATAGTCGTGAAGCTTAGCAATTATTTTAATTAAGAAACTAGAGAAACTAATATTTCAGAAGATAATTTTATTTTATTTTGAAGATGAATTAAAAATCTTCATTATGACACTAAAACATTTTGTGGTATACTTATCCGTACTAAATTTATATAAAAAAAATGTTTTACTTAAAAATGCCTTATTGAGAATTGCATACAATTCAAATGATATATTACACATTGCCTGCGTCTAACACGTGCACCGGCTTACAGAATACCGAAACTTAAGAAAAAGAAGAAATAAGCAGCGTGCGAGCGAAGCCGAACGAACGTATGAGTGTAGATTTAATATTTATTGTTGTTAATTGTTCTGCGGTTTGTTTGTTTCACGGATTATTAATATATAAATTAATAATTAATTATTGTTTGTAAAAAGATTCGATTGAATCGGAAAAATCGTGAATATGCTTTTATCAATTGTTTTTAATTATAAAATCAAGTTAAAAAACTACTATTAATTTTTATATTTATCAAGTGTTAATACAGTAAGGAATTGAATAAAGTATATCTATATAAAATCGTAACATCTCTATTGTATTGTATTTTTAATTTATTTTTAATCGATGCTCCGTGAAGCAAATAATTGTAAATTCTCTATATTCTGTTAATTTTATGACGTGACGTCATACGGACATAGACTCGTAGCAGTATAGCGTCCAATTTGTTCGATAATATTATTTGAAGAGATTATTAAAGCCATCTCCAATGTACAAAGAAGTACAATTAATCTAGTTGCGGTTTCATAGAAATCGCTTTTATTAAATCGACCTTTTATTTATACAAATAATCAAGTTGAATCTTGCCTCTATTAATCATTTTGACATTTTATTCAATCGTAATATATTATTGGCTTTAAGGCGACATATTGTTTTTATTTGCAATTTTTGTGAAATAGTATATTTGTGTTGCATAATTTATTTTAACTAAGTGTACCGCTTGTACAGTATTCGACAGGAATTGTTTTTTATAAGTTTCTCAATTTTGACTTTACACTATGGATTCAGCCATAGCTTTAGTTTGAGATCTGCTAGGTTATTTATTTTTATACTGTGTCCTATTTTGTCTTTCGTAATTTATTAAATAATTGGTGTATGTATATTTAATGTCACAAAATGACGCGATTTTATGTGCTACTTTAATTATTTGAGAATAAATATTAATTGAACATTTTTTGTTGTTTTTTTAGTAATTTTACATTCTGTTAAGCTTGTTTGCTAAGCCTATGTATATGTCTCGATGTTGTGTTTGATAAAAAAATACATGTAAGAAAAAAAAGAGCGTGTGTGGCGAGTGCACACGTGTCAGAAGTGAAACTTCTTTGGCAAGATTCAAAAATACCAAAATCGTCGCGTTACTCCATGACGTAACGGTATTTTCATGACGCGACCTTGAAATTTTACCCTCAAAGCGCCTAAAGAAGTTTCACTTAAATAAGACATTTTTAGCAATGGTTTAAATACTTAATAAGATCTATATTTGCAGCATATGTTATTTTAATCCGACATTATCTACAGATGTATGTGAGGTAAAGTAATTACATGATTCACATCACCAACACATGGTGTCACATACACAAAATGTCACTAGTTATTAAAGAATTATAATCGTAACTTTGCTTTGAGAGTTTAAGAAAAAACTTTCTTTTCGTGAGGGTACACAACAAAGTTAATTTAAAATATAAAGATTGCACTTGAAAAACTAGATTAACAAGTTTTATGGAAAAAAGCTCTTCTTGACTTAAATAAATATTTTTCTCTTTTTTTGAACTTTTGTGAAAGAATCATTTGAATTTGAATTAAAATTTGAAGAAGCCTTTAAATTTTTCGAAATCTATACCTAAAACATCTGTAATGAGTTGTTAAAATCATAGAAATTTGCAATTATCCATAGTTTACATCAAATAAACAAGTATACCATAATGTTTATTAATAACTGTAATTAATTATTTTCTAACAATTGATAAATGGTAAAAGAAGTGAGAAGTGCTTGTAAAAGTCTTAATTGCATGGATAAATGTTTGAGTAAGGATAAATGCAATGTTAAATCTCACAGCTCTACTTAATTCACTGCCATATAAAATAAACATAAATCTTCCAAATAAAAAGCAAAGTTACGAATATATTCTGCCAGAGGTACATGTCACAAAGTCGCCTGTCACTGCATCTTGCACGAGTCGCTTGGGTAAGTTATTTTGCGCTATTTTATCATTTTTTGTACCTAATTTTCATATAAATGTATTATTTGTGATTAAATAAATGATAGACCAGGAAAGTCTAAGTTTGGTTATCATAGAGTTTTGAAAAAATACCATATCTATATTATAGAGGATTTATTCGATGATCCAGTAATTTATAATACAAGTCAAATGTAAATGCATTATATATTTTCTTTGTTATTTGAAAATGTTGTAATCAAAACTTTTAAGATTTTTTCATTTCTCAATGTTTGAGCATCTCAAGTTATGTGAAGTTTTACTGTATTTAGATAACAAACGTTCGAAGGTTGGAGTTATTTGTATTAAACGTGATATTTTAAAGGCACATTATTTCACAGGTTTTTCTCAAAGTTGCGGCGCAACCACTGAGCAACGAGAGCGCGATGGCGAATCAATTGATAACATCTACATAATTTTAAATAATAAAATTATAACTTATTCTTCCAAATAATGTTAAATTTCCCACGAGTTACCAGTCTTTTCTCCGCATTTTTAAACGATGCTCAATTTTAAGTCGATTTTTATCGATATTTTGAAAAAATAATATCGATAATCTAAAATTGTATTGCAAAGTAAAAAAAATAATAACTGAACTCAAAATTGAGTAACGTTTGAGAATTCGGTAATATGGTGCTCAAATCAACTAAATATTAATGTAATGTTATTGCTATGCTCCTAATTATATTGAAATAATCATAGAAAATAGATTTTAAAATTTCTAAAGCAAAGCTAATAATAATATTAGTTTTTCCAGTATTGGAAATTCAATACAACGTCTACAAAACCATGAGTTAATACATAAATATAGTAATTTATATACTTAAATCAAGAATCACGTACCTGTATAGAACTAAATAATATAATTATGAGTTTTATATAAAAATAATATATATTCCAGTAGTACATATGGTGAGAATTGTTGGTAAAACACATTAATTTGTTTTATATCTATCATAATATTATGTATTGCATATTGTTACTAAAAATATTAATTAGTCTAAAGATAAGTTTACCAGAAATTATGTAATTAATTATTGACATTAAATTGCCAAATTTATTGCGTTTATTCAAAGAAACACTAAAATATCCTTTTCACTTATCCTGCACCTTTAGATTAAGGTAACGTTGTAAAAGAGCGTTAGGGTTATAACGAATGAGGGTAGTCAAAAAAAAAATTTTTTTTTTCTAACCGTAGGTATTTATACTTTTGCTATTTATACTGTATTTTTTATTATGTTCTATATGATTTTTAAAATCGAACTACCCTCTTAAAAGAAATAATAATTTTCCAAACTACCCTACATTCGTAATCACCCAAATGCATTTTAAATTAAATATGTATTATATTTTCTAAATATTTTCTTGTAAAGGTGAGATTGTTGGTTGGATAAAAAATTGGTGTTATTGTGATTTGCAGAAATGCGTGTTTTCAAGGCCCCAATTCGAAATTTTTGAGAAATATTTGCCCAAAATTTAATGAAGGATTCTCTAACTAATTGTAGATTACAATTACTGAAGTACAAGTAAGGAAATAGTCGCTTCATAGACTATATGATGTAGCAATAGTTTAGGCTGAAGCCTTACTTCATAAGCCATTAAAAAAAATATTAAAACTATTACATATGTAATTGTTTACGTGTATAATTTTTAAATCTTAAACGTTGTTACTATGTGTTATATTTCGACAAAAGGCCATTTTTTCATAAGAAAAATCATATAGAAACCTTTATTTTGTATCTATATTGTATATTTGATCTAATTTCAAAATATTTAACATTGTAATCAAGTCCATAAGGACTTGACTTGATGCCCATAAGGGCAAGTGAGATTGTGAACGCGAATATGTACTCAGAGTACCTTTTATCATTGTACCTTTAAACAATGTACTTTTGTATCACAAGGGAATCGTAAATAGATATTTATTTTTAGCCAATCGGCTTCATAACTTAAATATTCTAATAGTTATATCAGATAGTGAGGCTTTCTCATGTACCTACACATAGATCGACACACTAATTTAGTTATTATTTCAACGATTTCGGAAAAGACTAGGTAAATATAAAAGTCAATAGTCATAATTTATCTTAGATCACAATTATCTATACAAGTTTTAATAACTTTTTATTAAAGCCTATCAGTGTAACGATTGAACCCACCACTTAACATTTACAAATTCCTTTGTGATATTTAAATACACAATATAACATATTAGTATTTCTGTCAATAAGTTTATTACAAATATTAAAAGTGAATAAAATTTCGAAGTACTGTGATGCCAAAGTTGGAGAAATGTAGAAAAGGTTGATTTTTTGTTAAATTATTGATAGAGTTTATCGTCACCCTATTTAATGCTTTTAGTAATAAATAATTATATTATAATATGTCGTTTTATTCAAATTTACTATAACTCCTCTGAAATAATAATGGATCTATGTACCTAATACTAATTATACCTTAGTTTAAAAAAAATAATAAACAAACATTGAACAACCAGGACAATCTTATTACATAGGAGGTAGAAAATAAAACTAAGTGTAAAAAAATCTATTACGGAAGCTTATCTTAGAATTAGATTAATAAGGAGTCATTTTCATGACTCTTTTTTAAGTACTAGTAAAACTGCTGAATCGAGACGCTTAATACTATTAAGTATGCTTATAAAGTTCTTTACGTTTTAATGACTAATATCTTTACCTTTCCAAATTTATTGAAAGACGTAATCCTACAAATATTATAAATGCGAAAGTTTGTGAGGATGTGTGTGTGTTTGTTACTCTTTCACGCAAATACTACTGAACTGATTACAATGAAATTTAGCACACATACAGAGGGTAACTTGGATTTACACATAGGATAGGTTTTATCCCGGAAATCCCATGGGAACGGGAACTATGCGGGTTTTTCTTTGAAAACGCGGGCGAAGCCGCGGGTGGAAATCTAGTTGAATACATATAGATAACCTAGTCAACAATAGCTCTCAAATTTCACGATCTGTAAATCAAACACCATTTTTTTCATACGCCAAGAGAACTGAACGAATTAAAAGTTTTGTTTTCAAGCTTTTAATATCAAATTTCAATTACGACAACGTAGATACTATAGTTCAGGATCCATCGCCCATTTTTGCTAGTGATTACTATCAAGCTAATTTTCCGTGAGTAGCTTTATTTTGATGAGACGCCCAATAATTTCCTGTACGAAACTCTCGATTGTGGTAGCTAGGTAACAGAGGTAACAAGGATAACATGTTTTGATTTGATGGTTCTCAAATATTTATTACTAACTGATTTTTTTTTGTTCAATCTCAAGATAATTATCTAAATTATTCTAAAAAATATTTGTCCTACAAAATCTATTGTTTGATCAAAGAGTCCCCTCTTTCCAATGTGTATCGATAACGAGGTCATCATAAATGATTACTAACCAGCTGATTATTTTGTTTTCACTTAGTTAATATTTATATAATTCAACAGACATATTGTCCTACAAATTGCGTAATAAATATTTGAGAACCATCAAATCAAAACATTTTATCCTTGTTACCTCTGTTAGATACCACAACCGAGAGTTTCGTACAGGAAATTATTGGGCGTCTCATCAAAATAAAGCTACTCACGGAAAATTAGCTTGATACTAATCACTTGCAAAAATGGGCGAAGGATCCTGGACTACTAATGTAGGCTTTTTAGATTGACTGGTGTAGGTAGAAGGTACCTACATAAAATGTACTCGTAGCTACATAAACCATCCAGCTGATATGCAGTCGTAAGTTAATTACAGCCTTTACAAAATATTAGAAGTAGGTAAGTACCATTGGTATTGACCATAACTGTCATTTCAAGTTCAAACTAATTATCTTAATCTAATATATATTACTAGCGGTCCGCCCCGGCTTCGCCCGTGGTACATATGAAAAATAGATGTTGGCCGATTCTCAGACTTACCCGATATGCACAGAAAATTTCATGAGAATCGGTCCACCCGTTTCGGAGGAGTATGCAGACTAACATTGTGACACGAGAATTTTATATATAAGATAAAGGCGAAAGTTTGTAAGGATGTATGGATGTATGGATGTATGGATGTTTGTTACTCTTTCACGTAAAAACTACTGAACCGATTACAATGAAATTTAGCACACATATAGAGGGTAACTTGGATTAACACATAGGATAGTTTTTATCCCGGAAATCCCACGGGAACGGGAACTATGCGGGTTTTCCTTTGCAAACGCGGGCGAAGCCGCGGGCGGAAATCTAGTACTATTATAAAGGCGAAAGTTTGTAAGTATGGATGTATGGATGTATGGATGTTTGTTACTCTTTCACGCAAAAACTACTGAACCGATTACAATGAAATTTAGCACACATATAGAGGGTAACTTGGATTAACACATAGGATAGGTTTTATCCCGGAAATCCCACGGGAACGGTAACTATGCGGGTTTTCCTTTGAAAACACGGGCGAAGCCGCGGGCGGAAATCTAGTGAAACAATATAGTTGAAAAGATTTTAATATAGGTACATAGCAGTATCCTTATAACTACTGTATTTAATCGTAACGGGGTAGAAGCCGAGGCCACTCTCCTGTGAAATTTAAATTTGATCCATTGCATAAAAGCCAGTCCTTTATATCAGTTCTATGTTACAAAGTTTTTTATCCATCACTAGGAGTTACAAGACAGTAATAAAAACTATAACGCTTCTTTGCATTATACTAAAGTCCATAATGAAAAAACCATATGCGCTAGTAATCTATGAACGCAATCCCTTCAAAAAGCTTCATAGAGCTACATTAATTGAGGATGCTGCAAACAGACATAACCAACGGCACAACATACCTTTTTGTCAACCCATTATCTTTAAAAGTATTTTCTAAATTTTTGTGGATGACTTTCACGACATGTTGTCGGTACCTTTTAAATACTCCGTCTCGTATCCCACGAGAATAAAAGTATTTAGAATCCCCTTAATTAAATCGTTATTATCATTTTATTGTAAAGGTAGTTGTGTCATAAAATGTAAGATATCTAGTTCCAACTTTTAAATTAGCGATTTCCAATCCCACTTCTATACTGCCGAGTTATTCATTTCAGCACGAGACCAATTTCTCAAATTTTATGTCACTTATAAATGTGGAGCGCCACTTCGATTATACGATCTCCAGTGACGTCCATAAAAAGGAAGTGCATTGGCCATTCGTTTAAAAACTGCATGTCGGTCAAACCCTAATGCATTTCGTTCCAGTTATTTCCGAGTTTCAATTGATTAAAAAACAGACGCTCTGTTATCGACTACATCGCAGGCCTGAGCGATATAAGACAGCGTTTGACGAAATTAGCCAGCGGCACACAACATTGGTTTTGTAATTTATAGCGCCTGTAAGTTATTGATGCCGCATAGAGTTAGGTAAAATAAAATATTCAGAAGCTGTTCGCTATTCAGGCACCTATGGCTGTATAGTACCTAGGTAAAATGTAGTCTATTTACTACCTAAACAGATAATTTTTATCTAGGTAGGTAGGTAGGTATACTGAATTTCAAGCATTACCGATCAGCCGTTTTGCATGACTGAATAACACTACATATATGTAGTTGCTCTACATAATATAGCATTTCATTGTTATGATTAAATTGAATTGAAATTTGATAGATAATAAATAATAATAATGATGTTTGATGCGACCTACCTATGCCGCTAAGTGGCGAAAAAACTTGCAAATACTTGATAGACGATATAAAAACTTTTATTTTATCCATTATCCCTAAAAATTCAATAAAAAGAGCAAACAAATCAAAATACAAGCTTTATTTGATGAAATAATTGACTTTCAAGCGTAGGGCTGCCGACGAGCTATTTTACAAGATATCCAATAATTATTTTAAGATATCTCTCACTAGATCAAAATAGTTTAATATCCATATAACAGTAATCAAAACGGATTTAATTCGTTTCTAATGAATAACATTTACTTTTGTAAACATGAATAAGTACATTTGCATGACTGATATGGCAAAAGAAATAAAATTATCTATGACAAAAGGAACGAAGCCAACAATAATAAACAGATTAAATCACTAAAATTCGATCTAAAAACTGTGTCATATAAAAATTGTTGCCAAAAGTTGGCACCCCTGGCTTGCATCCGACTCCAATCAACAAAGTTTAAATTTAGCCAGTCGAAATCGCGATATCCAAGATATCGCACTTACTGGAGGAGCTTCCAGATATTTTTCTTTGTCAATTTCATGAGTGAAAATCGTGGAATTTTCGTTCCGTTTTATGAGCACTGCGAGCGGTAAAGTTTTGCGGCAACGTATATTAACTTATTGTAAACAAGTATTGTGATGTGTAAGTGTAACTTGGATTTACTGCAGTCATTTCAACTATTAAGGTATACTTAGACATAGTTTTTTTTTTTACAAAAAGCTTTTACATTATTTTTAATTTAGAACATATTTACAATATTCTTTTTGTAGAGATTGCTATTATGAAATAAAAAAATAACTATGCTACAGATTTCTTAGCATAATTTTTTAAGTGTTCAAGCAAGAGTCTTCGTAAAGAAAGTAATTAGATTTTTTAATATTTTATCTTTAATCGTCACTAAACCTTGATTAAATATCTTGAACTACAAACCAATGACGTCAATTTATATGTGGAATGCTGCAGACAGCGGATAGTACATAAATGTCAAAAAACGTAAACACTATTTGATGATAATCAGAGTTCTGGTAGTTACAGAATGTCTGAAGAATATATAAAAATATTATCTTATTTCAAAATAAGACGGAATTAAGGTTATTTTAAGTTCATTCAGTCTTATTATAAATATTGATTTAACTGTCTGCAAATCTTAATTATAGAATGATCTTACTAATTTATACTCAGTACTTACATTATATTTTATTTTCTACCTAATATAAATTACATAAATTGAGTATTGTACGTATAAAGTATAGAGGTAGAGCCTGGAGGCGAAATGTGTTAAATCTTTGCAATAAATAAATAAAAACTTGAAAACTGTAAAAAATGAGTCTTTGGAAAATTATACTTAAATTAATCTCAACGAAGATATCTCAATAATATTCTTACAATCTCCTAAGTGCGTTATTAAACGAATTCCTAGTTATTTAAACGAATTTCATGTACAAATCCTAATACAATCTAAATTTATAGGTAATTTATAAATTGCAGTCTTGCACTTAAATTATCGCATACATAATTACCAACTAACATATTGTAAACAAAATTCCCTTGGGAAGCCACATATTAAATTTAATAGCATTTAAAATAGATTAATAACAAAGTACACAGATACTATCTCAACAGGTGTATAATAATAATAAATAATCCAATAAAATTGACGTATGTACATACATCAAATACCGTTTATGAATCACGACTAGGAAATTACGTTGAGTCATCTATTGTTTCGAGTGTAAAACTAATTTACGACTGAAAATAACCTTAATTTATATAAAATAATAACTAACGGATTGTTTGTTATGAAAATACAAGCATCTTTAAACAGTGTCTTAAATTACTAACGTGTTTGTTCTGTTGAATAAATCTATATAGGCACTTATTTCATTATACAAAAATCATACCTATCCTACTTTGGGATTAAAAAGTTTAACGCAAAAAAATATATTAATTATTCAATATGTATCTTCAAAATATGAATTGACATCAAATTTAATATGTATAATAAGTTATTCGTGAGACCAGCTTTCAGACCGCAGCTTCGCCCGCTTCGTCTAAAATCTATTAAATTATATAATAAAACCTTCCTCGGGAATCACTCCATCTATTTAAAAAAATCGCATCAAAATCCGTTGCGTAGTTTTAAAGATTTAAGCATACATAGGGATATAGGGACAGAGAAAGCGACTTTGTTTTATACTATGTAATGATGATTTATCTCAATACAAGAATATTCTCTCTCCATACTCTCCATACTCTCTAACTCAGTTGTTTGGTCTTCGCATGAAGAAAAATATAGCGTAATGTTAGAGCGGGTCCAGAACAAATATATCAGATATCTGTATTTGAAACTATACGGGGTATATCCCTTTTACCCGTTAATGTATCCTACACTATTCATTTTGGGTATGGTAGGATACAATGAACTGAGAGTGCCACGGGAATTCTCCTTTGCACTTTATCTAATAAAGTTATTGCGGGGAGTCGCGCATAACCCCGAAGTGCTAAAATCCCTCTCTCTATGGGTGCCGGACAAATATGTTGAGAAACGTCATAGGCCGCCACTATTTTACGTGCCCAAAGCGCGAACCATGCTGCTGGCGAAGTCTCCGCTCGTACGAGCACTACGTGGACTCAATGACCTACATGGAAGAGTGGACATATTCACATGCCCGTTGGGTGAATTAGCAAAGGTTCTTCTTTATATTATTAGTTATTCATTTTAATTTTTATCTGTTGTTGTATTGTATTAATTTTATCTTATTTCGTAGATTGTAAGTTAATTTGTTTAAGTTGTAAGTAGTGTATTTGTATAGAATTATAGTGTTAGTCAGTACCGCATTGGGTTTATCCTGTAAAGGTTATTGATTTATGTAATAATAAATAAATAAATATTTTTTAACTAGTTTCTACTTACCATATTAAAAAATAAGCATATTATAGGTACAATGATCTTTGTTGTAATGTGTGGTAGTGATAATTGATTCATTAGCAGCTACTGTAAACAAGAATAAAAGCATTGTTTTCAATTTACACGTAATTTTAGTACCTTTCTATGCAATCTCCGTTACCGTTCCAATTTTCTTGAAAACTTTTTTACACAAACTAGTAAGTTACTACAGTAATATTCTTTCCACTGACCATAATTTCACGATTTTCGAAGAATAACCTGTGTACAAACTATTTTTATAAAAATATATAAATGAATAACTAATATATAGAAAAAGACAAGATCGATATCGAGAAAAAGTGTTCTAGGAACTTTATTATACTAATATGAGTACTTGAATTATAGTAAAAAATTATTCCATCGAGTATTAAACATTTTCTGCTAAAATTTAATATTTAAATATTATATCTATTGAATTACCAATTTTAAAGGAAGAAAGAAATTCAAGAAATCCCATTGCTAAATGAACAATTTATGATTATATTAGTACAATCTGTTGTCAATGATTTCAATATTAACAGATTCCTACCATTGGAAATGATAATCGAAAACTGATTATCATTAAAATACATAAGCACATAACGCAACCAAAAAGAAAACCTACTATAGAATAGAATATACAAGAATTAGATCAATCGGATATACTAATTCGCTCGAAGTCGTATCGCAGACGTCACGGGGGCCCATTGAGTCGATTTTATTGTCATTTCATGGCGGTAGCGGGTTCAATGCCATCGGAGGCATACATCACTAGACGGTATGCTATTGTGAAACATTTGTAACATTTTAAAGTGTGTTTTTTGTAGACAGGTATAAAGGCCTTGAATTTCCTAAAGTTTGTTCGAACTACGATAGTGAATTTTGACCACTTATAGGAGGCTCTTGCTCCTTCAGTGAAAACATTACAGGCTGGTAAAGATGACAACAAGGAGAAAAATTAAACCATAGTTTATCAAGTACGACATTGTTCATATGTTTTACTTAAAATCAAACTCAGGATAAATCTTAAAGCCACTCTACTGGGGTTTCATCTAACTATCAAAAAACTTAAGAAAACAAAATGGACGTAAAATGGAACAGATTTAATGAAAAACTGAACGCTCATAAAAAATTCCAGTTAGTAATTTAAAACGAGGCCTAAAAGTTCATGGTATTAATAAAATCGATTTTACAATCGCTACAGTATAAAGTTAATCTAAATTCTTCCTTGAAGATCAAAGTCGGTATCAAGGTCTGTTTTAAAATGCCTAATTTTATAATGATTTACGTCTAGACTGAATTACGTTATTAATTTTGGTAAAACGCATGTTATTTCCGAAACCTTTTAACTTTTAATACTTTTCGTGGTTATCAGAGCAGAAAAGCTTGCTACGTAGATACACCTACATTCTACACTGAGAATGCTGTAGGTTTTTCTACAAAACATTTAATTGACTAATTTTCAATGTAAGTTAGTTGTTTTAAGTATTATTAATCGAAATTGATTAGGCTTTTAAGACTTTTCGTGCTTTTTTAATCCAAAAAGCTCATGACTTGCTACGTAGATGAAAATGCCGTAGGCTTGTCTGTAAAATATTAAAAAAATTAATTCACACATTTATTCATGTTAATTATTTATTAGTGTTTATATATTTCAATATTTATAATACTTGAATATCAAAGGCATCTTTCGATATTTTGTTTCAAGATCTATTTGACTGGATAATATTCTTCCTACTTACCCAAAAACCATTTCCTTTAAGTGATTTGCTCTTATATCACTGGACCTTTTTTCGAAAGAAAATGAAGGTACTAGACCGTACTTAATTTTGATAAGAATACCAAAACACGTAGGATATGTTTGATAAACGCCTCTAATTTAATGAGGTACTTGTAATAAATATGCCTAGGTTTCCTAACCTAACCTAATAAAATAAAATAATAAATAACCAAGATAGATACAACACAACTTTGTTAACTTTTAATCAGTTTGCATTCTGTTCCACAAAAAAGAATACCGAAGCATAGTGAGAGTCCACTTTAATTAGGTCTCAAAGAACTTAAATTCCAACCTAGTTAAGAAGAGTTTTGCATAACCAAGTGGTTCATAATCAACCCATTCAATTTCGATTCTTTTGCTACAAGCATTTCAACGATTTGCAGTTTTCTAAGACTTTTATTCCCTCTTTCTAATCAAGAACTTGACCTATTTTTACGTAGCACATATACTTCGATAAAGTGCGTGTTGAAACGCTCTGAGGTGCCAAGGTTGATAACCAGATACCTATTTACGATACGAATTTGTTTATTTAATTTCTCAAAACGGTTTCCTGTTTATACACTATGAATTTGAAATCGCCATTTCACGATATAAGTAAGTATTTAAATACGCGTGGATGGTTCTAGACGGTGTGAATTATGGAATCCTGTTAAGATCGAATTAAAATAATGTTTTTGCTTTGATTAAAGTTAATGAAATGTAGGCGGGAAATGCTTTTTCAGAGGAAGTAAGTATTAATTATTATATTAACGTATGCGTAACTCTTGATTTTCTTCCTTCTGTATTCTCATAAATGGGCTGTATCGATGACGCATATAACAATAGACGACTTTATTTAATGAAAAATTACTGTAATTACAAGGTAGATGTGTATCTAATAACTGTATAGACTCTGTATTATCATTTTGAAACAAACAGAAACAAAGAAATGTAGAGATGATGAATAAATCATCCAACAAACAAAAAACAATGTTCCATGTGCTTTTATCATACAAGATATTGTGTATAGATATATCGGTATACAACGCATCTTTTGTTTAAAAACTGGGATATATTCGCGATATAGGAAGCATTTAAAAACAAAATTGTACACATGTTAATAGAGTTATTAGCCCGTTATATCATGACACCTAATAAACTCTTTTCCTGGTACAGCTGACGTTTTTATAAACAGTTTTAAGCGTGTTATTTCTTTCGAAGATAAATAATTTTTGTGCGTTTGCAAATTATAAAATTATCCAACGGAAGTCTGTCTGATATGTGTGACGTTTTAATGGATTTAAATGCTTTTCAGTAATTACTTTACGAATCTTTCGTGATTATATAATATAATGCTTACGTAATTTCGGTTTTTTATGAACTCTAAAGTAATGAATTTGATATGTTTCAGAGTAATACGTAAAAGTTATTTTTGTACGTGTATTATTAATGGTTTGTTTTATTTTTCTGTCTTCCTTTCTTCTGTCCTTTACTTCAGTTGAGTAGTACGAAATATTCCTGCTACATAACCCATAGACTATTTTCCGGGCACGATGCTGGCTAAAACTAGTAAAACCTGAACACAATATATACGTGTAGTATATATTGTGATTTATTTTGTTCTGTTTTTTCTTATATCATTATTTCTACGAACCATACCTACTAAACCTTCAGTTTTTGATACAGTTTAATCTAGTTGATTATTCATAATCAACGTGCAAAACTTTATAATAAAACTAAAAACTTTCAAACAAGAAAGACATCTCACAATATGTTATCCCATGTTTTCAAGGCGATTAGAATTGCTATAAATTTTCCGTACAAATATCGTACGCGCTGACATTCATACCACTCAGCTGTCTCGATTTTTCTCAGATTATATTTACGTGGCGTGAATTACGTGTAGAATGGTTCACGCTGTTCTAATTATGACATAAATTCTTTATTTCTGGACGAAATTTGCTTTTTCTTGTATTGGCCTGTTCTTTAGTTGTTTGTGATTAATTACCTACGGAGTTACTTTTTGCGGAGTACTACAGTACATCTTTACCTTTGTTTTTCCGTTTCCCCTTCTTAATACAATAAAATATAATTAACATGAGTATTATACGTGACTTCGTACAACCGTACAACGATGGTACGGTCTTCTAATATCTAACTAATATAGTTAGATATTTCAATTATACATCCAAACCTAGATAGAAAATGACAGGATTTTCTGTAGAGCTTAAAAACATAATTAAATCATTATGCTGACATAATATGTTACCTTCTCAAACATAAAAAAGCTTCTGAAAAATCTGTAAACAGTCGGTGCTATACTTATTTATATTTCCGTTCGATATCTACGTTAAAAATTATCTAAGACATAAAAACTACACGACGCTCAGGCCTACGATTAAATGCATTTAATACTAAACTATTAAAAGATTGTTTTCTCAATCTCACACTGATTCGGCAGATTAACATAAACATATGGATATTAATAGATGTTAGTGATTGTAAATATTTTTAAATTGAAACTTTTTAACAGCCATGTTCTTGAGTACGTAGATTTTAATGTAAAACGCTAGTAAGCGAAGTTTTTACGTCGAATATTTAATGTTTTATTCCCTATTTATCTCCACCATAAATAAACAGTGGAGTGAATATTTTTATGGAAGGGCAGATGATTTGGAACCTCGTTAAATTCATGAATTTATCTGTTTATTACTTGCTACGATATCGTAGCAAGTAATAAAAATCATATGATTTTCATGAAAAATATTTATTGGCAACCTATTTAGTTTTAATGTTGATGACATGCCTATGATGTACTATCTGTGCCCCGCGATTTACCATTACCTGTGGAAAAAGTAGTAATGGTCATTGAAGTGTATTAGTTTCTTTTTCTTTTAAATTTCGTTCAAATCCATTACCGTGCTGGAGTTTAGCCGCTAAGCAGACGGATGGACTTTAGAAATTATAATATTGATATATCTGCTACAATTTAATTGTTCCTGTGAAAACTTGCAGCAACTTCAAAATGCGTCTTATAATATTTGCATTCAATTATAATGTAGAGTCACCTAAGGTCTTGGTGCACCTATAGCATACTAGAGTACATACGTAGTATTTTGTTCGAACTTAAATCACTTCTAAAAATTCATACTCCGGGTAAAGAGAATTAAAGTTAAATGATGAAACATGTCGGTTTTCGGAACTTTCAGTACGGGCAATAAATCTGTATAGCTGCTTAACCGACTTTCCACCGATTTACAGTCTCGTAAAATAATAACAGCTTTCTGGTGTTGTTTTAAAAAACAAAGGATTTATTGGGAATCAATACGAAAGCATGTGCGAAAAATATTTTGGGAATGACCTATATACGACGGAAAGATCTAAATAAATCGTGAAATATGTTTAAGATTATTTTAAGTATAGAAAAATATAAATTTCTATATTGTGCTATATTTTTTACACACCTGTATTTTGTGAATGACTCTGTATAAAGAAAAGCCAGATAATATTTATCTATATACAGGGTTACTTGTAAAACACCAGCAACCTCGCAGGACAAGATAGCTAACATCATAAGTAACAACATTTGTTCTACGACTTTTGGCATAACGCAATAAATTATTTTTAAATGATTTTTTAAACTTTTATTGTACTCTCCTTACATTTGTAAGTCTATGTTCTATTAATTATCGGATGGACGACGCGACGCCCCCTTCCCCCTCTCGTTCGCTTTTTGTTTACGTAATTTTTGGGAGGCGTAGAGTTTATAATATTCAGACGGAAAATTAAATGAATATTTATTTTTGTATGAAAATAAAATCTAACAAATTATCAAAAGTCGTAGAACAAATGTTGTTACTTATGATGTTAGCTATCTTGTCCTGCGAGGTTGCCGGTGTTTTACAAGTAACCCTGTATATGTATAAACAAATTTCTGTTGACTGTCATAATTTATAACGTTCAATATTGGATTATCTATAAAATCGGTAATGTATGAACCTACCAAAAGACGAGGTGGCTAAGGGCATAGTTAACAGAACAAATCTATTTACATATTATAAAAACTATGGTTCTTGTTCCGTTTATTTGAAAAGCAAACTAAACAAAAGACGAGTTCATTTCCCACCTCAGAAAGATGTATTTTCTTCTTTCTTCGCATGAAAAATAATATGTTTTTCATTTCAAATGTATGTAACCATTCATAATACATATAATGAAACATCATGCAACAGTAATACAATACAGCATATCTAAATATGGCTTTTTATGTGAACGCGAATTCATAAAAAAAATAATTACACACATGAAACCGTAGCCGTAATTCTTTAAAAATATTGTCAAAGTTAACTATTAGTGCCAAGAATTTACATATTCGTTTAACCACTTAGCAAAACAATTTAACACAAAATGTAGTAATAAAGTATGATTTTTACGAGCAATAAAACTGTGGAGACGAAAGAGAACTCGTATTGTATGGCTGAAATCTGTTTCATTGATTGATATGCAAGAGTATATATTTGCTTTGAGGTCGGGTATTAACAGTTCCGTTTCCAGTTTTATGATTAAAATTTGTTATGTAATTTTCGTCTTTCGATGCTTTATAAATTAACCTATACTAAGACAACCTGTACATAAATAATGTTACCTATGTCTTATAAATTACTTCTAAGGGTTAAACAAAAGCTTAAAAGTATCTTCTTTAAAAGTAGCTGAATACCAAACTACATATTAAGTTCTTCGAGTATCTTGTATGGTCACCGTTTTGTTATCTACTCATAACAATTAATGATTATATTTTAATAACTTCAGCATTACCAAAACACAAGATTCGTAATGAGTTAAGTCATCACAAAAGCTTTCGAAACTTAAAAGCTCAAATATTAGAGCTTATAATTTCAAAAGCTCCATTTATTAAAAAGCTCTTTGGTCGTATCAACAAAAATATATGCATTAGGTACAACTTTTTGTATCTAATGCATATATTTTTGTTGATATATGCATAAGATACAATATAATTATACTATAGTATAAATATCAATCATCAAGAAATATTTTATTTCGCGCTTCAAAAAGAAATTCACACACACATAAAAAGCTGAAAACTATCGATTAAACTCAATACGGTTTTATTGAATAGATCGTTTATCTATAATGAGTGTGTACTATTAAGTATAACGGCGTCATAAAATATAACCACAAATACAAAATGGCGCCCTAGATGCGGTCAGATGCATCTATTCTCGTCGAAAATAACTGTCCGTCTGCGGTGGAAAGGGCATTGTCATATCGACTTTCACATTTCTCTACTAAAACGTGCGAAAATAGGGAATGAAAAATACAATATATTTGTCTATTTATTATCTGTGCAATAAAAACAACAGTTATTAAATTATTTTGTTCTTATTGGTAATCCTATGATTCATAAATTATTAATTTTTTAACATAAGATGAGGCACAATAATTATTTTCACTACTAATTAATAACGCACAAGCAAAGTTGGAGCATTATTCCTTTTCAATAATATAAATTTAATTTCAGATTTGTTCATCGTAAACGAGAAATATATCTACTGACTATTTGACAGTTTTCTAGGACATTGTTAAACAGGCTATGTAGTTGTTAACACAAAATAATCTACCTACTGCGTGTGAAAAAAATACTGACTTTTGAAGTGATATTTTAAGAAAGTAAGGTGAAAAATAGATTAATTTGTCAGCAGGTATAATGAAGGGAATCGTTCCAGTTGTTAACATTATCTAAATATAAACTTTAGGTGACTATTATAAAAAAAAATGTTGGCACTTCGTTTTGTTGCGAACTGAGTTATGAGACACCGTTTTACACAATATTAAATTCTTTTCGTTGATTATAAATATATGTAAGTCATTCATAATACACTTATATTAGTTTAGTTTCATGTTTATTTAGTGATGCTTTGTAGTTGATATTGTTTACATTGTATACTAGCTGATCCCTTCAACCTTCACCCGGATTGAAAACTCAATTATACATATGATATAATACACTGTATTACTAAATTTTATCTTATAGATAATAGCCTAGTTTCCATTTTTTTTAACACGTTTTCCATTGGGGACAAAAGAGCATATTATTTTATTGGTCTAAGATCCGAATATAGGTCGACCTTCACCGGCGTGATAATAGAATGAGACCAATTTTATAATAAATGTAGTCTATTAAACTACCAATTTTATAATAAATGTAGTCTAAAAAAATTACCTCTGAATCGAATCACGCAGCATAAAAGGAAATTCCCTGAGCTTTGGCGTTTCGAGGAAAATTTATCGAGGTTATAGTCACTATTCTTTAGTCCTTATTTTTACCCTGTTTAGTCATGAGTAAGAATCAGAATAAATCTCATTTAAGAAACTATATAATCTCAACATTTTCCGAACTGTTAACGAAAACATCTTCTCGAAAAAAACATGTTTATCGCATAGAGATAGTACGTACTACGTACGTTTATCGTGAGAAAATTTAAACAGTTGATTCAAACAACTAACCTCTGAAGCCCTGTCTGTCCTTGCCGCTGTTTATAGCATTCTTGATACACATTATAAATCAGTTATCAAATCGGAAATGCACAATAGAAATATATTTACAGAATATATGATATTTCCTTGTCAGAACTAATTGCATGTGCGAACAGCATCGCTCGTTTAATGCTTTCCAAACAAATCAGTCGAACTGAGAATAACATTGAAATATCTTCAGAATATATGAAATGATAAATATTTATGAATTGAATTTATGAAGTAACATGCATAAATGTTTTAAGTTTTGATGTCAACTTATTCAGAAAATCATCATTAATTTCTATGAAAGAAAAGTAAGTTGGGTTTTCTCCTAAAACCTACTTAAATCTATACTAATATTATAAAGCTGAAGAGTTTGTTTGATTGAACGCGCTAATCTTGGTAACTACTGGTCCGATTTGAAAAATTCTTTCGGTGTTAGATAGCCCATTTATCGAGGAAGGCTATAGGCTATATATCATCACGCTAAGACCAACAGGAGCGGAGCCAAGCGGGTGAAATCGCGGGGCGCAGCTAGTGTTGTATAAAAATCATTCCAAATATAATATATGATATGTATACGTATAACATATTTATGTTTCTTGATAAAATAATAAGAAGTGAAAATCCTGAAAGAAATTTCAAAGCTCTAGGTGAAAATGGTGAAACCTTATCATGTCCTCACAGTGCATTTAAATCAGACAAGCGAAAGCTGATTCTAAACACTATGTCAAATTCTTTTAGTGTAAACGCGTAGAGCATTCTTTCGAGCAATCTTTCGAAAAGATTCTATGCAATGTTCTAATACTGAACAACACTGAATACGAGTTTTCGTTTACACTAAAAGATCACGAAAGAATGCTCTTGCTCTTGCTCTAGCTCTATGTTCGTTTTTTATTTTTTTATTTTCCAATAAAAAGAACGCTCCCTTTTAAAATTAAACTACCTAAATACTTCTTATATATAATTTTAAGTAATTTTAATAATAATGATTCATCATGCAAAATACTCGCTCATGTTTAGATCTTTCATTCAACCCAAATCATAGATAAATCCCCAAATACGAAAATCCCCGCTTTGATCACCACGTATTGTAATGATGCCTTGTTGAACAAACGCCAAAATCGTTGTAAAACAATCAAAGAGTTGAATGGAAGCCCAAATATAATAACTATAACACGAGGTTAGTTTGCTTCTAATTGAGCAGTATTTATGGACAATTGTGTTTTGATAGTACTATTTGCGTGAAAGAAAATAAATATCAGCTTGTAGATAAACAATGGTGGTAAACAGTTTTATTGTCTATTGCGTTCAAGATTTCCAGTGAATGCTACTTTGGAACTGAATTAAATATACAAGCTTCAGAACCATTTCTGAACTTAATTATACACAAACTTGTTGAATCGGCGCTAGAACAAAATGGATGTCAATAAATATTTATTATTTAACTAGCTTTCTGCCCACGGCTTTGTCTAAAACCTAATAATACTAGTCTAACCTTCTTCGAGAACCACTTTATCTATTAAAAATCTCGTCGATTCGTACAATCCGTTGCGTAGTTTTTAAAATTTAAGCAGCACTAATGTCGTTATTTTTATCAAATTGGAGTTGAGAACTTTTTTGTACATTACGCGTTTCGTATTTTCAAATATGCAGGTTTATAATTAGAAAATTTTAAGATATTTTGCTTCGTGTACATGATTAATAATCTAAATCCGTTGAAAGCAAACCTCAAGTCATGGATACATCCACTTATGAGACGCTTTATATCAGGGTGAATGTACTAATATTGAAGGATTGGAAGTGCATCTCTCGTTCAATCGATTTGATAGCCAGTTGAGTAATAATCATAATATATATAAATCTCGTGTCACAATGTTTGTCCTCAATGGACTCCTAAACCACTTAACCGATTATGTATAATAAAATTCGCACACCATGTGCAGTTCGATCCAACTTGAGAGATAGGATAGTTTTTATGAAAAAAAACGTAAACATGTAGGTACCACGGGCGAAGCCGGGGCGAACCGCTAGTATAACTATATAATATTCATCATTTCTATACTTAATTATAAGAAGTAAAATAATTTACTAGTATTAATAATTTCCCTAATAGGAGACCCGTGTCCCAACAGTGGGGTGGCTTATATGGGCTAATTATAATTTTTAATAGAATAGATGAAGAAAATGTTTAGTATATTTTACTACTGAATCGAAACGAAAGGACAAAGTCGAAGCAAAATGTAAGAAAATAAAAAGTAAACAATGCATTTCTTCTTCTCTTTTTGTTTATAAAACTGTGTGTTGAGAGACATTCTTTGCTCCGATTAAATACCGCCTTTGTATTAAAAGCACAAAGGAATTTATGAAATCGCTTGCATCAGATAGTCACCATTTTACTTTTCTCAGAGTATTGCTTACGTACGAGTATTTGTAGGTATTTTTTTATTTATTTTTTGGACAAGGGAAACTACATTACACTACAACTATGAATACTATCTCGTTTTCAATTTGAAAAAAACTGTGAATGTTGTTTTTATGATAAATGTACCTAATTTCAATGGATGTAGATTATTCTTTCATGATCATGAAGCTTCGAGCCGATTAATATCAATAATAAAATTGTAGGCATGAAGTATCGTATCTATCAACTAGCCACCTAAGTATATTTTAATATGAGTCATTGAATTTATAGCACTTAATTAAAAATATCGCGACACGCTCTATCATTAAATCAATTAAAATCGCAATCTGTTCTCCAGAAAGTAATTTACAGCTTGCGGAAGCCCGCCCCAATTCGCCGCCCTAAATAAGACGTATATACATGAAACATTACTTCAATATCGATTGTTTTGACTGTTGGCAGTTATTGTTTGCTTAAGAAATAGGGCTGCCACTATCGATACATCATTTAAATCGATAAAAACAAAAACTGCACAGTATATTGCAAAATTGTAAATAAATTCGAAATTTACAACCTGTGTGACAACCCTAAAAATAAGCTTCGAAATACCAATTGCTTACGGTTTCTAATTGAAGAACGACCGACGCACGCTTTGATGTAGTAATAAAAAAGATTTATAGGGTTGTCATAAGTGAAAATTATGTTATTCTATTGTAGTTTGTGTTTCACGAAGTTTCAAGGTTTACGGCATATTTATGATTTCATTACATTTATGTACTTTTTATTGTATTGTATTTTTAGATTTATGTTTGTATGTTTAAGGTAAGCCAATGTTCAATCATCTAAAAGTAAAATGTTTTAGTGTTGGTAAATGAAACCAAGCTTTATAATATGCTGAAAACTTACGTATTGTCAAGTGCAAAGCTTATTAAATTCAACTTGGTATAAACTATAAAGTATTTAAAAATGAAACACACGTAATCAATATATCTTTTTATATTTCTTATCTCTATAATACAAGGTCTGGAATGGTTATAAGGCAATTTGTAATATTCATGTCATATTGTTAGCTTATAGAAAATTAAGGACAATATAAAAAAAAACTACGAGAGACTTACACTTAAACGAAATAATAATAAATAATTTGATAAGTCAAATAATTAAGTATTCTTACGACTAAGTAATTCATCTTTTACAAAATTATAGGAAATACAGAATATTTATAACTGCCTTGGTTGATTGGCTCTTTAAACTAAATTTAAAGGGTTTTTTTTTTCTTCAGAAAATAAATTGATCAAACGTATTTGTGTTACATTTCGTCCCATACTCCACGAGGACAATTATTATTCGACATAAAAAACAATACTTATTATAATATCAGAGAGCTAACATTAAAAATATTTGTGCATTACTTCTCTATAGGGTATGGGGCAGATACGTTTCTAGGATTTCTAATTTCTTTACAGGCAAGTAAATAAATTTAAACTAATAATCTTCATAAACGGCTTTCTTCATTAGACTCAGACTATTTAAATTAATAAAAGAATTATCACTTCTAATAACGTTAAAAGTTAAAACCACTCAAATAGGCGGTCCAAGACTCTACATGGAGCTCTTTTCTTTTTAGTAAATTTTTAATTATACATTAAAAAATAAACAAGATGGATTTAAAAATATACATAAAAAGACGTGTGGCACTCGGGGACTGCCGCGGTAAAGCTATTGCATAGCACGCCTTCAAGCCACACCTCCGAGCCCGTCGGAGTGGGGAGCGTGAGGTTTTTTCGTTACGGAATTTCTCGATTCGGTCCCCGCGCTCAAGGCCCGCGATAGAAGCTATGCAATAGCTTAATAAAGACTAGATATTTTAAGATAAATATGTTTGTATAAATTATTCGTCCGTGTGTGACGACACATCATAACATTCATAATAAAGAAACTTTTTTCTTACATAAATAAATCAAAGATATTGAAGAAGTTTATTTTTACACATGAGCTGCCATTTCAATTGAGAATCTATCATAATTACAGTTTATTACACGAAATATAACTTAAACAAATGAAAATTACTGACATACATTATTATAATAACAGATAGACAGTAATTTGATGATATTAATATTATTATTTATTGTGTTGTGCCTACGATAAATGTATAGAAAATTACAAATATTAATCAAGTATTCATAAAAATAGATTTTACAGTATATAGGTACTTATTTATGGTTATTAAATTGAACCTATTGCTGTGATGTGTTAAGTTTTTTATAAGCGCTTTTTTTTGCTAACACATTCTTACTTACTAATTTTTGGGGGTTCCACTTTTAAGAATTTGTCTCCTAATTAATTGTCATGGCATTTTGCTTACAGAGGTCAATAATAACAAAAGTTAAATGTACCATTCAGGTAAGACTTAAGATTATTTTTGTGTTGAAATTACCGTGTGCCGAAACTATCGTCTCATATCTGCAGTGACTAAATTCTACGATATATGATTATATCTTTCGTCATAATAAGAGAAACCTATAGATCTAACAGACAATACTAGGTATTATACACTGTATTGTACACTAATTCTTGTATCTTCATCCGCAACATCAGCTTTTTAGCTGGTCCTAATTTCTTCACATGTGGTAGCAAGCTATTAAAGAATCCTATATCTTCTTCCTTGGCTACTTCTGGCTCTTCACTACATTTTTGAACTTCATCATCGTCGTCATAAAAGTCTGTTTCCATGACGATTGGTTTTGTATCGAATTCATCAAAGTCATCATCTCTGGCTGCTGGCTCATCATTTATTTCTTCATGTGTTGTTTCGGTGGGTTCAACATTTGTGTAATAATTACTGCTCTGGTCAGCTACGTCGAAATCTTGGCTGTATGAATCTTCAGGGATGTCATTGCCGTCATTGTCGAAGAACTGGTTTGATAAGAACTGCAGTTTCGGCAATAACTCCCATTCGGAGGTCTGTTTGCGCACTTCTTTTCTCGCTTGGTCTCGTAGGTACTTCCATTTTAGACGTGCTTCGTCACCTGTAAAACATAACTACTATAGAATATCTTTTATATTATCAATCCGGTAAATCAACTATTCATCTAATATAAAAACCTTTTCATATGTTTTTAAATAAATGAGTAGGTACCATAATTAATACGTTGTGATTATGTATTTTAATTGTTTTGAATCAATTAATAGGAATTAAACAAATGAAGGAATTGATGTAATTGTTCCATATGAAAATAATAAGTGGAGCTGATTAGTTAATTACCAATTACGCGCTCAATCAAATTAACGACGCTTGTTAAATATTTGTCCTTTGGTTAAAAAGATCTTCCTACATTCTTAGTAAATTAGCGCCGTTAAAAATAAATAATAACTTCTTATTTAATTAGTACTGCTTTACCAAACTCATACTTACGTGTAACACCCAAATCCAATGCAATTTCTTTCCACGCTTCATCCAACTTGTACCAATTGTGATGTCCTTTCAACTGTCGATTCCATATGATCTCCCTCACTCTTACTAGTTCTATCAACTTATTCATATCAACGTCTATAGTCCTTCTCTTATTCATCAATAACTTTTTGCGCATTGTATAACCAAGTTTTGGTCTTTTAATCGATTCGTCAAGTGAATTAAATACTTCTTCAGCTGTATCTTCATCACCTTCCTCGTCTTCTGTTATGAATTGGTGATGAATGAACTTTAGCTTTGGAAAGTGTGGCCATTCGGAATCGTTAGGGTTTTTCTTCATCTCTTTCCGGCATTGGTCTTTCAGGTTTTTCCACTTCTTTCTACAGTTAAGACCTGAAAGTAAGAATATTTTTGAAATTTGCAAAAATGTTCATTGCAAATTTAACGGACCGAAAGTTTCACAATTTTTAATAAAAAAAAAAAAACAACATAGTAGGTAATTCAATTTCTTCGTTGTTTTAAAGTGTGTTTTAAAGGCTGTTAATTTATGATACAAAACTTATAAACAGGTAAATAATAATATACTCTACAACTCTACAAAATAATGAGGACAATAATAGGAGAACTTATCTGTTTGGATAATTGTGATTAAAGTTATTTTTCAAGTTAAAGTTTATTAAATTAACTTTGTTGAATATAATTTGTATACAAAGAGCGATGTAGCTTAAATTTGACGAATCGCTTTAAAAGTGTAGTCGCTACTCGCTTTGTAACTCAAACTTAAATTGTAGGAGCTTATAATATGTCTATGTACTTTAAAATAAAACAGCATATATGATATTAATTATTATTTCTAAAAAAATACGTATTATAAGAATATTATTATTTTCAAGAAGATTCATCACCAGCTGCTCTACAGTTTACTTTTATTAAATATAACGCCATCTATGTGTAAAAGCGCGAACTACAACAAGTTGCCCCGTTTCAACATTGCGGTGATATCGACGACGCGCCATACGCGGCGCTGCATTCGCGCAGCCGGCGGACAGCTTCGCCATACAAACGTAAACATGGCCGCAAACTCGCACGGGCGTTCACCTCAATACTCACTGGTTGTGCCGACTTCGGCAGCGACTTCATTCCAATACCTCTCCAGTTTGAAGCGATTCCTGTGTCCCCTATAACTCTTGTCCCACAAGCACTCTCTCGCCTGGACGGCAGCGATCAGCTTGTCCATGTTTTTGGATTTCGCACCCTTGCCTTTCACCTTCATAGCGGAGCGGACGCGCTAGCGGGAGCGGCGACGAACGTGACGCGTGGCTGTAAACTGAGCGGCGTCCGGCGTCGCTTTCCGCATCCGCCCCCCGCTCGCCGCTCGCGACCCCGCTGCCGCCCCCGCCCGCGCCTTCCTCATCGCTACTCGCTCTCCTTTCGTGACCAATTAAATCCGCTCTGTTACCTGCTGACCGTACTTAACAGACAATAATGGTTCATTTCGTATAATACTTGGGTATACATTTATCTGTTCTATCATCTATGAATGTAAATACATACTTCAAAATACTTATATTGATTTATTATTGATATCTTTGATAACTTGTTCGATAGTGTTGTAATCGCTAAGAGCGACGATAAATTTTTAAAACATGAATGAGCGTAATATTACCTAATGAAATCTGAAGTTGAATCATTTAAGTTTTAAATTTTAATAAACTAAAATATTTGTTTTAATTTAATTACTTAAGTTAGTTAAATAAATAATTTAGTTTTTGTAAACGATAAAATGTTCACATATAAGTAGAAAATTAATGACTTATTAAACTCTACATAGAGCTTTACATGTCTTGTTATTTAGATTTCTATGTTTACATGATTCAAATTGTATATTTTTTATTATCGTTATATGACCGATGCAGAAAAGTACTCTATGAATTTCTCTCTTTCATTTTAATGTGAAAAGTTAAACATAGAATAAAACCAAGCCTCAAAGATGACGTAAAATAAAGACGCATACTTTGTAAAACATAATATTGTACTACCTATTTATATAACTTGAACTAAACGGCTATTATTGAGGGTTCATTCTTACTTAGACATACACGTCAATTGTGAGTCGATGTGTTTTTTTATAATTTTAATAATAGTGAAGTGAAATATTTGTCCCTATATTTTCTATTTTTACAGTGAAGTATTATCTAAGTGCTACGATTTTTTATAAGGTGCACGATAATTACACAGTCCTCTGGAGGTAGGAATAACATGCGTGTAAGGTTAACCTTAAAGTAACATAGTATTTCTTTATTATTACACGGATAATTATAATCGTAAGCAATTGATAAAGTTTTAATTGCCAAAGTGTCAATGATAGTAATATATTCATAAGCAAAAAACAGTGAAAACAGCTCTCGATAAAACATAATCGTGTTTCGTTACCTTGAGACGTAACTCGGTCAAGCCACCACTGCGCATGAGTGAAGTCAAGTGCAGCCAAGTGTCATCACCCAGTCTACCCAGAGACCGGCAAGTCAGCGGCCTCCTGTCCCGAGAAATAAACACGTCGCAAACACGAGTGTCATTAAGGTTAGTCGAATTTCGAGTGCCACATCTGTTTATTTAGTCTTTGGACACGGTTTTTGAAGTGCGTTCCTTTTTTAAAGTTTCTTTAGTGTGTAGCAGGTTCGGTTTTTAAGCGAGTTCTCTTTTCGAAAACTTGTAGATGTTGGTTGACATTGCTAATTGTAATTTTATTAGTTTCATTATCACTTTAGACGTGGGTTGTGTTGCATTTTAAAGTTTATTCGATTTTAGGTATTTGTTTAACGTTTTCAATGTTGTTGTTTTTTTTTAATATTTATGGTTTTTTATTATGTGCTCTTTAATATTGATAATACTTAAGTAACACCTATAATTTATATAGTGTTTTGTTTGTTCGGTAAACGTGATCTCTACATTTCAAATTGTATTGGAATGACAAACTATAAAAATGATTAATTAAGTACTACCTTTTTACGGTAAATTGAATTATTAATCTAATCAGTAATACTAATTTAGAAAAATAAAATAATAACCATATTCATTTGGATACTCTTCGATTTTACCAAATTAATTTATAAATAATGATTATTAATTATCGCTACATCTCTTCATTTAAACCTTTTTCATTTAATTTCATGATACAATTTTCATCAAAATATTAGAAAAATAAGTAAGCCGTATATTTTCAGGCTAGCTGTACTTATTTATCTATTATACATATAAATATTATTAAAAATTATATATATTACCGTATCTTAATACTAATGAAGCAGCATTTAATAAATTTAATGATATTAATTGATAAAGTTAGAGCCAATTTTTATGCATATTTAAGCAGCGCCATCTAGTTTCAACATAATGAAACTGTGTACATCAAAACCATCGGTCGATAATCAAAACAAATAAAATGTAGAGTTTTGAAATATATCTTGTTAATATAGAATTTTTGTGTATGTTATGTATACAAGGTGAAAGGTAAGACGTTTGACAAATTTAGACAGGAGCTTCTACTCATGAAACTGAACAACTTTTGTTCTACAACTTTGCTGAATTCGTAGAATAAAATTTGGACTTTGTATGGAAATCTGTCAGCTGATTAGCGAAGTTTCCTTACAAAGTCCAATTTTTTTTTTACGAATTCAGCAAAGTTGTAGAACAAAAGTTGTTCAGTTTCATGAGTAGAAGCTCCTGTCTAAATTTGTCAAACGTCTTACCTTTCACCTTGTATAATACTCACCTGGACGAAACAATTTATTGTTTTTCTTCGCTCTATCGTTTTCTTATTGTTAAAATGTTTGTTTTTTTTCTCTCTGTGTATGTGTCTACGTCTTTATGCCTAGACTTTATGTATCTATCGATTTTAGTGTTATAATTTATATAATTATTTCAACTATATACTTTTATTGGTTATATATCTACAGCCTGCCTATTTTATAATTTTAGTGACTTAGAAAAAATCGCAATGAGCGATTTAGCCTACTTTTATATCTAATGTATTTTATGTGGTTTTTTTTAGTTAAATACCTAATACCTAATGTATTGATCCACGTTTTAAAGTAAATTATGATAATTTGAAAATTTTCATATTAATAATTATGATACAGCTAATATTTTTTGAATTATTCCTGAATCGAAATAATAAATATTCTAACAACCCTTTGATGTTTACGAGTTGTTATCATGTATATTGTTTACGTTGTATACCGATTTTTATACTCAACATTATTGCAAATCTATTAAAAAACAACTATTAATTCGACTAGGTTCGTTCTCTGCTGAGCTAATTGATAAATAACCATTAAAAGAGATGTGAAATTCAATTGCCAAAACCCCAAAAGGGAGCAATGGTCAGACTTACAGTCGTAACTAGATAGCCGTCGTCGGGAGATTACATTAGGGCTTCCTTTTAATGCACCCTGAAAGTTGAAACACAGGGGATGGGCAAATACGTAAAGCCATATCCAGATGGCTGGCTCAAACAATATAAAAATTAACGAGTTCAGAGACTATCGAGAAAATGGGTAATTTATATGAATATATCTATATATAATAGCAGCGGATATAATGAATTTTATATTGGATATTAAAAAAAGGAAAAAGTCCTTCTTTAACTGTAAATAGATATTAAATTTCTCCCACAATACTGAACTTTACATCCTCAGTTAAATTATCCACAAACTTGTTTTATTCAATCTTGTATTTGCATAGACAAAAGAGTTACGAGTAAATGCTAATAAATTTTAAATTGAAGATATCTCGACGTCAGCCAGCACATCTAGATGTAAACTCCAAAGTCTAGACTTAGTCTAGACCTTGCAGAATTTATTTATTAATATATTCTATTATTAACAGATTTTACTATTTTATATTCTAACTTGTAAAGTTAAAGTTAATTTTTAACCGCTAGAAAAAGTCGTCAAAAGTAGAATCTCCTACGTATTATCCAAAATTTTGAATTGGAAATGTTTACAAATAAATGAAACCAAGTTCGATGTTATTAAAACAATTATTCAAACATTTAATGAATATTCAATTCCGATTGTTAAACATTACCATTTTTCAAAAACTTGACTTTAAAAGAGCTATCGAGGCTCCTTCAGAGGGTACGTGTAGAAGCAATTATTACCACCCCTCTATTCGAAGAAAAATGGTGCATAAGGACTCGGCTAAAACCATCCTGAAGGAATTGAAGTAGACTTATGACACTTATGACATTAATGTAATGTTGTTGAGTGGAAATGTGTGCAAATTATTTTCTCTCAGACTAACTTTAAAACATTTATTCGAAAAAGCCTTTGTGACATGTTTCATACCAACATTAACCCCGGAAACCTTTTTCGGGCGAACCGCAAACGTATAAAAATAATATTCGCAAAAATACAAAAGGTTCACTGTCGTTAGGGACTAGGGAATGAATCTAAAAATACAGCCAACATAATTATTACGTTTCGGCTGAATTTAATAGCAAAGTATATTTATATATAACATAATATATATACCTAATCTCTTTTCCTTCCCATTCGCTTTCAATGATAATCTAATTAGAGTAGGTAGCGACAATCCAGAAATTAGTTCAGGTTTCAATGAAAAGTGAAATAGTTAAAACAAAAACTATTATTTGCACATACAACATCATCATGCAAATGCATCGTCATAAAACAGAATATGAACCTCAAACAGAACAATTTAGAACAATTAGACAAAGTAGTGAATTGTCTGAAACCTTTATACATGCCTGTCTGCACAATGAGCAGAGAAATAGGCCGACGTTTCAGATCTTCATATAAAATGCCATGGCCACTACGATGTCGTGATCGTAAAACATTTTATTGTTTTAACTGGAGAAGAGCATTATAGCACGACTGGGAACCGCCGATGCAGCTGTTTCTTTCAGCTGAGAGCTACACTTTGTCGATAAATACGTACTTGAGTATTTCATTAACCTATATGTATAATATGTTTAATATAACCCGCCTTTTATGGTAAGACAAAGGTTTTATGCATTGTAGATTAGAGGTTGCCACTTTTTTATTTCTTTCTTTGAGGGTGATTAGGTGATATTTACTTTTTACTTTTACTTTTGAATAAGCTGCTGTTACTACAGTTCAAATTATTCAATTCAAATAAATCATTCTAAGTATCGGCAATCTATCAACTGAATAATGAATATTGACGAATGACAATTGAGAACTATTTCGAAGAATTGGCAGTGCTTCTTATTCAGAATATAATATTATGTATATTTTATTAAAATACTTCGCCTCAGCCACGTCCGCTTAGTTTTTTTGTGACATTTGCAAATTATTAAGACTTTATTATCCTAATCCAAACGGAAATACAAATCAGTGTATCTAGCACGTTTTACTTTTGACAATTTCATAAATTATTACCTATAGTCCAGGATCCTTCGCCCATTTTTGAATGTGATTACTATCAAGCTAATTTTCCGTGAGTAGCTTTATTTTGATGAGACGCCCAATAATTTCCTGTACGAAACTCTCGATTGTGGTAGCTAACAGAGGTAACAAGGATAAAATGTGTTGATTTGATGGTTCTCTAATATTTATTTCTAACTGAATTTCTTTGGATCCTGAACTATTAAGAAATACTTATTCGCAAGCTAGTGAAGTCATGAAAATTTCAAGTGGATTCGAGACACGTTTGCGCGTGCATTTAATAAACATTTAGACAGTGAAATGATATCTTATCTGTACAATAAGTGTGAATAAATGGCAAAGATTAATCTTTATACATATACGGTTTCATTTAAATATACTTTGTCACGGCCACAGCGGTGGAAGGTTATAACAAACTGACAACATTCGATAAACAATGACGTTGCTATGGATTTCAGTAGAAATTATTATGAAACCAATTTTAATTTTGGCAAGACATGAATTTTAAAAGGGAGTGCAATAAGGAACGGAAAGTAGGTATGGGGAACAGTTGTCGCATGCGAAAATATACGCAACGAAAGCCGAAGGTAGACATCTAGTCATTTTAATATAATACATAGTAAATGAATGTAGTAAAAACCAAACAAGGCTACAATCTATTCCCAGTTCGAATGCTTATTTTCAACATAAATGGTCCAATTATGAAACATAAAACTAAAACAGTCTAATGTGCTTAGACATTAATAAAACAGTCACTCAATACAATCCGCTTATATTACGTCAATACATACAACTATTATTACATAACTTTGCCTGTTTTCAATCCGTACCTAGGGCCGTATTACGAACTCTTATTTCCAGACAGTTTAAGGCGTGAATTGAACTGAAGGGCAAATTCATATTATTATGAACGCAACCAGCCAGGTATAATATGAATTTGCCAGTCAGTTCAATTCACGGCGTAAACTGTCTGGAAATAAGAGGTCATAATACGGCCCCTGTCCCGTTCCTAACGAACCTAATATTCTACTCGTTTATAACTGAGCTAGAATTACCATAAATGCTCACGCTGATTTTCATTAGGTATTCTTTGTCACACCTGCCATCTTGAGGTCTCGAAGCAGCCATTGTAAGTCAGATTCTGCAAAAGACGCTGTTTCTTTTAATAGAATGCAAAGCACAATGAATAAGCTAGATATTGTGATCCAAATTACTTCATGACTGGTACCATATAAATAGATAGTATTAAAAAAACATGATGGACCTTTTGAAGGGATTAAGCATAATTAATTGTGGATAATTAGGTAACGGCATAAATCGTAGAATTGTCCATAGAAAGTCCTGATAACTCGGCTCATGAAGATAGTTAAAATTAAAATTCACAAAGTCTGCTTAGTGAAGTGCCGATACGTTTTTAAGATTTATAAAATTGATTTAAATTCTACAGCTCCTTATTTTACACATTATAAAACATACAACATACCTATTAATATATTATACAACACATTTGTTATAAACTGATTTCATCGTACTTCCTAGAAATTTTATTCCTCCTTTATTACAAACTCGCATCAAAACCTCCCTTCCCATGCCTTATCAAGGATCCAGGTATCGCAAGATCTAGGGCAAATAAACAATGTGTTATTAATTCAGATCTACAGTTGAGTGCTAATTAGGTCGGCACTCCGCAGAGGACGGGATTGCGGTCAAACACTCACCTTAGGAAAGACCAATCTAGCGAGTGGGTTAGAAGTTTCTAGAATTACCTTCTTTTAGTAGGGTTTTTGCGACTTGCTTATGTACAAAATAATGTTTGGAAGTAAGGTCAAAAATGTAGTTAAACAAAATTAGTGTCAGAGTTGTGTAGTTTTGTTAATATAGTTCCTAAATATTTTGGAATTAGGTATCTACTACTTATATCATTAAAGTTACTCAAGTAATTATTGCTTCGCTATCAATTATTTTCCAACAGAGAAAAGGCGAAATTAGCTGTCTACCAAACCGACAAAATATATGCTGAAGGAGTAGTAAAACCCATCAAGGGTGCAATGCAATAAAAAAAAATTGGTTGTCTGTAAAGTCGGTTTACTGACGATCAAGAAGCTTATATCTAAACACTGGAGATATCGTCTAGGATTGACGACTGACGAGAAGTTCATTGACCCTAACTCATGTTTTTTATCCCTTTCACACTTTACTTGGTATTGCCACTGTTAATACGAAGTTTTCCCAAGGCTACTTACTATGTATTCTGTAATATTCTGTGCAAAAGGTTAGATTTTGTACATGAGTTCGTTGATAAATTGCCAACAACATCATTCAGAAGCATTGTTGGATGAGACAATTATTATTTATGCTAAATAAATTAAGTATCTGAGCCAATCATTAAAAAGTCACACTCCCTGATAATGGGTAGTCACCATAATAATATTATAGCAACTCTCGGTTTGTCAATATGGCATATGTGTCAAAAAAATTGCGTCGCTTCGAATATTTAAGTTAATGTTGTTGCGTATTTAATAAATATTTTCCGAAAATAAAGAATGTATTGTATTGTGCAAAATTGCAGAAGTGTTTGGAAACCAAATTCTGGCCTATAATTTCACAGGCAAGTGTATATTTACGTTATTTACAATATTCCTCAATACTCATGCATTTACCTGTTTAGAATCATTTTAATGGCAAAAATCGTCAAATTTATCATCATTTTAGTAAGCATTCATGTTAAATAAGTTATTTTCCTAACACTTTCATCATTTTTCAACAAACAAATTTAACAAGTAAGGTAGCCATGATGACGGGTTTTTACGGATAGCGACGAGAATATATTGCTAAAACAATATTATGATTTATTTATTTATGATGAACATTTAGAACACCATTTCAAAGATTTTTATACAGGTAAATTATCTTGAGAAATTTTTGCGTTTGTAGTAGTGTATGGTCAGCAAATAAAAAAAAACAACATTTTATTTTTAGTTTTTATTATATATATATATATATACAGGGTGTCCCACTGTTGGTATACTAAGCTCAAAGGAGGTTATAGTTTTGCATACGCTGAGTACGTAAAAAATACTTAAACAACAAAATTAGGTCAAAATTTTTTTATCACATCGATCGATTTTCGATATAGTATATAGTATATATATATATATATATATATATATATATATATATATATATATATATATATATATATATATATATATATATATATATATATATATATATATATATATATATTTGGGATTTTAAATTAAACTATATGTGTTTCGATATATGTTGCTTGAAACCTGAAGTGCTTCCATCTGACCAAGATTTTGAGAGGGTATGTGATGTATTTATATAAGTTTCGTCGGTGTAAACAATTGGTCGGCGTTGTTCACGATATTCAGCAATTTTCATCAAATAATTAATTCGCAAGTATCTAATTTCGTGTTTTTCCATAAGAAGTTTCCGGTTATCTTCTGTTTGCTTCCAATTAAAACCTAATGACATGACGTGTTTTCGTAACGTGCTGACACAACCTTTATAATCGATATCTTCTTTCAATTTTGCGTGCAAAGTTTTCAAAGTGGGAACTTCTTTATTTGTGATGTGGAAGTCATGAATTGTTCTTCTGATAACTTGCTGATCAAAGTTATCGATTACTATTGTAGGTTTACGATTCGGTTTCTTTTTAGGAGATTTAAATGTTACTTCCTGATCTGAAGGACAACATTTGCTTTCTGATACTACCTTTCTGACGGATGCTATTGAAATTCCTGTTGATTTAGCAACTAATTGAGTGGGGGTCATAATACTGCTCGGGTTGTTATTACACTCATTTTCGAAATATTTGTACAAACAGTACAAAACTTCTTTAGTTTGAGAAGTCAAAGGCTTGCCTCGACCATGTTTTGACACTGGAGCCATTTTGAATTAACAATATAAAGTTACAACACTTACACACAAATTAAACCCTTCAACAAATATTATAACAATAATAACAAATAATAACAACAATCAACAAATACAAAATTTAACCTTCAACTGGTGACGTGCATATGAGTCACAGTATTGGAGAGGTGACGTCATTTTGACATATCAATATAAAGCCATAAATACTGTAAATTATGTATAGCGGCCTGTGATAGCGGCAATGAAATAGGTCATGTTATGTAAAAGTAGGTTAGTTTGTTTCTAAAATAAAACACTTTTTTTACTTATTAAATGTAAAGTTAACTTTAATCATACACATGAGCTTAACATCAAATTTTGTTCTGTGTTTTGGTAGGCATGAGATCAATCAAAGTGAAATTTTAAAAACTTAAAACAGAAAAAAAAATCAATCTTATTTTCTTATTAAAACTTAAGTTATTATTAAAAGAATATATTTAACAATTAAACTACGTAATAATTATAACTTTTGAATGAAATTTGTGCTTTATGTTCTAACGGTACCAAGCGACTGACAAAAGACTGCACGTGGCACCTGCGGACAGCGTAAACTGGTTTATTCTGGTTTTGTGCGTGTTTCCACTTTCCACTATCAAGTGACGATTTATTCATTTGTTTTGTTTCGTAATTATTATGGTCAAATATTAATAACGAAACAAATTATTATGGACACGATATTTTATTGTTTCACGGTAGTCGCCTTGTCGTTTGCTCAAGGACGTGAAATTGAATGATATATTTTTTTTTTATAAAGTCAAAACCATTTTCTTCCAAATAAAAACTTGTTTTTATTGAAAACAAAAATCAGAGTGTTGCTAGGAATAAGTATAAAATTAAATAGTAATGTTAGGATATCGAAACATTTTTGTATAGGCCAGAACGATATAGTGGAAACGCGCTCTAAGATCTGAGTAATATACACACCACTACATATGCAAAAATTTCTCCAAGCTAATTTACCTGTACTAAAGTCCGGTCGCGGAGCAGGAAGAATTTCGTACAATGACCTCTTTACCTACTGACAGTGGTCACAAACAGTTTTGAATTAAGTGCAGTTTACATGAAATATTTGGAGGAGAAAATGTTTTTTACTAACTTATTAAATAAATGTCCTTTATTCATTTACAATACTTATTAGTTAGTTGCATTTTAACTTTTTCAGTAACCACGATATATTATATAAAAAAAAAGTGTGCGTGTACACACATAAGAAGTGAAACTTCTTTATGACCTTATTTTTCAAAAAATAATTTACTATATACAATATTACAGAAATACGTTAGTCTAACACGCGATTTCGACTTAGGCGGATTTTGATTGGACATAAAGAGTTTGAGGTTTATTCTTATAAATTTTGAATTCACAAAATCATAATTGAACATCTGACACCAATCAAGCAAACACAAACCTTACGCTCTCAGATTAAAGGTTTACAATCCCTAAGGACGGCGGTCATTGCACCTGTGCGAGCAAGACACATTATTTTTACGCAGGAGTGACAGTGACAGGTAATAACAGGTTAATGTACGAAATTCTTCCTGCTCCGCGACCGGACTTTAGTAATGAAACAACACACGTCATCGGTATTGCACTCACATGTGGTTTTAAGTTTGTTCTTTTTTTTTTAATTGAAATTTATACTTTTTAACCTAATATTGTTTTGTTTTACGTATTTCAGCTTTCCAAAAAATGAAGTAAAAAGAAATATATGTATCTATCAAGGGTAAAATTACTGAGGATTACGACCCAGAAAAAAAATTCCTTTTGAAAAATAAACTTTGTAAAGTTAGCTGAAATTTTTGCAAGGCTATAAACAGTTTTTCTTTGAAGTTTTTGGTTTGAAGTTGACCCGTCGAAGCAACGCGATTAAAAAGAAGATCTGAGTAACTTACAATTTGGTAAACAGCATCTGATGCAAAACACAACTTTCCTCTATTTACAAAGGATGTTAATGCTGTAGGTTAATATCCAAGCTTTGTAGCCAAAAGTTATCAAGCGTTATTTAAAGCTATCATTCTCTACCAATAAAAAATGTATGTACCTATAAAGGTGATAATTCTTGTAAGTTGACCAGTAATTAATATAATATAAATACTGTTAAAAATATATGTCGTTATTATTTATAGACCATGATGTTTAGTATTTTCTATTTCGAAAAATCCTGAATTTACAAACCAACGTGGTCACCCCACAGAAAGAGACAAAAAACATAACTGACGTCATTCAAGGTCATATTTTCTTGTTACAAGTTAATGTTCATATTGCAATCTCCAGTGTATTAGATGTAAGCTTCTTGCTGACGATAGTTGAACGTGACAACGTCCGATTGTGCTTCTTTGTCGCTCGTTCCGCGCTCTCACTTGCACTTCAAGCCTTACATGGAACGCCTCAGAGCGAGGTAACGCCGCATGAGTCATGTTTTTTCGTGCGTGCAGCCGGCTATATCGAATTATAAGACGTTGTCACGTCAAAAAATTAATAATACCGACTCTACATTGATATGATTTCTACAAATTCATCAAAGTTAATTACATATTAAATACTGGTAACGTCATATAGTCTACGTTTGATAAGCTCCAATTTTGTTTTAAATGAAACTTCGGTAATCCCTTTGCTCACATACTTAACAAATTATTGATATCGCTAAAGCTCAGTTCGCGTATCAAAGACATCTATAGCTCAGTAGTTGAAGCCTTGTTTATTGCGTTCTCGACATGAAACTTAACAATATTTTTTACTATGGAAAAACTGGGTTCAATTACTAGACATTTATAATGAGAAACAATTTGTTTGATACTTCAAGGAAATGTTTGTCTTTTCTAAAGACATAAAATCAAACAGTAGGTACATTTGAAACGATTTCTGTTTAATTCACCTAAAATTAATATCAATTTTTATTTTCATTCGTACTTCATTAATTCAAAAAATAAGTAGGCCAGAAGAAGTTTTCTCATTAACTATCTCTTTTGGAAATAAATTGAACCAATATTTACTCTACTTGAGTTTCGTATCACGCGATCTCAAATATAGCTGTAAATCCTAAAATAAAACTTCAGACACAAACTTTAAAATTAGTCTTGCGATATTTGTCATTTTACAAAAATGGGTTTAGGGCCATATTTCTCCTAAATTGTATTGTTTATAAGCTAGTACAAGATTGAATTTATGAAATAAATTGTTTAATGATTAAAACGACTACTAAAAGCAACTCATCACTACATAGTATAAAACAAAGTCCTTTTTTCTGTCCCTATTTCCCTATGTCCCTATGTATGCTTAAATCTTTTAAACTACGCAACAGATTTTGATGCGGTTTTTGTAATAGATAGAGTGATTCAAGAGGTAGGTTTTAGTATATAATTTATTAGGTTTTAGACAAAGCGGGCGAAGCCGCGGGCGGAAAGCTAGTTCAAAATAATCTTTTTCAACTGGCTTTAGTTTGGAATTATTTTAAGCTCTACGTTGACTTTATACGCTTTAAATATAAAAAATCCAAGATTTAGCTTATTCCTTATATGTACATACCTATTATTGCAAGCCTATTTGATTGAACTCTGGTTTGGCCTTATTAACTAGTATGAGAAAATAAAGAAAATCGTAGCAAATAATTTATGTAGTTTTGAAAATTGGATTGGGTTAGGAGAAATTAACAGATTCGCAATTCAGAATACATATTTCATAATATTATGAGTCGAATCAGTACCTACGCTATTTATCAATTAGTATTTCGTGATAGAAGACATTAGAGAGGATTTTATAAAACTCATTCCGTCTTCTATAACTAAGTTTATACAATTATTTCAATCGTTTCTTCAATGACTTATAAATATAACAATTAGTAACCTATAGGTATATTTCGAAGGTATTGATTGTACAGTCGCAAGTAATCGAGTATTTTCCTACACGTGATTATTGCAACTCGTGTCATAGCGCTGCACTCTGACGTATGCCGAGAGCAGTGTAACGGAGTAATCCAATCAATTACCATGGATATGGCAGCGGGGAAATGTAAGCGCCACTGCTATAAATAATGGCCATTTTTCTTGCTCACTGTATTTTATTTGCAGAAAACAGATCTTAGGCCACATCCTAGCGTACCATCAGACGAGCTTGTGGTTAAGCGCTTTAAAATTGACATTAAAAAATGTTGTCTGATGTTGTTTTGTTCTTATCCTTTACTTCTAAAAGGGATACTTTTATTTGTATACGAGGATTAAGAACTATCCTTGATTTTTTCTTAAGACTTATTAGCATATCACGGTAAATGTTACAACAAATCTACACTGCCATCAACGTAGCGAAAGTCTGTTTAAAGCTTTATAAGAATCGATCATATTAATAAGGGATAATGTGCTATATAAAACTTTAATTACGAAGAGGATTATAAAATTAATACCCGTGTAAAACACGTGTGAGGTTGTCCTTGTGATGTGGCTAGAAAATAATTTATACCTATATTGATTACTTCATTACCTTATTGTACTGTTTTTATTCGTTATGTAGATTTAGAACTAAAGAACGAAAAAAAATTCGTTCTTCGAAAATTGTCTCAAAAATGTAAGCAATATTTTTATATCACGTTATCTCTGTGGGAGTACAAAAAGTTCATAATATTTATAATTGTGATGTTGATAAAAATCAATAAAATGCTGGCCATTACGAATTATTGGTAGGTTCTGAGACTCTTTCTGCCAGTATCTTACCATAGCATGACAGAATAGAGTGGACACTCAGTTAGTTTCACTCACATGGAAAATTGATTTACAATGTATACCTATAACATACATAGACTCTGATAAAGTAGAAGAATACTTTATTATGCACCCTACACAGTACACTAGGTACACTATAAATTGTCCAAACTGTTAACTACGACGCCACTTAAAAATATTTCAAATCGATCTACACCATCTAATCCCTCAAGACTTCTTTATAATTCGGAATACACATAAATCGCTAGTCCCATTCTCTTAATTCATGTAGACCTCCATTTCAACAGGTATTAGTCGACGCATGGCGAGAAAACAGCAGCATGTCGGGCATGACGGGAGCGAGCATGTTGCGCACGCGCAGAAAAGATGTCAACGTCAAGCCAAACCGCAAGTAAGAAAATAATAGATAGTAGTATACTGAACAGCATTGTGTATTGTGTATTATGTATTTATTTATTGCTTATTAGTAGATACATATTTTTACTCATTTATTTATTAACTTCCCTTATGGGTGAGAAAGGGGTAGGTACGATACAAGAAGGGCAACTAAATTCTACGATATATTTTCTTTAAAGGATAAATTATACTACATGTTTGGAATATAGATTAAAAAGGTAATGCATTTACATAGGTACTAATTATCCAAACGATGCCTGATACAATTTCAAAAAGACTGACTTCTTCATATCATCATAGAAATTAAAAATAAATAAACTATGATTTCTCACTCCAACATTTGAATCTTCATCCAGGAAAAATTGGATTGTACTTTTTGTGTCAACTAAATTGTATGTGTAACTAATGAGTAAGATTTAAAAAAAAATTAAAGCATATTTAACATTGGGAATATTTAAAATTACCTACTAAGTTTCTAGACAAGCCTTGTCAAACAAGATTAATCTCAGTCATATATTCTTCAGAAGTCTGAAAACAGGGGATTTCTCAAACGAGCCACTTGAATCTCAAAGCTCAAGGTCAGAATTATTTCATTTGTGCCTGAATACAACTAGACGAGTGTCTATTGTTCTTTTGTCAAGAGTTACGATATAAATGTGTAAAAGACAAAGAATAAAGAATTCTTATTTTCAGATGTATCAAAACTCTCTGCTGTTCGGTTACTCTATATTTAAATACTATCATAGAGTTTATATACGTATTATTTAATATCATAGATTTTATATATTTTTATTCGTATAGTATTTCGCTTAATTGCTTTATTTAGTGCATGCTTTAAGTATTTACGTATTTATAAGATTTTCTATGTATTTTATTACTTTTTATATAATATTATCTAATATTATGTACCTTGAATTTTATGCTATCTATTAATATTTCGCCGCCATACAACTAAAACCAATTAAATCATAAAAAGTGAAAACCGAGATATCGCGATTACAAAGTTTATGGGGTTGAAAATACCCTTTGTAGTATTATATTGTTATTATTACTTCATAGCATCAATACATTGATAAATGTTCTATTTAAACATGTCTATTGAGGTTTAAAAAAATTATTGCTTTATAATAAAATTTTCAACTATTGTCACAAGGTGAACCATTTAATTGGTTTTCCCTGAGAACTGATAAATGTCTATAAATAATAAGGTAATAGGAATACAGCAAATCCCGAGAAATTAGTTTTTACTTTTAGTTAATTAAGACTAACCATGATAAAAAAAATCCTATACAGCTGTCCCTTGTGAAGTTACAAGTGAAAATGTATCAAGATAATTGGTTTTCCCTGCAGAAAATTAAAGAGTTTAAACAGTTAAGCAAGTAATTTATTAGAATTTCAGTACGTTCATTTGTTTTCAAATTTTTAACTCGAATTAATGAATTAAGTACAATTTAGATTAATTAGCTCAAATAACAATAAAATTGCGCTTCAAATGTCAGTAATAGGTGCCAAAAAAAGTATGTAAATAAAGGAAAAACTGACTTATATTGAGTGACCAATGACCAACCAACCGACTGACTGACATACCAAAGCAAAGCCAATATTATTGAGCAAGACGTCTAAAATCTTACATATTACATAAATGTACCTTTGATAATCCTGCTTGGAAAAAAGAAATCACGAAATTCCCATGGGAAAATGATTTTTGGGAAAAAATAAAATATGCAAAGTCGCAATCACCTTCAAATTCGAAATAAAATATTTTATTACTTCAATGTTTATAGTTACATTAAGCACTTTCATATTCTGGGTAGCGAGAATAGGTAAGTAATTGAAATAATAATCATAATCAAATTAGAAAATCAAACAAGGGTTTTTTTTACTTTGATAAGCTTAAATTCTAAACACAATTATGTCATTTGTTTATGACTAAGCATTTTCATCTTCTAATTAGGTAAAATCTGTATGTCATTACAATTATAATCAAAATTAAATTAAGATAATTAAGACAGTAAAAATAAAATACCTTAGGATAGGAACAAAAATAAACTATTTTGAATTGGGTTTTTGTTAGTCATCATCCGCAGATATCGTAGGTTCGTCATCAGAGACTGTGCCATCAGGTACCCTGTCTTTACAAACAACATCGCTATTCAAATTGTTGAACCAGGGATGGTACTCCTCTGGTATGACACCTTTGCTGCATAATTGCAGCAAATCTTACCATCTTTCGGACTTCCTGCGAGGTTATGCGATTGGGTTGCCAGCTTCCTGGAAGAGAGGAGCATTAAGGTCCTTATCGACGGTTCTTGCTCTAAGCCTCTTCATGTGAATGCTGGTATCCCACAAGGCTGCGTGCTATCTCCTACACTGTTTCTTCTGCATATCAATGATCTGTTACAAATCAGTAACATTCATTGCTATGCAGACGACAGTACGGGGGATGCTCTTTATCCCGGCCGTCCAAACACCTCAAAGGAAAGCCTCAATGAGAGTCGAAACAAACGAAGTCTCGGATTGGGGCGAACTTAATCTTGTCGAGTTCAATCCCTTAAAGACACAGGTTTGCGCGTTCACCGTTAAAAAGACCCCATTTGTCGTAGACCTCGGTTTAAGAGAAAATCGGAATCCTCGGAGTTGAAATCTCGAGTGACGTTCAATTCCGCAGTCATTTGGAAGCGAAGGCTAAATTAGCCTCGAAAAAACTTGTAGTGCTCAGTAGATCGAGACAGTACTTCAAGCCGGCCCACCGACTTCAGCTGTACAAGGCTCAGGTGCGACCGCATATGGAGTACTGTTCTCATCTCTGGGCCAGAACCCCACAGTATCAACTCCTTCCTCTTGACCGCATCCAACGTCGAGCAGCTCGAATTGTCGATGACCGTAGGCTTTCTGATAGGCTCGATCCACTGTCAGTGCGAAGAGACGTTGCGTCTCTTTGTATACTGTACAGAATCTACTATGGGGAGTGCTCTGAGGAATTGTTCCACCTTTAATCAGCCGCACAGTTCCACCACCGGACCACACGCCGTAAAAACCAGTTCCATCCGCACCATCTGGATGGTTGGCGCTCCACCACTGTCCGCTTCACCCGCAACTTCCTTCCGCGTACGGTGAAACTGTGGAACGATTTACCACCTGCGGTGTTTCCGAACAACTACGACATTGGGGCCTTCAAGAAAAGAACTTAATTGTCCATGAAAGGCCGGCAAAGCACCTGTAACACTAGAAGTGTTACAAGTGTTTATGGGCGGTGGTGACCACTTATAAGAAAATAGGCTTACTTCAGTCACAGAATTTGGAATGCAATTCGACAAGTAGTGGTATAAAATAGTACCTATTTCCGCGCTACCTTTTTTCCATTTACTTCTGACCACGTGAAACAATATGCATTGTTTGGAAGAGCACTCTCGTATACTGTCAAATTAAATACAGTTAATTTACGCATGTAATATATATATAATATTGTGGAATTCGTCAGGTAAAACAAATTAATCAGGTTTAATCGTTTTTCGCTTTAGAGATTAGGTTGCATCCGTGAATAAGTATCATGAGAGAAAAACCATTATTTAGATATACATTATTTTCTTAGACGATTAGATTGTATTGTTAAAATGGAATTCGTCAGGTATAATCAATTAAACTGTTTTAAATAGTTTTTATTGGACCATTTTAATCTAGTATGGAGATTTAAATCTTAGTAAATGGTTGTTACTGAGTGAAAAATAGAGTATTTCATAAGCTCTCCCTGAAGAAAAACAACTTTATCAGATTAACTGATAATCATTGGAGACAAATATGTCGGCAGTCAAGTTACATCTGCTTAATGTTTTGTATTTGAAAACAATCGTTTGAAATGCTTCAAATAATTGGTTTTCTTATTAGCTAGCAGCGAAACTATAAGACTTAGCGATTAATGGGTTTTCGCAGACGTAAGAACACAAAATTTTAAGTACTTTGGCATTCATAAGTAATTTTTGACAAAATTTCGATTTAATTGGTTTTAGTTGTATGGCGGCGATATGTACTTTTATAATATATTATTATAGATTGTTAGTTTTATGTCTAATTTCCAAATTATTTTACTTTGTAGTTAAATTTTGAAATCAAGTATCTATCTAAATATATATATTTTTTATGTAATATTTCTTTCGATGCCAAATTACGCTTAAACTATAAATAAAAAAATATTCTTTGAAGTCTTACTCTATCTTCCTTTGACTTGACTCTACATGTGAAACTTTAAAATTTTAAATAGGTATTCATATTACCAAATTATTGGAAGTTTATTTATTTTTATTTATTTTGTTTATAATAATTACAATATTTTCAGATTGGACCGCAAGTCCTCGCGGGGCATGCTATACGAAAACGAAGAATTACGCTTGCGTACAATCAATATCAATGCAGAAATTGAGAGAGGTAATTATTTTCCAAACTTGCGAAGTATACGTAAGAATACTCACTAACTTAAAAAATAACCAATCTACACTAATATTATAAAGAGGAAAACTTTGTTTGTTTGTTTGATTGTAATGAATAGGCTCATAAACTACTGGACCGATTTTAAAAATTCTTTCACCATTCGAAAGCTACATTATTCTCGAGTAATATAGGCTATATATATCATCATGCTAAGACCAACAGGAGCGGAGTAATGCGGGTGAAACCGCGCGGCACAGCTAGTTTATGATAAATGCATGAAGAATACAACTTCGCGAATATGTTTTACTCTTTCCAACTTGATTCTGACACCAAATATCTCTACCTATACTTCTCTACGTGCTCTTACAAACGTAATCAAAAGCAGAAATATTAAAATTGTTAATAAAAATAAATACTGCCTCAGTGAGGTTTCTTCTTTTAATGTTACAAATTTATTAATTTAGCTAATACGCGTTGACATTAATTATATTTTCAGAAATTAATCAAATTTATAAAGCAATACTATTAATCTAGAAAGTTTGTTATTTATTTATTATTAATTTCAATTAAAATCCAGGCCAATCAGACATAAAGAAGCTAAAGCGAGAGAATGAACAGTTGAAGCGAGAGATATCCGCCCTCCGCTACGAATATGAACGCCTCGACCGTATGCTGCGCGAGCGCCGCTCCTCACCTGAACATTCGGACGTACGTAATATCACTTATTATTTACCTAGCTAAAAGCTTTTTAAAACAGAAGATACAACATCTTATTGATAAAATTTAGTCCCAGTCAACATCTTATTGATTAAAACAGCATAAAAAAGGTTCATCCTAGTAAAGCTTGTTGCTTAAAGCTTTCTAAAAGCTTTTGAAATATTTTAAACTAGCTTCCGCCCACGACTTTGTACGTGCATCCCCGTTTTTCTCCGATCCCGCAAGAATTTCGGGAAATCCTTTCTTAGCGGATGCCTACGTCCTAACATCTACCTGCATGCCAAATTTCAGCCCGATACGTCCAGTGGTTTGGGCTGTGCGTTGATAGATCACTATATCAGTCACCTTTGAGCTTTATATATATAGATACAGAGATTCAACAACCCTGTCTTCCAAATTAGACTAACTACAAATATTACCGGAAACTAATTTGATTCATCGTCTGAATGGAAGTCTCCATAGTTGTTAAGCGTATGTGCTATGATAGCCAATTATGCTGCTCATAAACATGAGCCAATATAGACACTTATATGTGACTTACCTTCAATACAATTTGGTATTATCATTCAGATAGGCTACTACGTGTGAACCTATAAAAACAATAAAAATAGAATCACACTTACAATAAAAAAACTGCAGTACTATGATGTTAGAAATATATAAAATTAACTCGCTATTCCATTTGTGATGATGTAGGTATCAGGTTTCCTATAGACATTAGTCTCTATAGAGTGGGTAAGTTGTGGTAAAAATATTATTGCGATAGATTAAGTTAATAATAACGACCCTTATTATTAGTAGGTTAATCCTTATTATTAGTAGGTTACCAACGTATAGCTCCTTTTGGCTACGATTGATCTGTGTTTTTTTTCGTATTATAAAGTTTTTGTAAAGTAAGTCATGCTCCTAAAATTGTGGCAAAGCATGCACCCAAAGCTTCTCAGCTTCAAGAATCGCAACTCCATACTGAGTCATATATCCAATAAATAAAGCACTATATCGCTTGGCAGGACAGCGCGTCGATGTGCAGCGCGTGCCCCGAGTGCACGAGCGTCGACGGCTCTGCGCGTGCTGTCGCCTTTCATGACCTCACCGTCGTGCCGGAGGAGGGGGAGCAGGAGAATAAGGTAATTATTGAGGGAACACGTTTATTAATATAATAGAAGGTTTTAAATATATAATGAACCTTGAATTTACCTACTACATAATGAAGAAAATTATGTATTTCGGCACTAATTATAATTGGTTTATTTGGACTATTCTTTTCGGAAGAAGCACAGTGGCTGATAGATAAAAAAATGGCACATGTCGGTGGTCGTTGTACAATTGAATACTTATTAACACTTGCACAAGGATAAAAAAGTTATTAGAGCTTTTTAATATCGGCTTTGACATCAATGATCTGAACTCTACATTGTAGAGCAATGGTTTCGAGTTAAATTTTAAATATCAAATGATAAAAATAAAATATTCGAATTATAAGTAGTTATAATAAAAGTAAATGTTTTATTGATTTCTTATGACACTATCGAATTTCATAGACTGTAATTCAACTAGCTTCTATGAAGCTCTATTTATAAAATTTATACAGATTTTCTAGTATAAAACGTCCAAAGCCTAAATAAAATTCGGTATAGACGGGTAATGAACGTCTTTAGCCTAGATAGCCTACAAGCATTTAGAATTACTGGATGCTACTTATATTTAGAATTCTTTAGATGAGTTCGATTTTTGGCATATAGAAGCGCAGGTAAGGAAACAAATTCAAAGAAAACTGATATTTTTATAATACACAAACAATTTTTTACATAGGTACTTACTTGGCTATTAAATATAATATTAATATGCTCACTATCTTATCTTCTAGCCGTCAAAATCGGTGAAAATTAAAAAGAAAAAATCAAAGGTATATTTTAATTAATATAGAGCATGTTTTTGATCATTTGTACTTTGTAGAACTGTTTTTGATATTTATAGATGGTGGAAAACATTTTTTTAGGTCCATTTCAATTTTTGTAGCTAGCTAAAACATTAAACACGAGATTAGAATACAATCAATTGACAATTTACTCTCTGGTAAATAAAAAAGTAACTGTATAAATGTTCGGTATATCAAAGAGATGCCTACCTTTTTTACCATTTCTATTTTTCATTAAAAGCCCATCGATTTCCGGCCAAGTACAAACTTGACCTAGTTTCTATTAAACAGCAACTCTCTTTGAAAATCAGAATATTTTTTGTAACACTTTTCAATACTCTTGTATTATTTTTATTGGAAAATATGTAAAATACTTATCTATAAAACATTGACCATCGTTTAAAGCCCACGGATTCTAGTTTGGAAGACATAAAATCTATTTTTAATGGCAACGTGATAAAAATGAAGGGCTAATGTTCAAAAAGACCCTGAGGAAATACAAGGATACATTTCTTTATGAGTTTTAATATATTTAATATGGTTCATACGTACTCGAAAATTTGTTGGAATAGTTTATTGTTGCCATTAATTAATTATTATTTACATTATATTATACAAATACCACGGTATACATTCTTGATCTTGGGACTTTTTTTATAAAGAGCTTTTCTATCGTGACATCGTTTGTGTGACTTTTCATCGCAAGATACATTCATACATTCATACATTCCTACGTTTGGGTTTTATTTATATTTATGCTGAAACTTAATCAGTATTCTGTAAAAAGTTATATACTTTAATTCACACCCATTTTCTCAGTCATAATAGTGTTTAAAACTTTATAGTTGACCGTCTCTGAGCTACGAATCGTGTTGCTTCAGTTTGACCGCGAAATTCGCATCAAAGACTTGATTCATTCGTCTATTTGTAACCACTACGAGAAATTTCAAGATTTCTGCTAATTGCCTCGTACGCAATGTTTAGCGAATTCAATTTGAACTCTAATTTGATAAGAGCACAGTCAAAAGATTTTGGTATAGAAATGAGTCAAGGTCGGGCATGAGTTATAAGAATATTGTACCTAATGATGGATTTATAAATAAACTCAGTTGTGTGGTGTTGGTTCGGTGTGACGGACGGACGGTTCCAATGTTTGTTAGAAAATTATGGTGGTTTGTTTCTTACATTCTATTGTTTTTTGCATGAAGTGTGATGTGGTGTAGTTAGTGTGTCTAATTAAATAATTAATTGTGTGTTTTTGTTTTATGATGTTTTATATGCATATTAAATATTATAGTAGGTAGTTATTACTGTATTATTTGATACAGAATGATTGAATAATTGTCATATACATGGATCGTAATTATTTAGGTATAACGCTCATTTTAGTTAGGTAGTCCTTGTAATTTTAATTCATGATAAATAAGTTGTTTCCAATACAAATTACAGCATAACTGTTAGCTTTCATCACATATAGTTTTAATTTTAAACTTTATACTTATTTAATAAAATAGTTAAATAAATGTTTAACAAATGTACAGAACCAATTTGCGTCTGTTTAATATTCACACCGATTGCTTTCGGAAATGTGACGCATGGCTTGTCCTCAAAATCATAATATACTGCCGACGTGACAAACACGAGGTGAGTTCACCTTTTATTTCTGAAAGCCATGGAACAGCTGGACGAAATCGCTGGTTATGTACACGCTTTCAAAGTAACGGGTATACTTAACGTAAAAGTACGACGGTACTTTCAAATCAGTGGCGCGAAAATATATTATTCTATGAACTATCTCAAAAGGAAGACTATTTTAATTTTTAAAACCTATATAAAATAAACGAAGGAAAATACAGTATAGATTTAATAAAACAAGATGCTTTCTTGTGTTCTCTACGTACTCACAAAGTAAAGCATTTACCGCTTTTTAAATCTAACAGCACTGCATGAATTTTATGACCATCTAATTCAGTGTGTTTTCTAATATTGGTACTTAAACTAGCACCGACCTATAAAAATATATAGTATGCACATATTTCACGTGCCTATTCGAAATAAACATCTTGTTTTAAATGCCGCATACCACAAACGAAACCCGTAATAGTCCCACTATGTGCACTAAATTGTAAACAGCTTCTTGCAACAATATTCATCTTTATGCTTTCACGAATTGATATATTTCGTTCACCGTTTCAGAGCGGCAGCGCAACTCCCTGTATATGTGAAGAATGCCAGAAAGAAACGAAACGCAAATCCGACGATAAAGATAAGAAACAATCGAGCATAGAGGAGAGAACGAGCCAAAAAGATGACAAGGAACCGGTGACGAAACAACCCACGCAATCCCAAAACAATGTTCAAATACAACCAAATACAGAAGACAATGAAAACGAGCGGACTGTTGATGTATTAGTGCACGACGCGCCAAATATGCCGAGCTTCTTCCAATCGGTGACGGCACAACCGTGCCATATCGCGGGACCTCCGCCACCTGGTTTCGTAATGGCTCCTTATCAAGCTCCGCGCTTCCCTACTGCTGATAATTTACAAGAATTAGCAGGAGACGTTACACATTCCCAAACCACAATACACACAACATACATCCAACAGAATTCAGTCTTCATGTGCAATACGCAAAAGATTCTACAAAACCATTGCTGCTGCCAAAATCGAGATGAAAGTGCTAAACAGGAACCCTGTCAGGAACAACCAAAATGTTATGTCACAGAGAAGAATATCGAGTTAACATACGACTATCCAAGAACGACACCAATACCGAGCACTCCCAGTCCGAAATCTAGTGATGAAATACAAACAACAACCACGGAAGTGGCTAGCACGGTCGTCTTTGTTGAAAGACGGATACCAGTCAAGCCAAAAAAGTTTGATTTCTTCTTTCGATCGCGATCAGCACCTGTTGGGGAAAATGAAGAACCGATTTATGCAACTGTAAATAAACTACCAAAGAGATTACGTAGAATGGAATTAGCTAATTTAGAAAAAGAGGTTGCATACAAAACGACGGAGGCGGATTCCTCTTCACGCACTGAAGTGACCCAGAAAACTGATTCAGAATCACAAGCACAACCGCCGGACGATGACACGAGTCGTTCAGAGAGAGAAAAGTCGACTGTACAGCCGCGGCCTGAATCGCCGAAAGCAAAGAAGCGGAAGCGATTTTCACTAACATTTAAAAAGAGGGAGAGAAAGAGAAAAGAGAAGAAAAAGGAGGTAAAAAATGGGACGAAAAATGGCGGCCCAGTACAAGTGGAGAGTGACAACGAGAGACTGATAGAGGAGCACGAACAGAAGCACAAGCATTGCACAAGACACCGACCGAGGAACACCATGTCGTCGTCGAGCTCGTGTCCGCGGTACAAGCGGGACAGCTATCAGGTATATATTGGACTATGTAGAGACTCGCCTTATAGGCTGAACGGCTAACCCACAACTTTTAGGGAATTCCTGAAAAACTGAACTTCGTAGAAAATAATTAATCACGTCAATAAAGAATCAATAGTTATGCGAGTGTTCAATTGTTTATTTTGAAAAGTATCCCTTTTAAATATGCAACATCACAATTTTTCAGGAATTCTTTAGGTAGCTGCTTAGCTTATCAGGGCAGTCACACGCTAACCTTCCCTGTGAGTATAGTATTGTATTGTAATAGTAGTATATGTATTTATTTATTATACCTGCTTTTTACGTACAAATCTTTTATTGTTACTACCTTCCCCTCCCTCCTTCACGTTTCCCGGGGCAAGCATTCGCGTGTGGTTGCCCTGCTAGGGTATTTAGACGTGTGTTCTATAGACAATCACCATGTAAGCCGGTGGATCCTTAGTACAACGCTATTTGCACTTCAAATGTATCGTAGTATTAGTTGTCGTGGTAGTAGTAGAAGATACTCTTTATATGCTTATATATTGTATAATTTAATTGAACGTTCACAGGAAATAACGACCTCACACTCGGAGCACGAGCGGACGAACAGCATGTGCTCGTCGATGAACTCCCTGGGCTCGGCGTGCACGCACAAGTCGCGCAAGCTGTCGGCCGTGCCGCAGTCGGACTCCATCCCGTGGTGCGGCTGCTGGGGCGCCGGCTGCGTGTGACCACCGCGGAACTACTCCAAGTGCTTCTCTGACGGAATCTCCTCTCATTCCTGAGCTCCCACCGTGGAACCATCTGCGACTCTTAGCGAAATCTACGGAGAATCCTTTCAAAGTTTCCGATACGATGCCGGAACGGGGTCGAGACGTAATCGGTTACGATTGTGGTGCATTTAGTAGTACAATAGATCTTTATAGATTCAGCGAGCTGTAGAGCGACGTACGGTAGTTCTTTTCCTGCTTTCGATCGAATGATTTCTTATAGAAATGTTGCGTCTGAATAGTTTATTTATTGATAGCTCTGTATATAGTGTATTGTTCTGTGATTCGTGTGTTAAACGCATAATTTGAAGTGAAAATGGAGAATTTGAATAAATTATTTCAATTATTCGTGTTTTTTATTTGAAATCCTTTATCATATTCAAACAATATTATGCGACCTACATATAAATATTCATAACAATCACAGAACAGTAAAGTAGATAGAAGTGTGATGTGGGCGTGGCCCACGTGTCACTTGTAAGGTAAGATCACCTAACTTGCTCCCAGTTGTGCGCAGAAAAATATTCGAGTCGGTTGTCAGCTGTCAAACCTTTTTTCCATATTTATTCATTAATTAGGACGTGTTGTTCGGTATTAGAGTGCAAAAATGATAGAAGACGAAATAATATCAGCAATGGAGGCATTTCATACCATCGGTAAGTCTTATTTTTATTTATTTTACATATAATATTTTATGTTATAACTTCGCTTGTAATTTGTCAAAATTGTATACAAATATCTAGTCAAAATGAACCTTAATCCGTAAGAAATTAGTACTATTATAGATTGAACAGCAAACAAGAATTTCTGGAATATTATTGCAATAAACAAACGAATGTCGCTTTAGTGATGCTTGTGGCGCATATCGACAGTATCGATACTTTAGAAAAGACAAACATTATAAATATTAAATTTTATTTTATTTTTCCTTAGCTTTCATTTGTCCAATTTATTTATAGATTTCCCAAAGAGGCTAATTTAAAAGAGAAATGGATAAATGCAACGTGACGAGTTAACTGGATGCCGAACAGCACTAAGCAGTCTAACAAAGGCCACCGATACATCAAACCTACGGCAGTTCCAAGATTTAAAATAATGCATATTTTCTGTTTGTATTTTGTAAATATAGATTAATACTATTCTATTCCGTTTTTTATTTAATAATAATAATATAAAAAGACGTACTTAGTAGTAATAAACATACTCCAAAATGTGACACATTATACTATACTCATATAATAGAAAGAAAAAAAAATACACAAAAAATATTTATTTGTGAATAATTATCGATAACAAGGCTGACATACCTCAGGGCATAGCATCAGATAAATATCAAGTTAATGTCATTAATGTTGAGTGATACAAATTTCAACCTTATCTCTATGTGTTGAGGTTCAAAGTTATATCTATCGAAAACTAACGCCCTCTGTTGTGGAGTAGCTGAATGTTTTCGAATTTGGAATTTCTGAGCAATGAGAAACAAAACAGCTAATATACCTAGGGATGTTATACTAAAATAAACCGTAACATGGTGCGTTAGGGTACATATTGAAATGCTGAATTTATAACCTAAGTCAGTTTTTACTCAAATTAAGCTGTCCAATCAAAGGCATAGTTTACTTGTAGTGTACTGTATAACTATCGGTTTAAATGTGTGGGTTTGGCGACACTGGTTTTCATACTAATTATGACATTATAGCACTTCTATATGTTCTTAATGTTCTGTGATAACAATCATTCAGAAATATTAATACTTAATCTAACCTTTAATATTATCATAAGCTGAGCAATATAGGCCAAAATAAATTCAACCTTATTCGCATGTACAATGGGTGGAGTTTTGTCACATTTTGGTGAGCTTTGTATCACTACAGATAATATTATACTATGTATTACTGAATGCGAATCTTGTTTGCACTGTTTTTAATTACGATCGAAAAAATTATCATTCTACAAATGTAGTTACGTCTCTAATTATAAATTCACAAAAATCTCTGAATGTTTATCATCTTCACATGAAAGATACGAGCAGAGGCGGCTCGTGACAAAATTTTATGGGTGTTCACTTGAAATAAAACACTGAAAATACATGGTGTAAAGCAGTACAATTTAACAAAAAAATTACTTATAAAGAAAATGCATACGTGATACGTCTTTCTTTTTGGTGTGCAAAAATATCTATAACTTAAAGCGACAAGACCGATAGACGCCAATTGCAGTTCATTCAACAAATGGTACCGAGATTGTGAATGTTTTTTCATCTTGATTGAAAGATGAGCTAAGTCGTCAACGCCCGTTTCAGTCCAAGCACTCTCACCTCCGCCGGCCGCGCCCGCTTTAAATAAAAGACACGGAAAACAAAATAGTTTGTTGCTTTCATCACAACCACACAACCACGGTGTTTTCACATATTGTTCAGATTTAAACACACGCGTATATGTTTTCGTTTTTGTCGTACATTTTTGCGTAAGATCAAGTTCAGGCCGTGGCGGTCCCTTAGCTTTACATTCAAGCCGAATTTGTAACGTTTTATCACACTTTTTAATGAACGCCACATTATAATTATTGTTCATTTTAACACTCACAAGTAATACTGATAACTACAGGCTATTTCAACACGTATTTTATAATTTTAATTAGAAAATTGCATGAATCGCGCGCGTGCATTGAAGTTGACTCGAGTGTTTGTTTATATTATAGAAGTGGCAACTGGCAACGTCGCGCGCAATCGCTGTCCTGCCGGGCGGTAAAAACGAACCGGCAACGTTTGCGGGTGCGGCGCTCCGAATTTTGCTACTTTTCCATAGAAAATCTTTTGTTTCACGCGCAGGGCTCTGGCAAAACCCTCTCTTTCACTCCTATTGGATTTCGTATTAGGAAATGTACTAAATCTTTTTTCATTGGAGCGCAATCGTGAGCGCTCCGCTTCGCGCGTTACATAATACAGTAGGTATTATACAGGTGTATGGGATGATGGAATGATGGATATATTCATTGCTAAGATTCATTGGTATTAACAGTAGTTTTAAAGATTACGATTGATTTTAAATAGTAATAATTAATGTTAATAATTAAATTAAGGAGTATGATTTTATTATAATTATTTATGGGAGTTCACTGCACCAGCGCTCCTTAGGGCGAGCCGCCTCTGGATACGAGTAGATCATAAAGGAAGGGTAAATAAAAAAACAGGTATTATTACATAGATGGTTATTTATTATAAAATATGACACATTCTCTTGAACTGTGTTCACAGTTAATTGAAACGCACATAGCAAAATTCATTTCCCGGAACAACAAACACTGGCTACTTTTAAATTCAAAATAACATACGTTTAAAAACAAAATAAACATTAAGGACTGTTTTCACAACTTGTACATGTCCCTGATAGCCTGTTTAGCACTTTTTGACATTTATTTATCAATTATTTATAACTAGGTTTCCGCCCGCGGCTTCGCCCGCGCAGTCAAAGAAAAACCCGCATAGTTCCCGTTCCCGTGGGATTTCCGGGATTGCGTCATTTTCCCGGGATAAAAAGTAGCCTAGGTCCTTTCTCGGGAATCAAAATATCTCCATACCAAATTTCATGAAAATTGGTTCAGTAGTTTAGGCGTGATTAAGTAATAGACAGACAGAGTTACTTTCGCATTTATAATATTAGTATGGATATTACCTGACTGATAAGCTAAACATTACTTATCTAGAAGTTGTAAAACCGATCAGTGATCTTAATTTGGCAATAACAGTTTGGTTAAGAATTTAGATCGAATAATAATTCATTCACAACGTCCAAAATAATGAAAATGAAAAAAAATAATAACAACAAAATTTCTAAAAATATGTTTCGTGTACGTTTCTAATAGGACTTCAAGGGTAGATATAACTACAACAATAATATAACTTTGGAATTCTTATAAAATTCCCAATAAATATATATTTTAAAAGTAGCCAATATGTTGTATCGGACAAGCGTACATCGATTCTACTATAGAACATTGGAAAACCTACAAAGAATTTTGGCCGTAAATAAAACATAGGAATCACCAAACACTTCAAATGGCACATTTATAAAGCCATGTGCTCACATACAAAATAAATTACAAAACAAATATTGCATCGAGTAACAAAAATATGGCTCTTTCGAACAAAATAATAAATAAATTACGCAAAAAAAAAATCAATAAATGTACAATATTTACATCGAATATTTATATAGGAATCGTTTTTCACGAGAAGGGTTATTTGAAATTGTTTCCGAGATCCATAGATAAGCGAAAATCTTAAGAAAATAAACTTGAAAAGTTGAAACGATAGTAGGCTCTATGTCTTTTTCGATTCATAGTAAAATATAAAAAATTCCCTCGTTTCGTTCCCCTATTGGACATGATATATGCGTCCCTCTCGCACACGCACACAAACCGGACGTGCGACAAGGACCGATAATATATTATGAATAATTATTAAAAACTTACACGTTTACCACTTAACTAAGCTTAATGGTGATATCTATATTAAATATATCTTATTGATAGTTACATAGATTTGTTTAAAGATTATAATATTATGTAAAAAAATAAAAAAGCGTTATAATCCAGCTACACAAATATACTTTGAAAACATAAAAAAGAACATTTAATTCGATTGCACATGCAAATTCGTTAAAAACAATATAAAAATAAAATTATCTTTTAATTCACAGAAATACGTGTATGACGTTGTAGATCACTGTACTTAAACCTATTTATTATTTATGTAAGGACTTAAAAGTCTAGCCTAGTTAAAACTTATGGAATTTCAGGCATATTCTGTGAGTCTGTATTTTAGTATTCAAAGCGAGGAAATCTCAACTGTGATAAAATTGAATGACCTACAAGGTCATACGTATATTTCTGTAAAATAAAATTACATTGCTATCAACACAAAATTGCTGCATTGCCTTACATTACGAATTATATACGCAATGAGGTCCAAAATACTACACGTGTTAAAAATATTACTTGATGTTGATCTTATAAAAGACATCAAAATTGCCTTTTTTTAAATAAAACTAAGCCATTTTGTGTTATTAGCTATATAATTTAAAACTAATAGAATAAAACCACTAACATAATCTCTTTGAAATCATTAAAACTAAATGAGACAAAAAAATCATCAGTCTATAAAAATACTTAATATTAGGCCATTTACAAAAACCGAAAATGTTTATATGTGCATAAATAACTTTTACCATCAAATGCATTTAAAATGTAAACAATCGAATTTAATCGATATAATTTGTAGGTACGAATAAAAAACTACCAGACCATTATGGGCGTATAAGAAAATGAATTTAAATGTTATGAAAATAAGATCTATTTTGTATATTGCTGGTACATATACAATTGATTTTGGAATGTTCAGGACCATATAAATAAGACAAACTCTGTTGTATCTATACGTTTGTATCCCTTTACACGTAAGACCATATATGGCTGCATATCAAAATGCAACTTAACCATTAACCCTTACTTTTCATTTTTTTATGATGCTTATGTCGCAGACAAATTGTATAATATCGCCGTTTACAAATGCTCGGCATTTTGTAAAATGTTGAGGATTTACTTTTTCCAAAATTCTACAAAAAGACGGTCGCGAGCCGACGGAGCCCCACTTCGTGGAGCTCCTATTTCTGTGTAGTTTTAAAAACACGAACCTAACCTAACCCACCCCCTTATCCAAACAAAAAATTTATGATTACGAATTCTCGACATATTACAAAATGCCGCGCGTTTGTAAACGGCGAGATTATACAATTTGCCTGCGACACTTATAATATTCGTACCATAAATTATATCGACGACAAAATAAGTTTTCAATCGGGAATAAACAGCCACATTCCGATTCTTTCTTTAATATCACTTTTGAATTTCGTTACCCATTAATATATTTTTTTTAATTTTCATGATGTCAAATGTTTTGAAAATACCTTTTTATTATATTTTTATTATTAACGTGTTATATAAAGATGATCTTATCTTCATAATTTCGAATCCTTAACACAATTGAGAGTGCTATTTATTCCCGTTTTAAAACATGAAATCGAAATAAAAACAATACGTCAAACCATTTCTTTCTTTGGCCATAAAATAGCTTCTAATAAAATAATATAATTGTGATGCAAATCGTATTTTAATTAAACTATAATAATATAAATATTTACATAAGCTGCCAATTTTTAACACACGGCAAATAAATTTTAAAATATATAATAATAGGTTCACCAATAATAAACTGCCCACCTATAAATGTAAATTTTATAAGGGCAAGCGTGTTCGTATTATTTCATAAATAAGAATTATTTTATTGGCAAAATTTATAAGGAACCATAATTTATACTTTAACATAGGGCAAGACACTCCCCTTTTTATGCATGGCAACATTTTTGTTCGTAAATAATTAAAATCCTATACTGTAAACGAGAATCAGGCTAAAAACAAAGCTTAATATAAATAAATTATGTATGTAACTAGTACGATAATAGAACAAACGACTTAAAAAATGAAATATACAAAAAAAAGTAATTAAAAAAGCAAAAAATATCAGACCATCACGTATATACGCTAATACGTTATTACATTAATATCATATACTTATTTAATTACTCTCGACTGAACGGAATGTGCTTAAGTGATGTCACGTCGATTACACGAATAAATATCGATAATACAAAAACTCCCATTAAATACATAATATTTGTGCAATACTTAATACGAATACCATCTCGACCGATAAAATACTGCTCCGAGTCCCATCCCTTATATAAAACTTTCGATAAAAAAGCGCAGAACATCGATAAGCCATACGCTACATATATCAAAGCGGGATCACCGTACAACTATTATACAGTGAAAAATACCGTTAAAACATTGCGCTATTCACGTTAAAAAATAACGTAACTGCTATTCGTTTGGAACGTTAAAAATAACGTTCATTTTATCGTTTATTACAGTATAACAGTCCCACCGCGACGTCATGATATGAACAACACTTGTAAAAAATAATTTCATCGCGTACACAAATATAACTACGTATAACAATAGCTGGAACGATTACAAAACAAGTCCATCCGGAATCGAACCCACGAACGTCCTCGACACCGCCCACCGCACTGTGTCGCGTGTGATGCCGCGACGACACGCGTCACGTTGCGTCACGCCACGTCACGTCACGTCACTGCTGGGTGACGTCACACGTCGTCCATCACAAATGCAACCTGCATTGTGGGTTCCTGAAATATTTTTCTTATTATATTTATTTTCTTTCAACAAAATATGGTGAAGTTGAAAACGTAAAATTACCCGAAGGATCGATTCAATAAGATTGAGCTAAAATTTAATAATTTTAGTCGGATTCCGTTTTGGGTGTGGTACGCAAATTTTATTCAAATAAAAATGGATATCATCTTTGAATAAAATTTCAATCAACACCAATAAGAATATTTTCCCTTCAAGTGAAAGAAAGTTACTTTTTCTTCTTCAAAGTAAGAATAGACTTTAATTATTGCCAATCACTGAAATTAATACAAAATTTATCTTAGGTTTATATGAGGCAAACGGACACAATATACAAGTGACATTATAACCCACCCTGTACACAAAACATCGCACTATATAATAGTACTAGCTTTCCGCCGGCGGCTCCGCCCGCGGTTTCAAAGAAAAACTCGCATAGTTCCCGTTCCCGTGGAATTTCCGGGATAAAACCTATCCTATATTACTTCTTTATTATCTATATTATCCACATAATGTAGCTTTCGAATGGTGAAAGAATTTTTAAAATCGGTCCAGTAGTTTATGAGCCTATTCATTACAATCAAACAAACAAACAGTTTTCCTCTTTACAATATTAGTGTATACAGAATATAATAAAAGCGCACTCACACACGTTCCTCACACCATGACGAACGCCTCCTGGCCGCGGAACAGGAACGGATGCTGGTCGATCATCGTCTGCACGATGTCCTCCAGGTACGGCCGCGTCATCTCGAACCGGCCCATGTCCGAGAACTGCACCGGCAGGAGGGTCGGCCACCAGCAAATCGCTAAGTTCTTGCTGTCCATCGAGTTCAGTTTGGAGTTGTCCGCGACCCTGGATAAAGGAAATATGTTACAAAACGTTCGTCAGAAATTTCATTGGGCCGAAAAACATGGATAAAATAGGTCAGGATTAGGCATGGTATACTGTAAAGCTAAAAGTAAAAATATCCAGCATATCACATGGATTTTGCTGTGCATCGAGTTCAGTTTTGAGTTTTCCGCGACCATATAAAATGGAAATATAAAATATCTGTTATCCTGAAAATTTTTGTCTTTAAAAAGTAGAGAAGTAAGCATTGGGCATTATATTGGAAGGTTCTTGTTGTCCATCGAGTTCAGTTTGGAATTGTGCGTGACCCTGGATAAGATAAACATATAAAATATCCTGAAATATATCGAGAAAATCTTGTGTGGATTTAAAAACTTGAGAAGAAATCATTGGGCATCGTATAGGAAGGTTCTTGTTGTCCATCGAGTTCAGTTTGGAATTGTCTGCTAAACCTGGATGAGAGAAATGTGTCACAAAACATTCGTCAGATATTTCATTGGGCTAAAAAAACATGGATAAAATAGGTCAGGTAAAAACATGAATGTTCTATAATTTTAATCTAAATATCTTTGTATGTACCATGTTTTTATGCAATAAATGATTTATTTATTTACCTCGCGAAGTGATGTAGCAGGTAGTCTAGCGTGGCCCGCGCGGGCGCGGTGAGGGCCGAGTTGAGCAATGCACGCAGGGCCAGCAGCCGCCAGCTTCGGTCTTTGAGCTCCACTCCACCCGCTATGCATCCACGCATCGCTAAAGTAAAACATAAATCACTCTATTTTCTTATTTCCAAAGTAATGAAAAAATCTTCTCTAGAGTGATTATTGACCAATTTCCTGTAAGGTGCATTGGGGTAATTCCGGCCACAGGGTAAATACGTATATGTTAAATTAATACGTAACTATCGATAGATTAAGCAAATATGTATGCTAATATTATCAAACCTATATATCTTCATGCCCTTCCTTCACGATACTTATGATAAAGCGATGCTCTAAAGTGGTATTCACAATTTTCTGAAATTACCCCTCATCCGAAATTCCCCCAATGCACTATACCTTATTGTATATGTACCTTATTTTAAGTGATCATACCACATTGATGTCCAAAGGTGCATTGTATTAAACGTGTTGGACCCTAGGTGAACCTCCATTATCATTGTATAATCGTTTTATGGCCACGCGAGACAGGCTGTTCCTAGTGCGGGGTCCGCTGTCGTAATCTGTACTTATATTAATAACCTTCTTTTGGCAAATAAACATAATTTTTTTTTCCCAAGAGCTGTATCAACTCAGTTCCCAATATCTGAAGAAAACCCTTCGCAAGATCACTGACCTAAGAGGTAATAGAGAATCCGGCAGAGATTTCCAAACCAAAGCGCTCCTATTTATGCTCATCACCCAATCCTACCAATTTTTAACTGAATGCGAATGATCGTTACCTAACCCCTATTTTCAGTCTAATTTGACCAGACTATTCAAAAATATATTTTTAACATCTTTTTAATTGACATAAAACTTACCAGCTATATCTTCAAGTTGCGCCATACTGGCCTCGTCCAATAGAGGCGGCAGTTTCTTCGAGAAGAAATCCTTGAGCGCCGTCGCCACCGCGTTCACTGGAATGTCTAACGCGTCTAGATCTACGTTGGGATCTGAAAATATAGATAAAAATGAATAAATTGAAATGAAACAAATTCATATGACAAGTCTCTCTTGCTTTTATATTAGACCGGACTCTCAGTGGAGTTTCGTTTGCAAAAATAGCGGACCTAAATCTGACTTCTGATATATATTGTATAGATCCCAGACATCCTATAGACAGATGTTGCCAACCAGTTTTGTGGTCCCCCTCCCCCCACTCCGGTAATTAAATATGGCATACAAAGAAAAAAATAAAAATTTCCAAAATATGCCGTGTGGGGTATCAAATGAAAGAGCTTATTGAGTAGATCACGAATATATAGCATACTATAACATTTCTTACACTTTCTCTAAGATTTTTTAGAAAATTTACGAAAATGCTCCATTTTTGAGTTAACTTTAAACCACTATAGATTGAAAACTCATGAATATATTTTTTAAATTATTATTTTAAATAATTAACAATAGTCCATTGTTTACGATTCAATAGTTCGTACAGTGAAATAGTTGCATGGGGGAGTGGGGGGAGCATTCAAAGATGGCGAGTATATTTTCAAGTTTATGCCAGAAATAAAGGCCTTATACAAAAATATCGGTGTCAGGGCTTAGAATAATTATCTCTGCACTGTCGTTGTGTTTGACAGAATGAAAAACATGGCAGAACATTCTTGAATCAGCCTCTGTGTGATTAGATTTCAAATCGGTAACTTCAGTGAAAGTTGCGCCTTGCAATTTAAAACATTTTGTGGGGTCATCAAATCCACCACATACTTAGGTATAGCTCACTTATATTATATTACGAACTATTGAATCGTAAACAATGAACTATTGTTAATTATTTAAAATAATAATTTAAAAAATATATTCATGAGTTTTCAATCTATTGTGGTTTAAAGTTAACTCAAAAATGGAGCATTTTCGTAAATTTTCTAAAAAATCTTAGAGAAAGTGTAAGAAATGTTATAGTATGTTATATATTCGTGATCTACTCAATAAGCTCTTTCATTTGATACCCCACACGGCATGTTTTGGAAATTTTTATTTTTTTCTTTGTATGCCATATTTAATTACCGGGGTGGGGGGAGGGGGACCACAAAACTGGTTGGCAACATCTGTCTATAGGATGTCTGGGATCTATACAATATATATCAGAAGTCATATTTAGGTCCGCTATTTTTGCAAACGAACATCTCCTTGGAGCCTGCTCTATATAGGAAACAACTGAACTGATTTTGATGAGATCTGAAGTGACAAAAAAGCTCATGAGTCTGAATCTGTTCAAACATTTAAGTAATTGTTATTAATTTGTATAGAAGGTGTGCCGCATGTGGTATACCATGCTTAGTGGTATTAGTAGTTTTGCATATGCCCAAATATATAAAAAAACTAGCAAACCGGGCGAACTCCGTTTCGCCACCAGAGACACCTTTTCTTTGCTATAAACCTCACGGAGCCCGAGACCTTTCCAACGAATGCAAAACCGTAGAAATCGGTTCGTGCGTTCTGGAGTTATAGCGTCAGGAAGGAAAACCCGACTTATTTTTATATAGTTGATACCGTCGCGGAACTTGGTGAAGAGCATGTCGACGTGCGCGCGGTTGCCGGGCACGCGGTACAGCCCCTCGGACGCGAGCCCCTCGCGCTCGATGAACTGCACGCACTTCTCCACGAACAGCGGCACGCCGTGAGCGCCCTGTTACGAGAATATCATTTATATCGTCATCATTGTCAACAAGGCCATCGTCATTGACAAGATCATAAACATCGTCATCGTCAACAGGGACATTGTCATTAACAACATCATCAAAGTCATCACCGACAACTGGGACATTATCATTGACAACATCTTCATCGTCAACATGGACATTTTCATTTACAACAACATCAACATCATCGTCGTCAACAGGGATCTAGTCATTAATAAATATATCATCATCGTCAACAGAAACATCGTCGTTAACATCATCATCGTAAACATGGACATTTTCATTAATCAAATTATCCTATTCATCATCTTCACCATCCTTGTACGACGCTTCAGCATTTACAAAAACACACAGTCAATTAAATAATTATATTATGAAGTTTACATTCGAAGATAACACACAATCGCGCACGTATCCATAACCATTAAGATGTAGGATACCATCAATCAAATGTACTTTTATATTTTGAAAAAAAAATACTGTATCAGGAACACCGTAAAATTGTCATCCTTGTCCACATGAACATTGTTAATTTCCACTTTATTTATCATCATTATCGCCATCGACAACAACATAGTAATTTATTTATTTTTTCAAATTGAATTAGGGAATTACATTTACAAAACGATTTTAGTTCGAATGATAGTAAAATCAGTAAATAGATATTGTAAATATACCTGTGGCCCCCAATTTTGCGGAGACGCAGTATTCTGCAGTTGCGACGAATTCTTCTTATCCTTGTTTTTAAATTCCTGAAAGAAAACATTTTTCTTTTTACTTCATTTAGTTTAAATGTTTATTGTTTGAAGCGATACTATTGGTTATTTACAAACACATTCCTCGCTACACATCCTCGCACATTATTGGTGGATAAGCACCCTAATTCCTAAAGGAAACCTTTGATTTTATTAATGAATCCCCTTCATAAACATTCTGACATTTTTTTTTACTATGAAAATTCAAATAAAATATCTTACCTTATGCCGCCGATCGTGTTTGCTAAACGCCTGCGGGCGCCGGCGCGAGTCCGCTGCGGAAGACGACGAGTTGTCTTGTGCGGATGATGGATAGTCGCCCGATAGCATCTACAAATAAATATAATGTTTGTATGTTTGTGGAAGATCCGGCTCGAAGGACCAATATGTAGATAAAAATTGAGCAAATGATAAGAAATTTTAAAGGCATTATCAACATATAAAAGTATGAAGTTTTAGAAAGATTTTATAGACGAAAATAAACGGGGAATATAACTGACTCCGTACGGCATTGAAAGTAATATACATTTCTACCTATTACTTCAAACAATTGTTATATGACTTACGTAAAGAGTACGTGTGTAGGTATTGATATGAAGATTATTATCATTGCTTTTTATACAAAAAAGCAACTATTTTGTATGTAATTTTCTGTACACATAAACTAGTTACCTTGTGAGGTGGTTCATGGTGCGGTGGTGGCGGCAGCGGTCTCGTGCGTCGAGATGTCTCTCCGTCAGAACTACCCTCACTGGATTCGCTCGCTATAAGAAAAGAAATTGCTATATTGATAAAAATAAATGTGACGTACAGTAAAAAAAATAGGATTGGTCATCCATATATGGTCATATTTTTTATTATTTGAGTGAAGCATAGATTATTTCTTCTTTTAAAAAGTTAAATAATTAAAATTCATTAACCCACCAATACTTCCTCAATATGACACAATCATTTAGTAAGTAGCTATCTATAGGTACATACGTAAAACTAAATATTAAATATAAATAGCATCCCTACCTTTATCCTCTTGCGTCCTGGCTCTATACCCAGTGGGCAGTTCCGGCGGACCCACAAACATTCCCAGCTTTGGGACACGGGGACTTTGTACCGCTACTAAGTTGCCCAACGATCTGTAGAAAAACATTTCATTTAAATTACATTCTTATGAAAATGAAACGATATGTGAGCACTACCACCACTACCACCACTACAACACAATATGTAACGAACGAACGAACGAACGATGTTATATATTTGTACAAGTTACAAAATCTTTAATATAAGCTATCTAGCTGCGTGATAATTTCCACTATTGGAACTGTAAAGAGACTTCAGTTACCTAAAGTCTAGAGACAAAGAAAATGGAGGACGCGAAAGATTGCGTCTTCCATTTTCTTTCTATGATAGGTGAAGCGAAATGCTTTATATAAAAAAAAATGTGTGCGTGTACTAGTGTACACACGTAAGAAGTAAAACTTCTTTATGACCTTATTTTTCAAAAAAATAATTTACTATATGCAACTTAACAGAAATACGTCGAATCACGCGTGGTAGGGATAACAAAAAGATGGCGCGTAACGGAAAAATGTCACGCGTAACGAAAAAATGTTACACAAAATTTTTTTCCAACCCCGATAAAGAAGTTTCACTTCAAAAACAACAATTACCACTAAGCATCTCATGCTTTCATAATTTTTTTTTTAATTCAAATAGTACCATAAATATGTATTTAACAAAGAAAATAATACCGTTTCTTATAATGCCTGGGCGCGTGGTGCGCGTTGTGCCGGCGACGCGCGTGCACGCGGGCCACTCCGCCAGACGCCTCGCTAGAACCGGAGCTATCCGTTTCCGAGAACGCTACGCACATACACACACACACGATTATGGTTTTTCCACATGGATTTGAGTTTATGATGTCTTCTTAAATATAATATAATAACGGTGACTAGGTAAAGAAACTGTATTTATAAATGCAATATGTAAATATTCTGATTTACTGTTGAAATAAGTTATATTGAACAATTAAATTTATTAAATAATTGTTTTCTATTCAAAACAAATTCATACAGTAATCTACAAAAATAGTATTTCTTTTAAAACCATTTAAATTGCTTATTCATTTTCATATTGCAATCGATAGAACCTTAATTTCCTGAATAAATATTTTAGAAATATTCGAAGTAAACTTACATGGTTGATGCATGGGTGTCTTTTCATGTCTCCTGTGCCTCCTCAGTCTGGTCATAGATGGCGCCTCCATGTATTCGTTTGTCTCTTTTATCTATGACATAATTTTATTTATTAATATTCATTATTATCACGGAAATAACATCGATTTAATATTAAAAGATAAATTTAACATCGAATTAAAATTGTGTTTCGCATACACTAGACATAGGTTAGGTTTTATAATTCACTATAAATAAACTGATAGAAAATGAGAGGGATCTAAGAATATCAATAATAATATTCATTCGAAGAAAGATTCAATTAAATTATCATGCAAAATAAGCATAATATTTATTTAAGTAAAAGGCAAATACAAATATAACAGAGAAAATAGCATAATAATAGGGATTTTACACAATCTTTACTGTAACAGTTTCACAGCACTAACTTCAATTCAATTGTTCTGTCAAATATGTATAGACAAGCATATAATAGTATTATTCTTAAATTGTATTTATTTATTTGGAGCCAAACAAATCTTTTTTAGGAAATTTAAGAAGTACTAAAAGTATAAACGTCGAAGGAAATGAACTCCAATGTTGAGAGGGCTCAAAAGATGTAATTCGAAAGTTCTAAATGTAAGACACATCAGAATACTAGAACAACGTAACAAATGAGCCACACAGCTTTTAGAAGACGTCAAAGCATATCATAATATACATATTAATGTAATGTAAAGCGAACACGAAAAGCATGCACAAAATGTACTTATGAATAAAAAGCAAGTAAGTAAGTACATAAAGCCTTGAGCATGCTCAGGCGAATGAGCGGCTCATTTGGCCGAGCCGCTCAAGTGGATACAAGGCTTAAGTGTAATTATGTGAGTAGGTACGTAAATAATTGAGTAATGTAAAGCGAACAAACACATAAAGCATGCATTTTAATGTATATATGCACCTGTGCGTACTGCGCGTCGAGTTCGGTCTCAGAGCTCACGCCGGACGGGTGGTGGTGCCCGCCGGACGGCCCGTACGACTGGGGTAGTTTAGGTTTTTTATATATTTACTTCGTCTTTTAAAAAAAATAAACTTTTGGAAATATTGAACACTCTTTATCTTGATAAGGTCCCAGTCGTTTATTAAACAAAAAATTGAGTATTTAACGCATTTTTATGAGATCGATAACAATATAAAATTGTAATTTTGTTATTGTCAATCAAAATATCGTTATTCATATCGTTGTTCACATACAAAAAACACACCCTAATTTCAAGTTCATGTCAGTAGTTTTCTACTTTTGATGCTGTATTTAATTGTAATTTTAGTTAAAAATTGACCACAATAATAGCGAATTTATACATTTTATTATGTACGGATTAAATTTACCCAATTATATTTGTTTAATTATTTTTATTTTATTCATTTACATAAGTACATAGATTTCCCGAATGAATTAACTTCCTGTGATATTGCATCCATGTTTTCGCGAATGAAATGTTAAATCAGTATTAATGAATGCATAAAATGATTTTTCATATGATTGAAAAAACCCCGGTTGCAATGACACAAACACCTTTAATTTTAGTTGCGATTAAATGTTCTCTACATCATGATATTATTATTTACAAGAACATATACATAATATTACCTTTCTATCTCTAGAATGCGCTGGAGCGATGGTGATGTGTTGCAGCGCATCGCTTACCATCGTGTAGTTGTTCATATCCAGTTTACCAGGTTGCTGTAAAAATGACGTTATTTCTTATGTTATAAGGTTCATTTTGAATGTCATAGCGTTGAAGTGAAATCTTCGAAATTGAATAGCAAATTAGGTCTAACAGAAACGGCACTTTTGTAAAAAAAATCTGAGAATATTTATTGCCCAAAGTTGCTCAATATATAGAAAACTTAAATAATTATATATAAAAATGATACATTTCATCATACAGATTATTTTAACAATGTTTTATTTTTAAGCTTTTTAGAATTAAAATTATTCTAAATGTATTATAAAAATTTAAAAAAATTGATGACGAGACGGAATTAAAAAAAAATTCAATAAAGTTTTGCGAAGACAGCTTCCGTTTTTATACAACATATAGGTATTGGTACATATTCTTTGTTTTAAGTAAGCGAAATATATAAAATGAAATGAAAACTTATTCCTCATGTAATATATTACCTTCAAAGTCTGCGAATGTCTGGGCCTGTGAGGAGGTGGGTGTGGCCTGGCGCGGCCCGTTGTGAACGCACGCGGACCGTAACCCGCCGGTTGCCAGAGACCACCGCCATCTGTATTTAATACATAAATTTAATGTTAATAGAAAATATGTATAATTAAATACGAGTTAATTTTTAATAAGGCAAAATTATAATTAAAGTGGAAATAAAGTAGTATACGCAACTACCTAAAAAAATTTAGATAACAAAAGTTATTATACAGGGTGTCCAGTAAGTACTACAACCAACTTAAAAGTAGTTATACAGGTTGTCTAGACTTTAGGGAGAGTAAGCTCCTATAAAATGTTAAATAGATTGAATCTTCAAAATAGTAAAACTTTTACTGAGGTATTTTTATTACTTTATTTGTTAATTAATTTACTTTTGACATCATCAGCCGTACTACTTACCGGATACGGTGTATATCAAAAATCTAATTAGAAAATAAAATAATATACGCTTATGAAATGATGTGTACTCGTATAGAACTGCAAGTTTACCTTAATGTGCAAAATTTATATAAACGCATTATGTGAATAACTTAACGAAAGCTTTTCAAATTACAATTAATTACATAAAAAAAAACTATTTTACAAAACTTCGAATCAGTTTTTACATAAATAAGATTATAAGAAGCATGCTTTAAAAAAACCAAGAGTCCAAAAACCGTAATTTTTTTTTTCGTGATATTAAAAATAATACTTAATAATATAATCTAATCTATTCTACTTAAATAAAATCATGCACAAATCACGAGTACAAAACGGACGAAACAACCATCTACGCAAAAATGAACCTTCCCGCTATAAAAATACGGTATGCAATTGCGACCATGCAATCACCTGACTCGTGCGTGCTGAGTGAGTCCTCCGAACAGTTGAGGTCCGCTGCGTTATAACAATATCATTTTTTTAACATTAATTCAACAAAACAAAAACTTTTATAATACGTATAATAAATGATAGATACGCATTTATTGCACGCACAAAAACGTGTGTATCTAATCTATGGATAATGTTGTCGGTTACGGAGTTATACCTGTATCTAGATTCAAATTTTATATTTCTTACTGTTTTACTGTTTGATAAACCAAATTAAAAAATATATCCTTAATATATACAGGGTGTCCCACTGTTGGTATACTAGGCTTACGCTCACTCACGCTAACTTAGGCAAACTCACGCTCACTCGGTTAACTCACGCTCACTCGGTTAACTCACGCTCGCTCACGCTAACTCACGCTCACTCACGCTAACTCACGCTCACTCACGCTCTCTTACGCTAACTCACGCTCTCTCACGTCACGCTCACTCACGCTAACTCACGCTCACGCACGCTAACTCACGCTCACTCGGTTAACTCACGCTCACTCGGTTAACTCACGCTCACTCGGTTAACTCACGCTCGCTCACGCTCACTCACGCTAACTCACGCTCACTCGATTAACTCACGCTCACTCACGCTAACTCACGCTCACTCACGCTAACTCACGCTCACTCACGCTCTCTCACGCTCACTCACGCTAACTCACGCCTACTCACGCTAACTCACGCTCACTCACGCTAACTCAGGCTAACTCACGCTCACTCACGCTAACTCACGCTCACTCACGCTAACTCACGCTCACTCACGCTAACTAACTACTATGTTACTTGAAATCGTTTGATAAAACATCCGATAATTTTTTATAGCGACGATAAACAATTACAAATCAAATATTGCACCTATATTCTGCTATTTCTTTTCATAATTATAATGACGCTCTTGTAATGTAAATTTTAAATAAAAACCTAACCAATCTATATTAAAGACTCAAAACAGAACTTTCCATTTAGTATACTGCGCAATAAAGTATTTCCTTAATCGTAAAATACTATCCATACAAAACTCATCTTTATTACTTTAATATAAGGTATATATTCAACTCACGCGACAAATCCGCGTGCATCCTGTGGTCGGGTGGCGCGGGCTCTGGAGGCGTGCTCGGCGGCGGGTATACGCTGAAACCTGACGAAATTTATTAGTATTATTATTTAAAATAAAATGATATTTTTCGAAAAATCAATTTCGAGACGGATTTGTACAATATGTAATGCAAGAAATGTCTTGCTAGATATGAAAAAAAAAACCACATTGATTCATACGATTTACACTCGTAACTTGTAAATAGTGCGCAATAAAAATGAAAAGTAATTAATTTTCTATAAATCAACAGTGACTTTATTTGAAGGTCTATTAAAGTAGAAATTCTAGTAATATTTATATAGGCTATTTAGATATTACATTGATGGTAAAAGACAATAATAAAAAGGTATGTGATAAACATATTTCTTACCTTTAAGAAAACTTCTATTCTTCGAATTATTAAGAGTATCGCTGTATTCTGACTCCATGTCAGCGCGTGAATCGGGTCCGATCAGCAAATCCAATGAATTCGTCAGTTTATGCTCCATCCTGTAAAAATAAAAAGTATTGAATAGGTTTTCTTGTTCCTTTTATAAATCGGTTGTTATCGCTGCTTTGAAGTGTTCTTAGCGATAAGATCTGTATTTGATATATCTATTCTAATATTATAAAGCTGAAGAGTTTATTTGTTTGTTTACGCGCTAATCTCAGGAACTACTGGTACGATTTGAAACATTCTTTCGGTGTTAGATAGCCGATTCATCGAGGAAGGAAATAGGATATATATCACCACGCAAAAACTAACAGGAGCGGAGCAATGCGGACGAAATCGCGGAGCGCAGCTAGTTTCAGATATGTGTGAATAATGGTAACTTTATATGTGCTCTATACAGGGTGTCCCAAAAAGTAGTGATATACTGAAGCCAGGAGGTATAGGATCTAGGTCCTCTACCTGCCAGCTTCTTGGGACACCCTGTATGTATCTATTGGGGGCAGGTTGCGGGTTGCGCGCTCCATGCGGAACTCCGCACGATCTGTTAGAGGCAGGTTGCAGGTTGCGCGTTCCATGCGGAACGCCGCTCGACTGTCGGGGGCAGGTTGCGGTGTGACGTCACACTCACGTGTCCAGGCGGTACGGGTGCGGCGCGGGCCGTGCGGCGGCCACGTCGGGCAGGTTGTGGTTGTGCCGCGCGCCGCCCGACCGCTCCATGCGGAACGCGCGTTCGATCTCGCCCTTACGCTCCCACACCTCCTTGAAGAACGGCGTGTAAAACGCCGCTAGATAGGGACAAAGATATAAATTTTGAGCGTGAGCACAGAAAAACAGAATTTATAGATTCAATCATTCGTAATGCACATGAAAACTAATATTTTTGATGTAAATATAAAAAAAAATTTCGAATATAATAAAAACTTCGAACTGCGAAGAAAACGTTGCACGTTAAACGTTACACGTTTTCTTCGCAATTCAAGCAAATAAATATCAACCAAACCCTAATAATAATAATAAATAATAAATATCTTTATTTGCTTAAATGTGGTTTACAAGTTATTATAAGGAAAGTACAGATTACAAGAAAAACTTTTATGCATGTAATTTATTCTTACACACTCATTATTTATTAAACATACATCAATAAACTTCAAAATAATTCAGGACAGTTTTGAATATCATATAACTATCAAGATTGTGTCACAAAAATCTTCACTTTTTTTTAATCACCACTACACTTAATAACTCAGGCCCCGGAATCACAGACACAATAGAAAATCTATTGTGTCGTGGACCGATCGGGCCGTTCGGGGCTCAATGGGTTAAACACACAAAAAATTGCCATCAATTAACGTGACAACTCGCTCACCTTTAGTCTCCGCCGTGTTACTATACGTGTACGTAGTGAAGTGAGCTGCGAGTCGATCTGCAGTCGCATTTCCATCCGTAATGAGGGCGTGGCCGAGGTCTGTACCGAAGAACGTGTTAGCTGCTGAACCACCACCATCTGTGACTGCCACCATTTGGATTGGCAGGTTTGGTATGTTCATGGAGAACGCGCTGGAAACGTGAAGTTAGCAATGGTTAGTATAATGTTCAGAATACACTAAAACCATAATCTTCTAGTAGTACGAGATCTCACACCAGGATTAGTGCGTTCATAGTTTTTTTTTGCTAAAACCAAAATTTTATGTATATTTATAATTAGGAGAATATATATCGACTAGGTTGCCAGTAAAAATTTATAAAGATTGAGACTGCAAATTATATAAAGATTCTAAAAAATCACGGATGCCGTTTTTCACTTGCCCGCAACCTCTTCTGCTCAAAAATAATTATATAATCCAAAAACAACAACAAAATTGATATGTCCTATTCACTCTTAAGTCATAAAATTATTTCACGCACTTCTCAATATCTTCAGAAAATGTATTTAACATGATTCAATTGCGTTTAAACACCAAGGAAACTGTAACACAACTAACTACCTACACATAAAATAATTCTCCAACTCATTTGTATACATTTTTACGAATGATTTCATTAGAAGACAAGCGTCATCTAACTATCATAACATTGCTAGACAATGATTAAATAATAACAGTTTACAAACAATCAAACACAAACAAGATGTGACATAGAATGTTTACTACCTCACTAAATAAAAGTTATTTAAGTAAATTTCATCATCTAATAATACAAGTACATCATTAAACTTAACTTTTATAATTTTTTTAAAGATAAAAAAAATGTACATGCGATTGTAACCATTATAAAAAGAACTACAATACTGGTACGGGAGCTATTAACGTTTTAAAAAAAGTCATTTTAGTATAGTTGGGTTTTTGATATACTGTTTCTCTTGCTATTTCGGTTAGAGTCCGCGCTGTCTGGCTGGCGGTAGTGGTTGCGTTTATTAGTGCGCACAGGAAAATATCCGTAATTTAAAGTCATTTATTAATGCGTAATTTTAAATCTTTTGTCTTTAGATAGATCCATCAGACATAAATTTGTTATTGCAAGACGTTTTTTTCGTTGTTAAATATGTAGGTGCCATACGCAATTTTTTATTTCAAAATAATTTAAATGTCATCGAAATAAGTGAAATTACATCAACATGATTCCGCTTAAAAGGTAAGTAATAACTTTATTACTTATATTATATTATCCTTTTTTAATACTTATATTGAATAATTAGTAAACTAATATTTTTAATAGATGGTTTCATATTTATTACACTTTTGGGTATTAATATGAATTTGATGATATTTGGTTTTTATCAAGTTTATATTAACGTCCTATTTGAGGTTCGTTGGGAAAAGGAGGCACCATGGTAGATTGTTGCTAAAAAATTGTAAATAGTAAAATGAATATTATACATAGTATATCCTTCACGGGGACTCATGTTGATGGAATTTCACTTATTTCGATGACATTTTAATGATTTTGAAATAAAAAATTGCGTCTGGCACCTATTTAACAACGAAAAAAACGTCTTGCAATAAAAAATTATGTCTCATGGATCTATCTAAAGGCAAAAGATTAAAAATTACGCGTTAAAAAATGACTTTAAATTAAGGATATTTTCCTGTGCAGATAAGATGCGCACTAATAAACGCAACCACTGCGACCAGCCAGACAGCCCGGACTCTAACCGAAATAGCAAGAGGAACAGTATATCAAAGAACCAACTATACTAAAATGCTTTCTTGTCAACGTTGGTAGCTCCTATACGAACAGCAACCAGATCATTTACTTTGACTGGCCGGTTGGCTTGGTTGGTAGTGGCCCTGCCTTCAAAGCCAGAGGTCGTGGGTTCGATCCCCACCCGGGGCAAATATTTGTGTGATGAACATAGATGTTTGCTCTGTGTCTGGGTATTAATTATCTATATAAGTATTTATTTAAAATTATATATGTATGTTTATCAGCCATCCATTTCCATATTTATTTATTTACTTTTACAATATGTAACGCTGTTTTAAAAGACATGTGCGGCAGCGAAACTAAGCCGTGTTTCAATTAAATCAATATTCAATACTTTGCACTTACTTCAAAGTAGCCAAGCTGGCTTTCCTCTTAGCAGAGTAGATGAGAATAAACCCGTGTATTAACTCTTCTCTAAACTGACTGGCGCCGTGGAAGCTTGATATTATAACCTATAATAGAAAACATATTGTTACATTTCTTTCTAGTCTAATGACATTCCTACCGTATCATGTTATTTAAAATGCCGATTTATCACATTTTCATTTTTAACCCTACAGTAGTCGCGTGGTCTACACGAGTAATCCAGGATACAAAATTGCAAACTTCTAAAAATCTAATAGCTCCAGTTATTTCATCCTTCGTGTACTCTAAGTTAAATAATTGCCGCATGCACTCAGTGCAGCGCGGAGAGTCGGGTGCGCATGGTTGTGCAACAAGAGCTCCGCTTTTAAAAATAATGTTACAGACTTATAAATTACTCATTTTATAATGTATTTATTTATATTTGCAAGTAAGAACAGAGATATTTAGATAATTATGGACAACAGACGAAGACCATTGTCGTGATGATCTTGGTGGCGACTAGTCAAATTCAGATAGTAAAGAAGACCATGTAGAGAAGCTGCAGTAAATGCCTATACTGGAGATAAATTGAAACCGGAAATAATATGCATGCAAATGCCGGCGGCACTGCCGTTGACCGTGCCGCCGGCATTTGCCTTTTTTATCTCATACTAGCGGTCCGCCCCGGCTTCGCCCGTGGTACATATGAAAAATAGATGTTGGCCGATTCTCAGACTTACCCGATATGCACAGAAAATTTCATGAGAATCGGTCCACCCGTTTCGGAGGAGTATGCAGACTAACATTGTGACACGAGAATTTTATATATAAGATAATGTGAATTATGTGATATTACGACAGAAAAAGAGGTATTTTTTGTTGTAGTTGTTTTTTTCTAATCATAAAAGATATGGTTGTATGTTTTGTTGATTATTTTAAATCGAAAATATATAGTAATGAAGATTTATAAATAAACACTTTTTAATTTATTTGTGTACTTTTTCTTGTTTTAAAAATCGTATACCCTTGTAGACCACGCGACCTCACACGTCACATTTAGATACGCGACTACTGTAGGGTTAATCATTAAAAATCTACACTTCGGGAAAATCATGCAAAATTTGTTTTATTTCTGGATTTTATTTTCGATTATATTACAAGAAAATTGAAATTCGTCGCTTACAATTTCTTAAGGCATTTATTTGTCGATAAAGTTTATATAACTGAAGATTACCAATGCTTCGTTATGATAAAAGACGCTTTGCTTTACAAGAGCTACAGAACCTTTAACTCACCTCAACTTTCCGCTTAGAATCGCCCAAAAAGGTCTCGATCACAATCGACCTATCGCCCGTGAGGAAACAAGCTCTATGCAATAGTAGGGGACTGAGCACACGGTCCGGCGAGTACGGGTCATCGCAGAACATGCACACCATTATCCTGGAATTTTCGGAAAATGTTAAAAAAGTTGTAATTAGAGGTATTTGTTTGTTCTTGATTGAACTTTGGAAGTTTTATAGCTTAAAATACTTCGTAATAACCATGCTGACGTTTATGAACACTTAATTAGTAGAATGTGTATTTTGAGTGCTAGTGCGTTATTTCAATTCAATGAATGTATTAGATTCAAAATGAATTTAATTATAAAGTAATCGCTATTCAAGTTTTAACATATATACAAGGTATTCAAACAGTTGATGCCTGTATGTCTGTTGATGCGTACATATTCGCATCGATGCACGTGCGCGTGTCTATACGTGCGTGGGTACGCATATTTCCGCCTATATATGTGTGTGTGCGTGTAATACATGTATGCATGTGTACTTGCGTATATCTATGTGTGTGATACGTGTATGTATGTAAAGTCCATTTCAAGAAAGAAGTCCCGCGGACAATTATGGAACTAATTTAACAGATGGGGAGATCGGCCAATACATTGCATAATATCAATTATTTTATCTAAATATTCGAGTCGTAGTAGTTTATAAAATGAAATTAAATGAACGATACATAATTTCCCCTACAGATTTCCCCACATTTAACCCTGCCAACATTATTACGCGCGCATACAGCGCTGCGTCTGCGGGACTTCTTTCTTGAAATGGACCCTACACACTGTACGCACCGTATATCCGCGTCGAAGCACACGATCAGATCGCGATAAAGATGCGCATAGCTCGCCTTATCGCGATTCGCTCGAACTAGTTCTTGTACAGCATCTGCTGTTAACGCTTCTGTACCGAGTTCGCCGACTGACGCCTCCATGTATGAACAGTGTAGGCTGAAACATTATGTTTTATTAGATAAACAAAAATTGTATAAAGAAGTCGTTACGATCTCCACATATTAGTGTAAGATGAAGATGTAACAGATAATATACTATCATCTGTTATCAATTTTAATTTATCTTTACTTACTGTCTATAGACATACAACTAAAGTCTTAAATAGCGAAAATAAAATATTTATTTCGAGTCTAACTACTACCACTACTATGACAACCAGATAATAAATGTAAAAAACATCAAACTCACTTATCAGCAAGATTTTGCCCCTCCTCTTGTAAGCGAGCCACCTCTTTCTTATCCATACCGTCGTCTTGCACGAATATAACCACCAATGGTAAGCCCTGTATTATAGTAAATAGTATTATAAAACTCTATAGTTACTGTCAATAAAATAAGATTTGAAATGTAACTTATTAAATAACAATTTTTGAAGTGAAAACTTCTTTAGCGGCGTTGGGTATAAAATCTTAAACTCGCGTCAGGACACGTGACCTGATCGAAAAAGCGTAAGACGGATGGATATCAAACATGCTCAACGTTAATAATCAAGTTTTCACTTCTGCCGGCACTCCCGGAGTGCAACCCGTCTTTTTTTTTATTATTTCAAGTATATTAAATTTCAATTCTAAGCTTATTAGAAACAGTCAAAAAAAAGTACCTGAAAGGGTAATTTATCTTCTTGTTCTAAACTCGACAGGAGTGTCTTTTCAGCACAATTTCTTATAAATTCGAATGATTCTTGATCTTGATATACACAGAAATAACCTGTAAGAAAGATTTCATCGTTTACAAATATTTTACTATTTCATTTGTTTTGCATTTACATTGAGAGTCCAACTCTGAAGCCAAGATTGTGAATAAACTTAAACATTTTTCAAAATGTTTGCCGAGCAATAATCGACCCTACAGCTGTTCCCCACACACGTACCGTAAGGTGCATAATCCCGAAGCATGTTGTTATGCCGCCGTCGCACCTGTCTATGAGACACTTGATGCAACATTTATCAAAATGATTGCTGAGCAATAATCGTCCCTACAGTACTACTCTTTCCACGTACCATTAGGTGCATAATCCCTTAACACGTCAGTATGCCGCCGCTGATCCAAACGCCACGCTACACCGTTGACGCTCACACGTTTTTCACCGTCACACCCGGCTATGAGACGCTTGCCGAACTCCGATGCTATTTCGTCCACCTGTACAAATTGTTTATAATTATTATTTATTTCATGCCAACATAAAAATAATATCACATACGTTTACATACAAAAAAATACCACATCATATTATACATTGTACATTGATGAATTTAAAACTAAACCAAGTCTATTATAAGAGAAGATTGAAATTATACGATAATCGTAAAGAACCTAGTCGCTAGCAATCGCTTGGTACTTATTATAAAAAAGCATTTTATAATATCCTGTTTGTCCAGTCCACAAAAAATTGTATGTAAATACAACATACAAATTTCACACAAAAGCTTTGTTGAAATTTTCATCATAATATGTCACTCACCCCTAATATGATGACGTTAATCTGATTGGAGTCCGTAGTGAGCGCCCAAGGCGCGGCCGGCGGGCCCGCTTGGCACTGCGACTCGCCCGTTGACGTCAACGATCTGTTTGTGAAATAATATAAGTAATTTCACGCAAAATAGGCGCTTGACGTCGAGTTGCGGAGAAATGCCCGTATATTATTATATAATATAAGTAATTATAATAGCAATCAAATTAATATATACTGATTTAAAAGTTGAATTTGTAAAATTCTTTAAAATTTTGATGTACTTGTGTACGGTGTAGGTTTATACTACGCTTCTGATAGCGCTCTATCGCGGTCGCATATTCAGACCAAAATGATTTAAGATTAAGTTAAACAGCAGTGCGTGTTTACGATTTGTTTTAAATATAATCAAATTGGGGAATCGAGTGACCAGTAATCTCTTTCAGTTCAAAGAATATTTAATACTAGCTGCTCCGCGCGGTTTCACCCCCGTGGCTCCACTCCTGTTGGTCGTAGCGTGATGATATATAGCTTATAACCTTCCTCGATAAATGGGCTATCTAACACCGAAAGAATTTTTTCAAATCGGACCAGTAGTTCCCGAGATTAGCGCGTTCAAACAAACAAACAAACAAACAAACTCTTCAGCTTTATAATATTAGTATAGATTTGATTGCTGAGCAATTATCGTCCCTACAGTACTAGTCTTTTCACATACCATTAGGAGCATAATCCCTCCCTCTTCATCTTCAAGATACCCATACAATTATTAAAAGGACACTAGCAATGATAATATAGTAAAAAGGTGTAGATATGTTAACAGGAATGTGGCTAATTAACCAGACTTGACATCAATTGCCACTTTCTCGCTCTTATATCCATCTCTCTTTCTCGTCTTGGACGATACACAATAAGTGTGTGCGTTATTGTGCCGTTTTTGAAGATCGTATGTTCTACTAAAGTCCAGTCGCGGAGCAGGAAGAATTTCGTACAATGACCTCTTTACCTACTGACAGTGGTCACAAACATTTTTGAATGAAGTGCAGTTTACATGAAATATTTAGAGGAGAAAATGTTTTTTACTAACTTATTAAATAAATGTCCTTTATTCATTTACAATACTTATTAGTTACATTTAAATTATTTCAATAACCACGATATAATATACGATACGTTTTGTCGTGACTCAAGGTCAATAAAGAAACCACATGCAATCAAGAACAAACCTTACGCTCTCAGGTTAAAGGTTTACAATCCCTGAGGACGGCGGTCATTGCATCTAAGCGAGCAAGACACATTATATTTACGCGGGAGAGACAGTGACAGGTAATAACAGGTTAATGTACGAAATTCTTCCTAGTTCGCGTCCGGACTTTAGTAACTAATATAAATCTTTTTTTACTTTATCATTATTGTGTATGTTTGTCTATGTATCACTCACCCCACTCTAGTATTGAGCACGACGGGCAGCGTGGCATCCAGGCAGTTTGCCCCGGCGGGGCAGTGCTCCCGCATGGGGCAGTGCACGAACCCAAGGTGTTGGAACAGCATCAGCTTCCTGTCCTGCTCCATGCGGTCCAGCATTTTGTATCTGTGGACGAATAAAATAGTTTTGATACAGGAAATTCGAATATATTATGCCGTAAGTATCGTATGTTATGCTCAAAGACCGAAAAAATAGCACAACATAAACGAATTTTGTGTTACTTAAATAAAAACGATGAATTGTGACAGTCACAGAAATCCGCAAAAAACAATTTGGCATCAGAAAAGCACAACATGTGCACAACAATAAATCTAAAGCTAAGAGTAATAATTAATCTTGTTGTATAATAAAATGCTTCAACACATTTATTTAAAATTAAATAAAATACGTACCGGAAGTCATCTTGCAGTACATCAGTGATCTCCTTAATGTCCTCTTGTGTGATGGTCCCGGTTGGTGATATTCTCTTAAAGTGATAGAACAAGTCTGCGTGCTCCAGTAATAGCTCCTAAAATAAAAATATTTAATATAGTTTTATTGCTTATAAATAACGAGTACATTATAAAAAACTTGTACTTAAAAAAATATATAGATTTTGGCGAAAATTCAATTTGATGACACTATTAATATTACAGGTTATGATAATTTTAGATTAATATTGTGGGAAACTATTTAAAATAATTGGCATAGACATACATTAAAAAAAAACAAATGTGGAAATCAAAAGCCATACAAACTGCGCCATGATAATAGAAAATTTCGGAAAAGGTTGCTCATCCCAGGATAGAAACAACGCGCTTATATTTTCAGTTTGTAAAAATTAAATACTTTTCATTTACATTAAAATAATATCTGAATTTTATACGAATACAAACACACAAACCCACCTGAAAATTATGCTTAGCCCGTCTCTGTATCTCCCTCTGATGCTCATCATACACCCTTTGCTGCTTTTCCTCTGACAATGCCTCATAACACTCCCGACCCATCAACAAAACGCGCACCTCCGACAGTTGCTTACCCGGCGTCACGTAACCGGTCTCTTCTAGAAGCCGCTTGAATTGTTGGCACCATCTGGTGTGACAAGAATAGTCAGTAATTTGATAAAATTTATTTTCTAAGTGCAGTAAAGGAGATTGCCCAAGTGACTATAGCACTTGGTATCGCAATCAAACTTATTGTGTCAAGATGAAATATAGCTCAATTTAAAGCTTGATGTTAGTACTTTTAGAAACAATTAAAGTTTTTGTGTAAATAAGCCGCAGTTCGCGACAGTAAAAATAAAACAATAGTTTTATGCAACACTTCAAAAAATACTTTAGCGAGTTTAAACTAACAATGAACGTTAAGTTTTACATTTCTTACATAGGTAATATTTTAATTAACAAGACAAATGTGAAAAGTAAATCGTAATAAACATTATTTCAAAATAATTAATAACGTCGAACAATGCGTCGAACACATTCATTCAACATTAATAAATTCAAATAGAAACTATGACGTAGGACGCTTGCAAGAGAGATAGATATATGTGTCAACACAAAAACTTTTACTTTTATTTCTATTTATTCGGTATAATTACGACTTAATAGTGATAAATATGATCATTATAAATACAAATAGGAATTAACAATATCACAAACACGTGACACAACTAGTATTTTACCGATTCCATCCGTGGTCATACATGTTTCAAAACACATACTTTTACTATTATTTCAATTTATCCGGTATAATTAAGACTTAATAGTGATACATATGATCATTATAAATACAAATAGGAATTAACAATATCAGGAATACGTGGCACAACTAAAATTTTACCGATACCACCCGTGGTCATTCTCCTTTGAATGTATTAATTGTTAACTAAAAATCATTATTATTGTTGATAAGTGATTATAGTTAAGATCTATGTGATTTCTAAATGTAAATGATAACCTAAAATGATAACTATTGTTGATAGGAAATTAAGTAGACTTCGTCTTTATAAATTCTGAATAAAAATTATATTCATTACTAAATAAAAAGGTGATAGTAGAAATCGTATGTTAAAAACACAGAAGGTAAAAGAAATGACCAAAACAAATTAAAAAGTCACCGGCAAATAAAGCTTGAAAAACAAAAATAATTGCATTTATATACTAAAAACCTTGTCATAGAAAAATAAATAAAAGTTACTACTTACTCCAAATTCCTTTGTTTCTCTTGCGCTTCATGCAAGTACGCTTTGAAAACGGACGCAGCTTCGTTCGTATCTAAGATCTCGTATGGGATTTTTTGTGATTGTCCCAGTGTCTGTAACAAGTATAAAAAATAAGTTTAATCACATTAAAAGTACAGATACGTTAATAATAAAATAATCTAACCTAAACCTAAGTTCAGGTTTTGTTGTATAATCTATTACGAAAATTTTTTAACAACGAATTACTATGTGAAATCATGTTGCGTGCTGTAGCGTATCTGGCGTACTATAGCACCCCATAAATATAATTCGCCTACAAACCTATGCGCTCCTGGTACCTCGCCCGCTCGTTATGTTTCAAATACGTACAAAAAAAGAAGTGGGCTGGATTTTTGGTCTTTTTTACACACTTACCCTATTATTATTATTTTTTTCCTGTCTAAGCTATTTTTTTTTTATAATTTTACAGTTTACACTCGTACCTAGCCCTAATCTCCAACTCACAATGTGATGTCTGCCGGGAGAGGGCTGTCCGCGTCGGAGGCGGAGTCGTGGCGGAGCCCCTTGCAATCTAGCATAATATAGCGCCCAATACGTCATGATTGCCTGCAAATCTATGCGCTCCTGGTAGCTCGCCCGCTCGCAATGTCCCAAATACGTACAAAAAAATAAAGGGGGTCTAGGTTTTTTGCCTCTTTTTTACACTCTTATCTTTTTTTCATACCTACCTGTTATTTTTCATAATTTTACAGATGTAACACGTACCTGGTACCTAGCCCTTTCCCCCACTCTTAACGTGGTGTCTGCGGGCAGCGGGCTGTCCGCGTCGGAGGCGGAGGGCGAGGCGGAGTCGTGGCGGAGCCCCTCGCTGAAGTACACCGTGAAGTCGCGGTGCGTGCGTATCTGCCGTACTATGGCGCCCCATTCGCTGTGGGAGATTATTTATTTGAGTAAAAATAATTTTTTTTGTACCTTATTGAGATAGATAATATTTAGATTGAGAGATAGATAATATTTAATTATTTAGATAAGTAAATGCCACCCGAAGAATCTGTATGTCTGACTGTTTGCGATATATTCAAATTCACCAATGATTATTGTTTTCACCAATGTATCTTCGTTCTTGACAGGTTACAGGTGTGCAGTTTTTTTTTTTTATAATCTTTATTTTTTAAAAAGAGGATTTGTTCATAATCTGAACATAGATGTGCAGTTGCTATAATATGTTTTAATATATTTTTTAATGATTTTCTAAAATAAACTATCATTATGAGCACATTAAACTCACTTCTCTTGCAAATCCTCAGTAGATAGTTGCATTCTCGATAAAACTTGGGGCAGTTTCGCCAATTGCTTGCGAAGCTTTTTAGCCGATCGCTCCTCTTTCAAACGACGTATATGTCGACGGAAGACAACCTGAGTACCATCATTGCCAAATTGCTGTACGAATTTGGTCCATTCGGGATAATGACATAATCGCTTACTCGCAGCTGACCACATTTCCCTAAAAATATAAAAAAGAATAATAAAATACCTTTAAAAAATATCGAGTAAATAATCTAAAATAATTTAACAATCTTCATTTTTCAACAAAACATATATCTTTGTAACAAAGGAAAACAGGACGCATATAAATTGTTAAAATCAAATTATGTTGATGTTTGTTACTTAATTTTTATTACTCACTTATGATCCTGCACATGTATCCTGATAAGTTGCGTGAAAGCTTCAGTCACGAAGTCTAGATGTTCTCTTCTTATCCTCAAGGCTTCGGCATAATTTGCAACCTAAAACAATAAAAAAATGTTAAGAGCGTTTTTTGTAAACGGTCTGTGCGTTATTGCGGTATAGACTAGCGCTTTATATGCCTGTGTAAAGACGACACACACGCATTTTTTAACGACAGACCCATTTTGATCTTTTGGATACTTAAATATACAGTTACATAGGCAATATACAGTTTTTTTCCTTAAATAAAGTTCTAAACCACAGTCCATGAGCTTTATTTTTTTAAATATGACCAGAACAAATTTACCTTAATTCTGGCCTTCGTCTTGTCGATCATCTGGGCAAGCAGGAAGAACGCCTGGTCCACGTTCACGTTATCATGACTGGACGTCTCCACGATGGGTATGGAGCCCTTGAACTCCTTGCGTTGTACTAGACGCTCCGCCTCGCGGACACCTTGCTCACAGGCCTCGTCGTTTTTAGATGTTACGAGAACTACAGGCTTCTTGAGCTTGATTATATTTTGCAGGATGGCCGCTGTTATTTCGTTCTGGAAATGATTTTGTCGAATAAATTGAAATACTTGCTTAATATGAAACTATGATTTCCAGTCTACTGATAGCGAAAATCGATATTTAGATTGTTTTACAACACTAAAAAATCGATTGGTGGACAATGACAAATGAAAGAATGAATTTTTCGCTGATAAATTGGCACAACTGGTGACTATTAAAAATAACAATAAGCAGATTATTTACCGAGAATATTTTCGTAGAAGATATTTCCGAATAAACGACAAAGCACATCAATATAACGTTATTTATTTTCCCTACGAAGAAGAATATTTCCATACAAGTTGTTGCCAATAATCTACCAGATATCTTACCTGTTTCTCCCAAGTCCTCCCGGGCACGAGGCTCACGTCGTACACACAGAGGAACCCGTCCACAGACAGTTTTCCATCAGGCATATACTTCTGCTCGTACTCCTTCTCAATGCCGAGCTGATTCTTGCACACGTACATGAGTTTCTCTGCGGACTGCAGTTTGGTGGCCACACACCGTTTCACGTACGCCTCCGTCTTACCTACCGCTTGAATAAAAAGGATAGTGGTTTTATTATTTAGTTTTATAGCAACACTCATTAGACGCGAATTCTAATCCAACCTCGTGATCGATTTTTTTCTATTCTTTTATAATTTATCAAATATAGAGATGGTTCTTTGTATCTCAAATACACGCAAGAAAAAAACTACAACATTAAAACTCCTGAAAATATCAAGATTTGCGCTATGGCATACATTTAAATTCAAACTCAAACATTTATTTATTTAATTAGACTTCTTTTAGAAGCACTTTCGAATCGTCATTACATATTTTAATATTTACCACCGATTCGGAAAGCAGTATCTATGGAGAAGAACTGACAAGAAACTCCATAGTTGCTCTTTTAAAATATTGTCAATATTACAATTCAATTTTTCATAATATCTAACTACATAATATATCATATCATATTTGTAATATAAGCCTTAAAAAAATTATTCAAGAAAGTAAAACAAAAACTAAAGTTAAATCTTATGTTTCTTTGGTTAGGTAACCATCCAGAAAATTCAAATTTATCCCTCAATACATCTATGATATCAAATCAAAATATAGATCCACTTTACCTTTAAAAGGCTGGAAGCACGCATCATCCACAAACTCCGTCTGTTCGAGCACCTCGAACCTGAATTCCTGCTCATCGTTCTCCTTCTGAACCCCGCCCCAGTACAAAAAGTGGTCATTGTTCACCACTCGACCGCTGAAGTCCGACTGAAATGAATAATCTGATAGTAGCGATGTTATTTGGTGAACGTGTATAATGAAAGCGATTCGTTATTGTACGTAGGTAAATCGAGTGTGGGCTCGATCATACGTGTCATCAAAATCTGTCTGGGTAGATATTAAGTGATAACAGCGCTGTTACTAAAGCTTCTAAAATAATTTATTTTAAGAGTATTCACACATTTTATGTAAATGTGTTTAATTGAAGAGGATCGTAAATCTAAACATGTACCTATTATTTTTAGAGAAAGTATTCATAACGCCCTGTCTGTCTGTAACATATCCTCTGGGATATAAAACATTCACAGCAATACAAATAAACGAGTTATAACATTTTATGCAAAGAATAAACTAAGAATAAGGAAAAATCATACAAATAAACACGTAATAAATGAAACCTAGTATAACTTCGTAATAAGTATTCATACTAATGCTATTTCGTCCTTATTCCGGCTACCACCCTAGTATAAGTCTGACATAACCGAGTTATAACGTATCTTTTAGTACATTGTGCTGTGTTTTACAAGTTTTAGAAGCAATTTTCAATCTAAATTTGAGATAATAGCAATGAGAGTAATACGAGAAGTAGAAAAAGTTGAGCAAATTAATAATTTCATTACGTACCTATTAAATGGAAAATTTTGTATGAAATGTCAAAATATACGAAATTATGAAAAACCCTTTTGATATATTTTATAATGATTTATTTATTTACAACATACCTACGCCAAACCATACATACATAAAACTTATTTCTAAACTTATCACAATAATATATAAACTTTCGTTGAAAATATAAATCTTCTAAGCCTGGAGTTGTATGTTTTGAGTAGGTACCAGTTATTTGGCAACTCTCTATCTCAAGGTGGGTTTATCTTCTGTTCTCCAGATATTGGATAGCGTTCTCTTTCATTTGCTTGCATATTTAATGATATATTTAAATTATTTCCAATAAATATTTAAAAAATAAATAAACAGAACATCGTATGATGAAACTTCACAACAAATTCGACGAAGTCAAACGAGCGTCAAAATGACAGCACCAAGGCTTAACCGTAGACAATTTCAATGTTTTTCATAATTTTGTGAATGAATTGCTACGTTGCCGCTTCGCGCCTATTGCATAGCGTGAGCATAGTTACATCGACGTTATTCCAAATTTATTTGTAAGAAATTATGACATCCTTATTCTTTATTTATTCTTATCATATCTATTCATTGCATAAGGTTTGAATAAGCAAGTTTTTATTTGTACGGCTGTCAGAGTTACAGATATATTTTAAGTAGTCTATATACTGAATCTTATAAGAGTAAAAGTTGAAAGTTTCTAGTTACTGTCAATATATTATGTTCATTATGCAGAACTTCTGAACATTAATATTTGCGTGCTCTTCCATTCTGATACCGAATACGATAACATTGTGAATTAATATCATATATCAAATTAAATGAAAGATCTTTTGAAAACATGAATTAAAGCAAAGCCGGATTACGCTTGAATCGATTGATTCGCTTCGTCTACAACCTATTGTTGAACGTATAATAAGTTACGGCTTATTATGTAACATCGAGTTAAGTTATAAATCTTGTACAATTTTCTTTATATATAGAAGAACAATTATGACAGAATTTTTGAGGCTTAGTTAATAATTTTATTTTCTAATCGGATAATCCGCTTACAGAAATAGTTTTTTTAAAGTTGGTCATTCTTTTCAACATTCATATGTATTTTAAATGGACATAACGAATCGTATAAATGTTAGATGTAGTTACGTCGAGAATAAGAGCCTTGTATTCCAAGCATGTACGTGAGGAAAAATAGCTATCGCTGACCTTTCAAGTTTTCATACAGATATACGGCATTTTAAAGAGGGTCACAAATATACGGACTACATATTTTACATGAATCGTGAATGTGTACTACGCGTGAATTAGTAATGTATTTCTATTTATATACTAAATACTACGACCCACTTGGTCGTCTTCAAATACGTTATATTGTACCTAGTGTATTATGCATAAAATATCGTAGGTTCGCGATGTTTGCAAAAGAACGTATGATAGTCGTGGGAGTCATCACAGTGAGAGAGTCGAATTTTGATCACAATTCTTATCCTAATTCGTATAAAATCATATTCAGTTGCGAATTTTATTTCGCAATTCTGTAGCACCTATATTCTCAAACAGGATGCCCGCACACGGGATGCTGCACGACCTCCCTTCCGTAGCAGAACACTGCGAAAATACCCTACATTTTCAAAAGATAAATCATACCTTAATATTTCGTTTACGTAATTGTTTTGTATATTACGTTATCATTTATTCATATAAAACAATGAACTTTCCTACGCGCCGTTGAATTTTATTTCGGGTTAACTGTATTGCATAATTCGAAGACAATGGTTATTCTCTTCGTTATAGTTGCGAAATATCATCTAAGCTATTGTAACTGTTCTAGTATTATAATTAAAACATTGTTTACAATGAGTACATCTAATATAGCTTTTCTTTTTTTTATTTATACATATTAATAGAAATATATGCAGCTATATATATAACTAGCGGTCCACACCGGCTTCGCCCGTGGTACATATTTACGTTTCCTCCACATAAGAACCATCCTCGTACTTCAAGGAATATAATAAAAAAAGAATTATCGAAATCGGCCCACCCGTTCACGCGTGATGCCGTGACCAAGGAAAACGGGATTCATTTTTATATGTATAGATAATCGATAGGCAAAAAATGTGAAAATTTTCTTTGAAGTTTATAAACAAGGGACGTCGTAGCAAGGTCTGGTCTTCAATATATTATTTAACAAGTAGGAACTATAACAGTCAATGCTCTAGTAAGAATACTAACACCATAATTAAGCTCAACAAGTTAAACGTTTAACATCATTAGCTTGTTAACTGAACTCGCTTGTATACGGTATATTTTTAATGTTGAAATAAGCCCGGAATAGCTACGTTATTTATATGAAGGCAATTCCTAAATTGTGTATTATTCTTACAGGAAGAGTTATACAAAAAATTTATTAAATCGTAAAAATGTGTGTTATTATTTACTGTGCTTTCACTACCTAATAACCTCTATAGGGTATATCTATGGACGTTTTATTTTTCATTTCATTTCTTGATAGTATGTAGTATGTACTTGTATTTTTAGTAAAAGGTATACAGAATCACTTAAGTGCTAAGTAAAACGAAGAAATATCCCATGCCAGCCAGCCCATGATATATTATGTATGCATAGAAATTTAAACGAATATTTTACTAAATTTAGAACATATGATTAGAATATTGTTACGAAGTAAAAACTACGCTACGGCATTTAAAAATTATAAGAAAGATACATTTTGCCCTCGTTAAATAGGCTATTTATTAAAAGAAACCTTTTTTGGAGCACTGTAGGTAACTACAATTTTAAAAGCGTACACGGCTCGTACCCTCTACGGCGCGGCATGGTAATGGGTATTAGTTACAGGCCCTTGGTCATTTTTCCACTAGACCAGCCTGACAGCGGTCACGGCACAATGAGTGCAAGGTTACACTTGGTAATATAGCTTTATAATTCGAGTATGAAAATGTGTGAAAATTATATGGATAAAATAGATTCCGTATTTTTATAGTAGGTTTGGGATTGGAGAAAAACACTTTGCTATGTCGTAATAAAAACGTATATGACGATATTTAGGGCATATTTTTGGCTATATGTACCTATATCAATTCTTTTAATGAAAAATGTCAAGTAGGCTTTTTGCGATGCTTTGAAAAGGCTTTGAACTTTGAAGCGTACGTATTCTATTACGATAAATTTTAAACTCAGAATGTATTAATCAATTGATAATTTTAAAACCTTCTCTTCGCGTATTTTAAAAAGAACCTACTAATAAGGAGTCATCTATATAGTATTTAAGTACAAGATCAAATATATATATGTATATTCATTATCCAATTTCAATTAATCCGTTACACATGATTACACTGGCTTGATCGAAGCCAACGGTACATACAATTAAAATTATTAATTTAATATTCCACGAAGTTTATAGATGCTCGCCAAATTCCAGACGAAATTTTGAGAACTAAATTTTGATGAAATGAAAATACTCTGTGTTGAATTTCTTTTTCGTTTTTATGTGAATATATAAAAAGTATATTTTTAACACGAGGTTTTGCACTCTTTACAGTGAGCATGATGGGGAGGCATCAATGTCTCCCCATAACCATCAAGTTTTATTACTGAACCAATAAATTAAGTAAAAATTATAATTCATATAATAGATTTGATATTGTGTGTAATAAATTGATTTTGGTGAATTAGAACATGTAAATATCTCTATAATCATAAGTAACTCTATCAAATACACTGGTGGGAAGCTATTTTATTACAATAACTAGATTTTCTCTGAGGTTTTACCCGCAGTGCGTCGCTCCTGTTGGTCTTAGCGAGATGATAATATATAGCCTATAGCCTTCCTCGATAAATGGGCTATCTAACACCGAAAGAACTTTTCAAATCGGACCAGTAGTTCCCCTGATTAGCGCGTTCAAACAAACAAACTCCTCAGCTTTATAATATTACTAGCTTCCGCCCACGACTTTGTACGTGCATCCCCGTTTTTCCCCGTTCCCGCAAGAATTTCGGGAAATCCTTTCTTAGCGGATGCCTACGTCCTAACATCTACCTGCATGCCAAATTTCAGCCCGATACGTCCAGTGGTTTGGGCTGTGCGTTGATAGATCACTATATCAGTCACCTTTGAGTTTTATATATATAGATAGAAGTATAGATAATAACAATATTCTTACCTGACTTAACACAGATATATGATCGACATTATAATCATCAGCATCAGTTCGAACAAATCTGTTGCAGAGACACGACTTGCCGATTCCAAGTTGGCCCTTTTCTTTCTCTGTGCCTGTAAATAGTATTTACATTAAATAAATTTAACAATATTTTATGTTTTACTTAACAGTAGCAGCACATTAAAAATTAATTATGGTGAATTTTCTCCTAATGAACATATTTTTCCTGCATGTTTTTGATAATGAAATATTGGAATGTGTTAAATTTGTAATTCAGTATTATTAATAAAACCCTTTGGTACCTACCAGGATAAGAATTTGTTTAAATACAATTTCAATAATTTACATCTTCATTCATATCATAATGAAAGTTGGGTTGCACTTGATAGTGCATCAAATGAACTACATTAAATAGAAGGTTAAAAATTGAATAGATAATAAATATAGAAATTAATATAAAAACTTTATCCTTTTTTTAAATAATACTTATTGTATTCATAGATATTCAATTCAATATTCAATCAAAGCAGTAAACAGCTACCAATGTGAGAAAATAATTTAGCTCTACTTTACAAAGAACCTAAACAAAATTACATGATAAATACAAACTCAATTGCCACCCATATGAAATCTACATTCTTTCATTGACTTTCAAAACAAATTTAAGATGAATCAGACAACGATGAGACGTTTATCACATGATAAACCGCATATCTCAAGAGTAATCATTGAAATTATCACAGCAGATAAGTGCTAAAGGAAGCTTTGACAGGAAGTCCAAACTGTGAGATGAGATAACAATAGCCTGATGTAACGTAAATGTATTGGTGCCAATTGACTGGTTATATTTCATGTAATAGCTATACATATCTATTGGTTTATTTATTTATCATCTTATCTAGCTAAGCTTATAAATTTGAAAGTTTGTGAGGATATTTGTTACTCTGTCAAACAAAAACAGCTAAGCACATAAAAATAAGTTTTGTTACAGAGGTAGATTATAATGTAGATGAGCACCTGGGCAATCATTTACCCTGGTATCAAGTGTGTACACAAGACTCCAGCTAGTAATAGGTAGATAGTTCAAGTGGACAGTTTTACTTTAAATTTTTAAAGTAATTTATTTAACTACAATAATGTTTCTGGGATTTTTTTATACTATAAATATTGATATATATTATGTAAAATGATAATTTTATAGAAAATTACATCAGTTGTTAAGAATAGCTAAAAGAAGTAAAGCTCATGGTGAAACATTTATTAATATTTTTAACATATTTTTTATTATCAATACTATCTATTCATAGCTTAATTTATATGAGACTTTTTCAGTTTCATCATGATTATTACATAAAATAGTTTCAATTAGGGTCTTGAATTCTCATACATAATTTCAAGTGTCCTATTGGTTTGTGAGAATTTATTACCTTAAATTTTCATTAATGACAAAAATATTTTATGAAAAAGATTTCCACTTACCAGAAAGTCCAACAACAGAAACTGTTACTAATTTTCCCCCTGTATTATCAGATTTTTTTGCCATTTTGAAATCACATTAACTGTTCTATAAGAGCAACAATAACTCTATCACTTGTTAGATTCATCACAACACACCTGCACTTCAATGAAACAACTAACAACAAAAACTAATGATAATTATATGTTTTCTTGGCGTAGAGTAAATATAAAAGATAATATAGATAACACCACCAAGAAAATAAGAGGCGAGAAACGGAAACACTTCGCAGGTATTTTATTATATGAATATTAATGTAACAATAGCAATTTCTATTTATATGAAGGAGAAATGTGCTAGATTTATTTAGAATTTCGAGTATGATGTACCAGATGTGAAAATTACGGTAGACTATTAATTAATGATTTTACATGAAGGTAAAAGCTAGTTATTTATCGAACAATAAAATCGTTAACAACGAGCTTTTAGCATAACGTTAAGTAGAAATAATTTAGTGTTAATTTATTGTGGTCTCAATAAATGCCCGTATACTTTGACACATTAAATTGTATGAAGATACCAACTCGAATCCAATAACAATGTTTTTGTATGTAACAAATATAGTTTTGATTTACCATTAACGTAACTATTTATCACATCGGGATGGTATTTATATTATGTTTAAATTGAGATTAATTTCTTTGAGAAAACGCAATTATTTCTAAAATGACACTACTCGCGTTGCTTTGTACAGAACAGAGTTGCCACTAAAAAAATAAAAAACGTAATAAATAGCCATAGAGATCATATAAAATTATATTTTAGTTGTGATAGAGTCAAAATCACGCTAAAATGATAACAATAAATTAATCTTTCCAACATATTCATAATGTATTTCATAGTAAATTTAAAAAGGTAAATGTACAGTATAAGTAAAAAATGGTTGCCTGTAAAGTCGGTTTTACGGGCGAAGATTTTACGTGACTACGTCTTTTTCTCGGTAGAATATTTATGTGCTGCGCGCGCGGCCGTGCGGCAGACCGCGGGCCTCTCTCTCGTTCGGTGACTCATCGTAACGTTACCGAGCGTTAGGGCGTATTCAGAAAGAAAGCTTGAAACTTATAAGCGCTTATAAGCGCTTATCGGCGCTTATAAGCGCTGGTAACCCGCGCAGGAAAATATATGAACATGCGCTTATAAGCGCTGATCGGCGCCGACAAGTTTGTTGAAACTTGTTGGAACTTGTCGGCGCCTATCAGCGCTTATAAGCGCATGTTCATATATTTTCCTGCGCGTTTAACCAGCGCTTATAAGCGCCGATAAGCGCTTATTAGTCCGTTTTCTTATGGGAAAAGGTATACATTTTTGAGTAAAGCAATGCCATTTGGTACGAATGTTGTACTCGTCGACCTAAGCCCAAATCGCCCGGTAGCCAGTCATTACTCCCCGGAAGGAGGGAGGGAGGGGGGGTTAAAGAACAGAGCGCCCGGCACTCGGAAAAAAAATTCTAGCGGATTAATTTGGACCTTTGAGTCGAGTTTGGTGTCGTTATCAGGTAACTAGATGATGCCCGATTCATTCCCTATACCAGGTTTTTAGGGTTCCGTAGCAAAATATGTCACAATCCTTAAAATAATAAACTTATAGTAGTGAAAAAATCCAAACAAACCTGTATAGTTTTATATTTTTATATCAAACTTGGTTTATAAAAAAATACTGTCTGAAAGGCCATTTAATGCAGATTATAAAAACACGAACATGTAAAATATATTTTATCATTTTAAATGAGAAAAAAATTATACAAAGTACAGAAACGTTCGACAGCGCAGCGTAGGGGACGGCTAATAGACCCGAAAAACTAGCAATACTAACAAAAAACAAACAGCCAAGTGCGAGTCTGACTCACTCATCGAGTGTTTCGTACTTATTTGTCCCATACCATGTTAACTGGTCTGGTAGGACCTGGATATCTGATACTCACAAACTTTCGTCTTTATAATATTAGTGTGATTTTTCATCATCTTTAAATTATAAATGAGGATAGGTAACATTGTTAAAAATAAAGATATATAATAATAGGACGTTATAGTAGTAATAATAATGACAACCACCTCCACAATTGCATAATTCGGTACATTTGAGCTGGCGTTTAAAACACTTCAATCTGGAACTGCAAGATTTCACGCACCTATATCTTATTAATTCAAAGCTTTTCTTTTCCTTTTATTTCAGATGGGGAAGGAATATTCAGATTTTTTTGTAGGTCCCCAAATATACACAGCCTGTAAAACTGCCCTTAAGGTGTGTTGTTTAAGGGCAGCTTCTGTGGGAGGCAAATTTTCTATTTGCATGGCCTTTTATGTTTAAAATTGTTTGCGACCCTCATTTACTGATCTGAAAAACAAACATGTACTTATAATTCTTATAAAAATATAAGTTCTGGTTAAGAGTATCTTTATAATATCGTGACCGTCCTTACCTATCATGCATTGTAATCACAAACTTTTCAATTTCACTGTCTGCATATTTGTCACTGTAAAGTGCTTCATACCCTCGTGTGGCTTTAGGATATGCCTTCCATGCCTCAAATGCAGTTTATTTGCGTCTTGCATTAAATAGATTAAATATGAGTTTGTGTAACATCTGGGAAAAGAATGGAATAAGGGCAAAACGTGTGTTCTTTGTGGACCTGATACAAGAAAACCATTTCTTGAGTATTATTTGTCAAGAAATTAATTTGGGTACTAATCTGAAACTCTAACATTTATTTATTTAATTAGACTTCTTATAAAAGCAATTTTGAATCGTCATAACATTTTTTTAACATTTATCACCGATTCGGAAAGCAGTATGTATGGAGAAGAACCGGAAAAAAGAAACTCCTTATTTACTCTTTTAAAATCGTGTCAATATTAAGGTACAATTTAATTTTACATAGTAATATGTAACTACTAATAAGACCAATATTTAAACATGAAGCATTGTTACATGCCAGGTATTGATGATTTCGTCCTGTGCCGATGTGTACCCTTAGTTCTTTTAGACCTTAGCTTTGGAACACTCGATATAGTAATAGTAGATAAAATATTGTTAAGAACAGTCGACATATATAGCTAGTACAGAATATCATGTGTTCCAAAGCTAGAAGGTCTAAAATAACTATGGGTATACAATATACATGCATTTGAGGCATAGAAGGCATATACGAATGTCAGACGAAATATGCAGACAGTGAAATTGAAAAGTTTGTGATTATAGGTAAGGACGGTCACGATATTTTAAAAATGTTCTTATCCAGAACTTATATTTTTATAAGTATTATAAGTACATGTTTGTTTTTCAGATCATACCCCGCTGTGACAGTAAATGAGGGTCGCAAACATTTTTATAAACATAAAAGGACATGCAAATAGAAAATTTCTCCTACAGAAGCTGCCCTTAAACAACACACCTTAAGGGCAGTTTTACAGGCTGTGTATATTTGGGGGCCTACAAAAAAATCTGAATATTCCTTCCCCATCTGAAATAAAAAGAAAAGAGAAGCTTTGAATTAAGATATCGGTGCATGAAATCTTGCAGTTCCAGATTGAAGTGTTTTAAACGCCAGCTCAAATGTACTGAATTATGCAATTGTGGAGGTGGTTGTCATTATTATTACTACTATAACGTCCTATTATTATATATCTTTATTTTTAACAATGTTACCTATCTTCATTTATAATTTAAAGATGATTAAAAATCACACTAATATTATAAAGACGAAAGTTTGTGAGTATCAGATATCCAGGTCCTTCCAGACCAATTAACATGGTATGGGAAAAATAAGTACGAAACACTCGATGAGCGAGTCAGAATCGCACTTGGCTGTTTTTTTTTGTTAGTATTGCTTGTTTTTCGGGTCTCTTAGCCGTCCCCTACGCTGCGCTGTCGAACGTTTCTGTACTTTGTATAATTTTTTTTACATTTAAAATAGTAAAATATATGTTACATGTTCATGTTTTTATAATCTGCATTAAATGGCCTTTCAGACAGTATTTTTTATAAACCAAGTTTGATACAAAAATATAAAACTATACAGGTTTGTTTGGATTTTTTCACTACTAAAAGTTTATTATTTTAAGGATTGTGACATATTTTGCTATGGAACCCTAAAAACCTGGTATGGGGAATGAATTGGGCATCATCTAGTTACCTGATAACGACACCAAACTCGACACAAAGGTCCAAATTAATCCGCCAGAATTTTTTTTCTGAGCGTCGGGCGCTCTGTTCTTTAATCCCCCCTCCCTCCCTCCTGCGGGGGAGTAATGACTGGCTACCGGGCGATTTGGGCTTAGGTGGACGAGTACAACATTCGTACCAAATGGCATTGCTTTACTCAAAAATGTATACCTTTCCATACAAGCATGCCCATAAGAAAACGGACTATATAAGCGCTTATAAGTTTCAAGCTTTCTTTCTGAATACGCCCTTACACTTTTTCATAAGTGACTCCCAGCCGCAACCTAATTTAAGACGTTGTCACGTCAAAAATATTAATGTATGTATTTTTCACTTCATACTTACAACTTATTACATACTGATTTTAATCCTTTATTAATAAATAATTTATCAGTACACACCTAAGGCCGCATTTCCATCTGCAAGAAAACTTCCGCAAGAAATGTCCGACAGTCTGTCTGACAGCAGCTTGCAAGTCTAATTCCGCGTTTCCACCTGCAAGTAGACTAATTGCAAGCTGCTGTCAGACAGACTGTCGGACACTCAGAGCAATAATGCTCTGAGGTCGGACATTTCTTGCGCAAGTTTTCTTGCAGATGGAAAGGCGGCCTAAGGTACACACGAAAATGTTTAACGAGAAAAAAAAAAATCATCGATCACTCACTGGGCAATTAATATATTGGCGACTTTATTATATTAATAATCAGTATATAAGGCGTGCCATAACATGCCCAATATAAAATAATTAATACTATAATTAGGTAATAAAAAATTTAAAAGAGAGAAAAAATTAGATAGAGAAGAGAGAGAAACTTTACACAAAAAGTGGTTACACAAAAAGTGGTTAGAGGGTACTTTGTTTGTAAAGTATAATCTCCGGAACTTTATGCAATCATTAACAATACAACATTTTAGTGATATCTCTAGATCTTAGACACTATTCAGTACTGACCAGCTATTTTTTAACTCAAGAAAACCCGGACGAAACCTGAGCAAACAGATAGTAACTTTTTTTAAAGTAGCACATTGTAGTTTCTGCACACTTCTGCACATATACCAAATCTGTGAACCAAATAAAAAAATAGCTACAGGCTGTGGCTAAAGGCTAATTATTCACAAATTAATTTTTATACCCAAATAACTTGAATTCTGAATATTGTGCTTGAATGAAAAAAGATTTTGAATGAATAATGTTATATAGCAACACTTGAAATGAAATTTGTAGTTTTGACAGCACCATTACGAAAACACAAGCGCATAAATGTCTCTCCGCGATATTTTCATAAGAAATGACTTCTACAAATGACGGAAAAGACGTGAAAAGTAATCCAAAAAGTAGTCAAAAAGGCAAAACATATTATATTGAACTTTACAAGGTGAGTGTGATTAATATTTCGCTTTAAAATCAAGTTATAAAATGTGACGCCGTTGTGGTTGTAAGTTCTTGGCCGACGCCATATTTGTCTCCTGTGATTTCTTGTTTTTATGAATTACAATTTATTGTGAGAATAATTCTTATGTATGAATTTATTTTATATTCAAACAAATACTTACATCCATTTTATTACACATATCGTGTATAAACATTAGCTCTAACAATAATTTCCATATCATATCATAAACCATGATGGCTGATAGAAAAATAAGATAAATATAGTTATGTTATTTTAATGCAAATAATGTATTTGATACTCATAAATCTTTTTCAAAGCAAGCACTAAACGTTTGCCAACAATTTTCATTTATAACAGTTCGTATAAATAGTCAAAATTGAACATATTAATCAGTGCCTGTTGTGGATATAATTTGACAGCCATATCTAATTCTCAGCCAGGCATGTAGGACTAATTTCTTATAGAAATATGGTGATTGAAATTTTAGTAGTAATTGGGGTCATATATCGAATTACTATGATCTGTCAATAATACTTTCTTCTATGATAATCACATAAGTACCTATGTTAACTGCTAGAGTTTAGAGAGATGTCTTAGTAATTACTATGTTGATCTATAGACATCATATACATATTAGATGAAATATAGCATGTACTTGGAAAGACTCCATATTATGATATAACAAAATTAATAGTTAAATTTTTTAAATATATTACACTAGTGGTACACTCCAGCTTCGTGTGTGGTACATGTGGTATAGCTTATAAAACTCAGATATCACTTACATATCCAACGATAAAATACATTTTGAATCCTTTTAGTAGTACCTGAGATTAGCGGACCACAGCGGACGGCTGAGATTACCAAACAAAGAAACAATTTGTAATGTGTAGATAATTGCAATAAAAGTTAGAAAATAACAGATTTATCAATCAGCTTTTCGTTCCAACTGTAATGCACACATTTGATCTATTCAGAGTATACACTATACTCTATAGAAATAAAAAATGGACTAGGTTAAAAATTATACTGATGGTAATTGGAATGTGCTGCTTCATAATTAATGTTTAAACATACTCAGTAGATATCAAATCATGCTCAACACAAAGACAATTAACAAAGTGAGGGTAGATGTATCAAAGATTTTATAAACACTTTCTGAAAAGCAAGGCACACTTGTTGCAAATGTGCCAATTCAAAGTAATACAACATTTAATAGGACTCAACTGCTCAACACATTTCAATAGGTGACAAAATGTGATATCCGTCAAGTCAAAATTATTTTTCCAGCAATATATGAATGAATGTACATATTTTAAAATTAAACACATTGCAACTATTCTCATGGGGAGGGTCTCGTTTACTGCTAATTATTAAAAAATGTGGTTAAATAAACCTTTGAAACCATTAAGAAGCTGTTTATTTCTTAATCTTAATACATATTCTTCCTGAAAATCAAAATACCAGAAAAGTATAAGGTTAGGTACTTATGCATACATTCACGTAAGAAAGCATGGTTGGATGTTTCAAAATCTTTGAAATTTCATAGAAATGAATTACAGATGTGAACATATTTTTGAAGGTGACCTATGTTTTGGCAAGTGTAAACAATCTTTACCTTTACATTTTCAAATAAACCATCTTGTTTTCCTGTTAGCTGATACATGTTGTGGAAGCATTCTCTAAATGATGAGTTTGCATTGGTATCCAATGTCAGAAAAAGTGTATCATTATATTTATTCCTCATTATTTTCATCATTATATAGTACTACTGCTTAGCCTGGCTTTTTTGAGTTGATGTAATACAAAAAAATTATATACTGTGTACTTGTGTAGATCAGTTAATTAGTTATTGTGAACAGAGTTACATGGTAGAGGACTATGTATAATAATATTTAGGAGGAAAATTATCAAAAGAAGCATTATTATTTGTTTTAAAGTAATTTCATTCATGAAACATGAACAAGCATTATCTTATCTTACCTAAAACTTATACCAAGAAGGTTTATTGTTATGGGTACCATACTGGGAATACAAAGTCACATTAATATTAAATACTATATTATATGCACACATATACAGCTTATATCTGTGTGTGTAGGTAAAAAAACGGTAATGTAAACTTATTGATTAGGAAGTATAGACATAAAAAGCACTGGGACATAATATTCAATTTAGTTTTGTAGATTGTAACAGTAGAAACAAAGAACTTACAATTGTGACAAGCTACAAGTAAAGAACCAGATGCAATGAAAGTAAAAGGATTCTCAATATCTTTAAATATTTTTATGTTTCAATTTTGACATGGAGAACTTCTGAGAACTTCATCATTTTTCTATATATAATAAAGAATCCCTATTTTCCTTGGCCATGGCATCACACTTGAACGGCTGGACCGATTTCAATAATTCTTATTTTGGTGTTTTTGTTATTGTCTGGAGAAGGGTTGGAGGAGGAGGAATTGCCAATATCGGTTCAGCTTAATTATTAGTCCAGATTGTTTATCACTTAATAGGCTTGAGTCCTGTTATTCTAATTATTATCATGAAAAAATACTTGATAAGTTTTATCATTTACAGAAGCTATAGAATTATACTTATCAAATTTTAATCAAAACCGTTAAAACAACAAACATTATAAGATATAAATGATAAAAGGCATTTTCTAATATAAAAAAAAAACCTAATATTATGTATCACATGATAAAAATTTGAAAAATTGTAAAATAAATTGTTTTGTATAGATACACTACAAATACCAATCTATTTGTGGACAAAAATATATCATAAAAAATTTGCAATCTGATTCAGAAAGCTTGCAGAAAGATAATCTGCTCTCCTAATAAAATGTGCATAATATGAGCTTCATCATATCATAATAGATCTTGGACAGCCTGAATCTTTGATAGATATCTTAGTTTCTATTTATTTATTATTTTATATTTATGAAAAGTTGTGGGAAATGTTAGTATTATTTAAGTCATTATTAATGGTCTAAGATCCGAATATAGGTCGACCTGCACCGGCGTGATAATAGAATGAGACCAATTTTATAATAAACTAGCGGTCCGCCCCGGCTTCGCCCGTGGTACATGTTTACGTTTTCTCTACATAAGAACCATCCTCGTACTTCAAGGAATATAATAAAAAAAGAATTATCGAAATCAGTTCAGCCGTTCTCGAGTTATGCGCTTACCAACACATTTTGCGATTCATTTTTATATATAAGAAGATGTAGTCTATTAAAAAACCTATTAAAGATGGGTTGACTGAAAAAATCCTGAACAGGACATTTTAATTAATTTTTAAAAAATATTTTTTTAATTAGTTAAGTACAGGTAAATTAGCTTGGAGAAATTTTTGCATATGTAGTGGTGTGTATATTACTCAGATCTTAGAGCGCGTTTCCACTATATCGTTCTGGCCTATACAAAAATGTTTCGATATCCTAACATTACTATTTAATTTTATACTTATTCCTAGCAACACTTTTGTTTTCAATAAAAACAAGTTTTTATTTGAAAGAAAATGGTTTTGACTTTATAAAAAAAAATATATCATTCAATTTTACGTCCTTGAGCAAACGACAAGGCGACTACCGTGAAACAATAAAATATCGTGTCCATAATAATTTGTTTCATAATTAATATTTGACCATAATAATTACGAAACAAAACAAATAAATAAATCGTCACTTGATAGTGGAAAGTGGAAACACGCACAAAACCAGAATAAACCAGTTTACGCTGTCCGCAGGTGCCACGTGCAGTCGTTTGGTACCGTTAGAACATAAAGCACATTTCATTCAAAAATTATAATTATTATGTACGTAGTTTAATTGATAAATTTTGTATTTGTTGATTGTTGTTATTATTTGTTATTATTGTTATAATATTTGTTGAAGTGAATTACATGTCCCGCAGCCGGAGGCCCCAAATGAAAACTCAGATGTACTTAAAAACTACATTTAATAGCTAAAATGAGACTTTTACACCCATGTCTGCACGATGCAGACCGGAGTTAAAGAATGAATTTATACAGTTTAATAATTATAAAGACGTAAGCTTGGATGCTAACTAAGGGAAATCGCATCCACATTCTATTCCCGTGCGAACGGCGTATTCAGCAGTTTTGTATGAAGGCAGGGCCATAACTAGTGTTTAATTTGTGTGTAAGTGTTGTAACTTTATATTGTTAATTCAATATGGCTCCAGAGTTAAAACATGGTCGAGGCAAGCCTTTGACTTCTCAAACTAAAGAATTAAACTTTAAATGTCGTTTCTTTTTCAGGTTAGCAAATTTTTCATTTTAGTAACATTGTTAATGTAAAAGTTATATGTATGTTAAATGTGCAAATATTAAAATAAAGTCTCATCTTTTTCAGAGGAGAAACACATATAGTTTAATTTAAAATCCCTTATATATACAGGGTTACTTGTAAAACACCGGCAACCTCGCAGGACAAGATAGCTAACATCATAAGTAACAACATTTCGACTTTTGATAATTTGTTAGATTTTATTTTCATACAAAAATAAATATTCATTTAATTTTCCGTCTGAATATTATAAACTCTACGCCTCCCAAAAATTACGTAAACAAAAAGCGAACGAGAGGGGGAAGGGGGCGTCGCGTCGTCCATCCGATAATTAATAGAACATAGACTTACAAATGTAAGGAGAGTACAATAAAAGTTTAAAAAATCATTTAAAAATAATTTATTGCGTTATGCCAAAAGTCGTAGAACAAATGTTGTTACTTATGATGTTAGCTATCTTGTCCTGCGAGGTTGCTGGTGTTTTACAAGTAACCCTGTATAAAATAAAAACTAAAAATAAAATGTTGTTTTATTTTATTTGCTGACCATACACTACTACAAACGCAAAAATTTCTCCAAGCTAATTTACCTGTACTGCATACTTATCAAGATAATAAAAAAAATTATAATAGACTTGAAGTATGAAACCTACAGAATGTGCAGTCATAGGGTTTTCTAATATTTACCTGGACAAACTGCTAGGTTGGCATGTATAAACAGGCATGTCCATACCAGTTACTTTCACTTGATGGGATGATAGAAAAAAAAAATATCAGCATGAGCGCTGTTTTATAATAAAATTGTTTATTGTCTCAACACTGCATAATTAAAAAAATAAAAAGATTTTTTTAATAATTAACTAAAAATATCCTGTCCAGGATTTTTTCAGTCAACCCATCTTTAATAGGTTTTTTAATAGACTACATTTATTATAAAATTGGTCTCATTCTATTATCACGCCGGTGCAGGTTGACCTATATTCGGATCTTAGACCATAAAGAGTGATTGATATTGAAGAGTGTTGATTCTGTGGCATATCTTCAAAATATATTACATTTCAAATTCAGTTTATTAAAACAGGGCTTGAATAATATTAAAGTAAAAAAATATATTTTATAACATACATTGGGAAGTTCCGTTTAAACCAATACTAACTCACTTGTGAACCAAATCTGTTATTCTATTGGAAGCATATTATGTGGGGTATTTTTTTCTTTTTGCATACAATTTGTAAAAACTCAACAGTCCATTAGGTAAACAAAGCACTATTCATACAATCATAATATAATTTGTTGATATAAGATGCTATGGGCCATTGAAGAATTAAAATGCAGCAACAACATATTTACAACGATTCTAGAGTGAATTTTATAACTACTAGATTCATAAGACTTGCAGCCAAATAAAAATTATATAGTTGATTTTGGACCTATCAGATCAGTGTTTGTCTATTTTGCTTATTATTCCGCAACTGAGTTGTTTTGTGTCTGGAGACTCTAGATAGAGTACTTTTTACCTCAGTGTAATATCTTTTCCATCTAAGATGTTTAAAATATAAATCGTTGTACCTGCAACAGAATAGTAATACGAAAATCAGGTCTGACTCTTTTAAACAAGTGTGCGAGATGTAGTCTGTTTTATACGTGAAAGAGCATGGACGGCCGTTACTATTTAAAATATGATGATATTGTTGGTGTCTATACCTTTTGATATGTCTTGACTCCCTTAAGTATCTTGGTTTAACATGTGTATAAAAGCAAGTTATGTTTGTTGTCATAATATTAATGAAGATATTTTTATTTCTATTCCAGTCGCTTGAGTCGCGTCTGAGCGGCGAGAGCAGCGGCGACGAGCGCACGCGGTGCGTGGGCGAGGCGTGGCGGCGCGTGCACAGCTTGTGCGGCCACTCCGCGCCGAGCACGCACCCGCACCTGCTGTGCTGGCTGCAGCGGCACACTGCAAGGACTGTGCTGCAGGTATGTTACAGCTTGTAGAGTTGTATAAGAGATTTTTATGTGTGATCCTGGCTTTTATTTCAATAATTTCAGTAAAAAGTTCTTTTAGAAATTTCTATGTTTATAGCAAATAAAATTAATCGCTAAAGAGAAGATAAATATGTCCCCTTCTATTGTAAAATTTTGTGATATATTCAAAACCCTGTCCTTCAATTATTGAATCTAACGTTATTTATGAATGGTTTTTACTTCAAGTTTAAACACATGTATACACAAGTGTGTAGTATTAACCTTCAAGCGGGCGCGCGTAGTCTAATCGACCGCGTTTAGTACATTTTCATTCATATTACTAATATTACCCACTACATTTATTTGTCACTTCTAGTAGCCTGTCGCTATGTCATTGGGAGTAAAACAAAGAATAAACCATCGCACGGGACGCTCCCCCCACTTCACAGATCGCAATTGTTTTAGTTCCGGCGCAGTCGTCGAAAGGACTACACGCGCCTGTCGTCGAAAAGGTTACGCGCGACGCTTAACGCGACTTACCCTCGTTCACTCTCATAGTAGTTCTTCGGCCATCATTCAGTATTATTGAATTAAGCTTGGATATTTTTATATAAAATGAGTCGTGGACGGTTGTCAGAAAGTGCAATACTCGAGTTACTTCGGCCATCATTCAGTATTATTGAATTAAGCTTGGATATTTTTATATAAAATGAGTCGTGGACGGTTGTCAGAAAGTGCAATACTCGAGTTACTAAATGAAGACGATGAAGAAAGTGAATCGGAGCTTAGCGACCAAGGCTCTGAAACTTCCGACCACATCGTTGCAGAGGAACCTCTACCTGCTGAGGAATCAAACTGTTCGGACTCAGAAGAGGATGAATTGCCACTTTCAGAAATAAGTAGCTGCTTTACTGGGCGCGATAAAGTAACGAAGTGGCAAATATCTAACAATAATAGAGTGAGGCGTCGAGTTCAAAATATTCTAACCGAAGATGCGGGTATTCGTAGAAATGGTGTGGGTGTGACGACATTTACGCAAGCCTGGAGTTTATTCATTTCAGAGAATATTATTGAACAAGTTGTTAGACATACCAACAAATTTATTCAAAAAAAAGTGCCATCGTATAACAGAATACGTGACTGTAAACCGACAGATGCGGTGGAAATCCGAGCACTTTTCGGATTATTGTACATAGCGGGATCCTTGAAGACACCACACGCTAATTTAGAAGATTTATATGCAAGTGATGGGACAGGTATACCTATTTTTCCTACTACTATGTCAGTGAAAACAATGAAATTTCTACTGAATTCATTGCGGTTTGATGATGCTACTACGCGACAAGCTCGTCGTACTCTAGACAAAGCTGCGCCAATAAGAGAAGTTTTAGATATGTTTACACAAAACTGTCTTTTGCCATATTCAGTGGGAGAGAATGTTGTAATCGATGAGATGATGGTTGGCTTTCGAGGAAAATGTCCTTTCCGACAGTACATGAAATCAAAGCCCGACAAATACGGCATCAAACTTTATCCACTAGTAGATGCTGCTACGTTTTACGTCCTAAATATTGAACTTTATGCTGGCAAGCAGCCTGAAGGCCCATACCAGTTGAGTAATGCTGCATCAGACGTCGTGAAGAGGCTAATTACACCAATTTCTGGCACTGGGAGAAACCTTACTGTCGATAATTGGTATACCAGTGTGCCGCTGACGAATGATTTGGCCAAGGATCATAAGATTTCTGTTGTGGGTACCATCCGCAAAAACAAGAAAGAAATACCTCCTTGCTTTATAGATAAAAATAAACCTGAATATTCAAGTCAATTTGGATTTTCAGATACAGCAACTCTCGTATCTTACGTACCTAAAAAGAAAAGATCTGTAGTTCTTATATCATCACTTCATTGTGCTGCAGAAATAGATGAAAGTACAAATGAGAAGCGCAAACCCAGCATCGTTACTTTTTACAATAAAACAAAGGGGGGTGTCGATGAAGTTGATAAAAAAGTAAAAATGTATTCGGTGTCAAGGAAGAATAATAGATGGCCATTGACGCTATTCTTTCGTCTTCTGGATATTGCAGGAATAAATAGTATGGTGATATTGAGGGCAAACAATGTAACTATAAAGAAAAGACGTATGTATTTACGGGCATTAGGCACTGAATTGACGAAAGAGTACGTCCAAAGAAGATCAACGATGGCAGGCCTTCCAAGAAAACTAAAAAGAAACATAAGAGAGCATTTGAATATGGAGGTTGGTGCTGCTGATACAGAAGCAGTTAGTTCTGGCACATGCAGAGGAACTTGTAAAATATGTCCAGCCAAAAAGAGGAGGCAATCAAAAACGCAATGTGTGAAATGTATGAAAAATATTTGCAGAAGTCATACAACGTTTATTTGCAATCAATGTTATATGGACAAAGAAACTGATTCTGATGAAAACTAAACCAAAGTTGATTCATTTTTATTCTTATTTTGTATTTTTTTATAATTTGACTAAGTATACCTACTAGTCTGCGACATATAAAAGGGTTTTGTGTTCCTAATTTTTGTTATGATCCAAAGAATATTTGAGTTATGTTAATTAGTTTAATAATTGTTTCTTTTTCATAATTTTAATTACTTTTTTTCACAAAATAGACTTTAAAGACAATGATAATACATCTAAATGCAAATAAATAAATAATTATTGAATAATTGGTGCTTTATTTCTTTTATTCATCCCAAACGTCTTTTCGGTTACGCGCGCCCGCTTCCGTTACAAATGGCCGCGCGCCCGCTTGAAGGTTAAAACCACCTGTTTATAAACCAAGTGGCAAACATTCGTAATAAAGTAACAGAATTGTTAATTTACCAAACATTTGTTCCATTTAAACAGACAGAATGGCCGAAGAGTCACGACCAACACACAATACTGATAGACGCGATCGACGCGTTCCTACAAGACTGCACCGAAGCGATATCTAGACGCAATGGGGAGAGGCTCGTCTGGGAGACGCAGCTGCAGCAGTGGGCTGAGGGCTTCAAGAAGATACTGCCGAACCCCTGGGGACATCCTGTGCTGCAGGCTCTGCTTGGCGGACAGGTGCCGGGTGATGAAGAGAGTGAGTACACTTGTTTATTGATTGATTTGTAGTAAACATGTGTTGTCATTTCAAACTTCTATGCAGACAAATAAATGCATAATAACCATGGAAATGTGGTAATGCAATGTTTGTACATAAGTTTTATAAATTGGTGAATGTGTTTAAAATGTAATGGAATATTGATAGAGACGGACATAGGTTGAAGTTGAATAATATTTTAGTCAAAATTACATTAAAAAACAGTTGCAGAATATTTGAACTATGTATTACCATACAATAACATTCATTACATTATTGTATGAATAATTTAAATCTGATTCAATTTTTTTTACAAAATTACTGATATAGGACGCTTGAATCACTATTTGTAAAGATTTTAATTTATTTCTGGCTACTGCTACATAAAGAGAATTCACTTTTCCTATGTCTGCAGTACTAGAATGGCTGAAACAGGAGCGCGGCGTGATGCTAGTGACGCGGCTGCGGCAAATGGTCGCGTCCAAGTCGTGCGTGGACCTCGCGCTCAAGCTCGCCGCTACATTACGCACGCGCACACGACCGGCGATGACACCAGATGCAGATGGAGCGCCAGGTGATAAAAATATTTAAATTTAATGGTAATAAAAAAATATCTGAGTCGAATGTTCACATTTATACAAAGTTTAACAGTATAGGGAGAACAACACGTGTACTTGATTTTGTCCGCGGGTGCGTCTGCGCGTCACTACTTCATATTATGTTGTAACAAAATACAAATTTGAAATCACTACATAGTCAGCTACATAGTCATAAAACAAAGTTGCTTTCTCTGTCCCTATGTATGCTTAAATCTTTTAAACTACGCAACGGATTTTGATGCGGTTTTTTTAAATAGATAGTGATTCAAGAGGAAAGTTTTAGTATATAATTTATTAGATTTAAGACAAAGCGGGCGAAGCCGCGGGCGGAAACCCAGTATAAAAAAAATTAAGCACTATATTACGATGTTAATACCTATACAAATAAGAAACAAAGAACTAAACATACATTTCAATTGTAAACAGAGAGTTCAGAAGCCGCACAAGAAACAACAGAGTTCGCAGATGTATTGCGGCAAGAAGCCGGCTTCACGCCGGACGTGTGGAACTTTCTCATGGACATAGAATTCGTTCTATTGGACAAGGTCAATAATAGACCTGCGTGTATTGAATTGGTGAGTTTTTGAGAATTGTTCGAAAGACGATTAACTTGTAGTTACATTTAAATGATGATAAATAAGTAAATAACTAAAACGTGATGTCATTAAACATCTGAATTATGTTAGATTACCATAAAAATTAAATAGTTATAAGTAAACATTCATGTTTATATTGAATTTTATATTTTATATTATTATACCGACGTTTCGCAAACTTTGCAGCGAGCGTTGTCACGGGGAGACTGACTGAATTAATCGCATTTAAAATCTGTTAAAATCTTTAATTTCTAAATTATAAGAATTAAAAGAAAAACGCGTAAAATCAAACACAAGATTATACTATGTTTGCTTAAAATAATTCTCATGTTTCCTATATGCACTTTATTATTTTATTAATAAAACATAATTTACAGGCAAAACAAATACCGTTTCGGGAAGCTTGCCCGCTAGTGGAGAGACTCAACAACCGGCTCGAGTCGTCGCCGCAAGAGAAGAAACTGTGGAAGAACGCCAAAGAAGTCGCCGCGCTTGTAGCACAGGTGAAAAAACGAAATTAAATATATTATGTACATGTTGTTAGGTGACTAACAAGTTTTATGTAGAAGTTGTTATTTTTTTTCAAAATGTAATTTTAAATTGTTACTGTTAGGTTTATTGTAATTGATCATATGTTTACTTCATATATTATTTTTTAAAATACATAATATAAAAAATTCAAACCCGCGTATATCGCGAGCTTATATTCAGTTAATTATCCACTTATTAGTTAGTATGCTGAATTGACGGTATGTTAAGTTAAAGTGTTATTTGCTATGTGCTAATAAATAAATATTACTTCCCTTCCAGGTGGTGATAGCGAGATGCATGCTGGTACCCGTGTGCCGCGGTGACGTGCTGATAGCCCTCTACGGCTGCTTCCGCTCCATAGTGCACATGTTGGGCGATGAGAAGCTGGCCACCTGCAGCGTGGGGCTCGCAGCCCTGGCCACCACGGCCAGGCACCTGCACACCATGGCCACTGCCGCTCATAAACAGGTGAATATGGTGCATAGTGCGCTGTAATGTGAAGAAATGGTGCCAAGTGTGCGTGGGAAAGTGTTCATAGTGATAAAGTGCTGCTTCCAAAAACAAGTGTATGCGGGTGCAAAGTTTTATATTGTGTAAAAGCAAAAGAACCAGTGAGGTGAGGTGATGTGCTCAAAGTCGTAAAAAATCTCCAAACAGTTGTATCACATTTTGTCAAATGTACACCTATTTTTAACAAGGAAACAAGTTATTTTCGTATTAGGGCCGATTTTTCAATCCATGGTTAAAACTTATCCGCCCAATAAAGTATTACACGATAATATTAAAATGTCACCCGTAAACTGTCAAAGACGGGCTAAGAATACATTTTTGAAATAGTAGTTTAATACGTTATTCGACGAATAAGTATTAACCAAGGATTGAAAAATCAGCCCTTAAATGAAGATATATCACAAAGTCTTATTAATTTCAGCTAAAAGGAGAGAGGACACCGTTTGTCTGTCAATTGTACGTGCGAGCGATCACCGCCGGCATGAATGAATTGGAAAAACTTAAACTTGCCACTGAAAAGGTATATATATTCATATGTTCTAAACCCAACATATAAAATTATTGATTTTAAATGCTCAATAAACTTCCTGGAATACTGAAATTTCATTGCTATTGTTTAGCAGTAGTAGAATTTGCAATTTCGCAAATTTAATGGAACACAAATCAAATTTTTACACATTAGAAGGGTCTTTAAATAGATTTGCTAAGATATTTGAATACTTTATATTAAATTTAAATACTCAATATAATTTATAACATAATATAATATAGTTCCTAATCAATTTTACAATTACAGGAAGCCGAAGCTCGTTCCACGGAGCAGACTCTATCATCCTGGTTCAACCACCTCGGCTCGTTACTGTCAGCCAGCCACAGACTGAGCTGCGAGTGCTTGCTGACTGCGTTCTCAGTGCACCCCTCGCCAGCTATGTACGATAAAGTCAAGGGGGCTCCACTATTGGAGGCTATAAAGGTTAGTTTATAGATAACTAGTTTAACGCCCGCGGCTTCGCCCGCTTTATCTAAAACCTAATAAATTATATACTAAAACCCTCCTCTTGAATCACTCTATCTAAAAAACCGCATCAAAATCCGTTGCGTATTTTTAAAGATTTAAGCATACAAAGGGACATAAGGACAGAAAAAGCGACTTTGTTTTATACTATGTAGTGATGATATGGAAAGAAACATAAATACATCATAGAGATAAGGAAGAAAAGACATTTTATTCTATAGACAAACATTTTTTTAAAAGCACTGTATCTATAATTTAACTCCAAACATACAATCGTTTTTTTTTTAATATTGAAACTTTTTTGTCACTGTATTGTGTAAAGAATAAAAGTTTGTTCCTTTTACTGAATAATACAACTTTTCTGTCATATCAAGATTTTTAGCAATTACATGGTTAAATTATGTAATGTTACATGTTTCGTTTATTAACATTAATTTGCAATTTACACAACAATTTTCAGGACCTGCAAGAGCCAAACCTAGAAACGACATCCGAATTCGGCAGCTGGGCGACCGACAGCCGCACGCAAACGAACCTAGTGAAAACATCAGAGACGCTAAACATGAAACATATACAGAAACAGGCGAATGTGTTATCTACCGCCATCTTCACTGAGGGCGAAGCGCTAGGACTCGAACCGGAGCTCTGCAATGATTTGGCTGTACTGCTGTCTGGTCCCAGGGTGAAAACACTCACGTGGGATATGGAACGGTGAGTTGTGTGATATTCACTGTGCAGGAATTATAAGTAAGATAAAAAATGTATAGATTTTTCTGACTATGAGAAGAATTTTTTTTTTTTGCAAAGAAATCAATTGATTTTTACAATTAGCTGTACGTTATCTACTTGATTGTAGTGCCAATTGGTGAAGAATGAAAAAAATGTGTTATTGTTCATTTCATTTGGATAAAAAGAGATGAAAAGAAATCGTCCGAAATAATAAAAACTTGTTTCATAAAAAAATAGTCTTAGTGTGAACTGGTTTTTAAAGTAGCTATTGCACATTTACAGGGAAGTTCTCCTGGAAAACTGCAGGACATACATGGAGCGGACACACGGCGGCACGCGGGCTCTAACCACTGAGCTCAAGTACCTCAACTTGGACCCCAGTTCGTACGAGCACTTGCCAGAGGAAGACGACAATGAAGACGATGTCTATTATGGAATCGAAAAAGGTAATGTACTAGATTTGGTGCCCGTTTTGGTCTATCTAAAATGTGCAGCACATCATTAAAAATTTTGAATGGTTTGAACATGCGAAAGCGTTGTGTTTATTAAGTCTATTAAATTTTTTAATTACTAAACTATTGGTTTTCTATTTTTTATAAACAGGTTACGAACATTTGTTAGAAGCACAAGAAGCTTCGCCAGAATATAATCCGCAATTATGGCAAGACCGTTTTCTGGAAAGTCCATCTATTAGCAGCGACGAATCCTTAATGGTCATCAAACAGCGTAAAAAGAAAAAGAAACGAGCCCCCGTTGAAGATCCACTGAAACTTGACTCTGAAACAAACAGTAATAAAGAAACTGAGCGGTCTAATAGCATAGGAAGGACTAAATCAAATTCAAGAGACGCCACGCCGCATCACAGCCAAAGCAGTCAGGATGCTGATCACACAGATACAAAACCAAGCATTGAGTTAAAAGAAGATAAGAAATTAAAGAAGGAGAAAAAACAAGAACTGAAAAAAGATAAGAAGGACGTGAAAGAACGAAAGAAGAGAGAGAAGTCAAATATCAGGCGTGAGACTAAGACAGACAAACAGGAGAAAGTGGGTGGAAACCTAGCGCGATTACTTGGTATGAAAGTTGTTAGGAAGACTGATGAAGAAGACAAGATTGATAGGAACAATGCTCTTAAATTACAGAGCATAAACAATGATGGAAAAATGGGCAAGAAGACTGATCAAAATAAATTAATGGATAATAAAAGTAATAAATTGAATAACATTAGCAATGAAAGCAAACCGTCGGATAAATCACACGAGAACAGCGCTGTCGTTTTCGATGGACTATTCTCTATGGAGGACATGAAGTTTCCGGATACGCAAATTATCGCTCAGGATAAAACACATAACATATTATCTTTTAACCCACTCAATCCCCCTCCACTAGCACGCATCAAGCCAGATGTAAAAGATAATACGTCAAAATTTAGTACAAATAACAAAATCAATGAGGAAGTGAAGAAAAATGTAAAAAAATTAATTGATTTTCGCCGTCATAAGATTCAGGATCAAAAAGTGTGTGATTTACTGCAATGCAAGGAAACACTTTTGAGTGAGCAGGCCCTATTCGAAACCGCTAGTCCGAAATTAGTTCCAGTGCCGGCTATTCCAACAGCTGTCATTGCAAAAAATGTGGAATCCCCAAATGTACCAAAACCCCAGTCTTCGAAAGAGACCAATACTCGACATAAAGTGAAATCTTCCGAGAACAAATCTCGGCAAAAGACGAGTAAACTACACGAAAAAGCTGCAAAAGAAACAGCCAGTCAGAGAGCTTTCGAAGAATTCCTTAAGCTGCAATCATATGAAGCTGTGAATCTGTTAGCATCGGGTCCACGACCACAGCCAGTTGCAAAAGTCGATAATGTAACTCAAAAGAAATTTGAACATTTATTGGATCAAAACGTAAAAAATCAATCATTAAAAATAAATAAATCAAAGCCGCAAGATTTATCGCAAAACAGTGTCTCACAGAAAGTAACACCAAAGCCCCCTTGTAATATAGATGTTCCCATAAATAAAGATGTTACACCAAATCCAACCCAAATACCTGATACAAAATACCCTCCGATATATGATCCAACGCAGCAACATTTTCAAAAATTTTTAAAAGAATTACAACAAAGTATTAACGCGGGCACGTTTGTCAAACAAAAGCCGGAAAATAAATCGGCCGAGAAATTGACAGGAACCAAGATTTTAAAACAGAAAATAGCTGATAATGCACCAAATACTTTTGCTCGTCTTAGCTATTTGCATAAAAGTAAGCAAATGGAGAATAAAATGAAGACCGAAGAAGAAATGAGAGCTAAGATTGACTCGAATCAGTTAACTACGGATCTTGATAAAATGTTGCATCTTCAATCAAATGGCCAAATTGTTATAAGCCGAGTGAACAAAAATCAAGTTAAAAAATCGATAGATCCAATTCCTGTACGGAGCGCAAAGAAAGAAACGTCTCCAATCTCGAAAATTACACAAAATCATCCGCATCTCATAAGCTCTTTACAGGCTAAACCTACAATTGGGAATTATAATCCAAACATAAGTTTGCATAATAATTTGAATCCCCAATATTCAACTAATGTTAAAGTTGAAACTGCTTCTACATCAAGCGCGTTGTCAGAAAGAGATCAAGTCGATTTAGTGCTTCTCTTGAGGCAAAAAAATAAATTGAATGCAGGATATTTTGATCAAAATAAGACAAACTTCAATGATCAGTTTTATTCATCATGTTCCACGACAATTATCACAGATTCAACATTGAAGTGTCAACCAAATGTACAAACGCAAAATTCAAATTTATTACAGCAACCGATCCATAACTCCATTTCAAATATATCTAAACAATCTGAGACATCCGTGATAAAGCAGATATCAGGGAGCAGTCAAGACCTAATTAAATCAATACCAATTACTAATGAAATAAAAACAAACATAACAAATACGAATACTGTTATTAAAACAGTTACTTCCGTTGCTCCGAAGTATATTCAGTTCAAAGTTCTTCCAAAAGATGAACAGGAAGTGTATGAAATTAAAAATGATTTGAACTTAAAAGAGAGCTGTAATTTTCGGGATTCAAAACCAAAGAAGGAGATTATTGAACATGTGCCCAGGGTTGACAATTTTACTCATTTGGATGAATACTTACGTTATCACAATAATTTTCAGCCAGTCCAACCTCTACATCTACAAAACATGGATAAAAATACAAATGAAGTTGCCCCAGCAATAATACCAGAACCGCAAATGAATATGTTCACGATAAATAACATGGAAATAAGGGAATCTGAGAAGGATAAATTAAATATTATGATCTGTCCCAGCACTCAAGAAAAAGTAGAAAATATAATAACACCGCCCATGAAACAACCACCTTTTCAAGTTAAACCTGCTGACACTAAGAAGAAGTCTGTGCCAAAGGTTGCTCAAACTGCAACGAAACCGCAACCGGTTGAACCACCCAAGAGTGACTGGGAAAGTGTTCTTGACGATCTCCTAAAACACAAAACTCCGAGCCGAGGCCCCAAGGCCCTCGACGTCGCCCTAAAAAAGGATTCTTTTGAAAAACATTTACCACAAAAACAAAAGACCGAAACAAGTACAAAGAAAGGTCGTAGAGTTAATAATCAAGCAGCTATTAAAAATGATGATGCAGCTACGAAGAATACCATAGATTCCCAAGGCTTCCAGCCCTTTAAAGAAACTAATTCTTTAAATTCCGTGCTTGAGAAGAAACCGAACGAGCCAAACGAGACTCAAAAGTTTGTTAAAGTGAACTCCAAGGAGGAGGAGGACCCCTTTATATCAGGAATACATAATTCTGACTATGACTTATTAGATGAACTCATGGACGAAGACTTACGCCAGGAAATTGATGATGCATATTGCCCCATAGATCTTTATACTCCGAAAGAAAAAGAAACCTTAAATACAACTAGTAGTACCTTTATGACTACGGAAAATTTCATTCCCAAAGAAATTACAAAACCAACACTATCTGATCTATGTGCAAATATTCCAAAATCAACAGTATCTGATCTATGTGCAAATATTCCAAAATCAACAGTATCTGATCTATGTGTAAATATTGGAACAAATGTTCAAAACAATGTTATTAAATGTAACAACCCAAAAAGTGTTATTTTAAACATACCAAAGAGGTCTTTCAGTATTGCTTCGTCGGAAAGTAAACCGCGTGTTATATCAAATGAGTTAATCGTGAGCAAGACTAAAGTTGTCAAAAATATAATTAAAAAATCGAAAACTAAGCAAAATATCACACAAAAACCCACCATAAAAGCTGATACCAAAATCATCACTAACAATTTACAGATCAATCCTAAGCAGTCAGAAGGTGTTAATATTACCACCCCGATTATAAGTATCGTGAAGAAATCTAGAAAAGGAAATTGTATTTCAAATATACACAAAAATAAATTAGAAATACCAACAAGTTCTATACAGACTGTGGATCCAGCAAAAGTTATTATTGCTCCGCAATTAAAAGCATCACAGAATTTGATGGTGCAATCAGGCAATCTGAAGGATACCGGTGTGAGAAATAACTCATCCCAATTACATCAACACACACTTATTGCATCAAGTCCATATAAGAGTGCAACAACAACATCAAATGTCGGCTTAAATAATCTTCCGCCAACTTCAAAACAAGTTGTAAGTCCGGTCATTGTGAATAATTTTGTTGGCTCGGCATTGACAAAACCATCCATAAATACTCTACCGTCGCAACAAATTATAACTTTGGATGGACGAGACATAAAATTACAATCACCTGTAATCGCAGGTAATAATCTTAGTAAAAATAACGTTACTACAGAATGTAGTATTGCTCATACGCAAGCGAAAAGAAAAAATCTTACCACAAAATCTGGATTGAATAAGACTACAAAAGTTAAAGATGATGCTAAAAATTATCTTAATCGAGGTTCCTGCTTAGTAAAATCCATTGTACAAAATAGTGATGCACTTAAAAAGCCAAGTATAGATGAAGCAATTCTTAACAACGAAAGGAAAGTTTTATCAGAAGTACAAGAAAAATTACAACATGTTCCAAGTGAAAAGTGTGAACCAAAAAATAATATTGTAATCAATAAGAAGAATTCATTTGAAAAAGATAAAAAAGCTCAAGAATCTACAGAACCTAAGAATAATATAATGACAGTTAAGAAAAAGATATTTGAAAATGAGGTAAAATCGTGTGAATCGAAAGAAATAAATAGTAATCAAATTTTGAATAAAAAGAGTGTATTTGAAAATAAGCCAACATTACAAGAGTCTGTAGAGGAAAATAATACATTACCATCAGATAATAAAAAGATATTTGAAGAATCTGGTGTTACAAAAAATATAATTATAGTACAGAAGAATTTAATTGAAAATCCATTAAATTCAAAAGAATCTGTTGACAAAGAAAGGATACAAAACAAGAGGATGTTGATTCTGGATAAACAAACCATTCACAATTATTGTCGAGACCCTATACCTCTTTCTTACTCTCCACTGAATCAATCTACACCTGTAGATAAAAAACAGAAAATTGAAAAAACGCATACGATTTCTGAAGGTTCTGTTTCAGAGAATATTGTGAACATTTTAAATTTAGAACAAAAATTAATGGTATCTCGATCACGAATATGCCAAGAAGTAAATAAGAAGGAAGACAAAAAATGCTATGACAAAGAATCATTATCAGAAAAAGATAGTAATTTAAGTGGTAACACTACTAAAATTATAGATCAAACTAATGGAGTAATAAATGCTGAGGTGCCAGCTGTACAGCAAAAATCTAATTGCTATTTAAAGTCTCTAAATGACATGAATATTTGTGAAAAAACTCAATTATCACAAAAACTGGGAAGGTCACTATTAAAATCCCAAAAAGGTTTATTAAAACAAAACGATACACATTCCGCTTACCCAGATATTCAGAAAGATCTTGGAAAGGTTGTAGAAAATCTTTCTAGTAAAATTCCTAGACTGAGCAGTGATAAACAAACAACAGAAATAAAAAACACCAATACAAATATAAATGAAACTGTAAAAGCAATTGACATAACAGATGATAAAAATAAACTGATTCAAAGTCCGAACCTAGACAAAATATGTAAAATGAGCGATGAAAATCAAATACCTGAAAATGACATTGATGTGATGAATACCGTCCTCAGTGAAACGAAAAACTCTGCATGTCTAAAGCAAAAGGATATCTCTATATCCACCTCTGCAGGGATTGAGTCAAATTTAAATTCCTCAAAAAGTTTTATAAAGACAAAAATTGAAGAGCATACCAATTCAAGCAAAAAAGAAGAAAAGGTGAAGACAGACCCTTTATTGGACAAGTATAGAGATCAAATATATTTTGAGGAAGTACCCCGTGAACCTAAAGATGATCCATTAAAAAGAGTTATCAGAATAAAGTTACCTAATGGATCTACTTTTAGAGCCACCATATCTGGAAAACTAGATATAAATGTCGATTCAATATTTACCGATCCTCAGATGAAATCGATACTATTTAACAGTACTATTAAAAATAAGAAATGTACCCTTAACCTTAGACAGGTAACTGTCGCTGATAAGAATAATTCGGCAGAGAAAAATTTTGTTAATGAAATTTTATATCCAAAAAATGTATCTGATGATCCTGAAACAATAAATCTTATAAGCGACGACGAAGACGCAAACAGCGAAGAACCTATTAAACATGTTTTTCAAACAGAATTTGGTGATTACTGCGTTCCTCTTATTGAAAAAGAAGTCCTTCTAAAACACCAAAAAAGATTTTCACAGAAGTGCTCTGTGAAGATAGAACGCGGTGATATTTTGAAGAAAATTCGTGCAGCTAAAGCTTGTCTGCGTTTAGAATCAAATAAAATAAGTGGTGTTCAAGAATTACAACAACAAATAGTTGATGAAAAGTTACTAAATGAGGATGACGATAATATTATTGAAATAGACGACAGCTCCAACGATTCTGTAAACAATATAAACATTATAAATTCGCCTAAAAGGGAATCAAACATAAGGCCCAAACTGAGCACAGATCTTGACGTGCTTAAAAACTCCATCATAAAAGGACTTCGTATCTCTAATACTTTAGAAACCATAGTCGATGATAAACCGACTATTCTTGAGAAAAATGAGTCTGCTGAAATTGGAGAGTATGAAAACATTTTAAGAGAATCAATTAATGATGAAAAAACTAAATGGATGAGCAGTTGTTTTGTGAAACTTATTAGATGTGACAGTGACATTTCAATAAATAATGACAAAGTAGATGCAGATGTAACACCTGACGATTCACCGTCTTGTTTACATCGTAGCGGTTCATTCTCTATTTTAAATGATTATTTGATTGATAACGTAAATTTAGGAGATGACATAACAAATAAAACGGACGAAACTTCAGAAATAAAATGTCAACGTAGCTTACATTGTGATTCAGAATGGCTCTTGACAAAAGCTTCTCTCCACGATATAGCATTGAAAAATGTTCCAATTAACAATTGTATCCAAAGTGAAGAGAGACCTTTGAATGAAATTCCTGACGTTTCAACGGACTATGAAAGTGATTTAGACAGTAATTCTTCACTTACTACTGAACATAATATTAACCAATGTGTGCTTCAAAATAAAAAACCACCGAGCTTAGTATCAATCGTGACTAAATACTTCGCCAATAACCCAATGATTGACTTGTTAAAACCTATTGTTTTACCTATTGAAGAAAAGTCAGTTCAGCCAGTAAATTTGAAAAGAAAGACTATGCATGTTTCAGATCAAGATATAACTAAATGCAAAATTTCTAAAACAAATGCCACTTTAAATAAACAATTGAAATGTCTTGCTCCTAATGATACCTATTTACACAATATTGTTAATACTGAAGCCGTTGAAGGAAATTGTCTCAAGAACGATATTATGGTACACAATGAAACGGTTGAAGAATTTGTGACGAGTGATGAAAAGACTTCAATTCTAAATAAAGACGAAATACAGATATCAACTACCAAACAAGAACAAGAAAATATATGTGAAAATAATATATCGAGTAATTTGAAAGAAGATAAAATAATTACCGAAATCACTTCGAGTGATACAATTTTTTCAGATGGCAATGATGGCTTAAGGATGACTACGTCAACTACCAAACAAGAACAAGAAAATATATGTGAAAATAATATATCGAGTAATTTGAAAGAAGATAAAATAATTACCGAAAACACTTCTAGTGATACAATATTTTCAGACGGTAATGATGGATCAAGGATGATTACGTCAACTACCAAACAAGAACAAGCAAATATATGTGAAAATAATATATCGAATAATTTGAAAGAAGATAAAAAAATTTCCGAACACACTTCTAGTGATACAATATTTTCAGATGGTAATGATTGCTTAAGGATGACTACGTCTTCAATAGATGAAGAAGGCGACGATGAGAATTTACGCACCACCTCATGTTTTGACTATACATATACAGGAAGATGCGTTGTTGAAGAATTTCTCAAAAGAGAAAAAGAAAGTTCGCACGAAAAGAGCATACTATTTAATAAAACAAAATATGAAGGCATTACCGATATTAAGAACAGTACCGATGATATGAATGATAATGATTCAATTAGTAAGGAAAATACGTCAAGTGATGAACATTGTAATACAGATAAATTAAAGAATTTACATAATACTCCTTGTGCCGATGACTTAGACAGCTTAGAAGTCGATAATATAAACGAAGCTAAAGAAAACTTGACGGATTCAATTTTGGTTAAGACAGAAACCAAAGAGACGTGTAAAAATATAAAAGAATTAGCTGAAAAATCTGAAATCGTAACCATCGATGAATCGCCGGATGGTTTAAACGAAAATAGCACTATAGCTGCTTCCATTAACAATGACAAAGCTGAAAATACTGAGCTTAGTGAAAGAAATCAGACGTCCACTGATATGAACCTAAAACCAAAAGATGTACCACTGTGTCATAAGACTAATAACAATAACTTAGAACTGGTGTTACCGAAATCTAATGTGTCTGTCCAAAATAATGTCACGTTAGTTTATAGTGCGAATTCAGAACTTATATTAAAAGGTTCTGAATACAAAGATCCTAAAATTGGCACTTGTTACTTGTTTCCCTTGAGAACATATTTAAAAAAAGGGGAAGAAAATAAAGTTTTAAACGTATTAACAGTTAAAACTGAGCATTCAAATAATGCAGTGATTGAAACAACACTTGATGAAGATGACTTGCATATTATCATTCCAAAATTAACATATTCCAGACATAGAATGGATACAAACTCATCGTTGCAATATTTAAACAGTTTTATCAAAAGAAATTTGAAGAGAAAGAGAGATTCATTAGATACTAAAAACAACGAGAAACGATATCGAAAAGGTAAAAATATAGACTATCCTAAATTAACAGTGACCGCTATGGAAAAATCTGCATATGTCAAGGAATTTAATCGATTAATAAATTATTGGAATAATGTTGAGTTCTCTTTTTCTCGATCGTACAATGAAGTTGAAAACTTTGATGTATGTGACTTGTTAAAATCGTGGCCTATACAAGGTAGAATGAATGTTTTAACAAATGAATGTAATGACGAAAATGTCCTATTTATTTCTGATAATGATGAAGCCAAATTTGATAGTGATCCCCTCGATAAAACATTTGCTGAGGAACTAGCATCGGAGTATCAAGAAAATGAATATAAATCAATCGAAATTAATGAAACTAATTTTAGTATGGGTTTTGGTGAGGGGTCCGACAGAGTCATCCAAAGTTATGTAGATCGAAATACTCTTCCAAAAATTTCGGCTGCGACTCTGTCGGACGTAAAACATGCTCAGCCGTTTTTATCATTCGAGTATTGTGAGAATTTTAATAAAACAAGTGAAGATAAAATCGAAGTTACGGAGCGTTACATTTCGTATATTCGTCTTAAAGACAAAGTTCGTTCCTTTTTCAAAAGGACTGCAATCGAGCTCAATAATGATTGGATATTAAATAACACGAAAGAATGTAAGAATAATAGTAATATGTATGAAAACTCAAATTTTCCATTTGATGTGAATAACTTGGATTTTTTTGGGGTACCTTATTGTGAATCAGTAGTACAAGTAGTTCAAGTGGGACAGCTTCCAGTTAGCGCTGCAGCTCAAAATCCGGTTACATGTGATCCACGCGTTACTCAAGTGACAGACGCTAGTCCACCACAATGCTCCGCTGAAAATAGTCCACCTGATGGTTCTCAAGCCTCAATGAAAACTGAATATACTGAATTAACTACAGCTGATCTAAGCATTCCTTCCATTCAAGAATATGACAGACACAATCAAACGATGAATATGCTATCTCAAGAAAATCATAAAATGTTCTCAGACGAGAATATACCAATAGAAACTGAGGTCAATTCTATCGTTAAAATTGAAATTGCTGAGGAAGTACTCGAAAATGAAGAACATAATGAGAATATGGAAAATGAACTTATGAATTCTGTATCTAATCATGATTCGAATAGAAATTACACGTTTGATACAAATACTGTCAACTCAATGGATTCTCAGGATGCATTATCATTTGAATCATTAAATAATTGTACTCCGTATTCTCAACATGAGGAACAAAGTGAATCTAGTGAAAAAACGGATCAAATAGCTCACGCTATGAATGCTGCTGGTATAAATACACATACTGAATCCCTAATACCAGAGGAATCACAAACAATTGGGAATGTTTTGTGCGATAAGTCCAACGAAGAATCGGGAAACATAACACAAACTTCTCACGAAAGTTATACCAAAACCACTACTATTAGCGCTTTAGCTTTACAGCAAGCATTAGCTCAAATATTACCACCACCTTTGAATCGAACTAATTCTTCTGATAATAATAACCAAAATTCTAATACCCCTTCTCCTCAAGTTCTGCACATTGTGCAAGGGAAGAATTCTTCTGTAAATCAGCTTACATTAGTTGATAACTCTCAAAAATCTGTTATAAACGCTTCCAACTCTACACCTGTGTTGCATATAGTTCAAAATAAGGGAACAACAAACTCGTCAGCATCTTCTGCACAGCAATCAAATTCTTTCAATGGATTATCTTTAGTTGATGGTAGTAATATTCAACAAGGAAGCAACCAACTTCTACACATAGTAAACTCTGGTTCGCAAAAATCGAATAGTAATACTGGTCAACTACTTAAGCGTGTTAACCTATTGACTAATCTTAGTAATGTCCAAGGTAATACGGAACAAAAAATGGTTCAGTTTGTGTGTAAATCAGCTGATGGAAAATCAATTCAACTGAACGCACCTCACCAACGAAGTATGGTCCTGAGATTACAACCTATTGAATCAACAAATGTTCAAAATAATAACTGTACCAAAACATCGGAAAATCAAAATGATTTGAACAGCAATCAAACAACCAATATTACAAATTCCACCAATGGCAATGAAGGTATAACAAATCAACAAGAAATAAAATCTAGGTCAGTTTATGAAGAAAATTATGCAAAGTTTATTCAGAATGCTGGAAAGCCCTCTGCTCCTGAAAAATCTACAAGCCTTCCAAAATTTAATCAAGCATTTGGTAAACAAGTTTTTCAAGATGAAAGCCAAAAAGTAAGTGACATAAATGAAAATCATTCGCATATGTCATCCGTTAACACCACTAGTGAAAATTCGGATTGTCAGTCTGACAACTCAATGAATATTGAACAAATGGGTCAAATGAGTAGTCCACCATTACTCCTTAGAAAATCACCTGTTCAGATAACTTCGCAATCGCAGCCATCGCAATCAAATTTAGTCCAACAAATCAAACAAACCATTACCCCAATGAATTTACAGACTATGCATGGTGGAGTAATTTACACGAGACAAATACCTGTAAATATAGGTGGCGGTCAAACAATAAACCTTATAACAGTCCCAAGCACTGAACTCGTAGACGATTCAAACCAAAAACAACATAATCAATCTGACATGGAACAGTCGATTATAAAAATTGTGCCGCAGAATCAAACAGCTTCAAATACTGAGATGACATCTGAAGATAATAGAAACCATGGATCCAACGACTGTAACCAAAGCACCCAACCTCAAGTATTAACTCAAATGCGTATAAAATTACCAATGCTGAGCAAACCATCACAGATGGTTTCGGGCACAAGAGTTGTTCGACCTTCATTTTTTCAAATTCAACGTAATGTAATAGGAGGAGCAAATCAGCCGGTTTATCAACAGCTAGTATTGACCGCAGCGCCTCCTCTTGGTCAGCAAACAATTAGATTACCGCAAACACAAACGAACAGATTAATTAAAGTTCCATCTGAAACAAATCAAACATCACCAGAATCTCAAATGAGTTCTTCAACGCTAGAACAACTTCGAGAATTTGACATGGTCCTGGAACAAGTCAAAGAGAGAAGCACAGTTCAACCAAACCAAACGCCGACAAGTAACACATTTAATAAGATACATATTTCATCGACCGATGCATCAGAAGTTACTCCGTCTTCAAACATGGGTCCTTCTGAGTCTACACAACAAGTTTTATATACAATAGGCAATAATGCATCTTTAAATGTCGCTTATGTAAATCGTAAAACTACTGTGACAACATCTTCACCATCGGTATCGACTTTTGTGCGATCTCCAGATTCGTCAAATATAAACGATTCACCGTCGTCATCATCACAAAATCAATTACCTCACAGTTCTTCATCAGAAGCACAAACAAGTGAAATGTCATCAGCGCAGAATCAACATAAGGCAGCAAAAATTAATACAAAAACTAAATCTAGGCCTAAGTCCTCTTCTCATCCATCTAGTTCTGTAAAAATTAATACTGTGACACCTAAACCATCGACACAAAAGCCTTTTGAGGATGAACAAACAACACAAAGGATTCTTTATATACTGGCGGAATACAAAGAACAGGTTGAGAACTCGCCTGACAAGGATAAACCGGCACCGCGCAGAAGATCTAATCCTCCATCGAACCCTGGATCTTCAAAACGAAAGAAGAGTTCGAGCGGATCTCGTCGTTCCGGCACTCGTGATGTGAGCCCAGTACATGGCGAAGACACTTGCAGGACAATGGGATCTGAAGACAGCAGTTGCGGTACTTCACAAGGGGATTGCACCGAAAGTTGCCTAGACAGTCATTCTCCTCAAGACAGTCCGCGAAAAGTTGTTAGAAAACTTACATTTGAACATGAAACCCCGACATTACCGCCCCGTCCACAACCACAACGGAATGTTATAGTGGCAGACGGGCAGACAATTACAGTCGCTCGAAGCAATGCCGGTAAGCCAACTACAGCGGTCCTGATGCCAGCAAATTACATCTTACCAGTCTCTATGGTTAAGAGCGGTCAGCAAATTGCAATAGTTACCAACCGTGGTCCAAAAATTTTGACAGTAGGTGGTGGGGAAGGAGGTGGTAATGCTGTTTTGCTTCAACGTCTCATCGGACCTGGACTCAAACCTGTTCTCGCTAGGCCGGGAGTTCGTCACGTGCGTTTGCCGGCTGCTGCTCTTCACAATCTCCAAGCGTTCACTCTGGGTCAAGCTGCTGCGAGTCAGCAGCCGGATAGCACGGCACCGTCCATGACACCAAATCCGCCGGAGCTGGTCGACACCCGCGCCACAGCATCACCGTGGGCAGAGCGCGAAGGTCAAGACTCTAAACTGGACAAACAACCCAGTCCCGAATCCTCGGAACCGTGGAATCTCGCTTCGTCTACTGATCCCCACGACTATTCCTACGAGGAAATAGTGCGGGGCGACAATATGGATCGCACAGTGCTCGTAAGTATTTCCTGGTACTTTTAAATGTTAACTGGCACAAATTTGTCCGCTATAGAAACGATTATTTGGTGTTTACACACATTTTGAAACTTCAGGACGCGATCCCAGACCGATACAGCCCCGATATGGAGGCGCAAAGGATATTTGATAAGATGTTCGACATTGACACAAAAAAGTCTTATTCTCAAGACGATTCACCCCGTTGCGGTTATGATATTGACGCGTCAGACTGCGACGATAAGGCCTACCAGCAGGTGAACATATCGTAGTCCTGACGCAGACCCTTCAAATATTAGAAGCCTCTAGTAGACCTGCACGCCACAGTTTATTTTGTCAGCTTCTCTCTCTCGTTGCGTGTATGGGTAGTCCGAAGTATAGTTATATAGATGCGACGTTAGCGATTCAATTCCATGTTTTTTTACTTATTTATCATAACTTATATATTAATCAAAACAAATATTTTATTTCTAAATTTAAAAGGATATTCAATGGTAGACGTTAGGACTTCTAGGATTAGGTTAGTGTGGATTTATGAGTTTTATGTTTAATGGTGTTAATCTTATGTATAACAGACGGTATTTATTTATTCCACGCTATAGTAAAAAAAGAGATAACTTTGGACCGTTTTTATTTATCTGTCGCATCTATATTCTATCGCGTACTTTATGCAAACGACCGACCCATTATGTAAGTCGTTAATGTTGCCTCCCATCATTGTCTTTGTCTTTTACTTTTCTATACGTTTTTATCTTCTTATGTTAGGAATTGTTGTCGCTTCCTTTCAATTATATCTCGTACATTAGTTAGTCTAAATAATTGTCTTTAATTTTGCATGGAGTCCGTTCGTCAGTTACCATTTTTCGAGTATGAACCCGCATATCGCATGTCATTCTTCATGAGATCTTCATTATTTTGAATGGCAACTAACTGTTAATTAGTTAATGACACAGAACTGAGGTGTTCAAACACACTACATCCAAAAAGCTTATAAATGTTTATTTGAAAGTGAAAAGCTTATTATTTGTGAGTAATAAAAATGTTTTTGTTCGCTTTCCGATTTTGTCATGTAGTATTCTCTGTTAGTGTAATTAGACTACAGGTAATTTAAAAATAAATGTGCGTTCTAAAGCTACGGGAATAAGTATATAAATAATAGATTTCTCAATTAAAAATGGTTTTTATTTAGGTTGTGCACAGAAAAGATGGTACAACGCAACGCCACCACCGGCTGACTCATGTGTCTGCGGCAGCTTTAAGGCATAGATATGCAATATTGGAACATGAACTACGATTACAGGTAAGATATTTTTAATTTATCTGTATTTAGGTTGAGTAGTATTATTTTTTTATAATGCTTAACGATCAAGCAATATTACACATCCTCATCTAATTGCAATCTTAATCTTAATAAATCCATAAAACTGTAATGTATGTAGGTACATTCTATTAATCAAATAATTGTCTATTTCTGAATTTTCTTCTAGAAGTCACTATCAGAAGAATGTGAGGACCTCGGCGTGGACTCCCCCTCAGCGTCAGAGCTGTTCCCCGAGGCGGAACTGCTGTTCTCGTCGTCTCCGGCGCACGAGGCACCACACCATTCACATACGCGTAAGTGTCTTATAATAATTTTTAGGTTTTTTTACGTTTCAAATAAGTGAACTTTAATTTTATCTTGTCTTGTACCAAAAAACACAACACAAATCGTTTTAAACTTGACATTCATCAATATCATATATTATCACAAACATTCACGTAATTATGAGCCAAGAGCATGTTTAATTATAAGGTTATTTTCAATCTTGTTTCAATCTCTTTTCCTTTATTTTTATTTTCAAGTCTCAACATATTTGCTTATATACTTAGTTTTCGTTCTGTTATTTTATGTTAGTGCCTTTATTTATTTTCATCTTTCCTGTTACCAATAGGACGGTAATCTTTGTTCAAATTTAAATCTTGCCCTAATCAATCTTTTCTAGGAGATTGGCATTTGTTTCAGCGCAACCGACCCTAAGCCAGAGCGTGCCCCAACCGGACATGGACGACCAGATAGCCACGGACCAGCTGATCGGGGAACAGGTGCCTGATGAGGAGCTGAACATGGCGCTGGGTTTGGATGGTATCGTGACGGTCAGCGGTGATGGCACCATCACGCTGGATCCGCAGGAGTTTGCGAGATCACATCCGAATACCACGTTCCATAAGGAGCCTACAGATGAATCTGAGGTTGGTGAATGGTTTAAACATTGTATGTTGTTTTGCTGTGTAATTATAACTATATTATGTTTCAATTGCGGTAATTTAATAGTTTTGAGCAAAGGAGTACATTATTCAGATTGTATAAGAAGTGTTGTTACAGATTTGTATGTTTATAGCAGTTTTAAAATTGTGTAAAACATAATAATTTAATTGAGTGAATACTAATTACTTAGCTTATATATAATAATATATCTTTTATACATTTCAGTTACAACCATTCACAATAGCCAACGTGAAAGGAAGGCACATGACGTCGACAATATTCCACGCGTGCCGCGCGCCCGCTACCGTGCTAGTGTCGGCGCCGCAAACCACCGTCATATCGCAGGCCACGCCCGATGGTGGTGTGCAGAACAATTTGAAGTATTCTGAAACAGCCACGCAAAGCTTGCCAACCGTCCTCGTCAAAGACAACGGCGTGTCGAAATTCGACTCGATACTCAACGATCGGGAGCTGCATCTCTCCAACACGGCCTCGACCATCATACATTCGTCCGGCAACGCGACACAAGTCATCCGCCGCGTGTGCTACGACGACGACAAAACTGACCCAAGGTTCTTAGACGCAAACCTCATGGATGACCCCAAACTGGAAGACAGAGATGGGACGCTGGGATCTATGGCCGACGTCGACGACGATAGATCCTCGCCGGAACGTGCAGAAATGTTCTGGGAGTCGAACTCGGCGTCCGAGCGGTCGGAGAGCCGCCGGCCATTAGACTTCAGCAGCGACAGCGAGAAGTGCTGCAAGAGCCCCTTCGAGGAGAACAACTCGACGGACTCGAGCGGCATCGGCACGAATATAACGCGGCTAGACTCCGTGATTAAAGACGGGCGTGGGATCGAAAGGAGCGGTAGTGCGGATGGTTCGTCAGTTGATGACACGCACCCGCCGTTGCGTACATACCCGCCCAAACGGATGTTTCATAATACGGAAAGTGAAGAAGCGCGGAGCACGTCGGGCAAGACTCGCGCGGGCTCGTGCGGCGAGGCGCGGCGCCGCGCGTCCAACCGCGGCGTGGTGAAGCGCGGCTGCCACTGCTGCGGCGGCTCGCCAGCCCCAACCAAACCCAAGAAGTCTCGGCCTAGGAAACCCACCACGGACTTCACCACAAACTAGACTTAACCCCGCCCCGTTGCGAGACTGAACGCGATCTCCTGCACTATCTCTAGCTGTAAATCGATATTGTTGAACTTGTTTTGTATATATTTAAATGTAGCCTCGGTTCGCGTGTGATCTATTTTTGTTACGTTCGTTTTAAGTTTAGCGGGTTCCTTTCGAGTTAGATAAGTTCGGTCACCTGACAGTTCAAATGAGTTTCATTTTTTTTAGAAGTCGATTTCTTTCGGTTCGACCGTCGATAGTTCGCTTCGTGTACATTATACGTATCGTATGGATAATATATGACTGTATAAAGATTCACTTCTTAGGCTTAATTCGTAACGGTAAGTGTTTCCATTAGGTGATAAAAGCCATACTCAATATGTGTATTTAATCTTATAGCGTTATAGGTAATGATAAAAAAAATATTATAATAGCCCTTCTTAATGCTAGACTGATTTTGTAGCTGATGCTATTCGGATTTTAATATTTTTTATCGGCGTATAGTTTTAATCAGCGACTTCCAAATCTGCACAAATTTGATAAGAGATGTTTAGGAATGTTGTTTATTTTTTTTTCGAATACATAAAAATCGGTGCCAACGTTTGGCGTGCTCCTTGCGTTCATGAAGGGTGTTATTTTACTGTACATTTAAAGTACTCGTAGGCGTTAAAGTGTGGTATGTAATCCGGATAGTGTAAATAATTTCGTCGCTCGATGTTTATTACGGGGACGCTCTAGTCACTAAACAGTTAAATATTTTTCCCTCGAAGGCGGTATTCAGATTTGTCTGAATTTTTCTCGGCTTAAAGCCGTATAAACTTACAGTATTTCACCGCTTGTATATAACATAGATACTATTATATAACATTGTCTTGACGGCGCGGCGTGTTTCTCGTATCCTGTAAATAAAAATAAAGACTTAGTGAAATTAGCGGATACGGACCCTATTTCGGTCCCATAGTAAATTGTATTTCAAATATGTTTCTGTGTACTCGTAATCGAGTTGAAATAATCATAGTTCGTTATTTCGAGTAGATGTAAGATAGACTTATTATTAGATAACATTAATACACGCCTCCGGTCTTCTCTTGGAAGGATAGGAATTTTTAATGTGAGCCGAATTGGAAGGATTGAGAATATCGGATAGAGGCGTTTTCAGTGTTATTTACGAATTTTGTGACTTTTGGAACAGTTTAATATATTTTTTTCTCTTGACGATTCTGACGTTTCTTACGATAAGATTTCGATTTTTTATATTACATGCGTTGTTATTGTTTAATATTGCTGGTAAGATAACCTTCGATATTAATTCTTCTATAAAGTATTGCTGAAGCGTTTTTTGTTATATTTTAAACTTGGATGTTTTATTAGCTGTGTATAAACTTTGGTGTTAAGAAGGTTACGTCATTATTTTATAATTTACCGGAAATGTGTTTTCGTGATTATGTAAACGTACTACTAAAAGTGCTACATAAAAAATGATCATTAAAACTTATCTATTAAATAATTCTGTCTTTTCTTTCTTATATCCCTGTATGTAATTATTTCAACATTCGTCTGATATTTTATGATATTGACATATTATTTGCAGTACTTCAGCAAGCAGTTTTAAACAAGTTGTTCTACTACTAATAAACAAGACATACCTATTTCTGTATTTTTTTTTTAATATTCTTAACAGTTCTTATATTCTGTCAAGTAGAGAAAGGACCAACAAACCAGAAATAATTAAGATACATTCTACTATTCTTGCTTTATTAGTATTTAGTGGGTTAAATAACAGCCTTGACCTATTTGATAAAAATATTCATGTATTGCCAGCCTTAAATATTTGACAATGATAAGAAGGTTCAATAACGTGTCAATAACGAAACTACAGTATAGAGATCATGAAATAGGATCATCATCGTAAGTACGTATAGGATAGGAAAATTAAGAAAAAAAATAAGCTTGAAATATTTCTTTATTTGTATCACAGTTTAAAAATCTTATCCATAAAGCTATCCGTTACACTTATGTTTAAAAAATTCCTAAACAAATTCACAAATATACAAACTCTAATCCATTCTTTCAGATGACCATTTTCTCTTTTCCTTTATTTTTCTCATTACCGATAATACTTCTATCCTGAATTCTAATCTTTCGTCTTCAGAATATTTTACAACTGTTGGTAATAATGAGGCAAAGAAGGCTTCATCCTCGTTCATAATACGAGGATCATTTGATTCTTCTATTTCTATTAATTCGTTGTCACTTTGGTAATATTCTCTACTACTTTTATCATAACTTTGTGTACTTTTAAATGATACATTCTCATTATATTCCGACTTTTTCGACCTCTTTCTACTGCTACTTTCTTTTGGACTGTCTTTTTCCACTTTCATGTATGTTTGGGCTTCTTCAGCGGTGAATTCTGAATTGCTGTAATCTTCGCCTGTCATTTTTAAAAGGAATTTCAAATGTTCATAGAAAATATACTTCTTTTTCGGTCGACCCATTCTTGTTTTGAGGGATTTCATAAAAGTATCACGAATGTTTGTCCATTTGCAGAGCACATGTTCCCCTGAAAAAAATTGCAAATATTAAAAACATCTTAAATAATTAATTATAACATCTTTCTGCCCGAAATTTGCCGGTCAAGAAAAGAAAATACGGCACGGGCTCGGCATTTACCATTTACCATTTTTTTCATTTGATTAAGCTAGTTCAATGATGAACGCATCTTTAATAGCTGTCAATGTCATTCGTAACGTCAAGAATCAAGATACTTGTCATATTCGCAAAGTAAATATTTCTCCTAGGGATGGCGATTCTTTACGAAAAAGATCGATTTTTAAATCGATTCGAATCGTAGTCTAATGAATCGATTCACGAAAAAATCGAGGCCTACAAAATCGATTCTTAAAAAATCGATCTTTTTTTCAAGTTTGCATTTACAATGTTTTGTATCAATTTTACTAAAAACAAGATTAATATTGCAATTAACGATATCTTATCAATAAAATCAGGGAATTCAAAAATAACAATTATTTTTATTACCGTATCAAACTATAAGGTCAACTATAAAAAAAAAATAAGTATACATATTACTTATTAGTTATTTCAATGCTGATTATTCCTGTGTAAAAGTAAATTTAAATGATAATCACAACTAACAGAACAAACTGAAAATAATAGCGTCAAAGTAAAAAATAAGAAGCGCTTTACTTATTTACTTACCTTACCTACTCTCAATTAGTTATTATTTCGCAACAAACACTACATGAAAATCTGATGAAAATCAATTATCAATCATGAAAATACTTATATTATGCTAATAACAGTATGCAATAAACGACAACAACAAATGAATAATGCAAATTGCAATATCAATCGTCACAGATTATAGATACATAAAGTCAAAGACTACAAACGTAACTTTTTTATTAAAGAGAGGCGAGTAAAGGATACTAAACATACAGCCATCTCGCGAGTTTATGAGTAGTTAACTCTTTAACCGGCAGCACTCTTATAATTCAGGCACATTCAACTAAATGCAAATAATTGTATGGTTTATACCAAAACAGAAAAAATCGAATGTCGATTTTCAAGGGTGATATATCGATTCAGTGAATCGACACAGTACTTCATATCGATTTAAAAAATCGATATTTTCTGCTCGAAAAATCGATTCTTCGATTAATCGATCTCAGATCGCCATCCCTAATTTCTCCATGATGCGTCACGATACGGTTTGTTTACCGCTTGAATTATCAACTTTTGAAACAACTTTAATAATACAATATCATAATATTATCTCACCCATTAGCCGTTTTTCTTCGCGATTCATTTCATTGTAGCCTTCATCAAGGATTCCAAACACTTCTTCCCAAGCCGCTCTCCTTTCAACGCGATCTTTGTAGTTTTCTAACGATTTATCCCAAAGACATGGACGATCTCTGACACCTTTAATAAGTTGTATCACGTCGTATTTAAATTCTCGCATAGTTATATTTAATTGAAGATTTACTAATTATTGTAATTTACACTAATTTCTAACTTAGCTGTACGTGTTCGCACAATCTCTGTAAACACGTCACTGGGTAAGTCAAAATGTCGGATCGGATCGTATGATATCGTCTCTTTCTAAATGCATGGGTTGATGAGGGATAGCGGAATAGAATAAAGGTCATCGACTCGTGACGTATCGTACATTTTGAAAAGTTCGATTATATTAAAACTTAAAAGTAAATAATTATTGAAAAAACTATTAACTACTTTAATTCCTTTACAATTAAAATTACCACCAGGTTAAAAGGTACGAATCGTGTATGTGAATAAGTGGATCTTTCATGCGAAAACTACTGAACAGATTCTGATGATACTTGGCAGCCATGTAGCTATAAGTACCAGAATAACATATTATTATGACCTATTAAAATATTAGGTACATGGTTTGTCGGCTATAAAATAGCCTTCAGTTGAACTTTGTGCCCTTGTCCAATAAACGGACGTTATACCACCACCAACCAGTATATTAATATATTCATACAGATCGTCACTACATAGCATGGACCAATATACTCAAGCTACATAGTACAATTTGAAAAATTTTCTTTATAACTGTAGAAGCCGCACGCGGAAAGCTAGACGTAAGACGATATTGAATGAATGATAATGTTAATAGCTTTTCTAATATAAGTACTCTAAGGTTTATAGATATGTACCTAATTAGTTTCAGGCAATGTCAGAAATTGGCAGCCTACTGGCTACTATAAATTAAATAACAGCAATTATTTTTATTTACAAAAATGTTATTGACGAATCTGAGCAGCTTTATCTACTCACATAATAAAAATATATATAAATCTCGTGTCACAATGTTTGTCCTCAATGGACTCCTAAACCACTTAACCGATTATAATAAAATTCGCACACCATATTGTGCAGTTCGATCCAACTTGAGAGATAGGATAGTTTAAACATGTAGGTACCACGGGCGAAGCCGGGGCGGACCGCTAGTAATATTATAGAGGGTTGTGTTATTAACGTTCCTTTCTTGTTCCTTTATATATGATTAATACCTTAATTAAACAAGATTCAAAAATAGATTTGTATCTGCTGATCTATTGCAATCTTAATTGCAATTCGCTATTTCCATTTCACAGAAGATATTATTAAAAAAAAAAACAATTGTTTGAAAAGCTGAAAGTAGCTATCAAGATTTTCTCACGACTCTTCTGCGACATTTAAATTTTAAAATCGACCTTTTTTATAACTGAAAAAAGTTTGAAAGGATGACGATGATGAATGATGAAAGTTACCTACTAATATATATAATAAGAAAAAAGCTCTTTAATAATAACCATAATAAGGGCGTAGGGATGTGACGACCCCATCGCCCACGGTTGGAATATCTGTTGTCTACGTGACAACAGATATTCCACCCGTGCAATCAGTCAACCCGCAGGACACCTTGTGGCGTGGTGTCGGGGAGTAGCGACCCCGCGGGAACCGAGTGCTCCCGGGGAGGCCCCTGTCTTCATCTCCGGCTCGCCTTCACCGGCCGGTCGGAGTGAAGCCTGACGAGGACAGGACCCCCACCTCTGGCTTGCCTTAACCGGCCGGCCAGAGTGGAGTCGCGAGAGCTTTTAGCTCGAAGGGTGGATGCGAATCATAAGTGGCGTGTGGGCACGTGATGCTGGACCCTCAGGGAGCGCGTGATCGTCGTTTAAAGTCCAGAGACGCCTCTCCACCCTTAGCTGCTCACAATATGTTGCCCCCTTGTCGCACTATTGCAGCGACTTATTTCGGGGGCCCATACAGTGAGAGGGCGAGTCACCACCTGCCAACATATTTTTACTTTCTTTTAGTAGAAAGGCAGGTGCCATAGTTACCCATAGTCCCCAAGTCCATCTAGCATCCCAATCCATAGCCCAGTTATTAAATTTCCATACCCTGCAATAGTCCTACATCGGCCGCGGACTGCCTAGGACTGTATCTCTATAGTGCAGTCATGGGCAGGCTGCGGCTGGTGTCCCACAACACATTAAAATTCTCGAAAGGGCCTCTGCGTGTTGGATCCGTGTCCCCACGTAAGCCTTCCAAAGATCCGGGTACCGTCCTTCTGGTGGTACCCGAGTATTATGGAAATGAGAACCATAATAATAACTGATATTTAAAAAACAGAATATACCAACAATCTTATGTCTTGGTTAATTAATTTTGAATAAAAAACAATTATGATAAATCAAGATTATTAGAAATATAAACAATATGGTTTTAGGTACCCAAGGATGGACTTAGCTGGACTTAGATTCATGGATCAAACGTAGCTATTTATTTTGCGGAAGTGAAATGGTTATAAATTGAGTATCGAACCTTTATAATTATAAATAGGTAGGTACGCTAAGTAAAACATTCAATGACAAACGACACACACAAAATAAAATACAATCAGTTAGGTACCTATTTGTTTATTGTGGATTCTTTACCATTAATATTTTGAGCTTAGACAGGAAATAAATGAAATTAAATATAGCGTGATAAATTTGAATTTTAATATTGAAGTAAACTATGGAAGTAAATGGTAAGTTTTCAATATGTTTTTTTACACTCTATAGCGTCATCCAATATTAACTATTGATCTGATCTGCGCGCGCATACTTGTTCTAATGTCAAAATTATTTCAGTAAAATTCTCTGCGAAGGCAGCTTCTAAGGTTATTCACGATTTTTGCGTTTATTTTAATCATTTGCTTATAAAATTGTGGTAATACTTTAATTCTGTATAGACAGTTTTGTATTACATTAATCATTTTCACGTAAAATGTTTTAAATGCGAACGGTACCGGCTTCCTCTAGGTAAGTTCCATTTCGACCTTATTGAATAATTAATGGTTCTACTTTCGTAAACCAAATATGTATAAATAAACTCATATTATGCATTTTCTTTTTGATGTTGCTTTATCAGAACTTATAAATATTTTATACTTCGACTCTACATTTCGTTGCTCTATAAAATAAAATATGTGTATATTGTAGACTCTAATTATCTTATTAATAAGTCTATAGCACAGTCTATAGAGTGCTACCCGAATAGGTACCTAATAATGTTTCGTACAATAGGGCTTCCTTTTAATATTATATCTTAAAATTTGTAACATATGTATGCAGTAAGTCGTCGAAAATGAACATTGCTATTAAATAACATTAGGAGCATTAAATTAGTTGTGTGAATAATTGCTATCATCAATTTAATTTTGTATTATTAACCAATAACCATGAAATATGTATTAAAAATCACAATACTATCTGTCAATTTGTAAAACCTTGAAACTCATGAGTAAGCTTTACTATATAAGGATACGTTTAGACCATGTTAATTGATTGAGCAAATAATATTTTTCTGTAACATTATATCCGCGACTTTAGCGCATAGTATATGTAACGTTGTTAAGTTGTGTAGTGTTACCATGCAGTAAATGTGAATTTATTTATTTGAGTGTTTGGATGTACAGCGAAAATGTGGACTGTATGTGTGCCTGGATGGAGCGCGATCCTCGTGGCGGGGACCCTCCTGCTGTATGGTACCTTGGATGTAGCATACTTTGCTCGAATGATGTACACAGTGGCCAAGGCAAGGTACTTCAGGAAGAAGGCGTGCATCTTGGACACTACGGAAGTGCAGTGTAAGTATATTATTAATAGTTTTCGTATTAGTTGCGATGTATTGCGAAATCTTAGATCGAGTTTAATAAAATGAATATTTGTTGGGCAATACGTACTTAGTTCGTTTTACTTTTAAAATGGTTAATACATGAGTTGTTTGGTTTGTGAATCTGAACGTTTGTGGTAATTTGCCATATTAAATAAAAATAATAAATATTTTAACTATTATTCTAGTATATAAATTTTAATGAACATAAAGTTACATTAATCATATCAAATCTATAAATTAGCAAACCAGACATCATTGTTATAAAAAGTAAATTATAGTAAGAAAAAGAGTAGATAAATAAAACAGCAATATTTTTCCAATTTAAAACCGTGTCATTACATGCTCAAATTACTTGCTATTTCTTTAACTGTCTAATCAGCATATTCCAATTAGTCAACATTATTAGCGTACATATTTATCAGTCTCTAGGTATAGCATTATAAAAAAAGGCCTGCAATTTATAAAAAAAGGAAATTTTGAAGATTAGACAAAGTGATCGTGAAAAAAGTGCGTTCATATCCCAACGATCATATTTTTGCTTTACTATTTTTTTTTCAAATAAAAAATTATTTAAACAATTCACAGTCTTGATGGAAATTTTCGGAAACGCTGGGAACCTTTTAAGAGTGTTTATACATTGCATAATTAGTTATATTGTTCTATATTAACAATGGCTAGTGGGGTCAAGGATATTGCTTAATTGGTTTCGAGAGATGGTTTATTCCATTCTCGATTGTAATCCAATTATATTTATCTCTCTTTATACCTAGAGCATAACATTTGCGTGCGTTATTATGTTTTAGAACGTTCTTCACGAGCTGATGATACTAATTACTTATGTACGTAATACTGCAAAAAATAGAAGCCCTATACCAGTGGCCCTCAAGTTTTTAAAAATTTAAAATATTATGTAATTGTAATCGACATTTACGCAGCCTAATCTTGTCAAAGATGGCTGACCTACTATGTTCTCCAAAAGACATAGTTATAAGGCTTATAGGCAGCTTTACACTAATTGCTGTTATTATAGCCTAGTTAAAAGTAGATTAATATGCAAATAGAACTTCTAAAAATAACTTCTGCTCAAACTACAAACAATACAAGAGTCTTCTGTAGAAAAACAGAATAGTCATATGTCACGAAGTTTTCCAGTGTTATCTTCTACTAGCTGTGCCCCGCGGTTTTACCCGGAGTACTCCGCTCTTTTTGGTCTTAGCGTGATGATATTATAGCCTTCCTCAATAAATGGGCTATCTGACACTGAAATAATTTTTGAAATCGGACCAGTAGTTCCTGAGATTAGCGCGTTCAAACAAACAAACAAACTTTTCAGATTAATTTATTATTAGTATTAGTATAGATAATTATATAAAAAGAGACTTGAAATACACCTTTTACTTTTCAGCCTGGTGTCTCCTCACAGACATAGACACGCTTCTCTACCACATGAACAACGCGAGATACCTGCGAGAGTTAGACTTCGCTCGAGCAGATTTCTACGAACGTACAGGCCTGTACGCGAATATTAAGGCAGCGGGAGGTGCTGTGTTGCAAGCAGCTGCTACTATACGGTACAGACGATATGTTAAACCGTTTACGAAGGTCACTATCACTTCTAAGGTGAGTGAAGACGTATTTAAATGATAGATAGATGTTAGTGTGCTAAATCTTTGATAATTCAATTTAGTATTAAAACAACACATACCTACAGACCACGTAAAATTCAACATCACTTGTACAAAATATTAAAACTAATAGCATAATAGCCTTAAATGTTAAATAACTGCATTTTTACACAATATAGTTAGTTAGGTAATATTAGAAATTTTCATATTTTAATATCACGTAGAAAAATGGGGCAAAAGAACAGAGAAGCAGACACAAGAGAGTAAAATTTTCTGGTAGAAAGAGACAATTACGTGCAGTAAAGATTAGTACTAACTCGATTGATAGTAAATTTTTTAAGTTCCATAATATTATATTAAAAAAAACACATTAATCCGAAATTGCTCCAATAATGATCGGAGTTGAATCCCTAGATCATAATGTGACCGTTTTTTAATATATAATTTATAGATCAATATTCTCACTACATTATAATTCATCCACAATAAATATTACATAACTCTATCAACGTGAATTATATTATCTACACATTACAAACTCTTTCTAAATACGGTAACGATTCTTCAACTAGATCGTATGAGGTCATAGCTAATACGTTTATAGACTTTATACGCATACGGTATAACTGTGGTTTAACCGCAAGTAGAATTGTTTAACCTATTTTTGTCACATCTTCATTCATGTACGGTTTGTGCGTAATGATGACATAATAGTTCTCATAACACAGGTATTATATAGTTTTCAATTGACGTAAGATGTATTTTTCTAATAAACTATTGAATTAATGTTTAAACTTACCACTACTTACTTCCTAGAGTCCTGAAGAAAAACTTGCTGATAGGATGAAACCGTAAACCTATGCAAATTGCTTTTATAAGAAGTAAGTTTGAGTTTAATTTAAACTCAAACTTTCTTCTTATAATTGTAAAATCGAGCTATCCCACATTGCCTATGTAACATAATGTGCCTAAAAGTTGTGTTACAATTATTAGACTCTCATATTCTAGGGAGATTCTGTATCAATCGAGTCGGATCCGGATCATGGACATAGTAACAATTTAACAAACATACATACAGATTCACTATAATATCAGTGTTCACTTTATGAAATGCAGAGGTCGTGGGTTCGACTCCCACCCAGGGCAAATATTTGTTTTTATTTTTATTTTTATATAATATTTGTGTGATGAACTTAGATGTTTGCTCTGTGTCTGGGTGTTAAATGTATGTTTATCAGCCATCTGGTTTCCATAACTCAAGCGAAAGCTTAGTATGGGATCAGATCGTGCCGTGTGTGAAAATTTTCCTAAAATATTTATTTATTTAGGCCACTTCCCTTCCACAATATCAGCACAGTATTACAATATTAAATATTGTAATACTGTACTGATATTGTGGAAGGGATACTGATATCACAGTATTACAATATTAAATATTGTAATACTGTGATATCAGTATGCTTACGTAACGAAAACTCCTCTAAACTCCAGGCGGTATTCTGGGACGAGAAGACGCTCTTCATGGAGCACGAGTTCATAGGCCCCGGGGGGTTCGTGCACGCGGTGGCTGTGTGCCGCCAGCGCGTGATCGACACCTCGGCTGCGGCGATCGCGGAGCTGCTGCTGCAACTGCATTGTGGGGGTGCGTGTAAACCGTACCCGTTGAAGATGCCGCCTGAGGTAGGTTACTTTTATAAAACTAAACTTTTTGTGCTTTTTAAATCATATACTTTTAAATAGATAGACGTTGATTAATATCTATTCATGGAGACGTTTTTTGTTTGTTTAATAAGCTTGAAGTAGTACGAATTAGTACGAAAGTTTTGTTGACACCTAAATTACTGAAACGGTAAAGGCTATAGCTTAAATTGGTTTTGAAGCTGCTTGCGAAAGCGAGCTGATAATGTATTAATTACTGTTTGGTTAATCACGATTTTAAAACTATATTAATTTTAATTTTATTTCTCATTTCCAGTTGGAGCTCTGGGTGCAAAGCAACGAGTTGAGTTCAGCCAAACTAAGATCACAAGCGCTACCCGCGATCCCGGCGATCGAGCGACCCGACCCCCTGGCGTGCGGGGAAGTCGTCACGAGCACCGAGTGAGATTCGCTTCACTGCCCACAGGACGAACCAGAGAACATTCAGAAGAAGAAGAGCGAGTGAGATAGCTAGCGGGGGTCGGGCTCGGGCAGTGAATAAAATGATCAGTATACAACGCGACGCCAACGCGTACGGACAATAGTGCGATTTCGTTTTAGAATTATTTTTATCATTACGTGTATACTGTATACTATTGGTGTCATGTTATGTTGTATTATTTAACATAGATACTCATTTGAATGTGCATTTATAAATGAAATTTATTTTTGAACGTCACTATTTTAATAGCATATATATTCAAGTAACAAAATAATATTATATTGATATAAATGTAACTATGAACTTGTAATGACGTATGTGCACATAAATATAAAGGACTCTGTACATAAATAATACAATGCTTACATTTGAATAAAAACTAATAATGTTAAGTAATGCTTTCAGTATTTTGGGATGGTGGATAATTAATATCATAGCATTAAATTGAAAAATCTAAGTCATGGTGGGTTAAAAATGGTGGTTTAAAATGGTTTTTGAAACCTCTAAAATGTTTGTTGGTTTGGAATTTTAAAAATGTATAATGACGACTAGCTAAGCTAGATCCAAAGCACACATAATTGTTATTGTGAACACTCGATGTATATGTTATGGACCAGGTGATTAATGCGGGCATTATTTATAATGCACGAGCATTATGAATAATGTCTAGCTTTATTGGGCTAAGTGATTAATTACTATCTTAAATTCATTATTTATCACATTGCACGGTCATTATTATAATGCTACATGACAATTGGGCAATTTGATAATAACGCTTGAAAAGTTGTCGCAAAGCCAAAAAGTTGTGTACCTCAAAATGCCATCACAGTGGCAGATGTTCTAATAAATAAACCTGTTACTTGCTACATATTGTATAATTATTGTTTTCAATTTTATGTTCTATTTTACTTCTTTACATTTCGTTTATTAAGAGTAATTGCTAATTATGCCAAATAATGAGTCTGATTGCTTAAACTTTAGTTTATTTTATGTTTCATAATAATAAGTCATTTCTATAAAACAAAGGTATGTTGTGAAATTTTTGTTTTAAATTTAATTATATTTTATGTTATATTTTGACAGTACTCCAAAAGTAATAATGCGCATAGAAATCTTCGTCACTGTTCGGCAACTGTCATATTCCCGGAGCGTCCGAAGATGATATGTATATAGAGGGGTAAAATGCATTTTCTTCTTGCATAATTTAGTCAAATTATGCGTTTTGTACTAAAAGAGATTAATATTTATTTGTAAGTAACGATTTTGTTTCGATAATTCCTTGTTAGTATTAGATAATTCCTTGTCAATAGCGAGGATAACCCCACGATTGCGAATAACTATATATCTTTGTTGGATTGATTTACTTGGAAAATTTTATAGTACTTTTAAAGTTTCTTACTGAAGCTGGTGTAATGATGGAAGAAAAGAAGGTTAAAATAAAACAAAATTTATATTGTATAAAATATGGTTTTCAAACCCAGGTTTACATTTAAACCATTTAAATCTAATCATTAAAATCTCAAGATTTGCATGCGCATTATTAATTTTGGAGTACTGTAATATGACTTTCCTTAAGTTTTAAATGCAAAAACTAGTGGATTTTTAAGGTAGAAGTCCTTGGTAATTAATCCCAATAATGAGCCTGATTGTTTAAGTGGTTTAATATTTAGTTTATTTTAAGTTAAATGACAATAACAATAAAAAAATAGTAATTAAATATGTTTGTATTACTCTGCCCAAAAGGTGATGGGCAATATGTATAATGCCCGGTCAATTTGATTATTTGAATAATTATTATCAAATTGCACTCTCAATTTGGGCATTTTTCATAATGACCGTGCATTATGTATACTGCCCAATTTATCACTTGGTCCATAACATATATATCTGATGTAATCGTGTACAATAAAATATTAAAATCGCTTCAATCTGTTGTTTTATTTTTATACAAGGAAGTGCTTTTATGAACTGATAACGTTTTTTGGCCTATATTAAGCAAATACTGTAGAATATTCGTAATGTAAATAAAAATATACAATCCTAACCTCTCCTATCCTATCCTACTAATATTATAAATGCGAAAGTTTGTGAGGATGGATGTGTACGTATATGTTTGTTACTCTTTCATGCAAATACTACTGAAAAGATTACTATGAAATTTAGCACTCATATTGAAGGTAACTTGGATTAACACATAGGATAGGTTTCATCCCGGAAATCCCACGGGAACGGAAATTATGCGAAGTTTTCTTTGAAAACGTGGGCGAAGCCGCGGGCGGAAAGCTAGTATTACATATTCCCATATACATAATAGGGTACTGGAGTCTGTATAGAGTAGTACTTTTTCTATATTGCTATTGAATAATTATATGCGCCTAAAATTTGAACATCAGCATATTTACTTAATATAAATAAATAGGCATCATGATTTGAACATGACAGCAAATATTTTACCTAAAAATTTGTCTCTTTTTATTTTTTCGTTACATATCAGCCTACTGGGTAGGTAATAGTAATGGTAGCAGTAATGTAGTCTATTTAGGGTCTTGTTAGGTAGGCATTATGTAGGTAAAAGTAAAGTCGTAATACTTTCTTGTTAAGTGTGTTAAAAGATATATTTCAAGCTGTATATTAGCAACTTTTATAATTCTATCTTATTCCAATGTTATTAGAGCTAATATTGATAAATTTTTATCCAGAACAGTAGTAGAAATAACTTTTGGTACTCCTAGCATTATTATCTGATTCGTTGAGCTATTAAATATGCTGTTGCACATATTATCTTAATGTGCAACAGGCGCACAATGTATTTGAAATCATGTCGTGATTTACTTCTTACTTTTCTTTGCTTACAATCCAAATAATTCAGCTGTATATCATGTTTAAAGTAATAAATAATGATTAAATAACCAAGAGCAACAGATTGTTTACATACAGAAATGTAACGGGTATGATATACCCGCCTATGAAAGCTAGATAGAGCACTTCAATATCTTTCTTCCCATATTTCCCGTTTTTATATTAGTATGATTCACTCGCGTGGTACCGGTATTAAATAGAGTACTGTGTAATATGTGCTAATCTAGAGTCCAGACAAAAATCTATCTCTGTGTATAACATTATGCAAAGCCGATCAGCGATGGATGTAAAATACCTTTGGTATAGAAGCTACAATTTTTTAATGCAACGTATTTATCACTGGGAATCGAACCCATGATCTTAATAGTTTTAAGGTATGATCACATTTCATTAGTTCAAAGAAAGCTGATAGAGATATTATTACTTTATGTACGTAACTGTAAGCAGAATGTAATTTTGTAATTATTCACAAATGAAAGACTTGATTTAAAATTATACTGAGTAAAATATGAAAGTTATAAAATTGTTCAGTTGAACAAATTTTTGTGTATTGATTTATTATTACATAATATCATCTATTCAATCAGCTATTCGGTGTAGTACTTGAGCATGTATTCAATTGAATTTGATTAGGCAATATTTATTGCTTCAGTAAAAATGATCAGGGTTTCAAATAAAATTCATGTTTAATTGTAATGTACACAATTTATTCATATCGTATAGTGTTTCTTATACAAAGATAATAAATTGTAAAATCCTCTTTCACGGTCCGAATAAATAAATACTTAGTAACTCCTTTAGTTCTATCACATGCCCTTAGGACAAACAGGAGTGTAACTTACAAGTCAGCTTCAATACTTGATATAGCCTTCTTAGGTCACATCCCAAACCATGGGTATACATCGACATCTACACATCCAAGACATTAACATCGACTAAAAAGAAAAAACGCCATGCGTCACATCAATTTTAAACGACTCAATACTTATAAGAGATGGCAGCACATGGTTAGGGAATCGCATACGGTACATTATGAAATCGCGATCTTTTAACAAATGTACAAAAATATTACATTTAGAGCTATTTTACAGGTAGGTATGTTTTGTCAAAGGCACTGGTATTCTTATCTGATTTAATTCAATAGGATTATCTTACAAATAGTTTGCGATTTCTGACAGCTAGAGGATCATATTTTTTGGTTTGGAACATCATATAACGGGCATTCCGAATGAGAAAGACTATACATAAAAATTTATAAATAAACATCTAGATTGGACTTAAGCTTACTTACATCGACTTACATCTAACTTATACAAAACATAGTCTTCAGCCATCGATTTTCACAAACGAGTCTTCGAATAGATGAAACAGATCTACTTCTCTTATATTACAGTTACATTATACATAGCTCACCACTAAAAATGCATCATTTTTAAATCTATCGTGAGTAGACGAGTTTTATCTGCTCGAAAAATCCGTAAACCGAATATTAGTCTCATACAGAGTTCTCCGCGAACGCATCTCTCGTATGGATCTATCTCTAACCTATCAATACGACTACTAGGAAGGATAACGATTAGGCGATGCGACTTAGCCGCGTACAGCTGCACAATATCATACAAATATATATCTTCATCTCTTTACATCGTGGTAACTTCGACTACTAGGGAGGGGCAGGTTGAGACAGTTTGTACGAATAAGATCGACACGTGACGCGAAACGAGCGAGGCACGACCGCGAGACACAGCCGAGGCGACTCAGCGCGGGCGCTGCGCGGTCCAGGCGCAGGCGGGCGGGGCGCTCAGTGCTCGAGTGTGCGCGATTTGTTCTGGTGCATCATGTTCTTGAGTGTTGCCACCTCGGTGGCGAGCCGCGCCAGCTCCGCCTTCAGGTGCGCGTCCTCCTCCTCCGCTAGCCTCTCGTCGCACACGGGCCGCTGCGGCCTGTACTCCACTCCCAGTGAGATCCCGGAATCCCTCTCGTCGCTGGAGCCCTCGTCCCATGAAGGTGAGGAACGGGGGCCGGGCTCCTGCTTGATGTGTTGGAGGGAGAGAAGAGCGCTGGCGACGTCTTTGTCCCCGAGATGTGATTTGTGGCGTAGTTTGAGTGGCAGGCCGGCATTCTCTGGGGCGTACTGTTCGCCTGTCTCGTCGCCGGAGCCCGACAGGGAGGAGAGTTCGTAGGGGGATGGCGCACGGCGCGATCTTGATAGATTGAGAACGGAACCGGGAGGTTCATAATGGGCTGGGTGAGGGTAGTACGCTTCTGGAGCGGGAAGTCTTTCCTGGTATTGTTCAGGAGCGCGTTGTGGTGGTGGGGATGGGGGAGACGCTGGGGGAATCGGGGGAGGTGGGGGTGGTGCTGGTGGGAATAGAGCATTGCTGGTCAGTTTACTCCTTTTCGTTACACACAGGACTTGATCACACGTCGGTAATGTGGCTAAGACTTGGTCGATGCTGATGAGTGTTTCTCCACAGATTCCATATTTCTCTTTAATGGCGTCTAATTGCGCTTTAAGCACATGGTTTTCCTTTGAGAGTTCAACGACGCGTTGTTCGAGGACCATGTCGTTGAAGCGGCGTTTTTCCCGGGAACGCTTGGCGGCTTCATTGTTGCGCCGCCTGCGGTCCCAGTAGCCGTCGTCCTTTTTGCTGTCAGGAATGAACTCGCGTTGCTTGCGTTGCCCGAAGAATTCTTTCCTTTTGGAGAATTCGAAGGAGTTTCCGAATTCGTGGTGCTCAGCCGATCCGTTGGATGAAGGGGATTGGTCCATGGGGTAATGCGGTGATACAGATAGGCGCGCGCGCGGTGGTGGCGGCACGCGCTGGGGGCTCGGTGCAGGGCCCAGGGCGGGGCCTCCGCCCAGCAGCTGCTGCTGGCTCAATATAAACTCGGCGACCATGTTTCGGCGGACGTTGGATCCGCACGAATCTTCAAAGTGGTTCTGTAACAAAAGAAATATTACGTTAGTAAAATTATTTGCAATTGTCTTTATAAGTGCAGAATGCTTGCAAAAATTCTGTCGCAAGTTCCCGCGTTACTTTACACGTGGATTTTGTGAAACAGTGTTACGACATTCATTTTTTTCACTCCCTTCATGTTATAACGCGTTTATAATGTTTCCTAACCTCTTGGCATATTACACGATGCATTTTGAGGTAGCACAGGATACTGTTACGAAAGCGCTTCCTTCGAAAGAAAATTGATTAAAATTTTAAATTAATTACCGAGTGTTACAATAGTACTATTAAACGGATACGACACGAAATGACCGAATGCCATGCCCGCTAACATATTGTGACCGATTTTGACTAAGTGCTTTATTAACTATATTTTAAAAATAATATTGAAATTTCGCAATCAGCTCACGTTGGCAGCGGCGTGGCTGAAACGCTTGACCAGCATTTTATTATATTTTTAATAATCCCGCATTGATCGTCGGTGTCGATAACCTCTGCGCGACACCCTAACTTAATATCACTTACGTAAACGCCTATATCCGAACGATATCGAATGGCCAAATGTGCATCGACAGGAAGTGCAACGAAAAATAGTTTAATTGCCTCGTTATCAACCGTTTATCGACAACAATGGGAGATTCTTTCCTAAGTGCCCATTGTGGTGAAACCATAAACTAGTCTATTTCTTTTTTCCACGTCGGTTTAGCGCACGGAAAAAGAGCAGAGCGATCACGTTGCGGCGCACGCGGCGGTGTGGGGGACAACGTGAGAGTCCTTTCTAAATCTGAAATTATGCTTTTCAAGAGCATTTTGCATGTAATTTTAACTATGCGGTGTCTGGGAACACGTGCCCGCCGGCGATTATACGAGATTATTCACATTCTAAATCAATATGAAATTCGAAAAAGATCATTAGAGCCCCGCTAGAGATTTTTACGAGGTTTTCAACATTATCGCTGCATCTTGACGATTTTACATAACCGTTTCCTATTCTGATTGGGGTTTTCATGTACCTAAATTAGTTTACGTGACTCGAAACTTTGTATTGTTTAAGTGGATATGAAATTAGGAGAAATTTATCGATTTTTAACGATTGTTATGCTATTAAGTGATAATTATATCAACAATAATTACATAACAATTATCTTTTGTCAAAGTTCAAAGTACTTTCCCATCTTTAATCAAATATGTTTTCTTATTTTTGATGATGTTTAATTAAATTAAAATATTTAAATAAAAATAGTGTTACACGCCAAACGAGTTGAGAGCGGTGTCAGTAGGACGGCCTAGATTCGAACCCGTTACTATAACCGTTCGATTACAAACCACTAATTGTACCGTGTCACCGACCATTTATACAGCGGTATTGTGTGGGATTATTATACTGTAAAATTCTATTTATGTGATGATCTATCTATTGTGTGATGAACTCAATTATTTGTTCTTGGGTCTGAGTGTTATTATCTATATATGTAGGTATTTATTAAATATTATATTTATCGTCGACTAGTACCCACAACACAAGCCTTAATTGAGCTTACTGTGGGACTAGGTCGATTTGCGTAATAATGTCCTATAATAAAAAAAAAAAATAAAAAAAAAATTTAAGATTGCCATCATACATTTTGATTTGAAATTGTGATATACTTTTTTCGTGACCGTAAACACATGTAATGATTTACGGTAATGTATCACAAACACATTACAATAAGGACATAATTTCTAATGTAATTAAAATTGTTTTATATTTTTGTATGAAAAGTTACGTATGTCGGCATTTGGTAGTTAAAATAGGACAATAGATCCAGTGCATCGCATAATACAGTTTGAGCTGAATCACTTACATCAGTCCGTTACAGATGTTCTCATAAATACAGTTAAAATCATGACTATATGAATTTTTTATCCAACCGCCCACGCGAGTTCTATACAACTCTTCAACAACTATTACATCTTAATAAATGTATTCAGACATATTATTAGTTAGTAGTAACTGATTCAACGGTTTTTTTTAATATATAATCTGTGTAATTACGCGTCATTATACTTTGAATTCATACGCAAATATTATTATCTTCTCTTATTGAAGTGAAAACTTCTTTAGCGGCGTTGGGTATAAAATCTTAAACTCGCGTCAGGACACGTGGCCTGATCGATAAAGCGTAAGACGGATTTTTTTTTTTTAGCCCTTATATTCCATGCGTAATACGGATACCATTCCAAAATATCAAACATGCTGAACGTTAATAATCAAGTTTTCACTTCTGCCGGCACTCCCGGAGTGCAACCCGTCTTTTTTTTCTTTTCTTAGAATTGATTACGCAAAGAACAAACAGTTTATATATTAACAGTTAGATATTGATAGAACAGCAGCTAATTCCTCAACATTTATATAAAGTGAATAATTTTGTAATAACGCGTCCGTTACTTGCCGGTTGAGAGGGAACAGTTAAAACTGCGGTTAGCGTCTCGGGAATATTGATCGTGTTTAGTCAATTGTTTAATTATTTTTCAAACAAATAACATTGTATTGCATAATAATGCTGATTTAATAAAGAATTTCATTGCTACAGTGATTTCACCTGTGCTGTTAATTTGAGAGCGTTATAAAGATAAACTAAAGTCATGTAAATATAATAATCACGTCAACTAAAGAATGTGACGAAACGGCATATCTCGGAATGTTAGATGCGACCGTTACATAATTATTATCGTACATTTGGGTGCTAAGATACCAATACTGTTAGCTCGCTATGCTGAACAGTTATCGCTAATCATCTACTTTCTTTAAACCGTTACCCAAAAATGGGGACTTACGGTACATCAATACTTTTTACGCTCATCTGGTGCATACAACACGTAATACTGTTATGAGTGGTTTCGTCATCCAAGAGTCAAGGTTGGGTTGGACAACTGTCATGTATAGAACGAGAATTACATTTCATTGGTAGATCGACGGGTTGTATTTTGATTTTTGAATGCCATATTTCATGACACGGGTTGTACGCCCATGACCACGCTCACTGTAAACTGCAAAAACTTATATTTAGTTTTCCTTTATTATTTTCGTAGTTCATAACAATTTCATGTTAGAAGTTTTTACTTATATTCGTTTGATATCAGATAATTAGAATTAAAATTAACATTGTAATGAAACATGTTTTCCTAGCACGTGGCTTTATAAGTGTGCGCTGTACACGTGAGTGTAAGGCTTTATTATTTTCAATGTTTTCACACGTTTTTGTTATATCTCATTAGACGATAAGACGATTCGTGTATTGACCAAAGTTCGAGTACCAATTTACACCATGGTTCGAGTCAGCAAATTACAATTTTTAATATATATACCATCTGATCATAGACGATATTTTTTTTAAATATTCAAATAGGTCATTGCTCCATGGAATTTAATATTCAAGCGACTTACGTAATAGAAAAGGTATGTGAAAAATGTTGCCATATTTGGATCAAATATGAACAGTGTTAAGCTATCAGGATTTCGTAATTGTATCACTGAGTCAGAGCAGTAACAAATATTGATAAGAGAATTGGTTCAAGACATTTTTAATGTATTATGTAATCTTTAATTGCGTCTTTGTCTTGTTCGGGACAAATATTTTTAAATGAAATTCTCTGGAAATTGCGTCAACAGTCTGTTGTGAGAACATTATTAGCTACTATTTTGTTTTGTTATTTTATTAAATTATTATTAATGTAGTGCATACGAAATTATTAAATGTACCTTTAACTATAAATTGTAAACATTAAAAAAAAATCGTGACTTTAACAGCGACGTTCCCGGCTCCCGCGCATCGATGCGCTGCACAGATAGCGAAAAATTTAGTTGTCTTTGGCGCGCTGATTGAAGTGCAGGAACACATTGCTTCCTTGCGAATCCACCGTGCATGACCTCACAGGCGTGATTGTCCTGGCACACACGTGTCGAGCGCGGGTTGGTCACGCGGCAAACAACACGTGCCACTCTTGAACCTCACGTTGGTGCTTGCGTAACACTTCCAAGCACGTTTACTCTTCTTCAAACCGTTATATAAACTGCAACGTGATTCGCCAACGTGAAAACTAATTATTCCCGCTGACACGACACGCCCTTGACCGTTAGATGAGTTAATTTAAGAATGATCAACTTATTGTGTCATAAATATTTATAAATTTTCTTATTTTTATCAAGTTCGTTTATTGTTCGTGCAGGTGTATTTAAAACGAGGAAGTTCATATTTAATATTGCACTACTCAAACAATAACGTTGCCAATGTACAAACAAATAAACGTTAATATCGTTGACCTCAAACGGCAAAACTAATTGCGGCGCGCTCTTGACCTTCTAATAAGACGCATAGACAGTATCAGCCATCTTGGAAAAAGTAGAGAAAGTAGTACAACGGTAACTTTCCACACGCTCGCCGCCTGTTGCGCGGGAAGTGGGCCGGCAGCCATCTTTGATTTAACATTTTACCAACATAACAGGCAGTGTGTGACAAGAGATATCAGACTTTGGCGTCGTGATCACCTTGGCTGTAACTAGCAGACTACTATTTGAACTGTTTATAAAACAATATGACGTTGAAATGATGTTTTGTCTTCGATGTCGCGTAGAAGTGATCAGCGTAAATCCTTGCGATCGCATTGTTTATTTTCACCCCGAGGATAGTGGCGGAAGGTCGCAGTTTCTGGACGGGTTTCAAGCATTTTTACAAGACACATACTTGACCGATTTTCGCATTCGCACTCAGCGAACACCCAATTAAAGTACGGGCTATTTCGAATCGGCCTCACACCCCGATAATGGTTTGGTGTCAAGGTTCCGTTTCGTAACTTCTGGTGATAAACGGCCAATGTAAAATGTGTCAAGGTTGTTCCATTTTTCTGGGATTTCCCTTTCTGATAAAAATTAATCTTTGAATAAATACTCAGTGTTTGTATGCGATACAAACCGGTAAGACCTACTTTGCTGGCCTTGTTCTATACAGCTAATTGCTACATTATTAAGAATCACTTAACCTATTTCAGTGCTCTAGATTCTGCTAATTTACCTACGAAACGCTGTCCGTGAATAAGATTACGTAATTTCTTTCAATTTCAAGATAATAGTATTGCTCGATAACCTATATTATGACATCTATACTTTATTTTCTCGTTTGTGTTACTAATACAGCAGTTTTAGCAAAACTAGTTCAGTTACGGCATGAGTCATGGGATTTCCCCATAGTAATTATTCACCGTATTCTGGTGAGAATATCGGAAGCGTCATAAAATTAATGGATGACAAGCTGACGAGGAAAGTCATTGCTCTCAATGCAGTGATAAATCTTGACACTTGTGGGGCAAGAAATGCGGATATACCTACAGAACAATTGACACCCAGGGTCAATACTAATATTAGCTCTAAAGCAATCGATATGACAGTCACAAATCACCTTGATGAATTTTCGGGTCTCTCATTGTTACGTCAGTGATCTAATTGAGTCGGACGAAGAAATTAGGACCTCAAATAATAACGTCATATAGTGATCCACTTACTCGCAATTGGTTGCGCCTTCACGTGTACTTCGTAAGTAGGTTAGAGTTACGCGAGCGGGCGAGATAAAAAAAATAGGTCAAGTTATCTTTGGTTGTCCTCGCGCCGATGAAATTATCGTCCGTTGTTATTGCGTATAAAATCGTTTTACGTAAGAGAAATTTATTGTACATATACAAATTTTTTCTAGGCCGCATAGATTAGCGCGAGACATCTTTCTAGATCGAGTGTATTCGGCGCAATTTGGACAAAGCCGTTTGTGCGCATTTCGCATACTCATTTCCTAATACTGGTGTTTTGCACAAAGCAATTCTATTTTTAATTATTATTAGGAAGCGTGTTATACGTATGATTTCATCGCATGACTCTGAATGCATGTACTCAGTCAGGGTCAGTCGCCAGGGTTATAATCCTTACACGATCGTACATATAATGGGAATTAAAATTCATAACTATGCGAGTCATGATGCACGATTAACTAAATGCATGCGGGTACGGCCTTAACTTGTAATACCTTCCGGACGACCTTGCGCTTTACTTCCTTTATTACATCATTTATTATCTATTAAAGATACAGATACATTACTGCTTTCTAGGAGCTAGAAATGTTAAAATTTTCATTTTCTTCATTACGAGGATTAGCAGTACTGAATGTTTCGTGGCCGTGTTGCACCGCGTAAACTCAAATAACGGTTTGTTTGTAGTTACGACACAGTTGTAAGCGCTACAGAGTACAGTTCTCATAATACAGATATCAGCTTGCAATGGGTTGCGCAACAACGCCCTAGGGACGTTGCGTCATACATAGATACAGCGGACTGACCTTTACGCGATCGATTCAACGGTCTCGTGTTCGAACGATTGTTTGAATAATCTTTACTGGGAAACGGTATATTTAGCGCTGGAGGAAACTACCTGACCGACTGTACACGAAATTTGGCATGAGAACCTAAGAGTACTTAGAAATGGTGACGTGAACTCTAGATGCAGTGTTGGGCTAAATTTCTCTTGTATTTCAGAACTAAGTGATCGAGTTTATACATATAGTTGTGTAAACAGGAGAGAAACACATAGACGGTTGTTTCCGCACATCCGTAGGCGAATGCACGCCGGATTGGAACCTTGAACCAGTTGTGTAAGCGCTTACAATGGCTTACGACAGAGCTGCGGTGCCAGGCGCCGTTTACGACATCGCACTAGTTACTAGCATAATTCATCAATTAACACTATCAAATTTGGCTTGCCAATTTTAATTTTTGTGATCTATTAATTTTAATTTTTCATTAACACAAAAATATTTTTAAGTTTGTGGAAAATAATTGACGAGGAAAGGAAATTCATCAGTTGGAAAAATTACACAAATTGGTACCTAAATACATACATAGAAAAATGTAAAATTTTAGATATACATTTAAATCATAAGATAATTTAAATCGAATCGTCTAGCCATGAAACTAGGTAGATGACATAATACACGATAAGAGAAAATTATCTGATTATAAATGCGCAAAAATAAGGTAAAGTGAAAACAAAGCAATTATCGCGATAGTGGTAACAAAAGGCATGCATCGTGAAGATACGAATTTTAAAGCAAAAATGTAAACAGTGATAAAGAACGCGATCGAGGAAGTTATCTCAAAAACAAAAAACAATGAAGGACAAAAGGAAGTTCAATATTCGAGAATGCGTATAAAGATGATTTAAGCGAAGACTTGGCACGAATCTCCGCGAGCATGAGTAAACAAAATTCGACGCAAGATGTCAATGACATTACAAAAACAATTCTATGGAAGCGATAAAGCAATTTCCTAACTGACTCACCTCATTTGTTAGTCATTAATTTAAATTAATGTGAAACAGATCAGAAAATTTAGTCCATTTATTTATATGCTGGAAAATCTGAATTGCGCATTTGAGTGGGAAAACTTTTTTTTCGGTAGTTTGAAATTTCAATTCGATTCGAATTGAAGTTATTTTTATTGAAATTTAAAATTTTTTCGTTGACCAAACAATTTTTTTTTTCTTATTTAGGTATTTTTTGGGAAAAGAAAAAAAATTGCAGTTTTGTCAGAAATATTTTTAAATAAATTTAATGCTGATTAAAGTTTAAGTCCAAATATTATAACCAAAATAAAAATAATAAATTTTAAGTTTTTCATTTCTAATAAGAAAATTTTCTACTCTGAAAAAAAAATATATTAAAATTGGCAAGCCAAATAATATAGCAAAATATGAAAATTAAAGAGACAGAGGTAAAAGATACTTACAAAAATATTTGCGGTAATTTTGCAGTCCTTATCCGGAATTATCCAAATAGAGGGAACAATGTCATAGTTTCACAAAAACAGCAAAACACTGAAACGTCTTCAGTAATTGTTTATAGTACTTAAAATTTAACAATAATGTTATACACTCCCACTTATCACGTCCCAAATGATTTTGTCACTATCACAATGTTATGACGAAATTATTCACTGCGAATGCGTAAACTCTAGTCAGTTGGACACGTCTATCTTCAACGAAGTCTAGAGTGAGACTAAATTTTGTAGTGGGGTCGGCCGACTCACGGTCTGCAGCGCGCACACACCCGCAACTTGCGCGTGTGGTGGTGTATTGCGAATGTGTGCGTGGCTGCAGTGGTGTGCGTGATATTTACGTAACTTAGCTTGACTGTGTGTAATCGACGGTCGGCGCTATTGAGTCAATGTAGTGTCCGATTTTTTTAGCTAATTCGCGATTGAGTCATTTATTTGTGGCGTTTTTGTACCTCTACGAAATCAATCGATTGATAAGCGTTTAACAATGGCGTAATGAAAATGAGTATGAGCAAATTTTAAGCCAAGATTTGCGTTGGTTCTATTTTTTTGGTGTATGTAATCTGTGCTCGGTTTTGTTATAGATGTCAAATTTTGAAATGTAGGCCAGTGGAAATTAACATTAAATTCGCAAAGCACGATGTAGTTCTGCATTTTTGGTATGTTGTTTGGGTCAGTTAGGGTGATGTAAATCCCAATTTGCAACTTCGAAAAAGTTGTGCTCGCTGCGCACCACGTGATAAACTGCGAAAATTTTGGACTTTTTTCACTTTTTGCTCTAAAAGTCAAAAACTATGCGTTTCCAACAAGTATCATTCACTACATATTAAATTTGCAACAATTTAAGTCTAATAACAGCTCTCTAAACCTTATAACGACTAAACTGTGGCCATACGAATGAACGAGGTACTCCCAGCTTATGTTTTGATATGCAGATTGTGAGTGATTGTGTTGTGCTCTAATAAAAGAAAATTAAATTTTCTACAACTTTATTTTACGACCTTCTCATAGAACGAGCGGTTTTGCCATATTTTGGTTCAAACGGGAGCAAAACTAAAAATTTGAAATTTTCGGGAAAAACTGACTATCTTTGAAAGGCCACAGATTAGTTGTTATAAGGTTTAGAGAGCTGCGGTTAGGCTTAAATTGTTGCAAATTTAATTAGCTTTATTTATGTAGTGAATGTTACTTGTCGGAAACGCATAGTTTATGACTTTTAGAGCAAAAAGTGAAAAATGACCCAAATTATCGCAGTTTATCACGCGGTGCGCAGCGAGCACAACTTTTTCGAAGTTGCAAATTGGGATTTACATCACCCTAACTGATCCAAACAACATACCAAAATTGCAGAACTACATCGTGCTTTGCGAATTTAGGGTTTTTTAGTGTCGATTTCTACTGGCCTAATGTTCGCTGACGCAAATCTGAAAAACGTACCGAATAAATCAATTGATATGCAGGTTTCTGAGCTCTAGATTCATGTATTTTTCTTAATAATACAGATAGCATATAAAATATAATTATTACTTAACTAGGTATATTTATGTACTAATAAAAAATAAAAGCACTGTTCTAATTTACTTTTGTAAAATTTTTAACATTTTTGATTCAGATGAAATTCACATGAGATTTTCTTACTATTAAAACTTAAAAGAATGAAAAACTTCAAATACCTTTTTTTATAATAATAAAATTCGTATAATTATTTTATTTCTGAATTATTAAAACAAAATAATTGAAATATGAAACGTTTATCGCTAACTTTATTACTTTTCTATTTGTAAGCAAAAAGTTTAAAATATGCTTAATAGCTTTTGAACCGCGGTTTTCACGTTTTTGGCGCAAAAGCATATTTTTACATATTTTAATTTCCTTCTAAGTATAGGTATCTATATAATTTTTTCGCGATAAGTACATAGCCTAAAACCAACTTATTATTCATTAAAACCCGTCAAGTTAAATTCATATTATCTGAAAACCTGAAAAAAATTACATACATCTATTTAATGAAATTAATTTTACGAACGACTTTATTATAAATATCTAAATACGGATACGTTCTTTCTATGTTTTAATTCACGCAAAATCTCCTATACCTAACACAAAACAGTTGCCTACTTAGTTTTTAATGTCAAGCAATGATAAAATTACTGTTCTGTGATAAAAATAGTTAGAAAATACCTTCGGTGTCTTATAAATAGCTCTTACGTCATAAGTAATCGAGTTTTATTCGATATAATTAGTTTTCAATGGCGATTCTTTGCAAATAATCTAAGTAATAATGCGGAAATTATTGTCTTTTAACGATCATTATATTTATTATTTACCTTCTATTTACGAACCGTATTGACATTGGTCAAGAACTATTTGATGTTGCAAAAGGAAAGACTGCGAAAGATTTGTAAAAAATAGCCATGGAACTTGAAATAACAATAGAGTCAGTAACAAAAGAATTTAGCAATAAGTGTCAATGAAAAATTGAAGTAAATCCTGCGGATGATGTAAATAACATTACCGAAACATTTAAGTTCAAAAGTCAAAACCATAAAAAATAATTCTTTGAGAGCTATAGAATTAGATTTACAAATAATATATAACATTACTAGCTGCCCTAGCATACGTAATTCCTCCCCATTGCCCCGTTTATGTATTTTCTCAATAAGAAACGGAGTTCGCCGGGTTTGCTAGTTATACATATTATATCTAATCCCTCTCTAATCTCTCCATTCAAACTGCAACTTGAATCTTTCAATAATAAATTATAAATAGCAATAATGATTGCATTGGAAAAATATTTAAGAGAAAATTATAACGTATTGGTGTTTGTTAATTAAATTTGTGTAAACTGTATATTAATATATATAAAATTCTCGTGTCACAATGTTAGTCTGCATACTCCTCCGAAACGGGTGGACCGATTCTCATGAAATTTTCTGTGCACATCGGGTAAGTCTGAGAATCGGCCAACATCTATTTTTCATATGTACCACGGGCGAAGCCGGGGCGGACCGCTAGTATTAATATAAATGAACGGACGAACTCGGAGCTAGAGTCGTTTCAATAAGTTAACTCAACATATTGTAGGTAGAGTCAAAAACAAGTAATACATAAGAGGTAACAACCGACGGAGGCTAGACAAAACTAAAAACTCAGGTATATAATTATAAAATACCTGACGTATATAATTCAGCGCATTTTTTACTCTATGCATAAAATTTACGCGTTTTATTATAAATATCTAAATAAATATACCTATAAAAAACAGCGCATGATACTCGAATGGTAAGCTTTATCGCATACAAAATTATGTCTCAATAAGCAAAATTCAAGTATTTTTCCTTGAATAACATTGAATGTCACGGTCTTGGCTGGTCACGTGGAAGTCAAGGGCGTGTCGGTTCGCGTAATACACGGAAATGTTTGAAATAATTGCGTAACAAGGATTATTCATAATGTTTACAACTAATCGGTGCGTACTGCGTATGCTTCAGAGATCACGTTGGTGTTAAGTCTATAGTCTGTGGCACAGATAATATAATATTGTATAGTCTGTATTAAGTTGCTCGCATTCTTTATATCTATGTGTGCATATCCTATTTTCTTATGTATTGCACAACTATTTATAGTTTTTTTAATAATTATAACTTAGGTATGAGTAGGAAAAAAATTGAATCATAGATTAGATTTTCCTAATTATTTTTATGTGGTTTTAATGTAGTTAATTTTATTATTCATACAGTTATTCTGTTGGGCTGGAAACTACTAAAATATATTTAAATATTAATGCGGTAATTTTTTATTGGATTTGAGTCATAAACAAAAGAAAAAAAAACAAAGTTTTTTATTATGAACTTACTTAATGTTAAATCACTCTTTATTACAATTTTTAATTACCCTTGAAAATAAACTAAAACGAATCTATATATGAACAAATTTCATTGGCCATAATGGATTTTCATTCTTTTTAGAGAGCCTGCAGAATTGCACCTAAGTTTTTCTAGTTTAGTTTAGTATTATTTAATAACCATAATATTTGGATAACGCAGCTCCTGTTCCATTATGAGCGAATTATGATTGACATCTAAAATCTACGTAATTTGTAAATATTTTCATGTCATAGAATTACTTCAAAGCAACACAATCGCGTATGAATCAATTATTTTACGATAATTCTTGCGTCATAAGTTTTGAATAAATTAAAAATGTAACCCGTCGGATCATTGGGCCAATCCTATGACGGGACTAAAGTGACGTATGTCTGACGTTGTAATTGGCGGGAAAAGTTACGTCAATAATAAAAAAAAAATTAATGTATTCGCGGAATAAAATTATTTAATTGACGACAAGAGATTTCAAGATGTCACTTTGTGCGTGTATGTTTTTGTGGGTAGTACGTATCATTTGGAATGAGTTTTAATTTGTATTAAGGTTTGTTTGTATTTCTTTTACTACTGAAATAACATTTTTTTTTCATTTTATACATATTATTATTATTTATTATTTTATAAGCTTCCCCGGTCGGCATGAGCCCAGCCGAAGCGATCGATAATTTTATAGATTTCTTCATTACTTCAATTACTTGTTATTTTGCGCTAAAACCTTTATACAATTCCTTTCCTACCAGGTTGCCTGGTAGAGATTGATGTTCAGCAATAAGGCCGCCACTTGTACAAATGATGCCTTTAATGGTTCTTTTTGTTTTGCTTTGTCCATTCATGTTTGTACAATAAAGTTTTATGAATAAATAAATTATAATTGTAAGTATAAATGGCCTTATGTGCTTCTCTATCTTATCCTAAAGTTTATAATTTTACTTAATTTACTATTATAAAAAAAAAGACCGAAATATATCAGACAACCGTAGAGTAATTGTTATTGACACATAAAAATATTGTTTTATTATTTTTTTGTTCTTTAGGTCATGTCACCTGTCACTCTTATTTCCTTATTACATTGTCTTATCCGTACTTATTTCTTTTTGATGTCCAATAACTCGGTATTTACTGAGGTTACTATTTCCGAAAATATAATATGAAATACAATAGACTAGGCGCTTGGTCCGACTCCGCGCGGGTAATAATGTCATTGCATTAATAGCTCTATGTTAATCAGGAATAATTATTTAATTTTCTTTAGGTGATAGAATTTTCCTAACCTGAAAGTAGCATTTTGTATTTTGAGTTAATCCGTTACGAATATACATGCACACAGACTCAAAACCATCAAATCTTTCCTCGGGTAATTTTAATCTTGATTATATGTATACATAATATGTCATAAATATTATGTTCTTATATTAAAAACACACTAAATTGTTATTTTTAAACACTATTTCGAGTAATAATAAACAGCATGTATGCTACTGAATAATCGAGATCATTTCCAACCCGCCTGTAGGTTGGCCTTGTGTTTTGTTATTCCGCAGTTTTTTTATATTACAACAACAAATATGTTACCTACGTAAGTTGTTTGTATAAGTAGGTAAGACCTACATAATATAGTGCTTTATGATTCCATAACATGTTATTATTCAATAAAAAAATATGATGGATACAGTCGCGGAGTGACGGTTTATATAATACATTTTGTGTTACGTAAGTTCGTAATATAGGTAATAATGGTATAAATAGTATAGATAAGGAGATGAAGAACGAGAAATGTGAAATTTTGTCGTTTACTTTCAAGATGGCATTGACATTAGCATAATTGGTTTAAAATTAAAATAAAAAGAGCAAGCGTGTTCGAAGCGTATTAAAAAATAATTATTAAAATATTGTAGTTAAAAAGCCGTCCGCGTCGCTTGTCCTAATTTTCTTAATGATTTTGGGCAAATGTAGAGCATGATCTATATTTCCATTTATTGCATAGAATAATTGTAATGACAACACATGGCGACATCTTTTGTAATCTTGTATTTGTAGTTTAGTAATACGTTAATTCATAAATATCTATCTATATGAAATATTTTCTTTATATTAATAAATGAATGGTATACGTAAAATAATCTATAGTAGTAATAACTACAATAAAATAAAACTTTGCAAATACCATATGATTTAATACAGATGAAATATTATTACATATTGTGTTGTGTATACAATTAGTTATTAAATATATGGATTATATTATGTCTGCACATAGAAGTATTGTTATGCATTCTTTACATAGAAAAACATACCAAATTGTAAACGAAAGACCTGAGGTAGGTAGGTCAGACATCAGTCTTTCTGTGTGACTATAGAAGAGGTCACAAGATCTGGACCACTCGGACATTATGAGGATATTACCTACCTATTAGCCTAGTCCGGTTTACTAGTTTTTGCTATGAAGAGACAGTGGGCATGTTTTAATTGCTTAGACAATCTTACAGATACTATAAATGAACTGTTGATCTTTGAATGCTTTTCAAAAACCACTCAAATGCTCTATAGCTCTTCAGGTAAATTGTTGAATATATTTTTTATCGTGATTTTTACTTCAATACATTTTATTCTGATTGTACCATTGGCTGTAAACTATGCAGTAAATAATGTATAAAATATCGATACATATCGTTTTTGTTAAATTTATTATTGTCCTCACAAAATAAGAAATGCGTAAACACGTTGGGATTCTGACATTTTTAACACGTTCATATATGAATAATTTATAAGTCATATCCGACATAATAATTTACGTATGCCATGAATGACAATGTGCTGATGGGCAAAAAGTTGATCAGCACTATATCAGCCTATATTCAAGGGTGTTTGTTGTGACTGTGGCAATAATAGCTATGTTTTTGGGAAATATCGCGTACTTAACTTACTTAATATATTATATTCTGTAGCTGTTAGTTGCTTAATGGTTAAAGCTACTGTAAAAAATAAATCGGATTTTCGAATCGAATCGATGTATTATGTTTTCAATTTATCTGCACATTATCCAAGCCGCTATGTTCAAGAACCAGAAAAGATGGACGACATAATATGTGATATCTACCAACTCACACTTGATCTCTGCAGTAGATACTTAAATTGAGCAACAATAGTAATTAAAAATACTTTGAGTTATAATATATATTGTTTTTTTTTACATCTCAATGTAATTTAAGCTCGTAACAATTTATAATGGACTAGCTGTGCCCCGCGGTTTTACCCGCATTGCTCCGCTCCTGTTGGTCTTAGCGTGATGATACTATATAGCCTATAGCCTTCCTCAATAAATGAGCTATCTAACACCGAAATATTTTTTCAAATCGGACTAGTTGTTCCTGAGATTATCGTGTTCAAACAAACAAACAAACAAACTCTTCGGCTTTATAATATTTGTATAGATATGTGTTAAATATATTCCTTTTTTTAATTATTTCATTCTTACACTTTTTGAAAATATCAATAGGTATATTAATCTCTATATTAAGTTCATAATAACATATTCGTAACAAATTGTTCAACTTTGCAACTACACCAATTAGTATTCTTGATTTTGCCCTTGATTTTCTGAATTAATTAAAGTAGACGAAAGAGAGTATGTTCTCAAAAAATACTTTAAATAAAGCCATAAAATGTATTATTTAATTGATGATTTAGAAGCGAACTCCTATAATTTTAACCGGACAAAAACGTTTTTATTTGCATTATTCATTAGTTTATCAAAACGTGACCATAATTTGATGAATTTGATATTAAAAATTTCTGTGCGTTTTAGAAGTTTTTTCGAATCTCCCCTCTACAGATTTATTCAATATTAAAACAACTAAATTACCACGAAACATTTTTTTCCTTATAAGGCATTGTTTGCAATTTTTTTTATAATATGCTAAAAGATAAAACTGCCAATTAAATATAAATAAACAACATGAATAATTACAGTACACAAATTATAATATTAATTAGATTGAATATAAACATTAAAAAATTGATTTCTTTTGTACTAAGGAATCAAAATTAACTTACTTACCTATCTTTACACTATATAATATTTTCCTGCAATTTTCCCCAACTAAAATAAAATTTTGCCAAAATTGTAGGAAGAGTAGGCACAGTCTACATTTTTTTTTAATTTTGATTCCTACACGTGACCGCATTTTTTATATCTAAACGAGTCAAGTAATCTTGGTTATGTAACAGAATATATTAGTCGATTTTTATAATAGGAACGTGTATAGATAACATTAAATAGTTTACAGATAATTAATATAATAATGGGCGAAACTATTTTCTTATCGTTTACCTTCAAAATTGTAAGCCTTTAAAAAGTATCGTATAGAATTATGAGGAGTGAAATTCCAATTAAGTTTTAAAAAATTTATTACAATATTTTTAGCAGTTATTTTTTTTTTCGACACATGATTCAACTAAGCACCAAAAATATCCTGTTTTCCAAACAAGTTTATTTTGATGGATCAGAAGTTATTTTTAAATTATTATGATGGAAAAATTACTAAACTTATTATAATTTAGTATTACATAAATTGATTAGTTTATACCTATTACCAAGAACTCGATATTTCTTGGATATTTCACTAAAATATTTTTATCTCAACATTTTTTATTATAGATAGCAGATAATTAGGTTCGAAGAAATTAATTATCTGTTATCTACAATTAAAAAGTAAACAAACCAAATAAAAGGATATAGGGTTTTAGGTACCGTTTTTTACAGCATATTTTCCAATCTTTTAGATAAAAATTGGTTCTATCGTTGTTTAAAATCTAGAATAGCGACATATCCATGACATATCTTATCAGTCGTGTTTTTTTTAAGAAATTCAGAGAAGTCTTGAATCGTATGATAATATTAACACACCTACTTGATTATGATAATCTTCGTATCTTAAAGTTATTACAGTGATGTATAAATATGTGTTACTTGTGATTATACCGATAACCGGGACAGATTCTATTAGAACAATAAATGATTTGAAGCAAGTTCATTCCTTTTCTTTAACTTTAAAATAATCTTATCATTATCATCGTCATCAGTCCATATAGGTATGTTCCCACTGCTGGGACACAGGCCTCCTATAAGCGTACAGGCCATTATCCACCACGCTGGCCAAGTGCGGGTTGGCAGATGTCACAATATGTCGTCGAACTTTTGATTTTCTGACACGTCGGTTTCCTCACGATGTTTTCCTTCACCGTTTCGTGCAGTGGTGATGTTATATTATGCGCATAAATCTCCTAATCTCGAACCCCCGACTTATCGATTTGATGGTCTAAGATCCGAATATAGGTCGACCTTCACCGGCGTGATAATAGAATGAGACCAATTTTATAATAAATGTAGTCTATTAAAAAATCTATTAAAGATGGGTTGACTGAAAAAATCCTGGACAGGACATTTTAATTAATTTTTAAAAAAATATTTTTTTTAATTAATTGCAGTACTTATCAAGATAATAAAAAAAATTATAATAGACTTGAAGTATGAAACCTACAGAATGTGCAGTCATAGAGTTTTCTAATATTTACCTGGACAAACTGCTAGGTTGGCAGGTATAAACAGGCATGTCCGTACCAGTTACTTTCACTTGATGGGATGATAGAAAAAAAATATATATCAGCATGAGCGCTGTTTTATAACAAAATTGTTTATTGTCTCAACACTGCATAATTAAAAAAATAAAAAGATTTTTTTAATAATTAACTAAAAATATCCTGTCCAGGATTTTTTCAGTAAACCCATCTTTAATAGATTTTTTAATAGACTACATTTATTACAAAATTGGTCTCATTCTATTATCACGCCGGTACAGGTCGACCTATATTCGGATCTTAGACCATGAAGTCTTAGATTCTCACCACTGAGCCACAACTGCACGTAATATGTATATAATATTTATTGTTAGTAAAACAAGAGCTAGAGCTAATAATAAATTATGTAATACATCTCCGTCTACGTATAAACTTTCCTTTATAATTATATTTTAATTATCAGTTAGAAATGTATAATTAATTGGACTATATTCTGGAACTATAAGACTGTGGTTGGTCGAGACTACCTTTAACCTATAACTTTTAATTACTCAAAAAGTAAAGTACAACTATTACCTACATATTTTAATAATTTATCTATCGCTAAAGCCCATTAGCAAACATAACATAAAAAAATATCTTCCAAATTATAACAATAAACAATATTTCATACTATTGCTACTTTAAACTATATCATAGTATTAAAATCATGAGATAAAACTCAATAGTAATGCTGTGATATAAACAAATGGCATTGTACACAGGTCAATATGTAAGACAAAGATAATGTTTTAGTAAATAATAATATTGTATTAGTTGTTTGCGAATACCATAGGTCGATTGTTCTTGTATTTTGTAGTCATTCATTTTGTTTCACTATAATGAACTAGGAATTCGTTTGTTTGGTTCATGGGTTCACCTTTCAACTATTTTGTACCTTTGACCTATAAGTATAATATGAAAGACTGTTATTGACATTTCAGATACAATTTCAGGGTAAGTTTTGGTCAAATTTTGCGTGTGGATATAATAAGATATAATATATCGGGGTACTTCGCATCTGAATTTCTGGCAGGAGGACATATTTCTGTAATTAGGTTCTATACTTAACAATCATCGCATGACTATTGCTTTAGCATACTAGAAGTGCGTGTGAAATTTATCATTTTCCATTTTATATGCTATCTTCAAACTATCTGCTACACGTAAGAACTGCTGATCCGATCTAAATGAAATTTTCCAAGGATCCGATATCACACGAATAAAACTGGGCGCAACACTCGTTAGTCTAAAACCCAAACAACTCTGATAAGGATTCATAACAAAGTATTACGGTTTATATTTAGATTTGTGATTTACCAACATCATAGATAAAGTTTTTAAAATAATGCGCAGTTGCAATTTGAGTAATAAAAATATGATTCATAAATTTGGAATCTGAGCGGATATCATGGAAATGTTATGTTTAGATAGTGTGCGATGGAGTTGGCGATAAAAAGATAGTATGGAAGGATAATAATTCTAAAACGCAATATTGAAGGTATGACTAATTTAATATGATAATGGGTCATGATAATCATTTGAGAGCTTTTGTACTTTTTATACATAAGGTTTTGAAAATCCCAAAACTAAACTTTACGTATATAATCTGACGTAGAGTTGGCCAGTAAATAAACGAGTTGGGTAAAATAAACTGTATTATTTTAACTTTTTCAATAAAGATTTTCTATTTTTCTATTTTCTATTCTTATTTCCATGGAAAATATTACAATAAAAGATGTAAATTTAATCTTAATAATATAATCTTTATGTATAAATAATTTTGATTAATATTATCAGATAATTTTTAATACCTATTATATAATGAGTACCACTTACCTTATTTGCAATCAGGAAGGGTTGCAGGCCTACGAATTACGATACAAGCTGTCTTAGTGTAGGCCTGCAGGTCATATTATCTTTTTAATCATCAGGTCCTATTATAATGTCTTTGTATTTTTTTATGATTAATTAATTAAGATAATAATTTCTATGTATTTAATTTTGTATTTATGGTGAATAAATGATTATGATTATGATTTAAGAATCATCTCTAACTAAAACTGCATAGTTTCGTAGCAACAGTGCTACAGATAGAGCACACAGAAAAATAGTTTAAGCTTGTAGTTTTTACGTTCAGGGTTAAAAAGCAAGTCAAATAAATAATCTATACTATATAATCACAGTATTACAATATTATTTCCTATATTGTAATACTGTGATATAATATTATAAAAAAAACTCAAACTCAAACATTTATTTATTCAATTAGACTTCTTCGAGAAGCACTTTTGAATCGTCATATTTTTACATATTTTTAACATTTACCACCGATTCGGAAAGCAGTATCTATGGAGAAGAACCGACAAGAAACTCCATATATCTCCTATAAAGCTGAAGAGTTTGTTTGTTTGTTTGAACGCGCTAATCTCAGGAACAACTGGTCCGATTTGAAAAATTCTTTCGGTGTTAGATAGCCCATTCATAGAGGAAGGCTATAGGCTATATTATAACATCGCTAAGACCAACAGGAGCGGCGCCATGCGGGTGAAACCGCGGAGCACAGCTAGTTATGTATAAAAAGTTACGCTTCATACTAAGTTTTTTCGCTATATAGTTTTTATAAGGCAAAATTAGTATAAAACTTCGTAGGCCGTAACAGTTCTGTTTTTAGAACATTTATTGATATTTGGAAAAACCATAAACGTAAAACCAGCTAGTAGATACCTACATAATATTTAAAAATAAGTTGTTATGACTTTAATGTTTTTTTTTGTCTATACTTTATTTATAAATGCATATGTTGCGGTCAATGACGCAAAAGTGGATTGAGATAAGTTCTACAAAACCAAAAAATAAGACTATTAGAACCAGTTTTTAGATTTCTAACTATTTACTATGTACAGAAATGTATAAAATACAATATTACAACAATAAATAAAACTGTACAAGATATACAAGATTACTTTGACTCAAAATTAAAATTACTTTCTGCAAAATAATTTTAAATAACTTTAGGGTTTAATAATAAATATCAATTCGTGCATGTCGTGATTATCGTGTTAACATCAATGATTTTATGAGCTTATTAATTAAAAAAGTTAAAATTTAAATCTAAATTTTCTAAGTTTATCTGCTGTTAGGTCCTATAATCTTTATAGATTCATAATTCCGAATCTTTGTCTGAAAGCTTAAAAAACATCTATCCATCGACCTTTCATTATAATAATACTAGCGACCCGCCCCGGCTTCGCACGGGTGCAATAACCTAAATACACTACAGAAAAACTGTGAAGTTGTGAACGTTGTATATAAAAACAAAGCGGCCCGCTCCGGCTTCGCACGGGTATAAAATATATAGCCGGGCGGGCGGCCGGTGCCGCCGCAAACGCTACGTCCCGCAATTTTTAAATCTGTAATATCTTCGAAAATATTCACTTAAATCATACGGTGTAAAGGGCCATATAGATCTATATTAAATGAACAATGTATTCAAGGTATTTAATTGGTTAAGGATTAATGCTGTATTGGTTAAAATCGCTTCGAAAATTAGCCATTATTTGTCGTAAAATGTAAATGACAAAAAAGTTATTGTGGGTTATCCATAAGAGATAGACATATACCACCGCGGACTTTTCTGTATACCTTTTCAATGTGTATAATACTTAGTACATTATTTTGATAAAACTCGTAGGGTTCAGCCTGCGTTTGCAATGTAAGCGGAAAAAAATGTAATTATTTACGACATCACATTAGAAACCTCAAAAATAACAGTACTTCTCCACTATTTGATGGATGTTATTATACATATAAACCTTCCTCTTGAATCACTCTATCTATTAAAAAAAACCGCATCAAAATCCGTTGCGTAGTTTCAAAGATTTAAGCGTAAAAAGGGACATAGGGACATAGGGACATAGGGACATAGGGACAGAGAAAGCGACTTTGTTTTATACTATGTAGTGATTTGTAGGAGTCACGTTATCAGCTAATAAAAGAAACAAGTTCAACAACCATTATATCATAAACGGACGAGGCTATAATATATTAATAAATCATTTCTAAATGCGGCTGGCAATTAACATCTTATACAGTTTAGTGTATGAATTATAACTGCTTATCAAAACAATTAAATGTGACAAATATAAAAGCCATATTAGTTCCCATTTTCATATGATTCAACTTAATAATTGACTTTTAATTAAATATTGATATCTTAAATATCAAAATGATTCACGTGCTTTGTAATTGTGTGTTTACATATTATCTTTATGTGGTATTTTTGTGAATGTATTTTACAAAATTATCTGTATGTTTAATTGTAGACGGCTAGACTTGATCAGTTTGGACTTTTGATTTTGTTTGTTTTTATTTACTAAGGCTGTGGGTGAAAACAATTTTTTTATGACACATACATAGGTACACATTTACACAGAATTATACAATAGCAACCAATGACATTATTAGTAAAAAGGTGTCGATAGGTTTAGTGCACGGCGAAATATGGCTAATAATTAGCCACAATTTTTTTCAGTTGTCTCTTTTTCGCTCACGATAGTTGAACTTGAATCATGCCTCAACTCTGACGTCTAAACGTGTGTGTGTTAGTGTGCCGTTTTTGAAGATCGTTCTTATGGTAACCTATCTACATCTACTTATAAATGACTTATAATATCATTCAAAAACAACCATGTAGTATCATCGTAACAATGCAGAAGATGACCTACTACATTACATACAAATTAACTGACATAAAACAGTACACAAATGGTCCATCAGTTTACGTAACTGCACGTAACGATCACGCGGCCGATAATCCTGACTTGTGATGTAATAGTGTCATTCGATAAGGGTTTAGTGCGATGACCTTTGATAGTACAGGTAATTGGGTCGCTTTGTGTCAGGTTTCAGGGGACTAGAATAAGCCGTGAAATTCGCCAATGAATATGTGTAGTTGATAGTTTCGATCAGATAGGAAACGTAGGAAAGTGAAATATTATGAAACTTTTTTTCCGAAGAACGGTGGGTATCAAGTCAAACACGTTATTTGAGACTAGTGAATTAAATTGCAAATTGCAAAAAAATTAAGATTCCTCAATTTAGCCGACAAAGCAAATCCTTCACAAAACTTCCTAGAGCGTTCTAGAATCGTCATTTCTTAAGCAGATTGTCACATGGTTTATGTAGTGCATATAATATGTCCATGTTCAATTTTGTAAATACCAAATAACTGTGACATAACTGACCAAATTAACGTTATCATTTCGCGGTAATATTTGGATTCCCACATACATTTTAGTTTGTGATAATTTAGTGTTTGTGTACAACTACGCACTATATTTCCCAATATGTGGGAATATTTTATGACTCAAGTATGAACGCGTTGCGTCCTTTTAATCAATGGGTGAAGAAATTAAAGTAATAAAAGTAAGTGTAAAAAAATTAATAAGAATAACGATGATTTTGCCAAATTTTAATAAATGTAATAATTGTTTTGTGGTGAACATCTTTATCACTGTCCAATTCTTACGGGTAAGTAGATTGCCTTCAGCCGGGCCGGACGTTGGATGTTGTAAATAAATGTAAATAAATAAATAATAAACGATTTTTATTTATTTATATCTATCTAGATTTTGGACTGTATACATCTATAATCACTCTCACTGTTATGTGTTTGTTACGTCGGCGTATTAAAATAAATACATCGCATTTGAATACTTTGTAGTGCTTATCATGAATAAAAAATTATACTTAGGAAAATCGACGATTTGAGCATAAAATTCCTCAATAGTTCAGCTCTAAATTCATAATATTCAAGCAAAAAATATTTTTATACACAGGAATTAAAGTTTATTTTTCTAATCCAACAAAATTGGGATTGTTAATCTGTATAGAAACTGACCTGGCAAATTATTGTCGTTATCACTAATGGATATTAAAATAGTTGACAAACTATTCTCAGGACTACCGAATGCGTAAAAAATTTCATACTTATTACTTGATTAGTCACAAACACTGAGATATATGTAGAAGAATATCTATATATTTTGTTAGAATTCTTCATAAAACCACGGATAATCACTACATAGTATAAAACAAAGTCGCTTTCTCTGTCCCTATGTCCCTTTGTACGCTTAAATCTTTGAAACTACGCAACGGATTTTGATGCGGTTTTTTTTAATAGATAGAGTGATTCAAGAGGAAGGTTTATATGTATAATAACATCCATTAAATAGTGGAAAAGTACTGTTATTTTTGAGGTTTCTAATGTGATGTCGTAAAAAATTACATTTTTTCCGCTTACATTGCAAAATGCAAACGCAGGCTGAACCCTACGAGTTTTATCAAAATAATGTACTAAGTATTATACACATTGAAAAGGTCTACAGAAAAGTCCGTGATGGTATATGTCTATCTCTTATGGATAACACACAATAACTTTTTTTTGTCATTTACTTTTTACGACAAATAATGGCTAATTTTCGAAGCGATTTTAACCAATACAGCATTAATCCTTAACCAATTAAATAATGAATACATTATTGAATACATTGTTCATTTAATATAGATCTATATGGCCCGTTACACCGTATGATTTAAGTGAATATTTTCGAAGATATTACAGATTTAAAAATTGCGGGACGTAGCGTTTGCGGCGGTACCGGCCGGCCGCCCGGCTATATATTTTATACCCGTGCGAAGCCGGAGCGGGCCGCTATGTTTTTATATACAACGTTCACAGTTTTTCTGTAGTGTATTTAGTATCAGCATTGCACCCGTGCGAAGCCGGGGCGGATCGCTAGTATAATATAAAACCTTGTTATTACATAATGTTTGCGTCATTTGTACTGGCAGCAAATAAAAACAAAGTTGTAAGTAATATGGCATGGCGCTCGATTATGTCGTTTTGGCGCGAAACATGACTCATTCTTCATTAGTTGGAAACGGAAGACGCAACTCGAAAACTGTATGATTCAATCGTTTATAGAAAACGTTAAATTCTTTGCAAATAATAATTTTCTCATTTGTCACGAACCTATTTTTAAAACTATCCCAAGAAGTATGGTCGCAAAAATGCAGGAAAATAATTTAAAATGATAGAAAATTCCTTCTTTTCTTTAAATATTTTACCGGTTTGTATTTTTAATGTTAACGATAAAATGTAATTCTATTAGAAAATCTGAGACGAGATTGCAATTTCAAGATTGTCAAGTCACAAATACAATGTAAATATTATGTTAAATTTCACAACATCAAATTTATCGTTATTTGTTAAGCGGTTTAGGAGTGGAAAAGTATTACCCATTGTAAACAGGTTATTATTATAGTATTAATTATAATAATAACTATCTTTCCGCCCATGGCTTTGCTCGCACTGCATTTCTCATTTCATCCCCAATCTTACTAATCTATCATATTTTTTACAAAATGTATTAAACATTACTTTTGGCATTTACAAGAACTGGTCTGCATAGTGCATATTATGTCCCAAATCCCTAATATTGGGGGACAATTTTGGCGAAACAACCCTCTCTGGACACCATTCATTTGTAACATTTCTCGACTATTGCATTTCTTCCCGAGTAATAAACATTACCCATAATTAACTTACAATGCACACAATCTGTGGTCAAATATCCATTTATCTTATTCTCAAAATTAATCAAAATCCATCCCACCATAACATCCGTTCGACATAACAAACAAATAGAGATAAAACATATTCATCTCTAATACAAATATGTATTTTTGGTTACATAATACATACTATATTTGGTATATGATACATTCTGCCATATGTTAATCGTAATGGCCTTAAACTTGACTAACACTTCAGGAAGTGGTTATATAATATATTAAATTTAAATTCGTCACGTTTTTCCATACATTAATCTTGTTGTTTATTTATTTATTACTTTAAAAAGGCATTGAAATCTTGACGGTCATATTTCGGCGAAAAATTAAGAATACAGGATATAATTTACAAGGATATAATTTATGAAGGCATTAAATTTTTCGTTAAATTTAAACTTATCAAATACGCTACAATTTTTGAATATTTATATGTGCTTCTAGTCTTTGAAATGTTTGTGTGTGACATGTCTAAAAACTCAACCCTTTTTTCATAAGTTATAATATCTCGATTTTTCTATCTCGGATACACAACGTTCCCTCTAAAAACATACCTTACCTACAATCTCATTGGAATATTACTTGAATCGTATATAATGACGTATCGCTCAAAATAGAAGTACAGTACTCCAAAATTAATAATGCGCATGCAAATCTTCGCTAATTGTCGTGTTTCCGAAAACACTCGAATCATTGAATTTTAAGAGCCCTAAACAATGCACTTGCATTTTACACCTTGTTCAAAAGAAATAGAAGTCAATTCACGGTCATACACAATCAAAAACAAATCGGGCGGTAGGTGACGGTAGCCTGCAGTCAGTCAAAAAACTCAAAAATCCGTCAGTCGTCTTTAAATATTGGTGGTGACTGCACGTGTTCTCTCATTATATAGAGCTGCTATTACATACCCTTCTTGGTTTTGTTTTTAAAGGTGAATTGAATTAATCGATGAAATGATTTACACAGGTGATGGCAATAGGGAAAGTGAAAATGAAGAAGAGCATAATGAAAGTTCCGATGTATCTAAAATGTCAGAAATAATTAATATAATCTCTGTTTTTGATTGTTTTTAACTTTATTTTTTTTTGTAATTGTCATAATATTGAAAAATGATCAGTACTGTAAATATTTTTGAACTGAAATTTTAATGATTAGATTTATATGGTTTAAATGTAAACTTGTGTTTGAAAACCATATTTTATACAATATAAATTTTGTGTTATTTTAACCTTCTTTTCTTCCATCATTACACCAGCTTCAGTAAGACACTTTAAAAGTACTACAAAATTTTCCAAGTAAATCAATCCAACAAAGAAACAAAGATATATTCGCAATCGTGGGGTTATCCTCGCTATTTACTTAAAAGGAATTATCGAAACAAAATCAAATAAATATTAATCTCTTTTAGAACAAAACACATAATTTGACTAAATTATGCATGAAGAAAATGCATTTAACCACTCTATATACATATCATCTTCGGACGCTCCGGGAATATGACAGTTGCCGAACAATGACGAAGATTTCTATGCGCATTATTACTTTTGGAGTACTGTAACGATTAATCGCAGATAAAAAACATTCTATCTATTAAGTACATACATACCGAAAATTTCGTAAATCTGTTGTTTATAAGGCAGGATGTTATGAATAAATGATTAGAAACTGATAAAGGTGTCGTCTAGACGTTATATTGTTCAAATGTACCTTTTATCGGTCGAAATGACGAAATATGTCGTAATATTATAACTTTCCTTTGTGCAAATATAGGCTACTAGATGTGCCTCGCGGTTTTACCCGCATTGCGCCGCTCCTGTTGGTCTTAGCGTAAATAGCCTTCTCGATAATTAATGGACTATCTAACACCGAAAGAGTTTTTCAAATAATCGGCCCAGTAGTTCTGACATACAAACAAACTCTTCAGCTTTATAATATTAGTATAGATTTGTTTTATTAATACTTCTTACATCAATAATATTTTAGCATCGTGACTTGTAGGGAACTTCTTCTTTTTTTATATAAGAGCAGGTAACTGAGCAGGTGGATCACCTAATGAAGTGACACCACCGCCCATGAGCACTCACAAAGTTACCTTTGTGAGGCTGTTACCGGCTGTCGAAGATGGAGGTAGGCTCTCTTTCTTGTGTGACCCGTGTTATTTTTATATAGACTATAATAGAGTTTGGTAAAATTGCATATTATTGAATAAGACAATATTTACTTGCTTGCGGTATTTCCCCCTTTTGATAAGAAGACATGCAAGTACAATGTCATAAAAGATTAATATCGCTGAAAGTTACAGGAAAAATGTTTAAATACTACTCAAACAATTAACCAATAAAAAACCCTGTTTCAAATAATAGTAGAGCCAAAATATATTTAATAGCTTTTGATAAACGTAATACCTAATACCACTTAATTCCTATTGTTGTCGTAAATAGCTCCATAATTATTGACAACCAATACAGATAATAAAAGAAAATAATTGCCAGTTTAAAAAAATTATTAATAGCGATCTCCGTCTTACATTTCTGTTACGTATCGCTGTAATGTCCTTATTAGAAAAATTTACATTATGTCCGACTTCCTTATTCCTTCATTACGATTTCATCCTTATCACATCGTTCAAGGTGTACATAACCTTCAATTTGTACTTATTGTTATAAAATAATACTGCTATTGAAAATAATGTGGAAATAGTCAATGCAATAAATAGCTGTAGCCTTCCTTCTAATCTCACTGAATATCATTGCTCTTGATGCAATATGGCAGGGGTTCCCAACCTTTTTTTGTCTACTGCCCACTTTAAGAATAAATTATTTTTTAACGCCCCCCTTTTTAAACATACTTAAAAAACGCTAAGTACTTATAACTGATTATCGAAACGCAACTTTATAGTAGAGTATCTTTTATTGAAAATAAAACAAACATAATCAATTCTTATATAAAAACTAATGTGAAGGTTGAATCTGATGCTGTTCAATAAGTTTGTTGATATCAGGTTCCAATTTACTCAAAAACAGCCGCAAGTCGCCACGTTCGGTAACACGCAAACGATTTCTCTTTTTAGTAAGCAGCGTTGCCACAGCACTAAATCCACGTTCACACAAATATGACGATGGGAATGCTATCAAGAATCGTTGAACAATTGACCACAATCCAGGGTACAATTGTGGGATCGGTTTTTGTAGCCAAAATTCTTGATATCCATTTTTAAACTTGATTTTTGTTTCTTCGTTTGTTGTCAATTCTATAAGTTCTTCTTCCAGCTGAGGTGACATTGCTGTGTTGACATTTGAAAACGGATCCAACACCCAGTCTGGTATTTCCAAGTTTAAAATGTCCTGGTATCGTTCGGTGAAGTCAATGTGGAGGTTTTCCAAATGTTGGCAGTAGGCAAACAAGTCGTCGTTACTGCAAAATACTGATAAATTCGGAAAATTGTGAAACTCACGTCTGCCCATATTCTTTTTGTGCAGAAGCAGTTTGGCTGCGAAAGCAGCAACGACATTTTTTGTTTTAATTAAATTTAGTTCATCGCCTTGCAGTTGGAGGTTCATGTCGTTGAACAGTTTATACAGGTCTGTCATGTAAGCTATATCATTCTTTGATGTTATGAGATTGTTGCGCAGTTCTGTATCTTTAGTTTCCAAGAACTCTATCACAGAGTCAAACAGGTTGTAAAATCGAATCAGACAATTGCCTCTTGACAGCCAACGAACTTCAGTATGAAGCAACAAACGGTTGAAATCTTCGTCAATAGTAGCACAAAGCTGATGAAATAATCTATCATTCAAAGAGCTGCTACGGATTTTATTGACTGCTTTGATGACATATTGCAGTGATTGAAATAGTCGTTCACTTAAGTTTCTAGCAACCAAATGTTGTCTATGAATAACGCAATGTATAGCAAGGACATCTGGAATTTTATTCTTTAAGTACGCTATGAAGCCTTTATGGCGCCCTGTCATAGCCGGAGCGCCATCCGTAGCAACTGATATAATATTTTTCAAAGGAATCTCTTTCTCTTCACAAAACTTTTCCAATGTATTGAATATGGTTTCGCCTTTTGTATCTGTCTCCAAATTTCTGGCAAACAATAGTTCTTCACGTATTTTCTCATCTTTAATAAACCTCCCGTAAGATAGCAACAACGCTTCATTAGTTGGTAAAGTGGACTCATCGAGCTGAATTGAGAATTGACTAGTCCTCAGATGATTGCACAATGATTCTTCAATGTTTTCAGCCATTTCATCAATTCGTCTTTGCACAGAATTATTACTCAAAGGAATTTTTCGGATAATATCTGCGGCCGGTTTATGAAGCACAGTAGTTATTACTTCCTTTATTGCTGGCAAAATTAACTCTTCTCCGATGTTGTGTGGTTTGCCTTTTTGAGCAATTAACAAAGAGATATTGTACGAAGCTCGAAGTCCGTCGTCATCTTGCTTAGCAGCCGCCGAAAATAGTTTTGATACACTTGGCTGAGTATTATGCTTCTTCTCTAGGTCTTGAAAAAATGCTACATTCTTGTCTTTCTTATCTGGATGCATTTTATTCAAATGATCTTGCAGTCTTGAAGGCTTCATTGCTTCGTTCGAAAATGTTTTTAGACATAGAAGACACAAAGGCGACGACGGGTTTGTGGGATTTTCAATAAATCCGAATTTAATATATTCCGCAGAGTATTGCCGTCTCTTCTTTTTTACTTCCGACATTGTTTTGTTTTGAGAAATACGTAAGTGTTGAAATCAAGTACTGCTTATCTATTATGCGCGAAACCGCAAATGAAAATAAAATAAATTTACGTCGTTTATATAGGATTGCATAAGCAGCACGCACCAACAGGAATAAGACATCAAACGTGCATAAACTCGTTTATCTCATTCGACGCCCAATCGTACTCGACAAGCAAGAACAAGTATTATAGAACCAGCCGATTGATACAGGAATGTACAAATCGGATTATTTAACAAAAACTTGTTAAAACATGATTGCCCGCGGTCTATTATATCGAACCGATTTTGAGCTATATCTTAATTAATATTAGTTGATGTTCACAAGATGTCGACTCTCGAAGTCGAGAGCTCAGTCGGTTTCTAAGAGTCTTCCTAGCTAGGTAGATGAAATTATAAATCGACCCCAAAGCCCTACACAACGCCCCCTTTTTTTTCTGGGTCTCTTACCGCCCCCCTTTAGGCCTGCAGCGCCCACAAGGGGGCGTTATCGCCCACGTTGGGAAAGACTGCAATATGGCAACCCATTACAATTATAGAAACGATTAGGTAAAGGTTATTTTTGTATTTGTTTGTTATGCTTTTTCCAATAAATAACAAAATACGCAGTTTATCATTGAGGCTTTTAAAAGTATACGAAATTATAACTGTACTGATAAAATATTTGGACATAATAAAAACAAAGATTAAAAAAAAATTGGCAGGAAATTTTTGACATACAATCTTGGCTGTATGTACTTGTATAGTGTATGCGTCAAGTCACTTGCTATATTTTTTTTTACTTAAAATTTTATAAGAGTAACTAAATATGATGAATACAAATATACCTTCTTTTTTATCATTTGTGTAGGGAAAGGGCACGATCATGCAGCTCTATGGTTGCACAAACGACTTTGAACTTTATTACGTTGGAATAATAAAAAAGTGTACAGTACTGCGCAATTTGTGTTGCGACACAAACAACTAGGCTAAAAATAAATCAGCACGTGTTTACAACGATATGTGATAAATAAATTCATGGAAAGTGCGCCATGAGATCCCTTTGTGCTTTTAATTTATCCAAATTAATGAATAAATAATGGAAAAGTATTCATAGAACTTGGCCTAACGTATACTACCTATATGTATTTGCATGAATAAATTTTAGGAATAAGAAACATAATAATGTGTCTGGGTGTTAATTATCTATATAAGTATTTATTTAAAATTATATATGTATGTTTATCAGCCATCTGGTTTCTATAACACAAGCGAAAGCTTAGTATGGGCACAGAATACATAATAGTAGCTAAACGCTACAGAACGGACACTCTCCGCCTCCCGCCAAAATTAAACTTACCTCACCCCGCGCGATCGTGATTAAAATGGGCCATATTTTTCTGCAAGGACGATACGCAACGAAGATTGTAGTAGAGTGCCTGGGGGTCTTCACCTCGGATTAGAGTTATAGTGAATGAATTATTATGATCGATGTGGGATATTGTTTTTTAAACTATAAATTGCAATGTTTACCCAAATTTTTTTTGTGCACTCCATTGTTTCATTGTTTAAACAAATTATTGTGAAACATTCATGTTTGACCATAGAGGGCGTCCCAAGAAGTAGTGATATACTGAAGCTGGGAGGTAGAGGACATAAAGGGCTATCCGAATCACCCCCATGTATATGATGCGATTTTTCGTATTTTCGGAGTTATGACGATTTTTTCAAATTTTCACCTATCGCCGAGTACGTAGAGATTTTGATTTATGGTGACGTGAATTATGGCGGTAAATGCTTGATTTTTTTTGTGTGCTAAGCTGAGAGATAGGCCAATTCAGTATAGTAACATTTACTATCGTTAGATCTTCGAATGGAATAAAAAAAAGAATTTAATGCCAAGAAAGATAAAATTACCCAGTATGTTCATAACTTCAAGGGCCCGTAAAAAATAAAATCACATAAAAAATATCCGTTTGGCTTTTTAAAAACTTACTCTATCTATGAGGTAGCTACCCTGAAAATTTCATTTTATTATTCATAAGGCTTCAATCGAAAAATTGAAATCTAATAGTGGTAAGTGCAAAATTTTAATGCAAACAAAATAAAACCAATTACAAGGTGTTTAATTACAATAAATTTTCAAAATGACCCCCCCTGTTGCTCACTACAAGTGCAACATCACCGAAAAAAGTTGTCTTTTAAACGTCTGAATACCCTTTTATTATTTTGACTCAATTTCCGGGTTAATTCGTCCAAGTCGGTTATACCAGAAATCCTTTTCTGGATATCTCGATAATAATAGGTTTTCTGGACGGCTATAAAATTCGTGATGGATTCATTCAAAGTTGAAGTGTTGATGTATGAAATCTGACTACGCCGGCATTTTTTTGTATGGAGATACTACAAAGACCTCGTCTACCCGAGAGAATGCCGGAGACACTTGCAGCAAAATATCATTCGGATTATTATAATTTGCTGAAAAATTCAATTCACCTCAGTAATGTTGAAAAGAAAATTAATCTAAGTAGATGCAGCAATGGAGCAAATATACAAGTACCTACATAGAAGAGAATGATGATTGCCAATAAAATTTACCATGCAAAAGTTGAAAAACGACTACAGAGTATATCCCGGTAGAAAAAAACTATTAAAAAACGACTAATAGAACGCTTTCTTGATGATATATATCATTTCAACTAAATATTTGATGTAAGCAACAATGTAGGTAATTGTAATATATTTAAATAAACAGATTTGGTACTAATCATTTTTTTTCTTTTCATTAGTCGTAATTAATTACCTTATTTTTTAAATGTACTCAATAGAGTACGTTTAATTTATAATTAAACCGGTCGAGAAATTCCATTGTACGTACATAACAGTTGTGGCTCCGCTCTCCCCTCCACGTTTTTCTATCTGTTCGAGATTCCTACTGCTATTTTTATATACAGGTGTCTTTGAAAAATATTCCTATATGTCTACTCGAATAAAAAAAAAAGAAATACTGTTTAAAGTGAAAATATATGGTCAAACATTAATTTTTCATAACATTTTTTTTAAACAACGAAACAATGGAGTGCACAAAAAAAAAATTGGGTAAACATTGCAATTTATAGTTTAAAAAACAATATCCCACATCGATCATATTAATTCATTCACTATAACTCTAATCCGAGGTTATACGGTTTTGAATGCTCCAGGCACTATACTATTGACAACATTAATCAAATTGACTTAAAGTAATTTTATTATTTTGGATTTGTGATTATCGTTTTTCGTAGAAAATGGTTAGATATTGTGCTGTTTACGGATGTATTTCATCAGAAAAACGCGAATTTTTTTTTTTACGCTAGTTACAAATGTGCCAACCATAAAGCGTTAACACACACATTTGCAGTCTCTACAGTGTGACTGTCAAAACGATAATTTTGTATGGAGTGTCCCTGGTGTGGTATGGGATCAGATCGTGCCGTGTGTGAAAATTGTCCTGAAATATTTATTTATTTATTTAATATGATCGTTTTTTAGGAATAACGTGTATCTTCTAAAAACAATGTTTCTTGCTAAATTGGAGTATGTGTTAAATAAAAGAATAGAGCTGTAGCTCATAATGGCATTCATAGAATGAATCAACAGTTATCCTAAAATATCTTACAAATTATCTTGGAATGTTCGACGTGCAAAATTCAGAGTGACTAAGGTGACTGGGTAAGACAGGAAAACTAACAATTTTCGGTGGAATAAAAAATATAACCTAGAATTTTTAACAGACATTAAAACGTCGTAGTTTATCAATTTGAAGCGTAATTTTCATACGATTGATTCAGTATTGTTTTTATCTTTTAATTATTAAATGTGACTGCATCTGCGGTCTGCAAAAATGCTTTTACACACAACGTGGGCCAGAATTCTTTTTCAGACTACATTAATGTAATTTATTGGGATATTTTTTTAATTCTTTAAACGACGAGAGGAAGAAACATACAAGGTCTTATTTTACTTCCTGACTATTTAATTAAAAAATATCTATGCCTATAATAGATAAACTTACATTAGAATCCGCTAATAACCTAAAATCATCCGCGTCGAGCTCAAGGTTTCATAAAATATATTAGAAATGCAAACATAATAATGTTTATAAGAATAAACATAATAATATTTCCTCTGTAGACTCTAGACTATGGAATGTTTCGACCTTGGCTTATATCATAACAGATTTGCGTAATGCTTGATTCGTCAATATTGTGACAATATTGCAAAAGAATCAGAGATGGACTCGAAAGGTGGTTAGAGACCCTGGTTTATTTTTACCTTTAAATTTCTAAAGTAACAAGAGAAACGGTTTTGTGTAGATAACGTTTTAAAAATCGAAAGAGGGGTGAAAATAATTTTCAGGAAGGTCGTGGTTACTCATTTTCTTGAGTATTTCGTACACTCAATTAAAATATGTGACATTGGTTACACAACTATACTGTTCAATCTTAAGTTAATAATTATTCCTAAACGATAAAAAGTTCCCAATTTTTATATCTAGAAGCATGTAGTGGTAGAGGCCCGAATCGGGAGCCCTATTTTTCACTGAATAAAAAATAAGTACGTTTACTTGAGAGTACGTTTTTTTCTTTTAAATTTAATATGACCACGTTTGTTTGTGTATATTGGGAAATGCATTGCTTAATTTCATTGATAGAGTATTGGTACGTGACAATCTTCGCTGTTTAGAGGTCACATTTTTTAGAATTGTGTTTTTGATAGAAAAATATATTTAATTTTAAATAAAATTATCAATTTCTATTTAGTAAGTGTTTAGGATAAAGTAAAGTTAGCAACAAAATTCTTATGGTATACAATCTTTGTACAATGTTGGAATAAGTAAAGAAATGATTAGCAACCGCGGACAAAGCAGTGGGCAAAAGCAGGTATTTGGGCATTTAGCTAAGCTATTTAGCTTAGCTAAATACATGCTTACTACATTCACTAACTCATCACCAAGTATCATCAAAATCCGTTCTGTACTTTTTATGTATGGATACATTCTTACAAACTTTCCCGTCTAGAATATTATTTTTAGGATGCACATAAAATCATGGAAAGTATTTCTTTGTTTATCTATGTTTTTTTGGACAAAAATGTGTTTTTTCAGCAAACAAATGCAATCTGAATTGAAAGTTACTCAAGCAAAGCCGCGGGATCTAGCTAGATATATCAATCTCGTAATTTCCCATTTATTCAATTTGCATATTATTCAGGAATAATCATTGTATCGTTAATTATTAGCGGATGTTTATGGGTTTTACGGGCGTTTCTGAGAACAAAAGATTTAATTAGGTGGGTATTTAATTATAGATAATAAATTGGCGCCGTATTATGAGTGTTGTTGACAACTAAACGGATATTCCATCTTCCATGCTTATTACTAAGAAGAATATTATATTTTATACACTATATTACAGACTAGGTATACTTATATTACAGTAATAGGCTAAATACCTACATATTTTTTTTGTTTTTACATAGCCATCATGTATAGGTAGTATGTTTTAACATATGTTATTTCCGTGGTTTTCAAATGTAAAATTTTTTCTTTTCTCAATAATTATAAGCTCCTGGTTTGTGTGCTTTTTACCCACAAACAAACATTCCTACAAAAATGCTTTCTTTATTGTTTAAAACCCGCTCCTTCGTACCGCCTGCGCCCAATTTTTCAATTTAAGTGTTTCCATTTATACTATGCATTTATGTACAAACATACATACAAACAAAAGCTTTAGTTTATTACCGGGTATCTTCGCGTGTTCGGACCGCGTGCGCTGCGCACACGTGACGCTTACGTAACGAGCAAGGTCGGGTTATGCAATAGTCTAGCCACACCGGTTTGACTGTCATAAATATTGGTATAAATTTGCAATTAAATGTGCTAGAGTTTGTATAATATATTGTATTAGATTATTTAAATAAATGGTTGCTGTTTGTGCGGATCTTTTAAAGCGCTTTTAAAAGTTGTAAAAAACTAGTAGACCGTATGGTTATGGAGGCTTGAAAGTAGGTAATGATAAGAATCGGCAATAATATATTTAAAAATATCTAAACTAGTTTTCTCATTATATTGAAGGAGGTAAAATTACGTGGGTGAATCTTAATTTTCACTACAATTTTTTATGACTGCTTCTCAGTTTTGCCATATTTGCGGAAATAGAAGAATACATTATATTTCATTACGTAATGAATATATTTTTAAATAGATATAATAATATATTGATGTAAGCCATCGTGAATATTTTCATTTAAAATTGTATTCCTATCCGTCATCGAATCATTATATTATTATCTACTAGCTTTCCGCCCGCGGCTTCGCCCGCGTTTTCAGAGAAAAACCCGTTCCCGTAGGATTTCCGGGATAAAACCTATCCTATGTCCTTTCTCGGGTATCAAAATATATCTATACCAAATTTCATGCAAATTGGTTCAGTAGTTCAGGCGTGATTGAGTAACAGACAGACAGACAGAGTTACTTTCGCATTTATAATATTAATATATTAATAGTATGGATGAAATGAAAGTTTATGTTAGTCGTGTCAACAACAAATATTGAACCAAACCCATCATGTAAATGCATGTAAATGTAAATAAAATTAAAAACAACACAACCATGAAATAATTCCAATCTACGCATCGTATTAATTCTTCGAATCATTTTATCTGTAAACCTTGTCCGCAAATAAACAGAAGGTTGAATGGCGTGTGAGCGGAACTGGGGCGGAAGGTATGTATATCAATTCGTTATCTAAGGACTATGGAGTATGGACATATTGTTTTTTTTTTTTTTTTTTTACTTAAGATAGGGAAGCGCTTGACCACAATCTCGCCTGATGGAAAGCTAAGATGCGGTCTAAGATGGTACGCGCTTCCCTAGTAGGTACCGGTTGACTCTTCGCTTGAAGACCCCCATATTGTACTCGTCGGGGAACACAGATTCAGTCCCTTGCGGTTCGGTTGTTTATAGGTTATCTAACTTTTTGGCAAGTTATAAGGATGATACTGGTTTTAGATCGTAATAAGTCATTATGATTGTGTTAAATGTTACTTTTTTAAACAGGAGGACAGGATTGAATAACGTGTAACTTTATTTTGTTGGGTTACGAAAATACTATATAATGCCTAAAAATTGCTTAGTTTAAAGATATAACATATTAGCTATGCCCCAGGTTCATAATATTATCATAGATAAGCTTTAGATTTTCCTTTCCATATAGGTTTCGGTAAATCGGTATGTTTAAATCTATTGTAATTTTAAATTTATACGCATTTTCATGTAGGCAATAGAGATATGTATTAGATTGAATTTTATTGACTACTAGGTTTCCGCCCGCGGCTTCGCCCGCGCAGTCAAAGACAAACCCGCATAGTTCCCGTTCCCGTGGGATTTCCGGGATTACGTCATTAACCCGGGATAAAAAGTAGCCTATGTCCTTTCTCGGGTATCAAAATATCTCCATACCAAATTTCATGAAAATTGGTTCAGTAATTTAGGCGTGATTGAGTAGGTAACAGACAGACAGACAGAGTTACTTTCGCGTTTATAATATTGTATGGATAATATATTTGATTAATTAATTAACAATCCCAAATTACGACCTCCATAAAACAGAACAAAAAAAGTCGCAAAAATGTGACTTAGTACTTGCGCTTTTCAAAAACTTGAATTGAGATTTGTTAATTAATAAGTTTGTTGTATTGTCGTTGTTTCAAAGGTTTTACAACTCGGCCACGTGAACGCCGGTCACATGTCCAAAGAATTTACAATTCTCAACGGCTTGTGGAAAAATCCCGACCAACTTTTTATACCTATTGTTTAATCGAGCAGCGCCCAAAATACATTTTTTGTATTTGTGTAACGGGTCGTTATATAAAATTAGGGATGTTTTTTTATTTCGTATTCAAGTTAATTTATATTATATATTTATTTAATATTATATCGGAATTGTTTTTTGTTGTTTGGAATAGCATATGTCTCTCTTGGTTCATGAAATCAGGCTTGACGTCTAAGCATGACTTTCCATCAAGTAGGTAGTTGGCAACTATACAAACACAGAGAAAATGATCATCAAAACGTGAAAATATTTCATATCCTTTAAGTTTTATTCATAATTTAGTAGCGTAGTTAGTTTTCAGGGGGTGAAAATTTGTCTTCATTTTAGAAATGGCATGACACCCTTTAAAATTGATTAATATGTTGATTCACTGACTAATAATATTACGTAAGCACATGAGCTTAATGCCACTTGCCTATTACGATACAAAATCCAATATTATCGTTAAGTTAACGTTATCTAGTTAGTTTAACCTAGAAACAACTCATTCACATAGATAAAACGATAAAGTACAGATATGAATATCAGTCGAATATTATATGCAATGGATATATGGAGCAATTGATGATGTAAGTAATAGTCATGATTTATAAATTTTTGACTGATTTAAATCGCGATGGAGACTTATTAAATTTTTTTATTCTTCATTCGAACACAGTAGTCTGTAGTACCGCAAGGGACTGAATCATACTTCCTGAATCTGTGTTCCCCGACGAGTACAATATAGGAGTCTTCAAGCGAAGTGAACTGGTACCTGCTAGGGAAGCGCGTACCATCTTAGACCACATCTTAGCTTTCCATCAGGCGAGATTGTGGTCAAGCGCTTCCCTATCTACAATAAAAAAAGTGGTTAGAGCATTTCCTTTTTAGTCGATGCGTATGCGCAAACCAAGGCAAAACAACAGGCTATACAATATTTTTACTTTTTGATTAGATCCTGGATTCATGTAAGTCAATCAGATACTACAACAACTTCCAAGCTGAAAAAATAGCGCAATGTATCGTTACAATATGATTAGGAGAAATTTAGATATGCGTAGGTTCTTATGATATGATCTATGAAACATTGTGTTATGATATTATGTTCACATAATATCATAACACAAAGTTTATAGTTTTTATCTTCTTATATAACTGGACTAGCTGCGCTACGCGGCTTTGCTCCGCTCCTGTTGCTATAGCGCAATAGCCTTCCTCGACAAATGGGCTATCTAACATCGAAAGAATTTTTCAAATCGGACCAGTAGTTTTTGAGATTAGCGCTTTCAAACAAACTCTTCAGCTTTATAATATTAGTATAGATTAGGTTTTAATCAAAGCAGGCGAAGCCGCGGGCGGAAAGCTAGTAGCATATAAAATGACTAATCAATGGAACATTCCATAACAGAGACTACATAATTTTCTAATCAATGGAACATTCCACATGTTATTAACAACAGACGTGTTATTATAGTATTATTATATATTACCGTATCCACCCCGTCGCATCCCTACCTGTTGTATAAGAGTTCACGTGCCAGAAGCAACGTGAGTGCGTCACGTTGTTACGGTCTCAATAATGGACAATGTTAGCGTATAACGCTTTGTATTTTTAGAAAAAAGTTCTTTACCCGTGGGCTGAAGTGAATTTAGGACTAACTTATTAAATGTATAGATATTTTATTAAATTTTCGAGCCAGAATTTTCTGGAAATTATTTGGTAATTATCAAATGTAGAAATTACGCAAGAACTTTGACGGTGTAAGTACCTATATTATTGTATAATTATGCACTAAAATGTGTGTTTAAATTTTTCTATAGAATTTTTAAATATAACCTAATTGTTCTAATTTAACATGAAGCACATACTTATTTGACCTATACATCATAACATGTGAAGGAAAACATTTTGAGGAATCCGGCATGTCGAAGAATCAAAAGTTCGACGACAAGTAGTTTTTTAATAAATAGCCAAAGCCAACCTCACCTGCTCGCGGTGCACCCTGCTGATCGACGAACGAGGCTCTGGCGACCAATTTACATAGTGGTAGAGCTACAGTTACTTATATTCTGTAAGTAGCACGAATGGGCGGTAGCTCGTCCGGGGTAGAAACTAGAACCACTGTCTCGCAGAACACCGGCGTGAAGTTTTTATCCTCTTAAAACGTTTCGCATAGGTCAGCGTGATAACCGGGCGCCCATCTCCCCCCCCCCCCGTATAACTATGGCAGCGAAATTAAATAGATATATTATACCCCAGGAGGGTACCAGCACAGATTGTGCAGGAGAATCCCTCCCTGAGCTCTCAGGTTCAGGCTGCCCAGCGTATTCTGGGGTGGGCAAAATTTCACTCAAATCCTCTTCCCGGGCCAATAAGAAGAAACGTCTTTCCACACCCTTCTCCACACTACAGGTGGACTTCTGTAACGTAAGGGGTCTGCACTCGAACATAAATTCCATCCACTATCACCTGGAATCCACGAAGCCGGCGTTGTTCTTCTTAACGGAAACACAAATCTCCTCCCCACTCGATACCTCGTATCTTCACTACCCCGGCTACAGTCTGGAACATAAGTTCCTGCCGCGTGCCGGTGTATGCGCGTACATCCGTCAGGACTTGTGTTTTCGTCGCCTTGGGAACCTTGAAGTCAAGGACCTTTCAATCTTCTGGCTGCGTATAGATTGCGACGACCACCCGCGCATCTATGCGTGCCTTTATAGGTCCCACAGTGGTAACACGGAGACAAACAAACTTGTGGAGCACATCGAATCCGTGACAGATCGCATACTCCGTGAGATCCCCTCTGCTGAAGTCGTGATACTGGGCGATTTCAATGCCCACCACACAGATTGGCTGAATTCTCGTACAACCGACCATGCAGGGAGATCTTTTTATGAGTTCGCCATTGCCTATGGTTTGACACAATTGGTGCCCTCACCTACAAGAGTGCCCGACGTGGAGAATCATTTGCCTTCCCTGTTAGACCTCATGCTGACTTCCCACCCTGAAGGCTATCAGGTTAGTGTCGATGCACCCATCGGCTCGTCAGACCATTGCCTAGTGCGGTGTGTAGTGCCAATAACGTTCTGTCACCGCCCACCTTGTGCGAGTTCTCGTCACTTATGGCACTTCAAGTCAGCAGACTGGGATGGGATGCGCACATTCTTTTCTTCGTATCCCTGGGGCAGGGTTTGCTTCTCAGAAAATGATCCTAGTGCTTGTGCAGAATCTGTCACTGATGTCTTGCTGCAGGGCATGGAACTCTTTGTTCCTAGCTCTAAGGTGCCCATCGGTGGCAAATCAAAGCCCTGGTTTGGTGGTTCCTGTAAAGCGGCTGCTCGCTGGAAACAAGAATGCTACCAGGCCTGGGTTACAGGACTAGCGGCTAGAGATACAAACTCCAGAACCCTCAAAAAGAAGTTGAACTCTGCCTCAAGGTCATTCAAAAGAGCAATTGCAAAAGCGAAGTCGGAGTATATTGCCAAACTAGGCGATAAACTAGCCCACCTTCCTTCCGGAACAAAAGCTTTTTGGGCTCTCGCCAAAGCCGTTCAAGGCAATTTCTGTCGCCCATCTCTTCCATCTTTACACATGGGAAATGACCGGTTGGCACACACTGCAAAAGAGAAAGCCGATCTTCTGGGCTCTCTTTTTGCAGAAAATTCTACATTGGAGGATAAAGGCAAATTACCACCGCACATATCGCACTCTATATGCTCTATGCCGGAAATCCGTTTCACGCAAAAAGCTGTACGTAAAGCCCTTCTTTCTCTAAATGTGAATAAGTCATGTGGTCCCGACGGTATTCCCCCCATTGTGTTAAAGATGTGCGCCCCTGAACTGACTCCAGTTTTAACGCGTCTCTTTCGGTGCTCATACTCTTCAGGCATAGTCCCAAGCTCTTGGAAAACCTCTTTAGTGCATCCCATTCCCAAAAAAGGCGATCGCTCAGACCCGTCCAATTATAGACCTATTGCTATCACCTCTCTGCTCTCAAAGGTAATGGAATCCATTATCAATCGCCAGCTTCTAGAGTTTCTTGAGGAGCACCAGCTGATTAGCGATTGCCAATACGGTTTCCGTAAGGGTCGCTCAGCTGGCGATCTTTTGGCGCTCTTGACTCACAAATGGGCGACTGCTATTGAGAGCAAGGGTGAAGCTTTAGCAGTTAGTCTGGACATAGCGAAAGCCTTTGACCGGGTTTGGCACAAGGCACTCCTTTCCAAGCTACCATCATACGGGATTCCCGAGAAATTGTGTCAGTGGGTCACCAGTTTCCTCACAGAGCGGAGTATCAAAGTCGTTGTCGACGGTTCGTGCTCCGAATCTAAGCCTGTGAATGCTGGGGTCCCACAAGGCTGCGTTCTTTCTCCAACTTTGTTTCTTCTGCATATCAATGACATGCTACTGCCTAGTGGCATTCATTGTTATGCAGACGACAGCACTGTTGACGCACATTATACCGGCCGATGCAATATTTCTCGGGATACCGTTACTGAGCACCGGAACGAGCTTGTGTCTCAAATCGAGAACTCTCTTGTGGAGATCTCCAATTGGGGAAAACATAACCTTGTTGAGTTCAACCCAAAAAAGACACAAGTTTGCGCGTTTACCACCAAAAAAACTCCAGTTTTTCAGGGCATTCCCACCAGAGTCTCAGCCAGCATTAGTATACTTGGAGTCGAAATATCGAATGATGTCCAGTTTCGTTGTCATCTGGAAGGAAAGGCTAAGCTAGCCTCCCAAAAACTTGGTGTGCTCTGTAGAGCGGGACAGTATTTCACACCCGGCCAACGCTTACAACTTTATAAGGCTCAAGTCAGGCCGCACATGGAATACTGTTCCCATCTCTGGGCCGGAGCACCCAAGTATCAGCTCCTTCCATTTGACCGAATCCTGCGACGAGCTACACGATTGGTGGACGACCCTCGTATTACTGATCGGCTGGACTCTTTGGCTCTCCGTAGAGATGTTGCATCTCTCTGCGTATTTTACCGCATCTACCACGGCGAATGCTCTGACGAACTGTTCGGAACAATACCGGCTGCTGAATTTCACCATCGAACTGCTCGCCACAAGTTGAAATATCACCCTCAACATCTGGATACTTGGCGCTCATCCACCGTGCGATTTAGGAGGAACTTTCTGCCACGCACCACTCCTCTGTGGAACGACCTTCCGAGCTCAGCATTTCCGGACAGATAGGACTTAGGGTACTTCAAAAAGAGAGCGTACTCTTCCCTAAAAGGCCGGCAACACACCTGCAACCGTACAGGTCTTGTGGGTGATTATGGGCGGCGCCAATCATCGCATTAATCCGATGACGCGCCAGCTCGTTTGCCCGCTTTTTAAAAAAAAAAAAAAAAAAAAAAAGTGACATCTGCCAACGCGCAGTTGGCCAGCGTGGTGGATTATGGTATGTACTCTCACAGGAGGCCCGTGTCCTAGCAGTGGGAACGTATATGGGCTGATGATGATGATGAAATCATTATCTATAGTAGATCTTAACTTTCTATACATATGCCTAAAATAAAGATAGATGACACACCAACTAAATACCTATGTTTCATATTCTTCATTTGTCATTACTAACGAGTGACGCGTGTCGCATACCATTTCATGATTATGTTTTGTTTGACTTTGATCTTGAAGCATTGTCGATTAAATACCAATTAACCCATAAAATAAAAATAGATTTAAGATAGGATGAGGTTCTAATGTTGAGTAATATATCAGAATATTAAAATAGTAGGAATAAAAAATTGGCAAAACAATCTGTACTAATATTATAAAGCTGACGAATTTGTTTGTTTGTTTGGACGCGCTAATCTCAGGAACTACTAATCCGACTTTAAAAATTCTTTCGGTGTTAGATAGCCCATTTATCGAGGAAGGCTATAGGCTATATGTATATCATCACGCTAAGATCAACAGGAGCGCAGCACTGCGGGAAAAACTGAGGGGCACCGCTAGTGTATTGGTATATGGGTACAAAAAATGCAAGTTAATAACCAGACAGATGGCAGACTAATAAACTTTAATTATAGAATTACATACGATAATACATAGACGATTTAAATTGTAAATATTTTTATACGATGTATCAAGGTTATCTTTACAATGTAAGTAAATGCCTTTTAAACAGTCTTGTTTGTTAATAAATAAATTTTAAACACGTAAACAATAATGCAACTTCTTGATAAAATATGAATATTAATAGTTAAATTTAATGTAGGATATTAAATAAATATTTTAAATGGTTTGTTTTGAGTAATAAAGAAAATGCAATGATTTATTGTATATATTTTGATTAAATTATATTCAGTTACTCATTAATTCATTATAATGACCAGATAAATACGTATCTTAAAATTGGATTTGTCATTAATCGTCTGAAATAAAAATATTTATTAATGAAACAGAATGAATTAAAGATATAATTTTGATGACGATTGATGATTCTTTATTATCTATCTATCAATGATAATTATTGTGATATCGGTATAATATAGTTCACATGACGTAACGTGTTTTATCCATACTAATATTATAAATGCGAAAGTAACTCTGTCTGTCTGTCTGTTACTCAATCACGACTAAACTACTGAACCAATTTTCATGAAATTTGGTATGGAGATATTTTGATACTCGAGAAAGGACATAGGCTACTTTTTATCCCGGGAAAATGACGCAATCCCGGAAATCCCAAGGGAACGGGAACTATGCGGGTTTTTCTTTGACTGCGCGGGCGAAGCCGCGGGCGGAAACCTTGTAATAATATATATTCCATTCTATCTAAAACCTTTAATTCTTATATCATAGACTTAGAATTTCCTTGTCATTTGGATTACCTGATAGAGATCGCTGTCAAAAAGGCCTGTTTTACATTTTTTTACATGTAGCTAAGATTTTTTTTAATTTTGTTCAATATGGTGTTAAATAAACATTTATTCATTCATTCATTCAATTTGTGTTTGAAATATGAATGTTTTATGTATACGAAAAAAATATATTGAATATCGCATTATGTGGCTGAAGTGAATCCAGATTTGTGCCTCACGCGACCCGTCTCACGTTTTCATGAACACGTTTCGCGTCGAAGTTTCGAGAATAATCACGCGTTTTCTTTTAACACAATTAACTAGCTTTCCGCCCGCGGCTTCGCCCGCTTTGTCTAAAACCTAATAAATTATATACTAAAACCTTCCTCTTGAATCACTCTATCTATTAAAAACAAACCGCATCAAAATCCGTAGCGTAGTTTTAAAGATTTAAGCATACAAAGGGACATAGGGAAATAGGGACAGATAAAGCGACTTTGTTTTATACTATGTAGTGATGATTAATGGTGTTGCAGATAGAGAGATGCATTGGTGATGAAAACATGATGTAATAAAATTATCTTTTGATTACGAATCCTAAAAATAATCATGATTGGCAAAATATATTAGACTAGCGACCCGGCCCGGCTTCGCACGGGTGCAATGCTGATACTAAATACACTACAGAAAAACTGTGAACGTTGTATATAAAAACATAGCGGCCCGCTCCGGCTTCACACGGGTATAAAATATATAGCCGGGCGGCCGGCCGGTACCGCCGCAAGCGCTACGTCCCGCAATGTTTAACTCTGTAATATCTTCGAAAATATTCACTTAAATCATACGGTGTAAAGGGCCATATAGATCTATATTAAATGAACAATGTATTCAAGGTATTTAATTCGTTAAGGATTAATGCCGTATTGGTTAAAATCGCTTCGAAAATTAGCCATTATTTGTCGTAAAAAGTAAATGACAAAAAAAAGTTATTGTGGGTTATCCATAAGAGATAGACATATACCATCGCGGACTTTTCTGTAGACTTTTTCAATGTGTACAATACTTAGTACATTATTTTGATAAAACTTGTAGGGTTCAGCCTGCGTTTGCAATGTAAGCGGAAAAAATGTAATTATTTACGACATCACATTAGAAACCTCAAAAATAACAGTACTTCTCCACTATTTAATGGATGTTATTATACATATAAACCTTCCTCTTGAATCACTCTATCTATTAAAAAAAACCGCATCAAAATCCGTTGCGTAGTTTCAAAGATTTAAGCGTACAAAGGGACATAAGGACATAGGAACAGAGAAAGCGACTTTGTTTTATACTATGTAGTGATAATACCAATAATCTAGAAATAAAGATAAATAAAGATATCCTGTACCTTCTCCTAATGTTGAAAGTGTTGTTTTACTAAGGTACGTAATATTTTATTCTCTCTGGATATTAAATATAACTCCGGGATCGATTACACCAAGTAAACGGTCACATATTGATGTTTAATATAATATAATATTAATTATATAACTGTTATGATGGGTTATAATAATTCAATTTGGGGACTTTTACCAATAACTCATACATCAAGATAATACCCCCACCGAAGATATAAAATAATTACTATATATTATCGTATTTAAAATTCCTTCTTATCTTGTACAGAATCAAATCGTGACATAATAAGCGGATTGTGTTCATTTTATCACGTTTTTGTTATATGTAATGACATAAAGGCATTCTTTGATGGATCTTTTGCTGAATGGAAGAGTAAAAGTGCTTCCTAGACATTGTGGTGAATAATTACTTGTAATAAACGCATATAGGAAGTTAGTTTACGCGTTTTTTAAATAGTTTTATGAGGAATTCTTAAGCATATTCTTCTGTACTCGCATATTTTTAATCGATTTCAAAAAAGGAGGATGTTATCTATTCGGCCGGTTTTTTACAGATCTGTTGCTCTAATTACAACTCATGCCTTAATTTTTTTTTATAAAATGTATAAAAAAGCAGTAAACAAATATTATGTGGTTTCAAAAATGTATAAAACAGCATTACTTGCGATATCTCTAAATCAGTTGTTATTTTAAAAATATCATCCAAAAGACCAAAACCTTGTTCAAACGACAAGTTGTCAATCCATAAACCTAGTTTAACAGGTCACTAAACCACACATAATATCTATTGCTAAATTGAATAACCTTGTACTACTACGTCATTTCCCCAGAACAATCCGTATAAATTGTATAAACCCCTAGATATAATGCAGCCAAGGCGACACGTGGTTTACAAACGTGACTGGGTTGTGTTCGTTAAACTAAGTTTAGTTTAGTTTATCACGTTTATTTTTTACCACATTGGTGAAATTGTTGGATTTTAATGTGTTGGTATGGAGTAATGTGTTGTCTAAAATAGAGTTTAGAAAAAACTATTTGCATATTGGTTTAAGATAATTTAGGAAAAAAAAGAACGTGGGTGCAGAGCACACGTGTCAGAAGCGAAACTTCTTTGGCAAGATTCAAAGATACCAAAATCGTCGCCTTACTCCATCACGTGACGGTATTGCCATGACGCAACCCTGAAATTTTACTCTCAACGCACCTAAAGAAGTTTCACTTCAAAACTATTTAATTGCACAGTTGGATTTAACGAAACATTAGAGATAGAAGTAAGGGCAAATTTTATGATGAAACACCTAAGGACATTTGATCTATAGGGCTGAAAAGCTAGTAAGTAGATTTTTTTATATGGGACCAAACTCACAAGTATATATAAGTAGGTATATAGATAATAGATAATATTCTGAAAAACGTATTAGAATTTCTGAGAATGCGTCTTGTTATCGACATTTCCTTATTAAGTTTTTAAAGACATGATAGAGCAATGTTTGTGTTGTATTTAATAGATAATTATAATAACAATGATGTTTTATAAATATTTCATAATTAGGTATCACTTTACTCAAAATAACGCACGTTTTTAAACTTTTCAGATATTTTTTTCATGAATACAAATGCAACTATAGACGCTTTTCTGTTGTTCCTTATTTTTTTATTTAATCATATTTGTTTTTTTAATACAAATTATTTTATTTCACAATGTGTCCTTATATAAAATAATGATTAATTATGTTTACTTATATTTATATAAGTCTAGACATAACAACAAATTACGTACTTTTACTACTACTTATATTTATATACGCCTAGACCAGTCTTTCCCAACGTGGGCGATAACGCCCCCTTGTGGGCGCTGCAGGCCTAAAGGGGGGCGGTAAGAGACCCAGAATAAAAAGGGGGCGTTGTGTAGGGCTTTGGGGTCGATTTATAATTTCATCTACCTAGCTAGGAAGACTCTTAGAAACCGACTGAGCTCTCGACTTCGAGAGTCGACATCTTGTGAACATCAACTAATATTAATTAAGATATAGCTCAAAATCGGTTCGATATAATAGACCGCGGGCAATCATGTTTTAACAAGTTTTGACGTGACAACGTCTTAAATTAGGTTGCGACTGGGAGTCACTTATGAAAAAGTGTAACGCTCGGTAACGTTACGATGAGTCACCGAACGAGAGAGAGGCCCGCCGAATGCCTTGCGTCTCTCTCCCACTTAACTATGATCGAGAAAAAGACGTTGTCACGTAAAATCTTCGCCCGTAAAACCGACTTTACAGGCAACCATTTTTTTTGTTAAATAATCCGATTTGTACATTCCTGTATCAATCGGCTGGTTCTATAATACTTGTTCTTGCTTGTCGAGTACGATTGGGCGTCGAATGAGATAAACGAGTTTATGCACGTTTGATGTCTTATTCCTGTTGGTGCGTGCTGCTTATGCAATCCTATATAAACGACGTAAATTTATTTTATTTTCATTTGCGGTTTCGCGCATAATAGATAAGCAGTACTTGATTTCAACACTTACGTATTTCTCAAAACAAAACAATGTCGGAAGTAAAAAAGAAGAGACGGCAATACTCTGCGGAATATATTAAATTCGGATTTATTGAAAATCCCACAAACCCGTCGTCGCCTTTGTGTCTTCTATGTCTAAAAACATTTTCGAACGAAGCAATGAAGCCTTCAAGACTGCAAGATCATTTGAATAAAATGCATCCAGATAAGAAAGACAAGAATGTAGCATTTTTTCAAGACCTAGAGAAGAAGCATAATACTCAGCCAAGTGTATCAAAACTATTTTCGGCGGCTGCTAAGCAAGATGACAACGGACTTCGAGCTTCGTACAATATCTCTTTGTTAATTGCTCAAAAAGGCAAACCACACAACATCGGAGAAGAGTTAATTTTGCCAGCAATAAAGGAAGTAATAACTACTGTGCTTCATAAACCGGCCGCAGATATTATCCGAAAAATTCCTTTGAGTAATAATTCTGTGCAAAGACGAATTGATGAAATGGCTGAAAACATTGAAGAATCATTGTGCAATCATCTGAGGACTAGTCAATTCTCAATTCAGCTCGATGAGTCCACTTTACCAACTAATGAAGCGTTGTTGCTATCTTACGGGAGGTTTATTAAAGATGAGAAAATACGTGAAGAACTATTGTTTGCCAGAAATTTGGAGACAGATACAAAAGGCGAAACCATATTCAATACATTGGAAAAGTTTTGTGAAGAGAAAGAGATTCCTTTGAAAAATATTATATCAGTTGCTACGGATGGCGCTCCGGCTATGACAGGGCGCCATAAAGGCTTCATAGCGTACTTAAAGAATAAAATTCCAGATGTCCTTGCTATACATTGCGTTATTCATAGACAACATTTGGTTGCTAGAAACTTAAGTGAACGACTATTTCAATCACTGCAATATGTCATCAAAGCAGTCAATAAAATCCGTAGCAGCTCTTTGAATGATAGATTATTTCATCAGCTTTGTGCTACTAATGACGAAGATTTCAACCGTTTGTTGCTTCATACTGAAGTTCGTTGGCTGTCAAGAGGCAATTGTCTGATTCGATTTTACAACCTGTTTGACTCTGTGATAGAGTTCTTGGAAACTAAAGATACAGAACTGCGCAACAATCTCATAACATCAAAGAATGATATAGCTTACATGACAGACCTGTATAAACTGTTCAACGACATGAACCTCCAACTGCAAGGCGATGAACTAAATTTAATTAAAACAAAAAATGTCGTTGCTGCTTTCGCAGCCAAACTGCTTCTGCACAAAAAGAATATGGGCAGACGTGAGTTTCACAATTTTCCGAATTTATCAGTATTTTGCAGTAACGACGACTTGTTTGCCTACTGCCAACATTTGGAAAACCTCCACATTGACTTCACCGAACGATACCAGGACATTTTAAACTTGGAAATACCAGACTGGGTGTTGGATCCGTTTTCAAATGTCAACACAGCAATGTCACCTCAGCTGGAAGAAGAACTTATAGAATTGACAACAAACGAAGAAACAAAAATCAAGTTTAAAAATGGATATCAAGAATTTTGGCTACAAAAACCGATCCCACAATTGTACCCTGGATTGTGGTCAATTGTTCAACGATTCTTGATAGCATTCCCATCGTCATATTTGTGTGAACGTGGATTTAGTGCTGTGGCAACGCTGCTTACTAAAAAGAGAAATCGTTTGCGTGTTACCGAACGTGGCGACTTGCGGCTGTTTTTGAGTAAATTGGAACCTGATATCAACAAACTTATTGAACAGCATCAGATTCAACCTTCACATTAGTTTTTATATAAGAATTGATTATGTTTGTTTTATTTTCAATAAAAGATACTCTACTATAAAGTTGCGTTTCGATAATCAGTTATAAGTACTTAGCGTTTTTTAAGTATGTTTAAAAAGGGGGGCGTTAAAAAATAATTTATTCTTAAAGTGGGCAGTAGACAAAAAAAGGTTGGGAACCCCTGGCCTAGACATAACAACAAATTACGGCCGAGAATTTTCTTTGTCTGTAATATCTATACTTAATATTATAAAGCTGAAAAGTTTGTTTGTTTGAACGCGCTAATCTCGGGAACTACTGGTCCAATTTGATTGTTTTAGATAGATTTATCGAGGAAGGCTATAGGCTATAGGTATATCATCACGCAGACCAACAGAAGTGGAGCCACGCGGGTGAAACCGCGCGGCACAGCTAGTAAGAATTAAAAAGCGATATTATAATATATTTTTATTTATTCTATAACAAGACATGACCTACCCAACTACGTTACGATATATTTATCGTAACTAAGCAGATCAGACGTCAATGCATAGAACACGACCTCAGCACAGATTAATTAAATCATAAGAACTTAAAATGCTTCATTGATGATATAATGTTTTAATGAATTCCTTATAAATATGCAGTCTGTGGTTTTTATAAAAATGTTATAAAGAAAATAAAATGGGTTTGTGTTGCGCAGGTTTCTTGGGAAATGACGATAACTTAGGATAGTTTTTCTATTTTTTATGTACGTAGTTTAATATATTTTTGACGAAATAATTATATTGGTAAACAGAAAAAACACTATGTAACCTACATAAACTATTACCATATACCTATACCTACATATTAAATTACGTTTCAGAATAAATAAATATAAAATATTCAAGGAACGTGTGTCTGTTAAATAAAAAGTTCCAGCTTTGTTTTCCTTTTTTCTGGAAACAAACGTGACGTTTGTCGCGTGACAGATTTTTGTTACGAATTTTTTCCTTTCTGCTTCCTGCTTTCCGCCCGCGGCTTCGCCCGCGTTTTCAAAGAAAAACCCGCATAGTTCCCGTTTCCGTGGAATTTCCGGGATAAAATCTATCCTATGTGTTAATCCAAGTAACCCTCTATATGTGTGCTAAATTTCATTGTAATCGGTTCAGTAGTATTTGCGTGAAAGAGTAACAAACATACACACACACATCCATCCTCACAAACTTTCGCATTTATAATATTAGTAGGATAGGATGGTAGGATAATAATAATCATGTAACGAATTATAAAAAATAGTACAACTCTGTATCGATTATATCTTTAAAAGTGAATAAAAATCTATCGATTTTGCAATGTAATAATGACTTGCTACATTTTGGACGATAACACAAATTTCTATCTTTTTTATTTATTTAATATTCAGTATTAGTAATGGCTATTAATAGATTTACAGGTTACCTAAACTCAACAGAAGAGTTGGTTAAGAATTTGTTAACACTTTCTACGAAAGCAAATAACGTGGGCTTAGATTTTTCTGAGGAAAAATAATTAATAAATTAACAAAAGGGTATTTTTGCATAACTTCCAAATGCCAGAATATTATATGATATTGTATGTTGTAATAATGCTTTGCTTGAAATTAAATTTATCAAGTACCTATTGTAAGAATTGACCTACATTATAATATTGAGTTGTATGCTTCTCAATAAGTATTAGCCTGTTTTTTTAATTCCACTGAAAGCAATTGGATCATAGACATTTATAGTATAACCGAAATTGAAATATAGCGGCTAATTTCAATGAAAAAAAGCTCGCTGCCACAAATTACAACTGCGCAGGAGATAAAGTATGTATTAAGCAAACACAAGTCAATATACTTAATATTACCTAAATTAAATTCTGATCCTTGAGCCAACTTCCTTTTTGTTAGCTCGTGTAATGGTCTAGCGAAATACACAATTCATAAACGATAAATTCAAAACTGAAATTCTAGATTCTCATAATTATTCACATAGTAATAGAACAAAAAGTAACATGAACACGTGACCGGGGCACGTGTGCTGGAAACATTTTTTATGTATTCTCATTCTTTTGGCAAAGTCCGAGCGAATGGGAAGTCGTATAAATTATCAAGTGACTTAAGAATTGGTCGGACAGAGATTTTTTCTTTTCAGCGGAGTTTCGTCACGAGTTTTTGGTTTATTGTATTTATGTTTAGATTTAAAGTGTAAGTATTGTTTTTCCATACAATACTTTGGTCAAGTTTGTATTGTATAGTTAAATAAGCTCGTTTTTTTCCAATAGATTTATAACTTTTCCGGGTCTACACGTGGACCTACGCTTCAGTACGAGACAAGAAAAAAAAAGTACCTAGTATATTATTGCATTTTTTTACCAAATACTACACTGTTCATTTTTAAATAGTAAAGTAAAGCTCTTACATTATCCTTAATTTTCTTAAGTCTATTCATCAGAAAATAGTTTTTTTTTTGGATATCTATTATAGTTCCTGTATTAATTTCCGTGTAGGTACTTATACATGGGCTTTGACAAAGTCATTATGCCAGACCTGAGGTTTGACCAGTCCAACCTACGAGTGCCCGAGCTTCGAGGTTTGACTACTACACATATACCTACCGAATAATATAATATCACGAGTCACGACATATAATAATATGAAACGAACTCTACCTATAATAAAAGATAAATACGTTCATATTATACTTGTTTACATATTACATAACTTATATAAATAGTCCAAAGTATAATGCGCAGTGCCAAAACATTAAAGTCCAGGAAACATGATAGCTATATAATAAGTAATAACCATAGTACATATGTCGTGGCCATATCGTAGATCTGCTCATTTCATGAAATGGCCAATTTAGTTTGGCCAGATCGTAAAATCGTCAACGTTTCACGATTTGGCCATCCACGTTTGGCCAGATCGATGATCTGGCCAAACGTGGATGGCCATTTCACGAAATGCGACCATTTTTGTTTCTTTTTTAAAAAGCGATTCGCTTCTGGCACTCGCCGGCCGCTGCCTCGGCACGCTCGCTTTGCTCGCTCGGCTCGTGCGTTGTTTATTAAAGTCTAACCTAACCTAACCTAACTGTTTTCTATTGAAAAAATCATTCGCTTCTGGTATTCGCCGGCGCTACCGCGGCACTAACTTAAATGACAATAAACAAGTTCTTAAAATATTCTGAATTTTTTAATGTTTTATGGACTCTCTAAGATATTTTATACGATCTGGCCAAATGTCGATGACCAAATCGTGAAACGTTGACGATTTAACGATCTGATCAAACTATGTTGGCCATTTCATGAAATGAGCAAATCTACGATATGGCCACGACACATACATTGTAGTAATAACATTTGTTGCGCAATACAAATAATCGTGTGTTGAAATGTGCGCCAGCGCAATGTATAGGGCGGCCATGTTGATATTCCTTTTTTAAATTTATTTGAAGCGTAAAATGTAAATGAGCGTAACAGTTTTAGTTTACGGAAAATATTAAGAATGTAATAATTATTACTACTACTACAATGTATGTACTATGGTTATTATATAGCTATCATGTTTTCCTGGACTTTAATGTTTTGGCACTGCGCATTATACTTTGCACTATTTATATAAGTTATGTAATATGTGTAAACAAGTATATGATCGTGTTTATCTTTTTAACAATGTGAGGGCAAATAAATGATTATCTAGATGAAGTGACAATACCGTTGCAGCTGTTTAATTGAATAAATCGATTAAATTATTAAGATACGATTAATTTAAGAAAAAATTGTATGTCGTATTCTCAAACTTTTATAATAATTGATTGCCAATTACATCATAATCAGGATATAAAAAATCTACAAATCAAACTATGTTCATTTGAGACCACCTTTTTATTCACTTTAAATAAAATTAATAAAATTAAATGGGACATGTCCCATAAAATATAAAAGCATGGTCCCAACAAGCACGTGCGCTGCACGTTGCTTTGTTTAACATCGTGAAAAATTCTCAATGGATTTTACGACTGAAACTTTTCAAGATTTACTATCTATTTATAGTGAAATGCATTCATGTATTGTTCAAGATTAATTGGCGTTTATGTACATTTTAGCTTCCTTATTTGCTATACAACTTTATAATTCATACAATTGTTATAATTCATAGTATTAATATATATAAAAATGAATCGCAAAATGTGTTGGTAAGCGCATAAGTCGAGAACGGCTGAACCAATTTCGATAATTCTTTTTTTATTATATTCCTTGAAGTACGAGGATGGTTCTTATGTAGAGAAAACGTAAACATGTACCACGGGCGAAGCCGGGGCGGACCGCTAGTATTAAATGAAAAGGATGCAAATTATGAATGTAAATGAAAAGAAATCTGAAATCCATCCCGGTTTACCTGTGTTTAGACAAATACAGCCTACCTCGATCAGAATAAAGATAATTTTTTCGAATACGGTACAGTAGTTACAAATATAGTCAATACAGATGTTTGTAAAGACAAACATCCAAAAATATAAATGTTTCCTCTTTATAATATTAGTTAAGAAATAAATATATACAGATATACTATATGGCTAAATAACAATAGCGTATAACATAATAGCATAATAACACGCTTAAAATATTAAGGATGTTCAATGCGGATTTCCATGTGACAGACTATTACTAGTATTACAATACTACAGTTATACATATATTAATAAACACGTGTATTAAGTTTGTTCCGGTTTGGCCTAACGTTAAAATTATTATTATTTTTTTATTGGGAATAGGGAAACGCTTGACCACAATCTCGCCTGATGTAAAGCTGAGATGTGGTCTAAAATGGAACGCGCTTCCCTAGAAGGTACCTGTTCACTCTACGCTTGAAGACCCTCATATTGTACTCGTCGGGAAACACTAATAATTAACCCCTAATTAACGACATTTAATCGGTCCACATTGTAATTGTATAATATCATATTTTCTCAATAGGATATTTATTTTCAGACGTTGAGATACGTAAAACATTAATTATAAGTAGGTAATTCTAGCGTTAATTGTCAATTTTGGTTTTGTAAAAACTGTCTATGTTAATCATATATGTATTTATTCTTTTTTGTATAAAATAATATCAATGAATATCGGATTTGCAGCGTGATACTAGGTTGGTCAAACATAAAAACATGCAAACATAAATGACAATATTGAATTGAAGCAATAAATACCCATTTCTTATATCATAGTGGATTTGATATATATTAACATGTAACATAATATTGTGATTATTTATACATCAGATGTTATCGTTTAAATGTAAACAATAAAATCCCGGCCAATTTCCATACATCACATCTAATTATGTATTAGACTTTAGAGATACAATAAGTACCTATTTACATGGTAATTTAGCATTTATATTAAACTAGCTGGCCCGGCGAACTTTGTACCGCCCAGTCAATGAATGTCGTGTTACCTTTGGGCTTGGAACTAATTTAGGCTATGATGAACGGAATACAATGATACAAAATAAATATAGATATAGGTATAATGGCTTTTTATTTCGATGAATAACACATATAGAAATAGAATAAAAAAATAATTACTTAAATACTTCATACCTACACGTGTCAGAGAAAAATTACCTATTGAATTAAACTACGTTTTGCAGCCTGGGATGCACTCGAATTAACTCTTTTCGTTCTTTAACTGGTTTCTTTAACTTTAACCACAAATTGTTTCCTTTCACTTTAATTATGATAGATCTACTTCTACCACTATCATCGGGCGACCGACGATGATACAGTGGGTAACCATCGTTGCCTGTGATGGTCTTTGCCGTCAATTTTCGTGGATACCTTTTGGAACACTCGCTGTCAACCATGCATGGTGATTGGCGGTTGATGGTGCCACACGGTCCATGAATCATATATTCGTGATTAGAACATCATGTCATGTCGTTCTGGATCGGTTACAGGATTAGCAATCCCCGCACATACAATTTTTATCCGCCCGAATTCTTTCGACTAACCAAATTAAAATGTGTGCATGCTGCAAGCCTTATTTTTGTCATTCGATTGAATACATCCATCATTGAATAATCCCAAAGATGTGTTGTTTTTGTAACTCATGATCGGATTTTTTGCTTGAAAACATGTGTGGTAATGTCGAGCCGATCACTTGATATCTGTCCGGGAAGCAGCAGTTGAATAATTTCCATCCATTTCGGATTACATGTAAGTGTAATGAATAGATCTGGCCGACCATAATGACGAAAATATGTATGTCATTGCATCTTGCGCATATTCATGACCTGTGTATGTCACAGTAAACAGACCAACATTTTCTGCATCTTCTTCTCTGTGCTAATTGCATCGCGTAAATGGATGTAATCTTCAAAACGCAATTTAGCTTGGTTCGAACCAATGAATCAGGGGCTCCGTTTCAATTTTAACGTTATATACATAATAATATTATTATGTCAACGCAATATTGTTGAAGCAGTCGACGAAATTGCAACAAATTATAATTGTCAGAATTTTTACATTTTTAATAATTAAGCGAACTAACCTTCTTGATTAGATTCCTCACCAAAAATACCTTATTAATTTCTGAAAACACGCGTAAACACAATCATTTGAGGAATTTTTATGTATCTGCTTTTATTGCACTTTTTGATAATTGATTTTAAAAAAATACAAACAATATTTATTCACCCTTTTTACTTTTTAATTATTTTACACATAATACATTTTTGAACGCATGAATGTCAAACATTATTTTCCGTATTTGACAGGATTGACAACTAATGATTGACATGTACGAAAATCAAAATTTTGGGAAAATATTTATTCGTCTAGTTTTTGTTATTTTTATAATTTATTCTGCTATTCTGGGCGGTGACAAATCCAACAAATCCAAAACCATGAAAATTGGTTCAGCAGATCTCGAGTTATAAGTGTTGGAACATACAGACTTTCTTTTATATATATATAGATGCTGATAATATAGAAATGTTACGCTAAAGTTGATTTACTTTTGATACAAAACAAAATCAAATTTTGAATTTGATATCAAGTTTAAAATGCCAGATAAAAGAGAAAGCCCTAAAATAGATTAAATTCAAAGATGAATTAATTTACCTATTTATAATTTTTATATGCTTTTCCAAACAAATATGCCAATGCCTGTATAATATATAAACTATTCTACCTGCATATTGTTTATTAAAATCTTTGCCAAACAATGACAACTTTACTAGCCGATTTAAATTCAATTTTTTGAACCAAGATTTTTCAATTGAACCTAGATCTAATTAATACCTTCAAGAACAAATGACTAACCTCTACGTTAATCTATCGGCTGCGCAAACGCATGTGCCATACTTCAGTTTCAGCACGTTGGTGTGAACGTGCGGTGACCACGTGGTATGGCATGTGCTTTCAGTTATTGCTGTTGACCTAGTCACAGTATACAGAACAAACGGTACGGAAACTACCAACAAAAGTTAGGGCTTACACAAACATGCGCATCGACGAGACTTGTAAGCGGGTTTCGCGGCGTTAGTAGCTCACTCTTCAAAGATTGCACTAAACGTTTTCGTCCAACGGCGTATCGTGTATCTATTTATGACTAGCTGTGCTGCACGGTTTCACCTGCGAACGAACCCGCATTAGCGAGTAAGTATAGCTTATATGTTATTCTCATACATAAGCTACATCGGCGCTAAGTTTCATTAAAACCATTCAGTGGTTTTTCCGTTAAAGATCAATCAAGCAACAAGCATCCATACATTCTTACAAACTTTCGCGTTTATAATTTTATTATAGTAGGATAACGCCAAATGATAAGTTAAAAATTTAAAAATAGGCACCTAATTGTAGGTAATTATTTTATTGAAAAGCCTCAGTTGCGTTACTGCTCGTATTCTATTTACTGTGACCTATTGCTTAGTTCCTTATCTGTGCTGCGCTGGCGCATCTCCAAGGGTCAATAGTTTAATTCGTATTGGTATTGAGATGATTCTAGTGGCCAAGGTATGAAATAATATCTAATATGAGGTTTGTGTGAATTTTAGTGTTTAATAGGTATTTGAAAGGTTATAGTTAAAAAATGTAGTATTAATGCACTATGAAAAAAACATCGATGAAGTAGGTAACATTAGAGTTCTTGTTTGAGATTGTTGTTTTTTATAATAATTTAAATATAAGTTTGTTTAACTTTTTATTCCGCAGAAGAGTGAAATATCATCTACAAAGACAATCAAAGTATTAGAAAATCTATCGAATTAGGTAAATTAATTTCCACGTTGTGCCACGAACAACTCATTCAATAATCTACAGATACTTTTTAAATAACAAAGCAGATGAAAAGTACAACATTTCGTAATAAAATAATAACAAATAGCGCGGAAAATGGCTGCTCTTCTCCAAGGCAAGAGGAAAACTGCCGACCGCAGGAGAGGTCGCCCTCGCTGCTTCTCTACATCATAATGTATTTCCTGCTTGAAATTGTTTATTCCTTTAAGGGCCGATTTTTCAATGCTTGGATAAAACTTATCCGTCCAATAAAGTATTACACAATAATATTAAAATGTCACGTAAACTGTCAAATACGGGCAATTAGAATACGTTTCTAAAATGGTAGTTTTATTCATTATTCGACGAATAAGTTTTATCCAAGCATTGAAAAATCGGGCCTAATAAGTATATATTTGTTTGTTTTTTTTAAAGTTATTAAACTTTAGGAGCGGAGCTTTGGCTTATTCTAAATTATGATTAGGAATTTTCCAAATCAAATAGTTCTTACTTCTTACCACATTAGTTCTTAATTTTTCTAATATTCATAAATTGTATTTAATACTTAAACATTCCATTTTTCATTATTAACAAGTAGGTAATTATATCCTTAATATAGTAAATTTACTTAAATATATCAATTATAGTTTATCGAGATGTGTAATTAATATTAATATTCACAAACAAAGTATATTTCGCTCGAGTTAAATAGTTGCCAGTTAGAAAAAACAATTAGCTAATAAGCCTCTAAATTAGCCAATAAAGATTACTATTCACACCACACAAGGAAGTATATGGACCTTGGATCAGAGGAAAAGTACATAATTACTAATAAATTACGAACTTAAAGACTATTATATTTTAACCTTTAGATATCTATTAACCGGTTCGGATATATGACAAAAGCCAGGATACTATTTTTTTAATACAATAGACAATTCAAATAGGATATTGCTTTTAAAATGGTTTGACATTTTTCTTCTACGTTGTGATGATTCACATAAAAAAAAAACATTACGATTTACGAAAATAAAGATTGTATTCCAATGTTACATGCCCGGTGTATTAAATATATTTTTATGTATTTAACAAAGACGTGAAACATGATACAAAAATAATAAAAAAAATCAAGATTGGCGCCTTTTCAAGATGGCGCCAGTCTTAAGATCGACGCCTCCAAAAAACATTAAACAAGAAAATCGCACATGTAACAATTACAACAATTTATAGGATAACAATATCACATAATAATAGCAATAATTATCACGTGAAGTGTCCATCTGATCCACGCACGTGCGCCGCGTCACGTTTGAGTTCACTGAGCGAGACTAATTCGTACCATTGTCTAAGGTTAATAAAATAAACTTATGTAACATAAATGTGAATTTTAAATGCCATTTTCAATTTTGAGTGTTTTTTTTTTGGTTTGGGTAATTTGGTGTAGAATCCTGGTGTACTTTATAACTTTAAAGTGGTTTCATTTAAAAGAACGACGCAGTAGTTAAATATAACTTTTCAAAAATAACTAGGTTCCCGATTTATAGAAAATCGGGAACCTAGTTATTTTTGAAAATGTTGGTTAAATGAGCTGCAATGAGTGCAAGCATTATAAATAAATGTGACTTTTTATTTGTTGTTGACTTAGTTTAGTTCGTTGATTTAGAATTTTTTTCTTAATGAAGAGGTACTATAATACCATTTTCAACAAAAACAGGATAATTTTATGTTGTAACAACTCACTCAAGTGGAAGTAGGTAAAATGTGGGCTCTCAATATTTTCAAGCTAATATTAAGGTTTTCTTTCCATCGAGATGGGAAATAAGTATAATAATATTGTAAGTGTTCCTGTCTATTCAGAAAATTACAAACTGTGTTTTACAGATTAATGTAGTTTAGTCTATCAGTAATTTAATCAAAAGAAGCATAATATTTAATATCGTAAATATTTTTTATAATGTGGCGCGACGCTCGACCGCAGCCTTTATCCGAATCTTTTTGTGGTTTAATTAAATTTTGGAAAAAAATTATTATACAATGGAAATTTTATAAATCCGTTTTTCTGTCGTTTTTTTATATTGTTCTTAAGTATATGTTTAGAAGTTTGTGAAATGATATGTTATTTTGCACTACATTATTTTGTTATTGTGTGAAACTTAAAAATTATTTCAGTTAGTAATAAAAATGTTTGATTTGAATTGCTTGAAACTAAATTTAGAACGTAGGTACAATATTAATTTCAAAATTTGTAAATTCTAGTTAATTCTTGTTTAAGGTGAATTGTAAATGTGCATTTATGAATTTTGTTGATTAGCTAATTTTAAAATATTGCCTATTTTAGACCATTGTTACTTACATTTATCAGACCTAGGGCCATCCGGGTCAGATATTGCTATGTATAAAATATAATTGTATTCAAATTTTCCATTTTGGACTTTGCCAAAACCTAGTATATTGTTGTGTTGCGTAATTACCTTTTTTTAAACCGACTTATTTAGATATTGCAGGCTCCAATTTTTGTTTTAGTAATTTTAAGACAAACGATCATTTTTCAAGTCAATTTCCTTTAATGTCGAACATTCCATGATGCATATTAAAGTAATATGTTACAATTCTTATCACTTATATAATACCTATATTATGTTTAGACGAATAAACGATTTTCCACAGCCACATGACAGAACACGTGCCAACATTATCTATATTTTAGTTGCATTTCTAATCTGCACTTTATGGACATATTTATTATATCTATGCCATATCTATGCTAGTTCAGCAATTACGTGGAGGACAGTTACATAATATTTTCCCCTTAGTAAACAAATGTTTATCAGAACTAATTAATAATATACGATGTTTTAATACTTATGCGTTTTAAAATAAATTCTATGCGTGTTGACTCAGTTCTTATTTTATTTTCCTGTTATATTAAATAGTAAGTCGTATGATACAATAACAAAAATCATAATTTGTTTTATAATTACTATATCTTATAATATAATTTTAGTTTAAACTTTTCGATACGTTTAAATAAATAGTTGTGAAAAGCTATTCTAGCGCGTTTAGTTTTTACTGCAATTACCTGTATTATTAGGCGTATTCACCTTTGCCATCGAATTTGTGTTGTGATTTTCAAAAATATGTAAATAGGAAAATTTTACTTTTTTGCTATTACACAAAAATAGGAAAATTTAGCTTTTTTGCTATTACAGATTCTCGAAAAAGATTTTGAATAACATTGAAGATATAGAAGAAGATTTAAATATCTTATTTTTTCTTACCTACCACACAGACAAACAATTACGTAACCAAGTTAAACTTTATAATAACTACTAGCTTACCGCCCGCGGCTTCGCCCGCTTTGTCTAAAACCTAATAAATTATATACTAAAACCTTCCTCTTGAATCACTCTATCTATTTAAAAAAACCGCATCAAAATCCGTTGCGTATGTTGAAAGATTTGAGCATACAAAGGGACATAGGGACAGAGAAAGTGACTTTGTTTTATACTATATATAGTGATGATGCATAACTTTATAATTAAAGCAATTTATTTGTTTATTATGTTCATAATATAATTGGCTCATAGTATCTTTGTAATCGTCGTAATTGTGGTCACGTTTGTAAGTTCACATGTATTTTTCTCCAATCACGTGACCGCGACGACAATAATTTTCCTGTCAAGGACTCTGTAATCCTAGCATAGCGGTGTTTACGTAATGACGAATATTAAGGCTGATTACAGACTAGGCGATTGTTGGGATGCTAATTAATAAAAATCAAAACAAGTCTTGTTTATAATAGCATAATAATTTTTGGGTTGAACTAAAGATATAATGTTGGTATAGAAAAACACAACTGTTATTAAGTGATGTTTCTTTTGGCAGAAATCTTTAATTCATCTCCCTACACACCGCTACACTAAAGTCACTTCATCTACTGGTGTAATATAACTAATCACAATATTCGAACTAAATAGAAAAAATTGAGCAACATAATATAACATTTGTAATTATCCATCTAAAGTATATTTATTCAATTAAAACCTCAAATCAAATCGAGCACTGAATCCTTTAAGTCTAATCTGCTTACGTAAATTACCTACGTTTAATAAATCAACCATCATCCTTCTCACTACAGCGTAAAATCGACAACAAATCGACCAACAAATCGCACTGGAGTTCAAGAAATCGCTCAACAAATCCGTCAACAAATCGATCAACTAATCGCCAGGCGTATAAACGGTATTAGTCGTTACATAATAGTAATACGCACGCGGCTGTTAGACTGCTCACGTTTTTGTTACGTCATCGGGACCTGCCATACAAGGTCAAATATATTGTTGTCTATGTTTTTTGCATTTGTATGCAATAACAATGAATTTATTCGCTAAATAAGCGCAAAAAGTGAGAAAAAAGGGTTTAAAATAAGTCATTTCTTAGGAATTCGAGTGTATTTTTTTCTAGACGCATAATTATACCTACTTAATATGTACAATGTTTTTTTGTGTACAGTAATATTATAACAATACAATAACTTTTTTTCTATGTTCTAGTATGCCAATTCTGTTAAACTGGTTTTAAATTTTTTTATAAACCCTGTTAGTTGTTAACGATGAATAATTTTTGGGGCCACAATATTCTCAAGATTTTCAATTCTTATACAAATCATATGTTTATAAGTACTAAAAACTTTGGATTAATTTGGCCGAAATTCAAAATGCATAGAAGATAGATGCCTTTCTTGGATGGCGTTACTTTTAAATAATAGGTACATATTTATAAAATACCAATTATATTTTTCCGAAAACAATTCTAATTTGATTTGCAACACAGTTGTTAAATAAAATAAAGAGACCACAGCCCATTTTGTCAATTCAGGTGAAAATTATGTTAAATAAATATATTATGTAATTTAATTTCACGTGTTTGTGTATAACATTTATACACGTGTTTCTAATTGAAATTATATAAAATTTAAATGAAGCAATTAAATTTTATATACTTGTCATTTGTATTCAACTGTATTTTACAAAGATTTTGAAATTAAACTTCTTTAGGCGCGTTCATTGTTAATTTCAAGGCGTCATGGCAATACCGTCACGTCATGGAGTAAAGCGATGAATTTGGTATCTTTGAATCTTGCCGGCACACATGCTCTTTTGGTTGGTTGCGGCAGACATGGTCAATGGTTGTAACTCGAATATTCAGTCAATAGGTATTATTTGTTATACATTTTACTCACGTGAACTCTTACGATATTATTGATTTAAAATAAAAATTAAATTTAGCGGAAAAATCTTGTATAAAAATTCAGATATTAGCCGAATAGTTACAGTCATTGACATTGTAGGTATTACTAGATTATCATAATAATATTAGGTATCTGGGAAAAGCAATGTAATTACTTTTACTGCTTCTCCTTGACCTGCCTGATCGTACAAGTAAATGTGCTATAGCCTATGTGGCAATCCGAGCTAAAATCTATCTTTGTACAAAATTTCTCATACCAAGATGTCACGAACTGCTATATAGAGTATTTAAAACAAGCATTAAATTTAACCCAGGAACATTGACGCTTTTAATTATAGTAGGATTTTAAATTTATTACCTACTTGCCTTTAAGGCTTAAAGTATAAGCAGGATAAGCATTTTAAAATTACTTCCTAGCGTTCCGCCCGCGGCTTCGTAGCCCGCGAAGCAAAAAAAAAAAAAAACAGCGTAGTTCCCGTTTCCGTGCGATTTCCGGGATAAAACTTATCCTTTTTTTTAAGCTCAGTAACAATTTGGATCAAAAATGGTTCAGGTGTTGCGGCGTGAAGAAGAGACAGACAGTCAGACCAAGTTACTTTCGCATGTATACATAATAATAATATTAATAGCTTTTAAATTTCTCAAATCGGTTCAGTGGTTGAGGCGTGAAGAAGAAACAGACAGAGTGAGTTATATTATTTTAGTTTAGATTCTATGTTTTAGTGCAGAATAGAGTGTTTGTTTGTTCATAACTCATAAAGAACATCACTAATGACCGTTCTCGCAATCCTAGCGTAATATCACAAGGTTGATTTGACGAAATGTCTTGTAACTAACATTTGCTTTGATATTATCTACTTTTTAGTTCACTCCACACAATTATTAGGAGTATGTAATCTTACTAAATAACTATTAATACCTAATATAGGTGATATTACTAGCTTTAAATACTAGCTTTAAAAGGAAAGTACCGGGTCTGGTAAGTAATAGTAGAGTTTTAGTCGGACTAGACTTAAAAATGGATAAATATTATCATCAGTTTAAAAGATTTTTCTTCAAAACAAAATTAACTACTAGTTTTTTCCAAAGATTATTTTTCCGACCCAAATATCGACCACCGAATTGAATTGCACCATTCGACGTCACGTGGTACAACCTACATGGTATTATACTGATTATTTTTCCGACCCAAATATCGACCAATAGAATTGCACCATTCGACGTCACGTGGTACAACCTACATGGTATTATACTGATAATTTTTTGAAAATTTTCTCTGGTCGTTGACGTCAAACTGACAGGTTCAATTCAATTGTGAAATTATTGGCCGACATTTGGGACGGAAAAATAATCTCCCGAATACCACACGAGCTTCAAAATTATCTGGAATTTCCCTCAAGGTTCCCTGCAAACAAATAAAGTCGTCAAGTTTTTCAGGAAAAATCACTCGCGCTTCGCGCTCGTGATTTTTTAACCTTGACTAAAAACTTGACTCCTTCATTTGTTTGCAACGAACCTATCGGAAAATACCCGATAATTTTGAAGCTCTTGTGGTATTATAAGTGATAATTTTTTGAAAATTTTCTCTGGTCGTTGACGTCAAACTGACAGGTTGAATTCAATTGTGAAATTATTGGCCGACATTTGGGACGGAAAAATAATCTCCCGAATACCACACGAGCTTCAAAATTATCTGGCATTTCCCTCAAGGTTCCCTGCAAACAAATAAAGTCGTCAAGTTTTTCAGGAAAAATCACTCGCGCTTCGCGCTCGTGATTTTTTAACCTTGACTAAAAACTTGACTCCTTCATTTGTTTGCAACGAACCTATCGGAAAATACCCGATAATTTTGAAGCTCTTGTGGTATTATAAGTGAAAATTATCCAAATTAGACGTTTTTACGTTACCTATAAATATATAAAATATACAGCAAGGCAAACAATGCGTGCGGGTGCGAATTAATGTTATACTTATAATTATTACAAGTTTTTCATTTTGATTTTGATTTAAATAATTTTAATCAGCAATTAGTGTTTTTAGACAGGGTGAGCCGTTTTCTTATATCATGCGTATTTATCATCATCAAAACGGGTTGAACCAACATTATGTTTTTTTTTTAAGATGACCACAGATAAAGCAAGCCTCTTCGTTTGCCATACAGACAGTACACCAATGTACATAAAATAATATACAATTACTCTGTGACCAATTTATCGTTTCGCCATTGATTACAATTCGTTGCATAATTCGCGAACTTTATTGCCATTTTTTATTACAAAACTTTATGTTACGATTTTTTTGTATAACTGTTGTAATGCATTGTCTCTGGTGAAATTTTATCTGTTGCTAGTTTTGAAATGTTGGCAAATTATTGTTGGTTCAGTCTTGGTACTGTGAATAATTTTTTGAATGTATTAATGGCTGTTTTAAGCCTTAAGTTATAGGTTTATAAATGCGAAGCGTTTATTTTCCACAGATTCCGAAATCAAAGAGAAAAATGCATTTTAAATAAAAAAAAAATAGGTTATTGAACAAAGTTCATGTTTCCTTATTACGAATATAACGTATATTCTTGGAGTATATTACCAAAAAGAGGTATGAGAATGTATGAAGAATAAGAAACTAATTTATTCGTAACTAAGTTACAGAACGTTATTATGATGTGAACATAACCTTACATACATTACCCAACTGTTTAACTTTGAGCTAAGGAAGATAACTAAATTCAAACAATTCATTAGTATTCGAAATTAGGTTAAAATTAAGTTCATTCAGAATTTATATGTTACCTATTGTTGTGTCAAGCTTACATCAAATATGTTTGTAATAATGTGAAGTAACGTTTTCACATGTCTTTGATGTTTTCTTAATATTATATTCTTATTAGGATTCTTAATGAGCTTTACGACATTTAAAAAAATGTTTATTACGTTAACACGTTCGCTGCGAAACAGGGCTTGAAACACCCTGTCCGTGTCTCGTCGTTATAGCGGTAGGAAAAAACTTAAACTTCTCTGTCGTGCGGGAGGCATAACTTCCATCTGGTTCAGTGTAGGAAAGTGATATCTATATATCTGAGATGTGCTATTGATTCCTAGTTCAATGGTATACCGACCTTAATACCGGGTTTCTTAGACCTCGTGCCGCACTGAACAAATAAAAATTCTAACACAGTGCGGAACGAGGTTGCGAACACCTCGTACCATCGCGCACCTCGTACCGCACCTTAAGCTAGCTTCACGCGGTTAGTGTTGTGCAACGCATTCGAGACTATTTGTGGAACAACTTATTGAAGCTTTTACAAAGAAGGACCTGAATGTGGATACAGGTAATTTTCAAACATCCTAACTACTTGTTATAATAAATATCGTTAATAGAAAGGTGAATGTGACATGTTGAGTAACTTTCTTCAAATAGGTTGATAATCATGATTACTATTAGTGTGTTTGTTCATTGAACTAGCGGCAAATCCAAAACACCCGGCAATCGGTGTATGGCTCATCAAAATTTAACTCTTGCCTAAGTCAACAAGCCAACAAACAAGGCACATCATCTCTTAAAGGGATCAAAGAAGAGGAGATGTGTAGGATGTTACGAAAAACTCCGCACCTTCTTAACAAGTCGTGAGGCCGACAAAAAAGTAAAGGAAATTCTCACAGAATGCACTGGTTGCAAACAATATTCTGGTTTGGCCTGTTTTAATAAAAAACATCCATAAGTTTGATAAATAAATACAATTAAATAAAATCGATATTTCTTTTCCCATCACTAAATTATATGAAAAACTGCTATTGTTCAGTGCGGTATGGGGTACATCAGACCCCACATTTTATTTTACCCATAGAATCTAAACTAACTAATCTAACCACGGGCGGCGGTAGATTTAGGTTAATGAACTCATTGTTAATAATAATCACGACAAAAGCCGCACACTTTGTCTTATTTGGCGCCAAAAAAAGGATTTTGGTCTCCTACGGGCGGTGGGGTTTAATATGCCTCGTGCCGCCACAATCTCTGGTATAGGACAAGGTTTAAAACGACCCGTAACGCAGTAATGGAAAGTACAGATATATCTGTGCCGCAGCGAACGTGTTAAGGATTCGTTTCTGGGTTGTGATGTCGAGTTTCATGGATTACTTTAAATTCAAGGTTGCATCTTGATTTGATAATACATAGTTAATTTCTTAATTAATTGGTTCACAGTACAGCGAGTTTTATTTTTACACACAGAAAATGCTTCACTCTGAACCTTAAAAAACCTACAAATACTTAACCTAAATTTTGTATCTATAAAGCAGTTTATCAGCACAAGGCAGGATCACATCTCAACTATGTCAGAATTCAGGACTGCGATTATATTAAAAGCATATTAAGTAATGCAACATGCATTGCGAATAGCAGTTACGAATGAACATAATTAGGGGCCCACTCAAGCGTGCTACATTGCACTATTACATTACAAATCTTTGAAAATCATTAGCTGTGTCCTTGGTATCGTTTCGACACAGTTCATAGCGGTTTACGTTAGCGCTTTTTGTGGGAAGTGGGGAAATCTTTTCAATATTTATATTGGTGAAAAGGGCCGTGATTTGGGCTCCTACTGAATTAATTGTTGCTGCAGTTTTGTACTTAGGAGTGGTTACAACACGCTACTAGCTTACAATGTAAGACTTTCTTGCAAAGTTGTACTTCACCCTGACCCTTTAAAGAGGTAGTTCCAAAAATAAATACCTATGCGCAATTATTGTTCTAGTTAAAATCTGATAGTTAGAACTCAATTATAGTCGTACCATAGTATAATATTTATTATATGTAGCTAAGAAACTATTGGTAAACTTTTAATACGAGTTTAAATCACTGACACCTAGCAATACCGTTGAGCTTTTGTACTTTTTTGTCACTTTTAAGACATTATTTGATGGGTTTTTTACCCTTCTAGCTTTCAATTTCATATATTCAGTATGTTTTGTACAGTGTACATCAATAAAATGTACTTTTATAAACGCAAAATCACTTGTCACCCGCAACATTAAACGTTATTTTATACTACACTATCAAGTAAATAAAAAAGATATAATCGCGATTCTCTACGATACTGTAATAAGTGGAAAATAAGCGAAATATTCGCAACTAGCAACATTATCGTGTGACGAAATGTTCTTTAGATATGTCCACAGAGTTGCCTCATATAGCGTGTGTGCAATTTGTGTAATATTCTGTATGTTGTTGGCGCTGTTTTTATAGGATTAGGTATTTAATGTTTTTGCAAAAAATTAATCAGTATTTTTTGTATGAGTATTGTCATTAAAAACAGTTCACGTAATTTTTGTCAAAAATGCTTCTTTACTGGAATTTAATTTGAATATTCCGTATTATTTTATAATAAAAATTCCGTATATTGTAGGTGTTACGAATTGAGAACTTCTGGAGTTTTGGGTAGAGCTTGATTTAATTATTTTAAATATTTTCTTCTATACTTTCTTAGCTTTTCGGTAACCGCACTTCACGACGTAATTCAAAGCTTTATAATATTATCTATTTTTAAAATTCTTATTGCAAGCATAATAGGTTGGTATGCTACACAAATTTTGACGGAGATAGAGCTGTTTTCAAATCGTACTGAATAACTCGCATCATATCATTACATATTAGTATATTCAAGGTTTGATGATGTCCAAAGACACTAGAAGGTGCTGGAAGGTTCTAGAAGGCATTAAAATATTTTTCATACATTTACACTTTTAGAAGCTCTATTTTACGCTTCATTCTGTTTGTTCACTTTCCCATTGCTTGGAAGAGGTCGTATTTGGATTATAACTGCTCTGATTAATATTGTTTGTAAAGTTTTATTATTATGGCCACACATAAAATAAAAATAAATAATATGTAACGGTAGCAAGAAACAATGGTAAATCTCTTTACTTTTTTTAAAACAAATGATAATGGCATTAGATATTTTTTATATTTTTGTTTATATTAATAATACCTATACATTACACAAATAAGCTCGTATTTTAGTGAATGGTTCTTAGACCTTCCAAGCTATTTCCACACAGTTGCTTGACCCGTTGAGCTAGGCCAAATTACTTTATCTGATATTAATTTAATGATATTATACAATAATTACATTATGGCGTCGTGTAATATTTTGTAACATTACAGCGAGGATTTTGTTTATAGATGGAAATGCATTTATCATCCTTATTTTGATAGCTGTTGCATGTTTGTATCTGTATACAAACATGCAACAGCTATCAAAATAAGGAATATATATACTAAATAAGGAATATAATATATAATACCTATTTAGTAATCTGTGTCTGTACACAGATTACTAAATAGGTACAGTACTCCAAAATTAATAATGCGCATGCAAATCTTCGCAAATTGTCGTATTTCCGAAAACACTCGAATCATTGAATCATAAGAGCCCTAAACAATGCACTTGCATTTTACACCTTGTTCAAAAGAAATAGAAGTCAATTCACGGTCATACACAATCAAAAACAATTCGGGCGGTAGGTGACGGTAGCCTGTCAGTCAAAAAACTGAAAAATCCGTCAGTCGTCTTTAAATATTGGTGGTGACTGCACGTGTTCTCTCTGTGTGGAATTATATAGAGCTGCTATTACATACCCTTCTTGGTTTTGTTTTAAAAGGTGAATTGAATTAATCGATGAAATGATTTACACAGTTGATGGCAGTAGGGAAAGTGAAAATGAAGAATAACATAATGAAAGTTCCGATGTATCTAAAATGTCAGAAATAAAGATAATCCCTGATTTTGATTGTTTTTATTTTTATTTTCTTGTATATGTCATAATATTCAAGAATGATCAGTACTTTAAATACTTTTGAGCTGAGATTTTAATGGTTAGATTTATAATATTATGGTTTAAATGTAAACCTGTGTTTGAAAACAATATTTTATACAATATAAATGTTGTGTTATTTTAACCTTCTTTTCTTCCATCATTACACCAGCTTCAGTAAGACACTTTAAAAGTACTATAAAATTTTCCAAGTAAATCAATCCAACAAAGATATATTCACAATCGTGGGGTTATCCTCGCTATTTACTTACAAGGAATTATCGAAACAAAATCGTTACTTACAAATCAATATTAATCTCTTTTAGCACAAAACACATAATTTGACTAAATTATGCATGAAGAAAATGCATTTAACCACTATATGAATATCATCTTCGGACGCTCCGGGAATATGACAGTTGCCGAACAGTGACGAAGATTTCTGTGCGCATTATTACTTTTGGAGTACTATAAATAGTTACTATGTACAGACTATATTTTTCATTATATAAACAAATGACTGTTTGTTTCATATAAATGGCGTCGCTTGTTGAAATTACAATAAGAATTTTCAGCTCTTCTTCATAATCAGTTTTTTTTATTTTCATTATATTATTAAAATAAATGGACTTTCATGACAATTTCGCACACGGCACGACGATCCCATACTAAGCGTTTCGCTTGTGTTATGGAAACCAGATATTATATTTTATTGGATTGTATCTCTAAATTCCTTTGATGTTAAGTATTAATATTTCACGAATAATATTATTATTGGTAGTAATACCGTACTTACTAAAAATTGACACAACAATCAAATAAAATGTAGAGCCTATTTTATTTTCAATAATACCATTTTAAAACATTAATACCTTGTTTTACATTCCTAATTGACAACATTTCATTTTTTATAAGGCCATGAAAGAAAAAAACAGTTTCTTTATTTTGCTCTTGCGATTACAGAAGAAAAATTATTTCATTTTTTAATCGCATATTTTAAGAGAAATTAAATAAAAACGATAAATGTGATGATGACGTCATACATACGGAGGAATAAAAATGCGCCTTAGCCTAATTTAAAAAAAGTTAAAAAAAAACTATCACTGACATTTACAGGGTATGGCATGTGTCAAATTTCATATTAATGTCATTTTTGTGAATTAATTATTCATGTCAACAAACTTTTAAATCGTGTTATTGTGTTTTGGTTCTCTAATTTAATCTCATTAGCGTGATGTTTGTTTGATTGGAGTTGGACCAATTCATTTATATTATACAAATAGTGCCTATAGTGTTCATAATTTTCTTGAAATAAAAGACTTTGTTTACTTACTAAAAGTTGTATTTATTAAAGTGAAACTTTTATTACATCGTCTCAAACTTTTTGGTCTGTGTAGCGCATGTCGCGTGTATCGCGGCTGCCGAGTAGGTATACCTACTCGGCAGCCGACCGTCACGCGACATGCGCTACACAAAGCAGTGTTCGGAACCGTTCGAACAGTTTCACTTTTACCGTGGTTTCATAAAACCACACAACATTTTTTTAACACTTTCCAACGTTTTTGGGATAGTATATTTGTTTCCCAGAAATTTTCAGCACCCCTTAACAAATCCTGCATAAAGTCATCATCATCAGTACTTGTGAATAAGTTTCTTTTGTTTAAAATTTGGATCAGCAAATAACAAATAACAATATTTACAAAGCTTGACGAATCAAAGTGACAAATGTGCCAAAATGTCAACTGTCAAGATTTTTTTTTAATTTAAACTAGGTATGTGGCAAAGGAAAAAAATGTATTCCTCCGTATGTATGACGTCATTTGGCGCTTACGACATTTTAGAATGAGATGATTTTAAAACTCAAAAAGATGAATGAAAACTTCTATATTTAGAAAAAGCAAAAAATACATGTATCATAATTTTTGATCTAGTTTTCATTAAAATAAAAAAAAATAAGTAGCTTAAAATTTTGAAATGTTGTCAATTCAACTAATAACACTCCTAAATTATAATATCAATATGCAAGCGTTAATGGTCCCAATTATCATGTCACTCGATATCCAAACTATCGCATGCGACAGTTTTGCTTTAGGTCTACTTGCGTAACCGTTTCTACATCACTTTTGTAGAACACGTATAAATGGGGCTATGACTTTTTAGGAGTTTTAGATAAAAAATACGCTAACTTTATATTTTTGATTCACGTATTCGATATGTTATGCACTATCGTAGATGTGAATCTGGGAAACTGTAATAGTTCATTGTGTTTTATCTCGTTTAATATTAATACTATATTGGCAATCGCCTAAGCTTCTATAATTCAGTTTGAGACTAGACCCTTAATAGTAGGGGAGCCCAGGATGCTAAATGTGGATTTACTCGAGCGTCACGGGAACCTATTAGAATTGGTAGATTAGACCATAGCGAGAAAAAAAGGTCCTATAATGTTTTCACTTTTAGCGGTGGGGAAGGGTTTTTTGATTTTTTTTAATTTAAAAAAGAAAAAAATTGGCTTGGAAATACTCAAGCGCGTTAGATATTGATATTTTGCATGCTCCAGGACGTCACTGAAAAAAAGTATACGTTAATCTGACGATTTAAGTGGCGATTTAATCGCTATGAAGAAAGGGTAAAAAATTAAAGTAATATTATTCGAGCGCGTCAGATTAATATATGGGGGGGGGGGGTTAATTACAATATAAGAAGTCCCCATTTCGCTAATCTGACGATTCGAGCTCAACCTTAGGGAATTATGGATTATTCAAATTTTCCAGCGGGGCCCCTGAGCGCACCCACCAACCATAACTCCTCATATTGACTAGAGGTACTAATGAATAACTAAGGTACCGTCCCTTATAGTAATCTGACGCGCTCGAGTAAATCCCAAAATCCCCTCTTGGGCTCCCCTACTATAAGAACTTATGTTGGATAAAATCTATTCTAAGTTTTTATGTCCTAAAGCAGGGGTTCCCAACCTTTTTTTGTCTACTGCCCACTTTAAGAATAAATTATTTTTTAACGCCCCCCTTTTTAAACATACTTAAAAACCGCTAAGTACTTATAACTGATTATTGAAACGCAATTTTATAGTATTCGGACAGAGTATCTTTTATTGAAAATAAAACAAACATAATCAATTCTTATATAAAAACTAATGTGAAGGTTGAATCTGATGCTGTTCAATAAGTTTGTTGATATCAGGTTCCAATTTACTCAAAAACAGCCGCATGTCGCCACGTTCGGTAACACGCAAACGATTTCTCTTTTTAATAAGCAGCGTTGCCACAGCACTAAATCCACGTTCACACAAATATGACGATGGGAATGCTATCAAGAATCGTTGAACAATTGACCACAATCCAGGGTACAATTGCGGGATCGGTTTTTGTAGCCAAAATTCTTGATATCCATTTTTGAACTTGATTTTTGTTTCTTCGTTTGTTGTCAATTCTATAAGTTCTTCTTCCAGCTGAGGTGACATTGCTGTGTTGACATTTGAAAACGGATCCAACACCCAGTCTGGTATTTCCAAGTTTAAAATGTCCTGGTATCGTTCGGTGAAGTCAATGTGGAGGTTTTCCAAATGTTGGCAGTAGGCAAACAAGTCGTCGTTACTGCAGAATACCGATAAATTCGGAAAATTGTGAAACTCACGTCTGCCCATATTCTTTTTGTGCAGAAGCAGTTTGGCTGCGAAAGCAGCAACGACATTTTTTGTTTTAATTAAATTTAGTTCATCGCCTTGCAGTTGGAGGTTCATGTCGTTGAACAATTTATACAGGTCTGTTATGTAAGCTATATCATTCTTTGATGTTATGAGCTTGTTGCGCAGTTCTGTATCTTTAGTTTCCAAGAACTCTATCACAGAGTCAAACAGGTTGTAAAATCGCATCAGACAATTGCCTCTTGACAGCCAACGAACTTCAGTATGAAGCAACAAACGGTTGAAATCTTCGTCATTAGTAGCACAAAGTTGATGAAATAATCTATCATTCAAAGAGCTGCTACGGATTTTATTGACTGCTTTGATGACATATTGCAGTGATTGAAATAGTCGTTCACTTAAGTTTCTAGCAACCAAATGTTGTCTATGAATAACGCAATGTATAGCAAGGACATCTGGAATTTTATTCTTTAAGTATGCTATGAAGCCTTTATGGCGCCCTGTCATAGCCGGAGCGCCATCCGTAGCAACTGATATAATATTTTTCAAAGGAATCTTTTTCTCTTCACAAAACTTTTCCAATGTATTGAATTTGGTTTCGCCTTTTGTATCTGTCTCCAAATTTCTGGCAAACAATAGTTCTTCACATATTTTCTCATCTTTAATAAACCTCCCGTAAGATAGCAACAACGCTTCATTAGTTGGTAAAGTGGACTCATCGAGCTGAATTGAGAATTGACTAGTCCTCAGATGATTGCACAATGATTCTTCAATGTTTTCAGCCATTTCATCAATTCGTCTTTGCACAGAATTATTACTCAAAGGAATTTTTCGGATAATATCTGCGGCCGGTTTATGAAGCACAGCAGTTATTACTTCCTTTATAGCTGGCAATATTAACTCTTCTCCGATGTTGTGTGGTTTGCCTTTTTTGAGCAATTAACAAAGAGATATTGTACGAAGCTCGAAGTCCGTCGTCATCTTGCTGAGCAGCCGCCGAAAATAGTTTTGATACACTTGGCTGAGTATTATGCTTCTTCTCTAGGTCTTGAAAATATGCTACATTCTTGTCTTTCTTATCTGGATGCATTTTATTCAAATTATCTTGCAGTCTTGAAGGCTTCATTGCTTCGTTCGAAAATGTTTTTAGACATAGAAGACACAAAGGCGACGACGGGTTTGTGGGATTTTCAATAAATCCGAATTTAATATATTCCGCAGAGTATTGCCGTCTCTTCTTTTTTACTTCCGACATTGTTTTGTTTTGAGAAATACGTAAGTGTTGAAATCAAGTACTGCTTATCTATTATGCGCGAAACCGCAAATGAAAATAAAATAAATTTACGTCGTTTATATAGGATTGCATAAGCAGCACGCACCAACAGGAATAAGACAAACGTGCTTAAACTCGTTTATCTCATTCGACGCCCAATCGTACTCGACAAGCAAGAACAAGTATTATAGAACCAGCCGATTGATACAGGAATGTACAAATCGGATTATTTAACAAAAACTTGTTAAAACATGATTGTCCGCGGTCTATTATATCGAACCGAGTTTGAGCTATATCTTAATAATTAATATTAGTTGATGTTCACAAGATGTCGACTCTCGAAGTCGAGAGCTCAGTCGGCGTCTAAAAGTCTTCCTAGCTAGGTAGATGAAATTATAAATCGACCCCAAAGCCCTACACAACGCCCCCTTTTTTTCTGGGTCTCTTACCGCCCCCCTTTAGGCCTGCAGCGCCCACAAGGGGGCGTAATCGCCCACGTTGGGAAAGACTGTCCTAAAGCAATGCGATTTCATTACTTTTGAAACAGCTCTTTAGAAGTTATGTAAAAATTGATATATCCGAAATAAAAACTACCACAATATAGGTAAGGGGCATTTAAACAGGTTTATAATATAAAAAGCTTCGTTTTGTAATAACAGAATGGTTTTACGTAAGTATTAGTGTGCCAATGTCAGTGAATTTTGACACGTATTTTTCGTAAGATATCGAAATGGGATTCTGCGTCAAGATCAGATTTAATTTGTTTTTATTATGATTTTACAACATACAAGAAATAACTCAGAAAAATAAAAAATTAAAACAAAATAATTGAAAAGACAATAAACCGAAAAAGACCGCAACCTCATCTTTTCACAACAAATTGAAATATAAGTCACAAAACCAGATTTCAGAGCGATATCCACAAATCTTGTAACAGTAAAAAAAAAAAATAGATTAACAAAAATTAACAATAGACTATTCTCACAATAAGTAAACCATGTGAAATCGCTTGCAAAATGTCATCGACATGTCAAAATTAGCAACCTTGACATATTACGTCACGACAAGGTTAAGTGCGGTTATGTAACCAGCCAGATTGAACTATGGTTATGAAATGACGGTTACGTTATGATTTCGCGAGTGGAGCGCCATATTGGAAGCGATATTTGCGAATGCAATGTTATAAAATATTATTTAATAAAAATTACGTATAGGTTTTTATATTGCACTGTGTCTTAATGCGTAGGCTAATTATATTTGAAGTATCATAAAAAAGTGGGGTGTATATTTTCATTGAACTGTCTGTATGTCTGTCAAAGCTAGTACGTGAAAAGTTAGTATATACTATTATAAAGGCGAAAGTTTGTAAGTATGGATGTATGGATGTATGGATGTATGGATGTTTGTTACTCTTTCACGTAAAAACTACTGAACCGATTACAATGAAATTTAGCACACATATAGAGGGTAACTTGGATTAACACATAGGATAGGTTTTATCCCGGAAATCCCACGGGAACGGGAACTATGCGGGTTTTCCTTTGAAAACGCGGGCGAAGCCGCGGGCGGAAATCTAGTTATATTATAAACGGATCTGGATTGGAATCTAATAACGAATACAAATACATATACTTATAATGGTTACAATACAAACAGCTTTATTAAACACATTTGTATATTTTTATATAAATTTTATAACGTCAATCCTAAATGTTTTTCAAAATTTGTAACCTATCCTAAATATTTATGTAAAATTGCGTTTTACAACGTATACAATAAAATAGACGTGCAATTATTTCAACACACAGATGACATGAAATGTATCCTTGGGAACAATTATCACAGTGTATTGTACTTTCATAAGTTGTTTCTTAACGTATAATCTTGTGATGTAAGATATATACGTGTCAAGGTAAAGATGATATAAGCTGAAATGTTAGATAATTACGTATTGATCTGTTGAATGTAATCTTTGTGCAGTGCAGAAAAAATAAAGTTGAAGTATTGTAAGCTTTGTGCAGAATAATTAAAGGATTGTTTGTTTTCATTGTGGTGGATTTTTTTGATATGTAATAGGGGACAAAAATATACATTTTAAGAAATGATTATAGCTAATGCTAAATCATATTATGTATCGTATAATCGGATACACATTTAAGCTATCTACTAAATTAAAATGTAAAATTTTCTAATTATGTAATGCCTTTTTTCGTCGTTAAATATGAAATTATAGAGAATCTCTTTCACGTTGGATAATGGAGGTACTTAACTTTTTAATTGTATTTTATCAAAATTTAATGAATAAGTGTAATATAATAGAACAATTTAAACATTATTTTTACAAACGATTTCAAGAAAGATCTTAAAGAGCGAACATGACAAAGAGATGAGTTGTGTTCAACATTAAATCTTACTTCAAGGTCACTAAACAACTGGAAAATAAAACTTAGGTTACGCAACAATTAAGTGTATGAAGAAAAAACTCGGCCAAGTACGAGTTGAACTCGCGCACCACGAGTTCCGCACAAACCTATTTTTTATAATGTTGTAACTGTAAATTTATCTTATAATATTCCCTTTATGTGTGCTATAAGACGTTTCTTCAGACTTACCAAATTTCATGATCGTATGTTCACAGGAAACTGTATGTTCTGATTCCCTTGCGAATTTCGAAAATTTGTATATTAATGGCTGTTTCTTTTGATAGCTTATGTTTGATTTTTCCATAGCTTCACAGGATGAGTATTCAATAAAAATTTCAGCTGATAACGCGTTCCTGAGAAAAAGTTTATTGACGTTTAGATAGAAAAATGGACAAGGAAGATCCTATATAAGTGTTTCGTTTTTCGTTTTGTGGTGAACCCTAAAAATAAAAACGTGACCAGCTGATTAATCTAAATGATAAAGTATTCTTAATGCTATTAATAGCGAATGAATGTTCATAAAATTATATCCACTTTATAAGCTACCTAACTATTCAACAGTGATAATCTATTTTATTGTTATTATGTTGTCTATGTGTGTGTGCGTATGTGAACCCTACATTGTGTGTGTGATGATGTAACTTATATGATTTAATTTTATTTGTTTTTAAATTAATAAATTGGATATTTTATAACGTAAACGTGACTTATGTTTTGAGTACAGGTTCGTTTATAGAATATTGTTTGTAAACATTTGTTTGTTAAGAATAAATTCTACTTTAACCTCAATTCTAATATCGAATGAGGCCATATTTGCAAAACATGGCGTCTTTTAATACAAACGGCCAAGCAAAATCATTACTTGAACATACAATTAAAATATTGCTCTCCTATTCCTATTTATTAATTTGGTAAGGTTACCTACTTACCAACTTGCTTATCACTACATAGTATAAAACAAAGTCGCTTTCCCTGTCCCTATGTCCCTTCGTACGCTTAAATCTTTGAAACTACGCAACGGATTTTGATGCGGTTTTTTTTAATAGATAGAGTGATTCAAGAGGAAGGTTTATATGTATAATAACATCCATTAAATAGTGGAGAAGTACTGTTATTTTTGAGGTTTCTAATGTGATGTCGTAAAAAATTACATTTTTTCCGCTTACATTGCAAACGCAGGCTGAACCCTACGAGTTTTATCAAAATAATGTAGGTACTAAGTATTATACACATTGAAAAGGTCTACAGAAAAGTCCGCGATGGTATATGTCTATCTCTTATGGATAACCCACAATAACTTTTTTTTGCCATTTACTTTTTACGACAAATAATGGCTAATTTTCGATGCGATTTTAACCAATACAGCATTAATCCTTAACCAATGAAATACCTTGAATACATTGTTCATTTAATATAGATCTATATGGCCCTTTACACCGTATGATTTAAGTGAATATTTTCGAAGATATTACAGACTAGAGGTCCGCCCCGGCTTCGCCCGTGGTACATATTTCGCAATAAAAGGTAGCCTATGTCCTTTCTCGGGTATCAAAATATCTCCATACCAAATTTCATGCAAATTGGTTCAGTAGTTTAGGCGTGATTGAGTAACAGACAGACAGACAGAGTTACTTTCGCATTTATAATATTAGTATGGATTTAAAAATTGCGGGACGTAGCGTTTGCGGCGGTAACGTCCGGCCGCCCGGCTATCTATTTTATAGCCGTGCGAAGCCGGAGCGGGCCGCTATGTTTTTATATACAACTTTCACAGTTTTTCTGTAGTGTATTTAGTATCAGCATTGCACCCGTGCGAAGCCGGGGCGGGTCGCTATTTAAAAATATAAGAAACATGCACTTTATTACATCAAGATTACTAAAGACTATATTCGTCAAATCTATTAAAAACATTTTTACTCTTCCATCAAAATATACAACGCTATTTTTGTATTTAAAGCTATATCCATACAATTTACATATTAAAACTACGTTCACCAAACCGTAAATTTCTTAATCAGCCCTAAAATAAATACAACAGTGACCCGATCTACAAACCTTGACTCACATGGAAGTGATGCAACGAATTACGTCACTTTGATATGAATCAAAAACTGCACGACCCACTTTTGACTGGTTTATGTAAACACTGGTCGAAATATGAGACGATTGTTTCTTAGGTTGCACGACTGCACTAGATAGTAGATATGTAGCCTATTTCAATGGATTCAATAATTTGGAGTAAAAACTTCGTACTGTATTTTTTTAAATAAGTATTTTTTAGAACCGATGCTATGTATATGAAATGAATGTCGTAAATCAATTTTAAAATTTTTATGTACTAGAAAAAAAACTAAGTGTTTATAACTGTGCAAATATAGGTAATATGAACTTCGAACGTCGTTTTTATTCAAGTTTTCTTCTACATACTGAATCTTATACATATAAAAATGAAACCCGTTTCGCGTTGTCACGGCATCACGTGTGAACGGCTGAACCGATTTCGATAATTCTTTTTTTATCATATTCCTTGAAGTACGAGGGTAATATGTACCACGGGCGAAGCCGAGGCGGACCGCAAGTACAAAATAAATAATTAAATAAAAGAAATATATTATGTGTGATATGGAGCTTTGTTGACTGAATAATATTTATCAACATGCAATTGCAATATTGAGAAAGGAATTAACATTTCTAAAATTCATTGTATCTATTGCTTTGATTATGAGTCATATGCTATACAAAGCATTTTAAGTCCCACTAAAAATTACTAAACGATAACTATAATCATAAATTCGTTTTTTTTTACTTCAAGAAGTAACAAAAAAAAACTTGTGGATGACATCAGTTGATGGTAAAAAATAAATAAAATAATAATTAATTATTTAATAATATCTATTTTGAACTTTTTATGCCATTGCAATATTTTTTACAATTTCGTCACATAAAATTGAATTTGAGAATTTCTTACTATAACTGAAAGGACCCAAATATTTTAAGAAATTACATTACATTTTAACCACAATTGAATAAAATTACACGAAAACAACGCAATCGTAATTCATAGAACACTTATTCAAAGCAACATTCTAAAATTAACCAACACAAACCGACCACTACAGTTGACCTGCCCCCCTCCTCGCTTTATTCGTTCAAAAGGTCAATACGGGGCAAATGCACCTAATTCGACGGTTCAAGTTAAATTGGTCGGTCCTATAATGTACCACTGTTATGCAATATGACCTTAGGTGTTACGTAACACAGATAAGCCACTGAAATTTGAGCCGTATCCACTTAATTTAAAGCTGTATTTCATGTGTAGTCTTCTTTGTGTACATTTAATAATATCGTTGGATATTATCATACGAATGTAGTTGACTTATTATTAATTACACAGCATTGCATTGTGTTTTTCACTGGATAATGTCACTGGCTGTGTCTAATTAAATGCGATTTTTGTTTTAAATAGTAGTGTAAACTTGATCGGAGCTTCTTGGAATTTAAACCGCATTCCTTGCATAGTAAATTATTAACTTACCACTAATTAATTATTATTAAAGTTATAACTTTATGCCCTTTATAGTACAATTAAAACGGACGGGTACAATAAGTATGTATGTGATCTTGACGATGATGTTTAATTTTTAATTCAACTTTATTTAATTTTCTTTCATCCCGTGGCTTAACTCTAATTATCGAGTATATTTTATTTCGCTGACCGATTTCTTAATATTGAATATATTAACTTAGTATAAATCTCAAAGAAATTATGAAGCTTTCAATAAAATTCACAGATTTTTAACTAGATAACAATTCAGTTGCCTGAGCTTTCTTTAAGCTCTCATAATGGAATTTATTCAAAATGTAGTTTTCATTTTGCAAACAGACATACAAACAAATGCAGCGTGGGTATTTTGACCAATTTGCTGTAATATGTCTGAGTTTTAACCTGTTTAAGTCAACATTAACAAGATTCAACACAAATACTTAATTATTTATGTACTAGTGGTATTCAATTCAATTGAAATGAATAATACATATATATCATATGACCTAGGCTTACGATGTTCAAAGATTCCAGGTTATCCACAATTTATGGTTACCTCATTTTATACTTGCTAGTACAGGAATGCAATTTTGCGAAGTTGAAATTACCATTAAATGCCATAGACATTCAATGAAACCGATATTGAGTTTACCGTCGTGTCATCTGATGAACTGCTTTGCTTGGTAGGGTGACCAGGAGGTTGGGAAAATTCGGTTTTTAAAATAATGTTGTTTTTGGTTTTATTGAATCATTAAAAATACGTAGAATAACAGAAATTCGTTATGCAAGTAGGTGTTTATTTCTGTAATGTGCTAGAAGTTGAAATTATGAATCGATGCGACTTTTCTGTGTCATTTCTCTCTAGTTCTGAATGTCAAGATATTGTCAATTGTTTTTTCTGTTATTTGGACATTTGACAATATTTTGAATACTTATATTAAAACGTTTTTATACATCATTATAGAGAACATAAGTGTAAACGGACTTAATTAATTACACAGTCGACCACTGCTTCTCGTGGTTGGACCAAAACCTTTAAGTTTGCAGTCTTAAACAATTCTTTAATCGAACATTTTCTTCTTATCTTTCTTTCACATATTATTTTTAAAGTCCCACAAATCCCACACAGTGTATACACCACCATGCTATTATACAAACTCTTCATTTATGCGCTCTGTTCCCATGGCTAGACGTACACGTTACCCGACTTGACATAATCCGCTTACCCACTAACTGCCGGATACTTTGTAGGGTTGCCACGTATATGAAATAACTTGTACTGTTGTGACATAGTATAAATATTGTTTAAACTGTGACTGATAGAATGGTGAATTGTATAAACATATATAAGGTAACAGTGTATTTCATATCTTATTAAATAACGATAATATCTTGATACATAGCGAAAATGTAACTAGGTAAATAAATACAGTGCTAGTTTCACGATAAATACATGAGTTCATAGAAAAATTGGAGACTAGATGTGTGCAAAATTACAACTATTGGCTAGCAACAGCAATATTGAGTATTGACTCTATTTGTGGGGGAAAATCTTTTTTTTTGTGAGGGTATATCGGGACGATATGAGCAATTTCCACGATCAGAAATATGAAAACGGTTTTGAAATTTTCAATTTTTTTTTAATAATTATTATTATACAATTTATTAAGCGTGTTCTGTACAAATTTCTAACAAAATATTATTATTTTTTTATTATTTTGAGCCATGGCTGTCCCACTGCTGAGCAAAGGCCTCTCTTCCCTCAATCCATTTCTCCCTATTTTGAGCAATTTTGCTCCAATCTGCTACATGGGAATCAAGCTCGTCCCGCCATCTTGTCCTGGGCCTGCCACGCAGCCTTTTGTCCTTGTTGGGGATCCACAAAGTGGTAATTTTTGCCCACAACTCCTCCGACATTCGGCAAACATGGCCAGCCCAGTTCCATTTCAGCTCAGCAGCTTTATGAGCTACATCGATTATCTGTGTTTTTGAGCGCAGTAATCTTATATATAAAAATGAATCGCAAAATGTGTTGGTAAGCGCATAACTCGAGAACGGCTGAACCGATTTCGATAATTCTTTTTTTATTATATTCCTTGAAGTACGAGGATGGTTCTTACGTAGAGAAAACGTAAATATGTACCACGGGCGAAGCCGGGGCGGACTGCTAGTATTAAAATAAAATAATTAATTTAATAAGTAACAAAATATAATCCAATAAAAGAAAATTTAATTAATTATAATTTCCACGTGTGGACAGCCCTAACTACAGAGTCACAGGGATGTGCTGAACGGATGCTAACCTACTGCGGTGTAACGGGACTCACGTAACGAGCTGTGGATACGACTGTTTGATAAAAATAAACGAATATAAACGAAAATTATATGTACGTTAGTTGAACAATGAAAATGCATTTTTTTCTGTATGTGTTGCTCTCGGTATATAGACTTAAAATTTGTTATATCTTCTAAATATTTCTAAATCAAACATTTCAGAAACAGTTTAAGATATCTATTTATAATGTTTTCGTGGTGACCAAAAGATAGACGATAAGTTCATATGATTATTTTTCCGACCCAAATATCGACCAATAGAATTGCACCATTCGACGTCACGTGGTACAACCTACATGGTATTATACTGATAATTTTTTGAAAATTTTCTCTGGTCGTTGACGTCAAACTGACAGGTTCAATTCAATTGTGAAATTATTGGCCGACATTTGGGACGGAAAAATAATCTCCCGAATACCACACGAGCTTCAAAATTATCTGGCATTTCCCTCAAGGTTCCCTGCAAACAAATAAAGTCGTCAAGTTTTTCAGGAAAAATCACTCGCGCTTCGCGCTCGTGATTTTTTAACATTGACTAAAAACTTGACTCCTTCATTTGTTTGCAACGAACCTATCGGAAAATACCCGATAATTTTGAAGCTCTTGTGGTATTATAAGTGAAAATTAACAACAGATATCATTCTAGGTAATATATTTTTAATTACGGAATCAGATGCCTTGATAAAATGTGATCTATAGCACCTAAATTATTGAATCGCCTATTACTCTTTATGAAGATTCATTCTAACTATTTCATCAGTTTTTGCACGAAGCGAGAAATTTTTTAAGACAACAGCTTCAACTTCCTATGCATTTACTGCCATTTTAGACGTTCACCTAGGTCCTAGATCAACCAAATTTCACGTTCATTATTAGTATAATATGTTTACTACTTAATATAATAGTGACGACATAGTAAAAAAAAATCGGTTTCTCTGTCACTATGTATGCTTTAATCTTTAAAACTACGCGACGGATTTTGATGCCTTTTTTTAAGTGATTCAAGAGAATTTTAGTATACAATTTATTAGGTTTTAGACAAGGGTTCTGGTGTTTTTCAAGAGCGGAAAGCTTGTATTAGATAATATGCATTTTAACAAGGTATATCCCCTCTAATCCAACACACCGTGGCCATTTACCGTGTACTCTGGCACACTGAACCACATGATAAGACGTAAGATAACACTTTTTTATCGGCATTTCTTCACTGACCCCATTCAATTATTATCCTTATTACGTGGTTATAAGAAACGTTTTATCCAACGCATTTTATTCGTTTTTACCGCTAATTAATTGTATTTACAAAGAAAAGGAACGTCCGTGATTGTTTTATGTTTTACTTAGAAATATATAAGAAAAAAATGATAAGTGATTATGTAATATAATTGATTTGTTTATCTTTATCAATTATTGTGATGAAATCAATAAATATAATGGTACTTTGGCCCACACATAAATACACAGATAATATTATTTCTTTTGAAAGATATATTTAATTTTATATTTTAGGAATGTAACCAGAAGATTGTAAAATATGTATACCTATGAGCATAGGTATTTCATTAATATTGGTTTTGATGTGACACTGAAATAGACACACAGAAGGAAATACATATTTTCGCATTATTTTCAAATTTCGGCGTCACAATTATTGCACTTAGTATTGCAAAATATCGATAACTGTTTAATATATATTAAAAAGTTTTGGTCATCACATAAGTTCACGAAAATGAAGTGCATATTACTGTGTTTTACTGTTTTCATTGTAAGTATTTTTCAAATCAATTAAGATACAAAATGTTGTAAGTACCTATTTAACTGAGGTATAACGGTTAATATTTTTGATTGTACTTGTTTATAAAGTATAATGTGCCATAAGGGTAATAAGTAATTACTAATTAATAACTAATGATAAATTTTCTTTAACTATGCAAAACATGAATTATAACTATTATTATTACATTGGTAACTAGATAATCGAACCATTTCTTTATATCGTAATTATAACTATAACATGTAGACTAGCAAAACACTGAAGTATTTTTCAAAATGGTTATCAAGTTGAAAATGTGAGGAAGACGCACATATTATATTTTTCAATTTTCACAAAAGTATAGATATTAGATAGTATAATGAAATTCCGCACATAAATGGATATTGATTGGTACATAATATGATACTTGTGCATACTTTTCATACGGATACCACGAGTAAAGCCGCTTGCTGGTAAGTTCATAAGACGGATTAATTCTCACAATTCAACTATTTATTTCAGGTCTGCACGATAATATCTTGCATCGAGACAATACACATCCAAAATTACGATGGACCCATACACATACATACAAAAGCCAACGAAAATAAGCTGTACCACACACAGACACGAAACGACTGTAAGTGTGTGTGTAAAGCTGTCGCTGTGTGCGTGCCGCTGAACACTGCGTCTCAGCAGTGCTGTGGGAGAAAGGACAGTCAGTTTTATCAGTCTTTTTTTTTCTTCTTTTATATTGGCTAGGAAGAGTTCAAACCCCTTGTACTATTTGCAACCTAAATTTGTTGAATAGATCACATGATCATAATTATTATCAGTAGATTTTTTCCAAGATTGAATACCCCTTATTTGGAACCATCGGCATACAGACCTACGGCTACACAAGATATTTCAGTAATATTGATCGCTTGTTTTAAAGTATGTTTTTAAATATATCTATGTAATTAGGCTTTTTATGTATTTAACTTTTTTTTATATTTGTCAAATGTAGGTATCTACATCTTATCCATCATGATTGGCTTGCTATTTGCAAAAAAAAAAATACTTATAAACTGTATTAAAACTTAATGAGACATTTTTTGTAAAAATATCAACAACAATCCTACGATATTTTTCAATTCTAACGAGATTTAAATAAATATAATAATAATTATCTATATTACTATAATAAATATGTTTTGCATTTCTAGTAACGTATAGTTTGTTTTGAAGTGATAACGGTTATCACATTATAACTGCATTAAGTATTTTGTTTACTCGTCTATTATATCTTATATATAAAATTCTCGTGTCACAATGTTAGTCTGCATACTCCTCCGAAACGGGTGGACCGATTCTCATGAAATTTTCTGTGCATATCGGGTAAGTCTGAGAATCGGCCAACATCTATTTTTCATATGTACCACGGGCGAAGCCGGGGCGGACCGCTAGTCATTATATAATCAGTTATGCAATATTTAGGTATATTACTTTGTGGTTATATTTTAACCAATTTGTATTAAAATGTATTAAAGTGATTATGTATTTAATAAAGATTAATGGAAATTGTTTAATCTCTGTTTCTATGTAATTAATCTAACAGTGATATGTTTTGTTATTTTGTTGCAAAATCCAACCATTCAAAGGCATTACGAAGCATGACACAAGACAACAAACATTTCTTAAAGTTATATTAACATGAGTTAAAAAAAATTGTTGTTACAAAATCATAATATTTACAGGTACCTATTTAGAAAAAAAAACACGATTTTTAATTCCACATCGAAGTATACTAATATTTTAAAAATAGTTCGTTATATTACCAAAATAAACTTGAATCTTTTTTCAGATATTTTCAAATGAATGTTGCTTCCTTAACAATCTAATAACAATTAGCTTTGCTTATGGGCATTTTAATTTGATCATCCAAAATTAAGAAACATTTCATTTCATTGATCGATACGAATTTCCTATAAAAACAAAGATGTGCCAACAAACTTTGTTTTTCTAAACAACATTATCTACTTAGTTAAATTTCCTAACATGAATTTCGTTTAAAACCACGACGAATTAATAAGTCGTGTAATGGGTTTGCCAAATAAAAAATAGTACTTACAAAATATTTGAGATCAGCTGTTCGCTGAAACGCTTGCAAATTCAGTGTGCTGTAATCTAGTTAAGTAACTGGTTTTATTGAAATTTTGAAAGATTAATAATGTGAAATAGGTAGAAAATGTATGTATTCCGCTGTGTGTTGTAGGCAATTTTTGAATTAATTTGTGTTCATTTTATGATAATAATATTATTATGAAGACTAGCTATGCCCCGCGGTTTTACCCGAATTGCTCCGCTCATATTGGTGTTAGCGTGATGATATAGTCTTATAACCTTTCTCGATAAATGGGCTATCAGGGGCTATCTAACACCGAAATAATTTTTCAAATCGGACCAGTAGTTCCTGAGATTAGCGCAAACAAACAAACTCTTCAGCTTTTTAATATAAGTAAGAAGTATAGATACGAAGCAAAGACAAACTATATTAAACAAATGCGCATTTTAATTGCTTGATAACTATCACCTAGCCGTAATAACACAGTAATCAATTCTATCAATACATATAATAAAATTCTAGAAAAGTGGTGTCTGTACAATGAAAATATGTAAAAAAAATTAGCAGGGGTTATTATTAAATCGATCCCAAACCCAAAACTATAGTTAAAAAATTTTTTGTCTGTTTGTCTGTTTGTCTGTATGTTTGAACACGCTAATCTCAGAAACGGCTTATCCGATTTCGATGCGGTTTTCACTAATATATTGTGGTAATCTTCATTTAACATTTAGTGTTTATTTCATGTCAATCGGTTCATAAATAAAAAAGTTATGACCATTTAAGTACTCACGGCGAACATTTGCTAAGGCATTCTATGGTACACATACAGTGTACGATAAAACGTAAGTTATCTGTTATACGCTACAGTTATGTCCAAGTGATCATATCGAAAGTCCCCAAGGGTGGGGGGGTAAGCTGAGGTAGTAGGGGGGAGGGGTCAAATTAAAATTATACTTATTTCTAGGTAAATTTTATACATAAAATGTCCTTTAAATTATGTCGTATTTATAATACCTATTATATTTTTAACCCCCGATGCAAAAATATGGGTGATAGCTCGCTAGCAGGTAATCCGAATTAGATGATGTTTTTTTGTTAGGCAGCATATTTTCCGACGCTGGTTCTTAAATAAACTGTATCAAAATCGGTTCATCCATTTATTGTGTAAAAGTGGGAATGAAAATAACTAAAGTTGTCGAATATACTTTAGTGATATATTAAATGAAAGTGAACGACCTATCAGTAAAAATAAGTCAAATTTTATCAAAATCGGTTCATCCATTTATTTGATATAGGTATAAAAGTGGTAGATAATAAAAAAAGTGAATTTTGACTCAAGTGACATATGAAATGAAAGGGCATGACGTGTAAAGTATAATTAGACATATTTAATCAAAATCGGTTCATCCATTTACTATACCTATATACAGGGTGTAATCGTTAAGTGTGCACAGGCGATTTTTCCGTAAGTATTACAGATAACAAAAAACTTTAAACTGATATCGAAAGTACTTAACCTAATGAGTAAAATGGCGGTAATAAATTTTTAAAAATAAATCGAGAAATATCAAAAAAATTATCTTTAAACCCTCCCATACATTAAGTATGAAATATGAATATCCCATATACTTACATTTAATATGAAAGATTTTAGCTTTCTTTTTCTTTTTTGGTTTTCTGCTTTAATTACTTCGCAAATTTGAAGTGGCATTTTCGCTTTTTCCGGACATTTTCACGCATTTTCCGGATATTTTCCGGGGATTTTCCGAGCATTTTCCGGGCATTTTCCAGGCATTTTCCACGCTTTTTCCGGACATATCCACGCATTTTCCGGATATTTTCCAGACATTTCCCTGGCATTTTCCGGTTATTTTCCGGGATATTCCAGACATTTTCCGGGAATTTCCCAGGCATTTTCCGAGCATTTCCCGGGGATTTTCCGGATGTTTCCCAGACATTTTCCGGACATTTCCCTGGCATTTTCCGGGGATTTTCCACGCATTTCCCAGACATTTTCCGGACATGTTTCAGGCATTTTCCGGGGATTTTCCAGGCATTTTCCGGATATTTTCCGGACATTTTCACGCATTTTCCGGATATTTTCCAGGCATTTTCCAGGGATTTTCCACGGTTTTTCCGGAAATTTCCACGCATTTTCCGAACATTTCCCAGGCATTTTCCGGTTATTTTCCGGGAATTTCCCAGGCTTTTTCCGGGGATTTTCCGAGCATTTCCCGGGGATTTTCCGGATGTTTTCCAGACATTTTCCGGACATTTCCCTGGCATTTTCCGGGAATTTTCCACGCATTTCCCAGACATTTTCCGGACATTTCTCAGGCATTTTCCGGCGATTTTACAGGCATTTTCCGGATATTTTCCGGACATTTTCACGCATTTACCGGATATTTTCCGGACATTTTCACGCATTTTCCGGATATTTTCCAGGCATTTTCCAGGGATTTTCCACAGTTTTTCCGGAAATTTCCACGCATTTTTCGAGCATTTTCCGGGCATTTTCAGGCATTTTCCACGCTTTTTCCGGAAATTTCCACGCATTTTCCGGATATTTTCCAGACATTTCCCTGGCATTTTCAGGCATTTTCCACGCTTTTTCCGGAAATTTCCACGCATTTTCCGGATATTTTCCAGACATTTCCCTGGCATTTTCCGGTTATTTTCCGGGATTTTCCAGACATTTTCCGGGAATTTCCCAGGCATTTTCCGAGCATTTCCCGGGGATTTTCCGGATGTTTCCCAGACATTTTCCGGACATTTCCCTGGCATTTTCCGGGGATTTTCCACGCATTTACCGGATATTTTCCGGACATTTTCACGCATTTTCCGGATATCTTCCAGGCATTTTCCAGGGATTTTCCACGGTTTTTCCGGAAATTTCCACGCATTTTCCGAGCATTTCCCAGGCATTTTCCGGTTATTTTCCGGGAATTTCCCAGGCGTTTTCCGGGGATTTTCCGAGCATATCCCGGGGATTTTCCCGATGTTTTCCAGACATTTTCCGGACATTTCCCTGGCATTTTCCGGGGATTTTCCAGACATTTTCCGGGGATTTTCCGAGCATTTCCCGGGGATTTTCCAGACATTTACAGGCTATGTCAGGGAAATGTCCGGAAAATGCCTGGAAAATTCCCGGAAAATATCCGGAAAATGCGTGAAAATGTCCGGAAAAATGTGGAAAATGTCACTTCAAATTTGCGAAGTAATTAAAGCAGAAAACCAAAAAAAGAAAAAAAAAGCTAAAATCTTTCATATTAAATGTAGGTATATGGGATATTCATATTTCATACTTAATGAATGGGAGGGTTTAAAGATAATTTTTTTGATATTTCTCGATTTATTTTTAAAAATTTATTACCGCCATTTTACTCATTAGGTTAAGTACTTTCGATATCAGTTTAAAGTTTTTTGTTATCTGTAATACTTACGGAAAAATCGCCTGTGCACACTTAACGATTACACCCTGTATAGGTATAAGTGGGAATGAAAGAAACGAATGTTGTCAAATATTGTGATAGGTAGGGCGGGGCTAGTTGAGCATAGGGGCAAGTTGGGCAATCGAAATATCTCGCAAACTATTCACCATACGTATAGGCATCGTATGGCGGAAAGAAGGAGTCGCGGGAGGGGTAATCACCACGCGATCACTAAAGGCGGCTGGACGAACGAGTGAAGCGCCCGTGCGTTTTGTTTATTTTGTGCCCAAAAAGTAAAAACGTCGTTTATTGCAAGTTTTCGTCTATATTAATCAATTGTTGTCTGTTTTCAATCAGGTAAGTGTTAATCTTCCAGATAATTATTGTACTTTTGATATGTAGAGAGGTTCTGGGTATAACTCTTACGATTTTTTTATAACCTCACTTTTGTTCTAAAATTCCGGGTTGGGGTTAGTTGAGCTATAGTTGCTCAACTTACCCCACGACTCAAACAACTGAAGTAATTAATGTTTTATTTTTTGTTAGGATGCGGACTTACAAGAGGAAGACTACAAGATGTTCTTACACTACTGAAGATTTAAAAAATGCTGCAAAGGCTGTCAATGATGAAGAAAAAAGTGCAATTGCAACAGTGACAATGACGATTAAGTTGCTAAGATCTTATTAATATATTTTTTTAAGATATTTAAGTCTGATTTTAAACAGAAAGACTGAATCTAATCCTAAAGTTAGTCTTAAGATACGTTGATGTTTTGTTTATTCTATTTTCAGTTAATTATCCAAAGAAAATTATTTTAAGTTTTGTTTTTCTGTCACTAAGACTATATAAACTTACTTTCATTTTTGTCAATTGCAACAGTGACAATGACCATTAAGTTTCAAAGGTCTAATTAATATTTTTTTAAGATATAAGCTATATGGGTAATAATATAAACATTTAAGTCTGATTTTAAACAGAGAGACTGAATCTAATGCTGAAGTTAATCTTAAGATACGTTAATGTTTTTTTGATTCTAGTTTTGGTTAATTATTCAAAGAAAATTACTTGAAGTTTTGTTGTTCTGTCACTAAAAGACTATAAATAAAGAACTGATTGTCGAACACATATTTCACTTCTCTAGTCAACATTGAACCCATGGTTTGGTTAGACATTCTTAGTGCTCAACTTGCCCCATACCCTTGCTCAACTTACCTCACCTATGGGGTACATTGAGCGTACTTGACTTTCTGCATTTAAACAGCTGTAGCTCTTAAATTCGACTTGTTACAAAAAAATTACTATGGGCACTTTTGCTAAGGGATAAATTACTAATCCATCAAGCCGCATAACGACTCATTGAGACTTATTATTGAGGAGCTATATCCGCTCAAGTGAAAAATTGCTCAACTAGCCCCGCCCTACCCTACCTACCTAAGTGATATATCAAATGAATGTGCATAACGGGTGAATTACAATTAGTAATGTTTTATCGAAATCGGTTCATCCGTTTTTTACATATAGGGCACTTTAGGGGTGACAGTGGTTAGATAAATAAACCAAATGGAGCATCAAACGATAGGATATGACGTGTACATATAGGTACAATTAGATAATATTATTTACATCAAAATCTATATATAAGATATATTATTATGATAAAAATATATATATAAGATATATTATTATGATAATGATGGTATGGTATGGTATCCTTAACTTTTACCAAAATTGTAGATTATAAAATTATCTTTAAAAAACTTCACATACATTTTTTTCTAGGAGCCACTGTTTCTACGAAAAATCTATTTTTTCATTCATCGTTGATCTCAAAAATAAAAATTCCAATCACCAGAACGACAGGAAATTTAAATAATTACATACAAGGAAGGAAGGTAAATAAATTTGCTCCTCTCCCTCCTGGTGCCTAAAAAATAATATGCCATAATTTAAAATAAATTTTACGTAGAAAATTAACTATTACTTATTTTTTTATTTTTTTGCTCAGTTTAGTAATAAATTTTACTAACTGTTCTTTTAATTATTTATGGTAGTACGTGTTTATTCAATAAAAGTTAAGTAGTAACTACTATGCAGTCACTATTCCACGCGGACGAAGTCGCGGGCACAGCTAGTTTTTAGTATAAATGTATTTGTAATGTGATAATATCCGTCTTTTAACTTTGTAGTTTATGTAAAGTAATAGGGGAAATAATAATCCACTAGCTACGTAAACATTTTTAACTGATATAATAAAAAATTGCTTATAGATGTGACTTATTCGCACTAAAAATAATTATATTATACCGCCTTATGATCAGAACTGGACATAATTTTAATGGCACGAACTGGAAGGCACTAGCTTTCATAGAAAATAAAAATCATCGCAATCGGTTCACCCAGTCCAAAGCTATGAGGCTGGCAAAACAAACAAAACAATTGCAGTCCTTTTTTTCAGTAAGTTCAAAATCGACCAATTGATAGGGGGTATAAAGCAAAATTACCAATCTTCTAGATGATACGTGACTTTTTTTATCGAGTCAATTTTAATAATTTATGTTTTGATCAAACAGAAACTTCGAAAATATCATCTAGTTTGATATATATTTTATTTTTAAAGATTTGGAAAAGAAAAAAAAATCACATCTTTATAAAAAAACGTTGTTACAGTAAAGAAAATACGAAGAAATTTGTAAATGCTCTAAACAGCTTATCCTGGACCGAAGTTCTACAACAAACCTCAAGTAATGAAGCTTTCAATGAATTTCATGACATCATTAAATTATTTTTTGATCTATGCTTTCCTATAAACAAAATCAAATTAAAGAACAGTGTAGCATCACCCAAATGGATTTCAAAAGGTATAAGAATCTCAAGTCGGAATAAACGTAAGCTTCGACATACATACTACAAAAATAAATCTGAAAATAACAGAAATAATTATAAAAAATACGAAAGAGTTTTAAGAAAGTGTATTGTATCTTCTCAAAAATGTATTAACTGTAATTATATAAATAAATCAAAAAATAAATCAAAAGCGACATGGAATATAATATCAAATAAAACCACTAATAGTAACATGTCTGAAAATATCGAATATATATCACAAAACGATATTGTAATAACTGAACCAGCTAAAATTGCAGAAGCATTCAATACGTTTTTCAATAGACATAACTCCGCTAATGGTTCTGGTTCTGCTAAGTATAGTATTGTGTCTAACGAATCCTCTATTTTCTTATCTCCGTGCATAGAATCCGATGTTTATAAAGCTGTACAATCCTTGAATAATACTGCAGCAGTAGGATATGACAATATACCAACATGTACTATTAAAATGTGTATTAAAGTAATTTGTCCTGTATTAGTCCATCTGCTTAATCTATCTCTTACACAAGGTATATTCCCTGATAGACTCAAATATTCAGTCATTAGACCTATACATAAAAAAGGCAAACGTGAGGAATTAGTCAATTATAGACCAATTACCCTTATACCAATAATAGCAAAGATTTATGAAAAAATTATGTATAGCAGGTTAAATCGATTTATAAGTAAATTTAATATCATTAAACAAGAACAGAATGGATTTCAACAAGGTAAATCGACCACACTCGCAACTCACACATTGACTAAAAATATAATTGACAACATTGATAGGCGTAATGAGGTATCTGTAGTCTTCTTTGATATGAGCTGTGCATTTGACTGTGTGGACCATGAATTTCTACTCAGCAAATGTTTTCTGTACGGAATAAGAGGTCCAGCGCACAAGTGGCTGACCTCATACTTGACTAACCGTATGCAATGTGTAGAGATATCGTATATAGACAACAATTCGTTAAAAAAGTCGGTAAGATCACAATACGTACATAATAAATACGGAGTGCCACAAGGCAGTATCCTCGGGCCTCTCCTGTTCTTATTGTACATAAATGATCTTCCTAACGTTACAGAACATAAATGTACTCTGTTCGCGGATGATGTATCCATCACCATACCTCGTAACAAATTGACCACCTACAAAGAAGACATTTATTTGACTATCAAAAATGTAACAGAATGGCTAAAATATAATAATTTAACTCCTAACATTACAAAGACAAAACTAATGCAATTCTGTAATTATCATAACATTAGACATAACCTTGACATAATTTATAATGGACAACGTATTGACGAAGTTACTGAAACGGTATTTTTAGGTATCACATTAGACAACCACTTAAATTGGAAAGCTCACACGGATTCTGTTTGTACCCGTGTAAATAAGTTTGTATTTGCCCTCAGAAGAATTAAACAGATTATTGATGAGAGAGCGGCAATCATTGCATATCATGGTTATGTTTCATCGTTGCTTCGGTATGGTCTTATTTTATGGGGCAACTCTACAAACGTAAAAAAAGTTTTTATAGCTCAGAAAAGGTGTGTCAGAGCAATATGTGGAGTAGGGCCCTTAGAAAGTTGTCGGGACTTATTTAAGCGACTCGGACTTTTAACACTTACTTCCTTATACATCTTGGAGGTTGGAATATTTGTGAAACAGCATCCCTATATGTACATTAAAAGTTGTCAAAATAGTCAGTACCCAACCAGGGATCCTCACAGATTGCAACTTCCAATTTGTCGCACTGCTTTATGTAGCAAAAACAGTCATGTTATGAGTGCGAAGATATATAATAAAATCCCGATGGCATTTAAGGAATTGCCCATGCAATTGTTTAAACTTAAATTAAAAAAGTGGCTGCAATCTCATTGCTTTTATAATATAAATGAGTTCTTTGCTTGTAAACACTAAAGAAAGAAAAGGTAGATAATAATAATAACTGTAATGCAAAATGTTAAAATTAATCTAAATATATATTGTATTTTAGTTAGTTAAATACACATAAATATTTGTATGCCAGTTTGCTGGCGAATTGTGCGGACTTTATTGTAATATATTGTAACACCTTGTAGTTAACCACAATTCCTGCAAATAAATTATTTTATTTATTTATTTATTTATTTATTTGGTTTTGAATATTACACGTATTATCTAATAGAAGATTGGTAATTTTGCTTTATACCCCCTCGCAGTGTTGGTTAAAGCTAGTCCCGTACCCGTTAAAGCATGTACTAACTCCATCTAGCAGCGAATTTGTAACACACTCCATGAGGTAATTCCTTACGCAAGCTTCAAGGATACAAGCCGGGTTTTGAAATAACAAATGTCGACTTAGGAAAGGAGCGGTGTGTCAAGGTGCTATACCTTTCGATCTTGGGTAATGCTGGGGGAGCAAATGCCACTTGGTAAAAAACTAATGAGATTATATTTGTTGGGTACTGGGAAATGTAAGTTTGTGTTTATTAGGTGATAATAATAAAATACTTAAGAAACGATGGTTTCGAAATTAAAATAAAATTTGTTAAGTTTGATGGTATAGCAGTGTTTAAAAAAATCTAATGTTTACCTACCAATAGTGTTAAAAATATTGACGAAGATTGTACACTTTAAAAATTCTAATAAGTAGGTTCGTGGGATTGATATGTCAATCAATGTTAAATATGACAAAATAAATAGGTACATATATAGTATCTGTACTTAATTTTATAATGATTGACATAAGCACCTACAAAGTTATTTTTAGAAGGAGCAAAACAATGACATTAATCATTGATTTGCTCCTTTAAAAAAAGCAACACTATCCTAAAATCTAATGATAAATTATCTAATATCATCCAAACAATCAACGCCTAATATGCCAATGTTCAAAAATTAAAATAAACAATCACCAAGTAATGATAAATAAACAATTATCCTCATTCCGTAAGGACGACAAAAATATCATTGAAGTTGTATATAGCCTTCTATACAAGGGTATAGGGAAGTTAATTGACCTTCACGATAATCGATTTAAATGTAATTGTTTGTAACACATCGTAATAGTGGTAATAGTCTGTAATCGACCGGTTTCTTAGATGACCGTGGTGTCCATGTGTCATAATATATTGTAAGTTCCTTCGATTTGTATGTATCTACTGTTAAAAGGCGATCTTGTGTTGTGATAAACTTAACCTATTTAAGAACAATAATAATATACTTATATGATATTTCTGTATGAAATTAAGACATAGTAATTTCACTACCTATACACTCCATTATTATTTTGTTACCTATTGGGATTCCAGAGAACTTGAGTGATCTATAGAACATTTCCTTATAAGTTTCCTTATTTCTCTAGCACCACATTTACTTCTCATTCATATAATCATTAATCACCATATTATAAATGACATAGTATGAGCTCTTAATGAATAATTGCACTGTAGTCGCGTTAATTTAAATACAGAAATAAGAATGTTTTGAAAGTTCATTGTTAGTGATTCCGTATTGAGCATCCATCGATAAAAAAGGGAAATTATAACTGAAACTCCCATTTTACTATCAACCGCAATTTTTAAACCAAATGCATAATATTTTATACATTTTGAAACCTCAAATCATCTAAACACATCCAAATCTATCATGATTTGTCTAATGCCAAGCGTCATTTCACATTAGGAAATCAAGGATGGATACGGTAATCATGTATTTAGGGCTCAATAACATTAAACATCTATAAATCATATTATATTTGACATCTGATCAACGCAATACTGCCCTTTGCAACGATTTATATTTAAGAAACTGTATGTATGGTTAGCGGTTATGATATTTCATGTTGCAAGTTGCATACCATGAAATATGCTATAGTGAAAATGTAAAATATCAATTGTTGCACATTCTTTGTTAAAGTTTATTGTTTTAACGTAAGGGAACGTTAATAAGAGTTATTATTGATTTCATGTTGTTTTGTTTTAGCTTCATTTTATGTAGGTAAGTAACGAAACACGAGGTAACATTAATTATTTACCTATATGAAATTTTATTAATTAGCAGTTAGCGCAATTGCTTTACGACTAAACTTACTTTTAGGTAGGTATAATGTGTTACTTACAACTTACAAGAGTACAATAATTATAAAAATCCATCTACATATATGTATTTTGTTCAATATTTAAATATGTGAGATTGTTATAATTCCATGTCATTTTTATATTAATTGATCCGTTTGATGAAGTTTTGGACTAATTCCTAAATATTAGAGTAAAAACGCATTAAATTGTAATCAAAAATACTTACACATACTTCTATCACACCTTAAATTTGTATACTTTATTTCACATAGCAACTCAACACAACGTATATCACATCCTCGCAGTTTCGTAAGCTCTCAATTGACGTTGCATCATACATCACACACACACATAGTAATATTAATAAATACATTGCGATGTGATTTTGAATCTGTATTGAGAAAAAGGATATTTTTGATGTAAAATGTGGGATACCTACATCTTTTTTAATTTTAGATGTATCATGTCATAAATTCACATTTTGATGGATATTATATGCATTGTTAAGCTTAAGGCATTGATCTTGGTTGATCAATATCCGAAATTGTTCAATATTTTTTAATTGTCTTTACTTCTAAATAATTATCAGATAATTATCAGATAATATAAAACTACATAATATAATTAATGGAAGTCAAATCAAAGTACATATATATTATTTTCCTTTATTTAAATCCATAGTGTCGTTTATTATTACCTACACGAAATTCTTACTTGTAAATAATAATATGCTTAGCTAGAATCTTTACCATGGGTCGACGATGATCTGATGGAAATATAATCTAAAAAAACAGTGTTCATTCTTTTGTTTTGAAGCAATTGGAATACAATCTGTAACTTTCCTTATTCTAACCTCGTGTTACATCATGTCACCTTCAGACAACTTCCGGTGCGATGTGGGTATTTCCGCTTGACCTTTGAGTTAGGGGTCATTGCGATAAGGTTCGATATTATATTGTCTTATAGCAATTTACTAGCGCGCCCGCGGTTTTATCCGCATTACTCCGCTCCTATATGTTTTAGCGTGATGATATATAGCCTATATGTTGACCCGACCTGTTAGTAGTATTCATGCAAAATCTGAAGTTTATCCATGCAGTACTTTTTGAGTTAAGCTGGACATACACACAAACAGACAAAAATTCTATAGACGAACCTACTAGCTAAATCCGACTCTGGTTACATCCACTTTACATACAATTTATCAAGTTAGGTATATATTATTTAACAACTTACTAAAAACCTTCCTCGAGAACCTCTCTATACAGAATGAAGTCGGTTAAAAATACATCTAAATCCGTTGCGTAGTTGTAAAGATCTTATCGTATAATTATTGTAATACTGTATTTAGTGTATCTATATTATGTATTTAACTAGGGACATTTTTTCATTTTAAAATATTGATTATTATTCCTTATTACATGGTAATTTAGAATGCATAATATAAAAACATTCATTGTAATCATATAATTCAGTATTCGAACACAAGGCCATGTTTTTGATATAGAATGAGCAAATTTTTATTTTAAAGTTTAATTAATTAAAACTGTCTGGGTCTGATAAATATTATAATGAAGGGAGTTATGTATAGAATAATAATTTATATTATTTAATTTCAAGTCAATACATAGTTATGGTCTATGTTTAATATATAATATAAACATAAAACAATTGCATATTGAATATTGACTACTTTTTATCATAAAATCGAAAATTATGTTGTTTATTTACGTATTCCTTTTTCATAACAAGGTACAGTTTGATTTGCTATTAAATTCTAATTGTCAGTTTATATATCAACTGAAGAGTTAATAAAATTAAATTTTATAGTAACGGAATTAAATTATGCAATTTATTGCTATATTCAATGATTTTAGTGCTGTTTCATTAATTCTATCGATTATCTTGTTTTATCGATAAACGTAAAACACGGATAGGTGGTTTTAGTGTAAGTAATTTACTGTATAATTTTATTTGTAAAAGGTTTATAACTAAGCAATGGCATAATTGTATTTATAGAAAGTGTTTATTTGTTTTAATAAACTTATGGCCATGGTTTTATTCTTCATACAATAATCATAACATTCATAGAAATTCCTATCTCCTATTTATGAATGATGATCCATACGAATTATTTTCGCAGTTATTTATGCAACTATCAATCTATGTAACAAATATATTTTAGTTATATTTATTTTAAGAATAGTTTTAATACTGATCATAAGATAATCGATACTTAAGAACCCACAAGATTCATTTTAATTCTAACAAAAACGTAATTAATATTCCATTTAAAAATTGAATCACATATCACTATCAGAAAAATGTATCAAACATGACATATATGATATAAGGGCATAACATGAAGCAACAATTAACCAAAGTTCATATACACCGAATATTAAACAACGGGCAACGAACCGCGGCCGGTGTGTGTACAATTACCTAAACCGAACGAACAATAGTGTAACGAAATAGCACAGATTATGCAAGGGTCTGCTGAGTGGCGCAATGGCTTAGATACCGCGGAACTGGGGCAGGTGCGGGCTTGTTGCGGCGAATTCGATTTTGATTATTCATATTATTTAATGGGGACTGAAAATTAAGAGACGCTGATTGCTATTTGAAGAGAAGAGGCTTCTAGTATAAAAGGTTGGATTTTTTTGACACTTAACAGCTGATAATATAATATGTAATTTAAAGGGTCGACAGCCATCGTTTTCCATATGTAACAGTGGTTTCTTAATGAGTTTTTGTTTATTAATAATTGGAATATATTTTCGAAGTGTTTTTGCTAAGCTGTTAATAGGCGACTTTTCTTGTAAATTAATAAGCAAAGTTCAAATGGTTAATGCCATAAGAGTGTAGTTTGATAGGGTTTACTAATTGTACTAGGTACCAGTTGCCACCAGTTCTGCTTAATGCATTTCGTAATAAACATGGTCAATATGAAGTTATTAAATATAATTATATTGATTACTGCCTTTACCATGGTGCTATACGTGACTTCAGTACTTAGCTCAAATGTCACGTAAGGTGCGGTCTCTTAACACCGAATTTGATTCGTACAGCTATTACAAACACATTACACTCGCATAAACTAAAGGACAAACCGTTTACATTGCTTCATTATACAATAGCTGTGTTACAAATATGCTTGTTTATTTCATATGCAATGATTTAAATGTTTAGTTAAAAATTAACATTTTATATTATGGGACACACTTCTAGATCTATCCATCTTATTTTTCTTGGTAGAATGTGAAGGTTTGAATTTTATTACGTTAAGTTTGCGTTCGATTCGATTGGATTTATTTTAGAGAAAGAAGGATATTCTATCCTCTGAATCTATATATACTTTTCCGGCCATAACTTTATTAAATTAAGAAGGCAAAAGTTTAAAGATGCATAGGTAGGGACTTCTTATAATTTCTGACTGAAACGGCTGACCAGTTCTGGATGAAGTTTATAAAATTGATAAGTTTTCATTAATTCATAATATTTGACAGTCTGGACTAGCATTTAATCGGGAACTATCTTACGCGGGTAAATACGCGTGTTCAAGCTAGTCAATTAGGTACATATGTACTATCAAAATGTCTATAGCGAAAGAAAAATATCACTTTTCACACAGTCGTTTAAACCGATTCAAACCAGTAAAATTGAATAAACAATATGTGATAGGATGAATAAAATACAGTAGCTGCAATTTGAATCGGGTCAAGCACAACGTCTAGCTGTACAGATTATGAAACATGTCCTGTTTATTGAATGGGATGAATTCTTAACGATTCTTTTGACCCACTTTTACATAAGAATAATGTAGTTGTTGCTGTGCGTATACAGTACATTGTACAAAGTATAATTAATGTAAGTATTTAGTAAGGTAACTAATTGTTTTATAAACAAAAAGTTGAAAATAATAATTATAAAAATTAAGATGTTTTATTCTTATTAAACTTGTGTTTATTACATACTACCTATGGCTTGAAAATTTTCTTTGTTTTGATCATGTACAATAGATTTAGAATGTTATTTTAATGTGTCACGAATCCAACTATAGGCTGTAGCCCTAAACTGAAATCTATCACGACAAATAAATGTATTAAAATAATAATCAAATATCAATAAACCACCTCCATTGACATGAAAAACTATCTCCATTAAAATATAAACAAAAAAAGTTAATTGCAAATGATTTTCTAATATCGTGTCTTATACCATTATAGGAATAAAAATATGGATTATAGATGTCGCAGTTATCTGGTTGAATCTGTTATTTGATTGAATGTCTAGCGTGTTCATTAAAATATGACGACATCTAATTGAATGACTAGGCCGAACGTTGATTTAAAACGCAACAATACCTACACAACTCAATCGATCATCACGTAAATAAACCGCGGGTGGAAGGTAGATTTAAATAATGCAAATAAGTAGTTAATTAATCAACCAGTAACAAAACAAAACACCAAAATATAAAAATTTCGACACAATCATTACATACAATTGAAGGCCATTATCGATAAAATAATCATAAAAATATAGGTTAAGATGTGCATAGTAACCGATGCACTTGTTAACTCGGCCGTTGGTTACGTCACGATCTAAAGCACTGGATGTGTTGAGAAATAACTTCCATTTAAGTACACACTATCAATGTTGTTCGTATTAATTTTTAATTACTTATTTGTGTCCTATAATGCATGTTTTGTTATCCACGTATTCTATTTGAAATAGTCATTATGTTGGGAATTAACGTGAAAGTTTCAAACAAAGTTTGGATGATTGTTACTCTCTCATGCGAAAACCTCTGAACATATTTTGATGATACTTGACAGTGATGTAGCTTATGTACAAGAATAACACATAAGCAATATAAATTTTTCGCGCAGGCTACGGGTGAAACGAATTTAAGTATCCATATATCATTTCATTGTGTTCGATGTTCTTTGTAAACACACTCATTATAAAGTTTCCAAATTCGAAATATAAAAAAAAATACATATTATAAATACATAAATATTGGAGATGTGCCAAATAAACTGAATGCAGTCATAGTTTTACATGAACAAATTTTACTCAATACCTATGTGTTACGTACTTACCTAGATTATTATGACGTCCAAGTTTTAAAGTAAATGTTATTAATTATTAAAATAAATATAAAAAATAACACTCACCACACATTTAATCATGGTAGATAACATTTGCCGACACAGAACATAAAATACGACTTCTTAATTAAATGCTTCTTCTGTTATTCAAGTGTTCAAATATCAATTATAACAACACGATCATGAATGAACGACGGATGAACGACACTAATTAGAAAAAGAAAAAATATTTTCAATATACCACAGATTAAAAAGAAAGTATGGCTGTACCACAGATTAAAAAAAGTAAATAGCATCTATGCATCTTGAAAAAAAAAATTCTAAATTCAAACTTATGTCCAATTTTGTAAAATCAAACGTCAATCGATTAATTTTTTTTTTAATTTTTTATACAAAAGTGTTTTAGTATAAAGAAAAAAGGTATCAAATTCTAGAAAGTACTATGAAGTTATAAGGGCTCCTTAAGGGATATTGATTGCGACTGCATAACCCAGACATTCAAGTAAAATAGTCTAGACTAGACGGTAGACAGAACAACGTACAAAACTCAAATTGTATTAGATATAGTTTTGTCTGAAAGGGAATTTCATCGCAGGTAAGATTGACAATATATTAAGCTTCCCTTTTATTAAATTGCATAATATATGTCTTTGTTTTGGGCGTTAATTAAAACAAAGACTATCATGATCCTAATATTGAGTGTAATTATTTTTTATTTTATAATACAATATTAATACATATAAAAATATATTTTCGACATATACCATTAATAATTATGTTAATTTCCTAACCCGTTTAAGTATTATATAGTGTTATATTATCTGTGGAGTACTGTTTTATTATCTACTAGCGGTCCGCCCCGGCTTCGCCCGTGGTACATGTTTACGTTTTCTCTACATAACAACCATCCTCGTACTTCAAGGAATATAATAAAAAAAGAATTATCGAAATCGGTTCAGCCGTTCTCGAGTTATGCGCTTACCAACACATTTTGCGATTCATTTTTATATATAAGAAAAGAAGATAAGTCACTTTGGACGGCTATTGTTTTTTTTAATTGTATACTCTGCGGTTCCCGCATTAAATTGAAAAAAATAAACTATTTGTACATATACACGCAACCAAAGTTTACAAATTGGAATATTTTATTTTATTTTAACTGGTACGTTTAAAATAATCTATCGCGGTGCGAATAAATACATATTATTATGAAGATATCTAAGATAAGATAAATTACGTATCAAATTATTTAACAAAACACGTGAAAATGTAAATGAATGATTATGAATCATATTTATCAAAAAGTCAATTTCATAATAATTGATAGCATTTGGAACAACTGCTTATCGAAGTGATTGATTTATTAATAGAACAAAGAGTTTCAGTGGGTTTCAGGTAAGTGTTCATATAATTATTTAATGTATAATTGTATGATTAACCCATTGAGCCCCGAACGGTCGGATCGGTCCACGACACAATAGATTTTCTATTGTGTCTGTGATTCCGGGGCCTGAGTTATTGAATATTCGCATTACAATTAATGCTGAAGATCTCATCATGTCTTCCGTATTGTTCTCTTTATACTATGGTATTTTGTTAGAATTTTGATGGTTATATTAAACTAGCTGTGCCTCGCGGTTTTACCGGCAGTTCTCCGCTCCTGATGGTCTTAGCGTGATGATATAATTATGTATATAGCCTTTTCCGATAAATGGGCTATCTAATACCAAAATAATTTTTCAAATCGGACCGTAGTTCCTGAGATTAGCGCGTTCAAACAAACAAACTCTTCAGCTTGATAATACTAGTACAGATGTGCTGTTTAGTTCGTGTGGCTGAAAATAAAATTCAATATAAACTTACGAGAACGATACGTCAAGTCATTGTAATTTTCAACACCTCTTAGGGGGCTTAAAGTAATGAATCACGCGAATATTACTTATTAAATAAAATACATTCGTCACATCCAGTAAATATGATCATTGTAATTGTATTATGAAACCAAACAATAAAAGCAAATAAATCGTTCAAACAAGATTTGCTGATCTATGCACTCGTGGCTTGATGCGTCATTGCTTCGTTACACATTATATAAGGTTTTACATAATATATATCTTGATTATCTTTATCGTATGTATTTAAATAAATAATATGATATAGTTTATTATATTTTGAAATGAAGATTATGATAAATATAGACAGTGTTTGCTATTTACTCGATACCTAAGATAATTAGGTAGGTAAATAATAAAGAACGTAGGTAACTGAAACACAACAAAAATATATTACCTAAGCTTGTCTGTGTTTTTATAGAAATGAAAAAGACGAGTGAGAATCTATACTAATATTATAAAGCTGAAGAGTTTGTTTGTTTGTTTGAACGCGCTAATCTCGGGAACTACTGGTCCGATTTGAAAAATTCTTTCGGTGTTAGATAGCTCATTTATTGAGGAAGGTTATACGCTATCACGCTACGATCAACAGGAGTGGAGCCACGGGGGTGAAACCGCGCGGAGCAGGTAGTGAAAGATATTTGGAAATAATCCGTCGTAACTTTTACTGGAATTTTAAAGGTTATCACTACATAGTATAAAACAAAGTCGTATGCAACGGTTTTTGATGCGGTTTTTTTCATAGATAGAGTGATTCAAGAGGAAGATTTAAGTATAGGTATAATTTATTGGGTTTTAGACAAAGCGCGCGATGCCGCGGGCGGAAAGCTAGTATTAATATTATAACACACATCGGTATATTACCAATAATCATTTCATAAAATGATTTATAATTATATGACGCATATTTATTAAATGCTAGGGGAAGTACCTCCAAAATGTGACTGCTTATAAAATAAACGTCAATAAAGAACAATTTTCGAAGAAACCTTTATCTAAAGAATTGGTCATTTGAAAGTTATTTATAAATAATTATTCTATAAGAAATAATACAATTAGATTAGGTATATGAAATTTTCCATATTAATAAAATACATATTTTATTAATAATATGACCCTCCCTAATGAATTTCCTAAAAAATTTCCCTAATGGAAAATACATAATTATTTTCCATTAGGGAAAAGTCAGAGAATTTTCAAATCGGATCATCATATTATTATCTGGATGAAATCACAGATTTATTTGAAGATTAGATATTTATATTGTACTAAAATATAAGTTCTGCATAAAATAACATCACCCATATTACGTTAAATTTCTACAACAATATATACTTTATACTTCTTTTATACATTTTACTCTTAGAAAGATTTTACTATACTAAAGTTATTGTAAACAAGCCACAGGTTGTTCCTAAGAAAGCTGAGTCAGCGGTGTCGCGTCGGCACCTCCCCCCCTCCCCCACCCCCTGCCATTGACATCATGAGTCATGTATACGTTTGTATGTGTGCTATTCCTGTCAACTGCGCATGTGTAGGAAGTATAGCTATATTTTCATTTGTTGTAACAATAATATTAATTAATTACAATTATATAGGATTGAGTGATAAATTTTTCTACTATTCATGTTCAACTTTATTGTTTGGGGAAGAAATATTAAATTAAATGTAAAAGTAAGATTTTATGGATGTGCGTGTTAAACATTTTACTACGAAATTGTATTCAGTCAATTCAATTCTAGACTTTGTGTGTAGTTTTCAGTAGACAAACAGAACGTACAAATTTATTAATATACCTACAGTCTATATTAAGCGTGGACGCTACCTTTTTTATAATTACTAAAATCAATCTATTAAATACGTATATAGGTAACATTATATTCATTATTAATTTATTATTAACTAGCTTTTCGCCCACAGCCCGAGACAAATGAAAATCTGCATAGTTCCCGTTCCCGTGGAACATTTTCGTAATAAAAACTATCCTATGCGTTAATCCAAGTTACACTGTATGTATGTGTGTGCTAAATTTCATTAAAAACCAGTAAAGCAGATTTTGCGTGAAGGAGTAACAAACAAACAAATGTACAAACTATCGCATCTATAATATATATGACAAAGTCGATGCGTCAGATTGATAAAATTTTGAATAATGAGTTAGTTATATTTTAGGATAGGTACTGGATACATGTTTATGTTTCTTATTATCCAGATAAAGCTCGTATCACATCTCACTTCAATTAGTGGTGAAATCTTGAAAGCCTAACAATGTAAAAGTAATAAAATGTGTAAAGTCATAGCTGTAATACAGAATTACCGTCAAACAGGACGCAAGTTTATACACAGACGAACAAAGCATTTAAAAGACAACACTACATACGTCCAAAAGTCTGTCCTTCCTATACCGTAACGGGACAAACATGTCTAGACTAGACTTCAGACGTTCTAAGAAGGGTCTGATACCAACACAAGGTGATATGAGTCATATTTTAAATGGTATTGCGTCACTTTTTGCACAACAAATGTCTTGCCCTTTTTACGCTCCGGCGGTCTTGATTGAATTATTAAACGCCAAAATAACAATGCAGTCTTTTGAAGTGATTTTGGTCTAGATTTTAGGGCTTTTATAGGTCGCGGGTTGCATGATTGAAGGTATGGGAATATGTACGTGTGTTTTGAGTATAATTGAATAATGAAATTGAATTATAATATGTTTTTTTTAAAGGTTTGTTATCAAGTTATATAACAAACAATTTCATTTCTTTAACTTCTTCCGCATTAAATATAAATATTTGTGTTCTTAGTGTTTATTTTCCTTTGTAATTTTAATACAATTGATTATTTAATGTATTTTAATAATATCTCTATATGTGGTATGAGGAAGTGAGCGTTATGTAATAAAATATAAATTTATTATGTTTGTACTTAGATAAGGTAATAACAGAATATTTATTACGTAATATTTATCAGCTTTATGTCTGCGGTTTTGCTTATGTTATTTTCTTTCTATAAGTATTTTTCCAGCTTTTAGTTTATTTAAGGGCCGATTTTTCAATCCTTGGTTAAAATTTATCCATCCAATAAAGTATTACCTACACGAACATATTAAAATGTCACCTGTAAACTGTCAAATACGGGCAAGTAGAATATATTTTTGAAATTGTAGTTAAATACGTTATTCGAGCAGCTGCTCTAGTTTCGATTTGTGTAAACGGACGGATAGTTATAAGTTTATTTTATATAGCTCTAGTATCAAACTAGAGCTATATAAAGCTTAACGATCATCATGCAAAAATACGGACCGTGTTAATTACATGTTAAATTTACAAAATTTATTTTGTTTATATGCATATCTAATACATATTTTCGATTATATAGCTGTTATAGATATGCATAATATATCCCTGAAATTTGATTTTATATGTGTGTTATGTATACAAGTGTTTAGTGCAGACTATAGACCAACCCAAATTCAAAAGAACGCTCGCAAAAGAAAAGCTTCAATGCCCCAAAAAATAAGTGCAGTTAGTAACCAAAATTCTATAGGTCCAGACGCTATATTTTCAAAGGACTTCCACCCTACCCGACCTCCAAACCAGGTCTCACCAAGGGTAAGGTCAACGACCAACAAGGTGACCTTAAAGTCACTGTGACCTACCCTAACGTCCTGGGTTCGGTTCCCAGAAGCGAATAATAGTCTGGAAGCTTTTGATCGTCCGGTTTTTGTAAAAATTCAATAGTGCAAGGTCAGATGCGTGTGATGTCATACAGTTAAGGCTGGTTAGTGTTGTAAGGGGCTGATTGTTGCATTTTGTTTGTGTTTCAATGGGAGACGAGATGAGTGTTCCGTTACAACATTTTTATGTTCAATGGCTGGTAATATAGCGTTTGGGTTGAGACTTGAGGTAGACTTGGAACTAACACATTTTTGCTGGTTATTTAATAATTTGTAAATATGTTAATATAGCGAAAATTAAGAGTATGTTAGTAAATTTCACATACTATTCATACTACTAAAATAGTAATGTTATTGAATTAAGCACATACTATTGAACATTTAAATTTTGGTTACAATTTAAATTTTCTTGAATGCAATATCTAAACAGAAGGGGAACAATGTTGTGTAATACGAAATTTGTATATTTATTTAAGACAAAGCTTTTAACTTCCCCCTCTTGTCGCGCGATAGATTTTTTACCCTATTTATCACCCCGACAAAAATCTGATAAGCCTTCTCTAAAACCAAATCTAGCTTTATTACTAATTTCATTGTTTAGATGAAAAATACAACACAGAAACAACTTTCGTAAGTATAGTTTTATAGAACCTACTTATCATTGACGCTAATGTTCGTAATGTTTGGAACTTTTTCATGGGCTAACCCCTGAGCGAATTTTTATGATACTTCGCAATAACATAGTTAATTAGTTTACGTATGTGAAACCGCGTGACACAGCTAGTAGGTATAAATATAAAACTATAGTAGGAACGCCGCGTGACACAGCTATTAGGTATAAATATAAAACTATAGTAGGAACGTTAAATAAACAAAGCAGTCGCCTTCTAAATAACTTCTTACGAAACACAAAGGTGACCCGTCTTTTCTTGCGGAAAATTCCACAATATCGAACTGATTAGACCTCTCGTCTAATTTATTGGGTCGAAACAAAAAGCATTATGCAAGTCCCAAGGTGACCCGCCATTGTTTGAGCACAATACATACATACATGTATATGAAATGGTTCATTTCTATTATTATTTATTAGTATGATAGTTTGATGTCTATGTAACTAATGGTTTTGTTTATGTTTATTAAAGACTCAATGAATCTGTACGCTCGTGGTAATTAACATTCTGACGTTTTTTCTTCGAAAGATAACTTCGTTTATTCTTTTTAAATACCTACGTTATTTTAAATTTATCGGATAATTAAAACATATCAATACATAACAATACAAACATTAAACTGTGTATTTAGGATGATATTAATACACATAGAGAAATAATATAGATTTACATACTCAGCTATGAAGCTTTTTAACCTTGTATAATGGCTGTCTGGGGTGAAGTTAGGACGAGTCGTTGCTCAAATTTATGAACAAAGTTTCATAGACTCAGCAGTTACGGCTTGTGTTCAATGATAATGAAATTTACTACATTACATTTTAATACATTTAGGTACATGTTTTTTTTTTAACCAAAGTAAAAAGAGTAGGATTACCGATTAATATAGGTTCGTCGCCAACTTGTGCCGAAAGAGAAACGTTAAAAAATACTTGCTCTATCATGGCTCTAGGTTTTGTATTATATGACCCGGCAAACGTTGTTCTGCTAGTGCAGCCACCTTTTTATTACTGTAGATAGGGAAGCGCTTTACCACAGTCTCGCCTGATGGAAAGCTTAGATGTGGTCTAAGATGGTACGCGCTTCCCAAGTACGTACCCGGTCGCTCTACGCTTGTTCACCTTACCTTATGTGCTAAATACACTTAGGGGTAAAAATAACTAATTAACAACCTATTTTCAGACCAACCGAATATTGACACCAAAAATCAGCCAAATTGTTAGGAAGGAGTTTGTTGAAAAAACTGATGAGAATTTTATGAATAAAGATACTTATGATTTTGTTAAAATACACATTTTGGTATCTTGTTATTACGAAAAGTACCGGTTATATAACATTAATTATTATTGTATCTCATGACGTAACCTTAAAACCTGCAAAATATGTACTCAGCTGTATTTTACGAAACGATTATGTAAATGAGTTATGCGTATTAATATTATATTGTTTATTTGACTTGATATATTGAAAAAAGGATGCATGACCTCAATGTTTACAGACTCGTAGAGTAAAATTAACTTTATTTTAATACAACAGAGTCGAGTTTACAATAAAACTTAGACATTCTACAATCTACACGATATTGCTTATTACGTATACTTATCCATTCCAAAACCCTAAAAATCGAAATGGTATCTAATGGCTTCTAAATCATAAAGTGGCATTCTCTATCTAACGAAAACCATTCTTATTAATATCAATTGTTTGAACATATTACAAATCTCTAAGACCCATAGAGTTAAATAGAGTACCCATGCAGAAAGTTAATATGTATCTAGATTTCGTTAGTCACCTCTAATAATGATCACACTTTATATTACAATGCGCTGAGACAAAGCCTTTCCAGGTAACATCTTCACAATTTTTTTTCATAAGTAGAAATCATATGTATTTTGTTTTCTCGTCGCGTCGTAAGTAACGTAATTTTTAGCTTTACTAGGAATCTATGTAATAAAAATGAATCGCTAATTATTTTGCTAAGCTTAAAACTGGAGAACAGCTCGACCAAATCGCTAAATTTTTGTTAAGCTACAAGGAAGGTTCTTATGGATAAAGAACACGAAAAAGGGGCAATAGAGTACAACGACGTCTGTTGGAGCAGCTAGTTTATTTTAAAAACGTAAAAGTTGCAGTATAAATAAAAACAAATCAATAAATTCCAGAAACTTCCAGACCATTCAAGCAATCATACGCAAATGTAGTAATAGAAATAGGCGTAATCCTCACGTGGTGAAGTACACGTGGTTTCGTCGCGTGGTCGGTTCACGTGCTTGCGTAATTTATCACGTTATATTGTTATGAAAGAGGGCTTAGGAATTAATAGTAGATGGTGCGAATAAAAGGATAGCTTTTGAGTATTACCAAATCTATACCTATAAACTTATATTATATTATTATAAAGCTGAAGAGTTTGTTTATTTGAACGCGCTAATCTCGAAAACTACTGGGCCGATTTGCAAAAATTCTTTCTGTGCTAGATAGTTCATGTATCGAGGAAGGCTAGGTATATCATCACGCTGACCAACAAGAGCGGAGCAATGCGGGTAAAACTGCGGGGCACAGCTAGTCATTGTATAATTTCTATAAAAGCTCTAACTCAAATTAAATTGATTATGAAGTGTATTCTTAAGTCCTTCCCATGCTTTTCTTTCATTCTGTAGTAAATAGTATGTTATTTTACGCTAAGATTGATATTCATATATTACTGTCTATATAAAAATAGTTGCTGACAATATTTTCTGTACATTGAACTTTCGAAAGCTCCCTTAAACATTATTTATTTTATGTTACTACTGCATCTAATCACAAGAGTCGTCTCTTTATGTAGTCAATACAATAATGAGTTAAGTGAAAATTTACATTTAAAAAAGTTAAGATGAAGCAATCAGTTTGCGTTAAATGTAATTAATCTTTATTGTACGTATATCTTTATTATGACGCGGACGAAGTTGCGGGCAACAGCTAGTAAAGTAATATAATACAAAAATTAATTAAGCTTTTAATGTAATCCAGGTTATATAATCGATCTGTGACCCAAAATTCACAAAGCTTCAGTAACTTTTAGGTAGTGAGCATATAATAACTTAACAAAATCAAGGTTTTATCATGTTAAGTTTTGAATTAAAATAATAATATGAACTTAAAAATAATCCTTCCCGTAACATGGTTGTATCTATCTTAGTTTTTTTAGATATTTTATTAGACATGGCCAACAGGCCAACAGGCCAACAAAACATTGTTATTATTAATTTTGTTTTATTAGACCTAAAATTAAAACTTAATGGACACCGTTGTGGTAATAATATAATAGAAATAAAGTATATAACTAACTAAAATCAAGTAAACTTGATCATATTAATAATTCAAAGAGTGAAAAAGCTCCTTTTTATACATATATATAATGTGAAACTATAGCTTTTGTCCTTTATTTTGCTGCGGACATTAGGCTTTCGTTAAATGAAAAGCGATAAAATTACTAGTGGTTACAAAATCACTAACTTCTATAACTTGATTTTAATTAGAAATATTAATCAATCAAAGTAAAAAACTTTGCTATTCGTGTCACCAAAACCAATTTATCAAATCCATTTGAAAATAAAACAAAAAAAAAATCATAAAGAGTTTTATCCTGCATTCAATGCTTTTATAATAAACGAAAAATCCTATCATTTACGACTATATTATCAACATCTTCACGCTTATGATAATGATGAATGCATTCTCAACTGAGTTTATGAGATGAAACTTACTGAAACAAGAAATAAGGAAATCAATGAAACACGACGAGTTTTAAAATTATTTAATTTCGAACAATTACATTAACAACATTAATAATAACATTCATAGAATTATTAACAATATTTCTAAGAGGATCTACTGAAGTCTATATTTTAACATCTCGAGTGACGTTCAATTCCGCAGTCATTTGGAAGCGAAGGCTAAATTAGCCTCGAAAAAACTTGGTGTGCTCAGTAGATCGAGACAGTACTTCAAGCCGGCCCACCGACTTTATTTATTTATTTATTTATTTCAGCTGTACAAGGCTCAGGTGCGACCGCATATGGAGTACTGTTCTCATCTCTGGGCCGGAGCCCCACAGTATCAACTCCTTCCTCTTGACCGCATCCAACGTCGAGCAGCTCGAATTGTCGATGACCGTAGGCTTTCCGTTACAGCAGCGTCCGAGACGTTGCGTCTCTCTGTATACTGTACAGAATCTACTATGGGGAGTGCTCTGAGGAATTGTTCCACCTTTTACCAGCCGCACAGTTCCACCACCGGACCACACGCCGTAAAAACCAGTTCCATCCGCACCATCTGGATGGTTGGCGCTCCACCACTGTCCGCTTCACCCGCAACTTCCTTCCGCGTACGGTGAAACTGTGGAACGATTTGCCACCTGCGGTGTTCCCGAACAACTACGACATTGGGGCCTTCAAGAAAAGAGCTTATTTGTCCATAAAAGGCCGGCAAAGCACCTGTAACACTTCTAGTGTTACAAGTGTTTATGGGCGGTGGTGACCACTTAACATCAGGTGGCCCACCTGCTCCTTTGCGTGCTCTGATAAAAAAAAAAACATAACATTATCAGATAGTACATAATATTTCATAATTAAAAGTGATGTAACTCTACCGAAAATCTATTCAATCTTCTAATAGTCGAGAAAAAATGCGGCTTTAAGCTATTTCATCATCTTTTCCTATAATTACACTACTAAATAGTCTAAATATTATTGTTACAATAATGAACGATGCAATTCCAGATTTTCAATCAAATTCTAGTTCTAAATAACTACGGCTAGTCAGATTGAATAAGCGAAATTAATCTTGTTATGATAAAAACATGAAATTTATCTTTACATGTAAACTTTTACAATTGTTTATACTTAAGTCTTATTTTTACAAAATTAACCAATAAAGTTTAATAATATCTTCTTATCCATACAATAATAGTTCGACTAAAATTAATCTGTTTCCATACCATACGCTTTCATATTAGCTTGCTTTTACACAAAGCCCTAAAGGGTCACCTTGGGGTCAACGAACCCTTGCGTAAGGATTGCGTCATTGGGCTGAAATGCGCACATTAGACCAGACCAGATCACCCCATCCCTTTCCCACGAAATTATAACACACAAGTGCGAAAGGGACGCCAAGTCCGGCTTTCGATTATGCGTTTTGTTTTTAATTGAAATTCCATAGAAAATTCAATACAACTTTAGTCATTATCAAGTTCAATGTCTTTATATTTCCTTATGCTATTCATCGATAAAAATAAAATAAAATGTGTAATGATTGAATCACAGCTTTTCGCTTTAAGTCAATGTTAAGGTTTTTTGTAACGTAAATATATATTTTTCGAAGGTTATATTCAATTAGTAAGAATTACAGACAACGTTCAAAGACCTTGTTTATATTTTTGATTTTGCATGCATAACGATTGCATGCGAATGACAAAAAAAAGCCCTTGTTTCATCGAGATAATATGCCTTGTTTATTAAAAACTAGCCTTTGCTCCTTATACCCAAATTAAAAATAATATAATGCATAAAATAACATAGCATATAATCATAGTAATAAAAAGTTACCTGTTACTCGCTTTCTAATAGTGAAAGATCTACATATTTTCAATTAATCGTAAACCTACATTTTATAAGTTAAATCGTAACAAATAAGCAATAAAATATTTCCTCTTTATAATTACATAGGTACATTAAACTTATCATAATTATTTTAAATAAATACATACTTACTTAATAATAATTTTAAAATGAATACATATAGATTTACAATAAGTAATCAAAAACTTGTAAAATTCCAGAAAAACCATATCCCTAAAAGCTCCGCTCACCCATCCAGCCGCCGGCCGTGCGTGCGACGCTTACCCTCCCAACCATCGCGCATGTGTGCTCGACCTTGGTACCGGGGTCGCCGGCCGTCGCGACAAGGGCGCATGCAGCGATATTTATACCCACATGAACTAAACATCTCTAAATGTCACGTCTACAATTCGCCGAATGGATAAAAATGTTACCGTAAATCGTGTTTTTCTGGCTGTATGGGTTGATGCCTGCCTCGTTAAAATCATGTCATTATTGGCGGCAAATGGAACAAAGATGGCGGCTATGGATTGCACAATTATTTTTGTAATTTGCTGTTTATTGCATGATTTGCAGACGAATGAAGCGATTTGTATAAATAATAAATAATTGTTACAAAGCTTCATTGTTTAAAAATTAAAAGCTCGAGCGAATAAATTATATTTACATCACATTTTTCTTAATCAAACACAAGTAATTGAAAAGCACTTGCAAAGAGATATTAACGTGATTTATAATATTTCCTTAAACCTGATAGATAATTAAAATATAAATTACTTTGACTATAAATATACTTGTATATACCTAAGCGAACAGATTTTACTAAACAGACCACAACCTACCCCTTCACATAAAAAGAAACAGTGTAAAAAATATACTGGTTTCTTCAAAGAAACATTTTTTTCATAGCAATAGGCAATTACTCTTAGCTAATCTCATAACACCACAGCATAACACGGACCGCTATTATGTGTTAGGCATCGCCAGGTTTATGTTTGTAGTATTTTTATGTTAGTAGGATTGTCTAACTGTACATACAGGTCTGCCAGGTGTCTGTGCTTGTATAGAGTAGAAGAATACAGAGGCTATAATAATATGTACTATAACGTGAAATAAGAAATAAATAATATTGGTTAAATTTTTATTGACTTTGTTTTCGGATTACATTATTAAAAATGTATGCAAAATCAAATTTCTTTTGTTTTTCATTATGATGATATTTCGATCTTTATGTTCTGTGTGTAATATTCACATATTATGTTCGTGTTTAAATTTATTCCTGAGTATTTTTAAATACACGAAATTAAGTCACTTCATCTAGTAGAAAAACATCACTTTTATTTCTTATTTCAATTCCTGAAATCTATAAATTATAATGCAAGTTATTTATCAAAAAATTTGTTTTTCTTAACTATGTGTTTAAGTAAGTATAGGTTAAGTAGCCTCTGACTCTACCTACTCTACGCATATCATTTATGAAACCTAGGCATCCTAGTATCAGATGAATATAGCCCTTGTAACCAGTTAACAAGGGTACAAAATATATACTGTTCCTTATTCGCAAGAAAATAACGATTATTAGCAAAAAAGTCAACCTACATTAAATTACAAGTCACTGTAATGAAAGCCCTTTTAAAGTTTTTGAACAACAACACATTATAATCTTATGGATTGGTTTATCAAGAATAGTATGTGTTTAATAATATTGTTTTTTTTTTTATTTCAGAGTATTCTCGTCTTATTTCAGCGTTGGAAAAAATAGAAACGCATAAAAGCGTATTTCAGTTCATCACAGATTTATGTTAAACTCCTTAACAAAAAATAAAAAATCTCACATCCATCGCGCAATTTCTACGGTTAACGATGGCAAGGTTTGCTTTAATATTTATAATTTTAGGTTCTTCATTTAAATTACATTACTTATAAAAACATATTTTTTCCTTATACTACTACTATCTTGTTATATTTCATAAAACTAAATTCAAAGCAAATAATACAACAAAATATGAAAACAGAAAATACATCATATTAAATTTAATGAGCTGCAAACATATTTAAAAGCTCTCCTGCTTTTTTACTTTATGAATTTTGTATGATCGGTAAACAAGTTTTAACGTCAAAACATATTTCGATTCCATATACATAAGCTTTATCGATATGTAATCGATTATAATTTACATGTAAAATCGATAAGGCTCTATCGATATAAATAAACAATATCAAGAAATAATGGCAAGGCCATCATTGTTTTGTACACAGACTATTTTTAGATGATTCTATTTAAAACTGGCACTAGAACACACGTGAGGGCTTGCTTCGTTTCTTATCAACATTTATAGAATATATTATTGTTTTTTTGTGTTTGTTTTTACAATGCAATTACTTAGAAATTCTATTGAGCATGATACGTGAAGAAATCGTTATTATTAAGTGTTATGTATGATGTTTGTTGCGATTTTACTATGAGTTATCAGATTTGTCTCAACTTTAGTATGTAGTAGAGCAGATTATACTCCATGAGCAAAGCTGCTAGATAAAGTAATGACTTACAAAATATTGATAGTTGTACTATATTGTATAAATAAATGAGTTTTTAAATGAAATTATGCAATTTACGTGCAAGCAAGATGAGTGAAACAGATGTGAAACGCACATGTTACATGACCTTAAAAGGGAATATTGTACATGGCTTACGTATTTCGTTACAATATAATTATAGTAATTAGGTTATTATAGTAAGTAAACAGGAGATGTAAGGATCAGATTAAGACTCGAAAATAGTACAATATTCATACAATAAAATATGTTTTTACCATCATTATCATCACAATAATTAGTCCATTTTTTGCCACATTGCACGATATACCTACTTTTATGTTAGTTTTCATGTTAAAACTCATCGATGGATTTCATTTATTTCATTTGTATAATTTTTTATCTAGTTATTCATGATTTTGTTCTTAGATAAATACCTAATTGAAGCTTGTTTTGTTACTATACTGAACTATGTTTCTATATTTATAATATTCTAAGTCACTGAATCATTTTATTTTCTGAATCATCAGATGATAGTTAAATTAATGATATTAAAATATAAATCGTGTTGTAATACAATTTGCTTACATAATAGAAAGCTATAGAATTAATACAAAAACGTCCGGTCAGTCCCGGTTTTCATTATCCTTTTTAATATGTTGTAGAAGCTTCCATGACATGAAATAATGCTGGCAAATTTAACCAATTAATTTTTTTTTCACATGATTTTAAAGGCAACTTTTTTACATTTCAATGAATCGTTATTTTAGAAAAATGTATACGAATAAAAAAAGTTGAAACTTAAATTATTAATTGTGTAACTTAAAATTGAAATGTACCTTTTTTTACAAGATTTTTTAGACTTTGTTAATGCTGTATGCGTACAATACGCTCTTCCTTATATAAGTTAAGGTTCATGATGCAAAAAGGATAGGATTTACAAATTGTTAATCTACATACTTTACTCTGGAGCAAGTTGGCTAAAATAAATATTTTATACAAATTGTTTTTCATTTTCCAATCCCGTGTGTAGAACTCACGTTAACGCGCATGCTTGTTCTACGATCCCATTCGATAGTTTTGCATGTTTTAATATTAACGCGGGTTGTTCGACAAACTTTACTCTTGAATTTTTTATCGTAACGGATGACCATAATTGAATTGATAATTGTTTTCCATTGATATAGTGTTTTTACAAGATATCTATACTAATATTATAAAGCCGAGGAGTTTGTTTTTTGTTTGAACGCGCTAATCTCAGGAACTACTGGTCCATTTGAAAAAATATTTCGGTGTTAGATAGCCCATTTATCGAGGAAGGCTATAGGCTATATATCATCATGCTGAGACCAACAGGAGCGCAGTAGGATTATAGACTAGGTACTGGAATTAAAGAATGGTGTACGAATGCTAATGAAACTATAATGTACCTGCTTGTGTATTGTGGATTTATATTTAGTGTAAGTTGTTGTGATTGAATAATTGTAAAATCTCTTGAACAGCTCTGTATCTTCATTCTTCTTCTATTACATAATATGTAAAGCTTTTTGAGCTCAAAATTTATATTTTTATCACCTTTAATTTATATGATTTTATTTTTACTAGACTGAATAAATCCCTCACTTTTTAAGAAAACAGACAATGGCTCTATCCACATTTTAATTTGCACATCAGCTTGACCCATCCACATTTCAACCGCGCCAATCGTCGCTTACCCGCCGAGATCTGATTACGCAGTCATGAATAGATAATTTTATTATCTAACAGTCACGTTGACAGCATCTCGTTGTGATCTGCGTGGGTGCTGGGTACATACTCGTCATATAGGTACTCGTATATTTATCGTACATTCACAATAAGGTAGATTGTACACATGATGAGCAAATATTGACGAGTTTTGTGTAATTTAGTATAGATGATTGTGAAAAGGGTGTTTCAGTTTGAACCCAATACAAGTTACTAGTAGTTATTGTAAGTTAAAAATATATTTTGTAATTGTTTAAAATAATTGATCGGATAAAGCTTCTGTAGCTGTCTCTGTAGGTAAGTACAACTTAAAACTTTCAAATTCAACATTAAACAATATCCTTTTGAATCACCATCCACAACAAAACGATTTCGCATTGATCTCCTAATCTGTAAAATAAGGTTAAACACGGTTTAACAATACAGTTTAAATTCGTCATGAATCAGCCTAACATAACGGTACATCAATGATGTAACAACATGGTGGGTTGATTGTTGAACATTGCAATAATAACATAATGTGTTGTGCTTGTAATGAACATTGTAATTATTATACTTTCATGACTTAATTTTAGTTTCAGGTAGAGTGTTGATTAAATTATATTTTTATAACAACTAGCTGTTGCCCGCAGCGTCACCTTCGTGGAAAATATAGTAGATTTCATGGTACAAACTATCATTACCTATTTTATCCCCTTGGGGGAAGATTGATCAAAATCCGTTCTTAGTGGATGTCTACGTTCTAACATCTACGTGCACGCCAAAATTCAGCCCGATCTGTCCAGTGGTTTGGGCTGTGCGTTGATAGATAACTAAGTGGGTTTTTTGTATGTAGACATTGTATGAATGTAAAAAGGTATAAATATTTTAATAGATCATGCATTTCTTAACTTGGACAATATAGTCTTTAAAGTGGATTTAAAACTGGATTAAAATACATATAATAGTTAACGTATACCCACGCTTGCTGTTAAGACTTGCAAATGAATAAAGCGCGATTCATTGTAACCACACACATTTATATGCCATATTATACATATATAAATTAAACTGACACATATTATCATGGTTTAATTATAATGTGTACCCTATTTTTAATACCTCATTTTTAACAAAATCTAAACCTTCAAATTGAATACAATTTAAACAGGGTCAATTGGAAATCACTTCACAGGCAATCTTCAAAATCGGCGCACCCAGTCGCAAGTTCAGGTAACAATCTCCAAAACAATTGCGACCTTACTTTTTTTGAAGTCGGTTGAAAAAAAAACAAAGTCCACGATTTTGTTTTCTTAACGCAATCACCCGCGACAGATCTAAACTAATTTTCAGACAACAATTTCCATTATTAATTATTCATTGCATTACATTTAGCTTGAATATAATTCGCCAGACAACAAAGACGACTAAATCATTCGGCGAGACGCGGTACGTGATGTCACGTTTGTTTATAACTGTCATTAAATTAGTCTAGAGTGAAATTTTTTGTTAATTGATATTTCTGGAACGTTAGAAGTAGGGTGCAGTGGTTAATGATAGTTCGGTCTATAATTGCGAAAGTAATGTTGTCAATCTGTCTGTCTGTGACTGTCTCAAATTCAAATTGCCTTTATTTGCAAAGCTGAGGTATGAGCTTCTCTTCTTCACGTATAAATCACTGAACCGATTTCAATGAAATTTGGTACAGATATAGTGTGAAACTTAATTAGAGAGGACTTGGGATAGGTTTTAAGATAGTTGAAATGTAGGGTAAAAGTGGGATAGATGCCGCACGGGGATAGATGCCCCATTTTCAAAAAACCTCACTTTCCAGAATTGACTACGAATTAATGATTTAAATAGGAGCTCCTATCACCCCGCACCTCGGGTACGCATGAGCTGTTGTTTGGTGAAGACGTGTTTCGCTAGTGCGTGTTATAATATCCGCGGCGAACTTCACGAACACGTTAAAATTTAAAAAGGTTGATATTTGCCTTTGCATAACTTTATAAGTAATTATAAATTTCACTATATTTCTTATTATGTCTATACACTAGTTCATTAAGTACAAATCTAAGTGAAAATAGTGGCTCTTTTGTTTTTATTTAATAAAAAAAAATACTGGGGCACCTTATCAAAAAGTATAGTTGCCCCTTTTTTTTCGAGGGATAGATGCCCTTAGGGGCCTCTAAAGGCATCTATCCCTCAATACATATGTACATGTTATTATCGATAATCACAGGTACTGTTTATATTTTTACCTGATTGCGTCAGAGGTTTTCTCTATGTTAACCGATTTTACTCCTTTAATTTTCTTTTTTTTGTTATGTATACTTACTTATTAATGATCTGCCCATAAGGGCATAATCAGTATAAACTGATTGTAGGAGAACCACGCCACGAAAATACAAAAGAAAAGAAGGAGTGCGAGCGCAAGTATATTCTTGGACAACAGAACAACTATGTTAACATGACATTTGCTGGTTTATCATATAAATTTTATTCGATTTCGCGTTTATAGAGTATGTAAGGCATCTATCCCACTCTGTAGGCATCTATCCTCCTTAGTATTTTCATGGTGGGGCAACTATCCAACTAGGTAGGCATCTATCCTCAAAAAAGGTGTTCTACAAAAATATTTATTACACATTATCTATACATGATAGGATAAAAAATATATATAGTAATTCAAAACAGATAATTAACCTAGCTATATTCATACAAAGTGTTCGTATAAGATTCATGTTTTTAAAATTATGAGGCTATTTCAAAAAGTGGGGCATCTATCCCACTTTTACCCTATGTCACATTACAATGAAATTAAAATGATGAACAATATTTGTCTAGTTGTGTAGTAAACCTACAATAATGTTAAAACAATGATATTTTATTCTGGATTATTAAAAACTAGCTTCCGCCCGCGACTCCGTCCGCGCGGAAAAATTAAGATTTTTTTTCTACGTATTTTTTCAGGATAAAAAGTATTCCATTTTATGCCCAGGACAATAAGGTACAATTATACCAAGTTTCATCAAAATCGAACTGTTACTTTTTACGTGATGCCTGAACATACAGACAGATAGACAGACAAAAATTTTTTTAATCACATATTTGAGTTTGGTATCGATCCAGTAACACCCTGCTATTTATTTTTTCAATATTTTCAATGTACAGAATTGACCCTTCTACAGATTTATTATATGTATAGATTAATACGATATTGTTATTGGGTAACATCAGCGAAAAAAATATTGCTGTCAGTTATATATTACACTATCACATTTATAAACATTTAATCATAAAAAGTACAAAAATAAAATAACAATATCTCAGCCATTATATTAATATGGTCTAAATATAGAGTTGAATGACCGATAACAGCACAGTCATTTTATTTTTACACTGTTTTTATAGTATTGATAAGATCTCTTTTGTCTGCAATGCGATGTTGTAATTCGTATCACTAAAACTAGTATCCACCCGTGAATTTTCGCGTTTAATTTACGTTATTGTAATGTTACATACGCACAAACTTCCATTATAATATTTGCAACCCCTCTTATGTTAGTATATAGCTGACTTTCTGCCCGCGGCTCCGCCCGCTTTGTTGAAGAAAAACCCGCATAGTTCCCGATCCCGGGAGATTTCTGTGATACAATCTATGTTAGGTCCTTTATTAAATAAATCTTAAACTATTTCCGTAGTAAAATTCATCCAAATTGGCTCAGTGGTTTAGGCGTGAAGACTAGATAGACAGAAATACTTTCGCATTAATAATACTAGAAGAGATTTATGGAGATGTTAAGGATCTATAATATATTTCCATATTAATACTTGTCTTAATTTATTCAATGTTTCCGGCCTAATAACGTAACCATAGGTACTAAAAACGTAACAAAGAAAAATAAAGGCGAATGGCCTTTCTAATTTTTTATATTTATTTTTACTAGCGGTCCGCCCGGCTTCGCCCGTGGTACATGTTTACGTTTTCTTTCCTAAGAACGATCCTCGTACTTCAAAGAATATTATAAAATAAGAATTAACGAAATCGGTTCAGCCGTTCTCGAGTTTTGCTCTTAGCAACACATTTAACGATTCATTTTTATTATATAGAATAATAATACTCAGTGCACAACTACCCTCTGCGTAACGTACGCGTATGTGATAATAAAAAATGTAAGTTCATCTTTGTGTGGTGGCTATAACTATAATATTGAGTCGAACCCTGAAAGACAAATATGTAAGTATATTATTATTTTGTTTATGTTCTGTTCCGTGAGTGTATATGCAACGGGTGATTATAGTATTATTAATTTATTAAACACTTACGTAACTACAACTAAATTACTTTTAACTTGCAATTGCGTGGAATACAGTGAAGTTATCTACCTATATAGTTCTGTTGTACTATCAAAATATTCATGTGAATTCATAACTTTTAATAATATAAAACTATTCTGTATGGGCGGATTGAATTTAATTATATTGCATCACATAATATTTCAAATGTATAAGTGGCGAAATAAATATTGCGTATATTTTAATAACGTTCCTCTTATATTTTATGTCTCATATAAAACTGATCCTAATACCTACATAAACATAATTCGATCGTAATAATTTAAATATCATAAACGACATTGACTACTCGAATGATATCAAATGTACTTTGTTAGACAATACAAGTCTGCTTAAAACTATTCTTTCACATAATATATTAATTGATTCATTGTGTATAATAACAATAAACATAAGAAGTATACATCGCAACTTGGACGAGTTTTTAGTTTTTATCAGTAGTCTCAATGTTAAAATTGACATTATTGTTTGGGAACTATATTTTCTATCACCAAAATTTATATTTGTCATCAAGTTGTATCACCTAATAAATAGATCTATCACCACGAAATATTTTCGTTCTCAGATAATCAAAAATTGTTCCCAGGTATGAATTATCAAATTAATGTTAATATATGTGTAAAATAAGAGATCGATAACCAATAAAATTATATTGCATTACATGAATATAAACTTCGTTCTTATAATAACAGTTTTGTGACTTAAATAATAGCTCTGTGCTCAGAATGGTAGATCTGTCACCAAATAAATCGATTATCGATCCCTGACTGCGACTCCTTTTTATTTGATATTTTGTCACCAATACAGTAGTAACATTTTATTTCGTTCAGATATTAAATTTATATATTCGTTACCAATTTAATACATCAATTTATAATTTTAATGAAAAAATGATCAAAGGGGCGGAGACAAATTGGCGCGCTTTAAAAATTGATTATTTTAACTTTAATTATGTTAATTAATTTATCTACAATTATGTTAGCCATAAGCCAGCTATTAAACAGAGCTGATTGTTCAGTGGTAATTATTTTAAACAATAAATATTGATTATTTTGACTTTAATTGTTTTATTTACTACTCTGCTAAAAATTTTATTTAAATATAATTTATACTACCAGTGGAAATTTAGAACCTTGGGAGTCTAGTTAAGTAGCAGAATCTTTTGGTTGAAACGATGATTTTCTATTAACATAATATGATTTATTGGTGATCTCTTTAAATTAGTTTGCTTAAATACTTATTAGGACACACCTATTAAAATACATACAAAAACATTTATTTGGTACTAGACCTTATATCTCAGGATTTTAGGTGATTTATTGTGGAACTGATTTTGCATTGTTTGGTGACTACATTTTGGTGACAGATCTACTATTTTGAGGACAAACCCTATTATTTAAGAAACACAAAACTAATTAAATTGGTGATAGCTTAAATGATACCCTTATTGTTTGTACAGAATGTTGGATAAATAGTGACTCAGTGCTTCCTAATATTAATAATTACAATTTATTTTACACACAAAAAAGTTTTAACCAAAACGATGGTGTTATGGTATTTGTTAGAGATGAGATCCCCGCCGTAGTCATGGAACCTAACTTCGAAGAGGGTAACTGCCTCTTAATACAAATTAACCCATCGATATCTCTGATATGCTCTTACAGACCCCCGTGTTTTCAGAATGCTTCCATTTACCTAGAATCACTTGACCTGTTATTACGAACCATTAACTCGGAGACAGTTATCTTAACCGGGGATATTAATATAAATATCATGCCCAACGCTAATAACAGATTTTCTACTGACTACTTAAACTTAACCGCCTCACATGGACTGTTACAATGTATTGACAAGCCAACACGATCTAACACTTGCCTTGATCATTTCATGGTTAAATCAAAAAATAAATTGGAAACATTCATCTTTCCACCGTTTACGGATCATTGTCCCATTCTTTTATTTATATCGAAAACAAATGTTACAAAACTTGAATTAAATAAAAAAATTACACGTATTGATTATGATAAAGCCCAAAAACTGATTCAGAAAATTAATTGGAATGATCTTTACCAGGTCAAAGATACTAATATTGCTACTGAGTTGCTGATATCCAAATTACAAACAATAATCGCAGACAGTTCTTCTACTATTACTATTTCAAAAAGAAAAGCACCAATTAAACCGTGGATTACGAGAGGTATTATAAAGTGTATTAGAAAACGGGACAAAATGCACATTAAAGTTAAAAAAAATCCAAGTGATGTGATTCTGAAGGATAATTATACTAGGTATAGAAATATTTGCTCAAAGATAATTAAAAAACTTAAAAAAGACTATTTTAGAAATAAATTAGAACGGAGTTTGGGAAATATCAAAGAATCGTGGAGTGTCATAAAAGAATACTGCTTTCTAAACGCTAAGAGAGAACTATCATCTGAACTTTTAAACTGTCATAGCACACCGTTGGAGTCTTTAAACACTGTTAACCAATATTTTACAACAGTTGGTAGTAAGCTTGCAGAAGCAATCCTTCATAACCTGAAAAGGAACGAAAAAGATCTAGCACGGGAAGCTTCTCACCTCACAGGACCGGTTCACTCAATGGTTGTCACAAACACTGATTCTAAAGAAGTAAATAAATTAATATCATCACTGAAAGTAGACAGTGCTCCTGGCCACGAGAATATCACCACAAAATTCATTAAGGTGTTTAAAATATATCTATCTGAACCAATTTCTTATGTTTGTAACTTAAGTCTTGAGTCTGGAGTTTTTCCGAGGACTTTAAAAAAAGCAGTTGTGGTACCCATTTATAAAGGTGGATTAAAATCTGAACCAACGAACTACAGGCCAATATCTCTTTTAAGTGTACTGTCGAAGATCCTTGAAAAGCTTTTTAATAATAGATTAATCACATATTTGGAAAGAAAATCACTCCTAAACGACAATCAATTCGGATTTCGCAAGGGCCGTTCAACCGAGGATGCAATCCTGCATCTCTAATCACATCATATGTGGATAATGGTTACAAGTGTCTCAGTGTATTCCTTGATTTGCGTAAGGCTTTTGACACGGTGTCGGTCCCTATTTTAATTTCAAGGCTTGAAAACCTTGGTATAAGAGGTGTAGCTATTGACTGGCTGCAAGACTATCTGACTAATAGAAAGCAAGTGGTGCGCCTTGATAATTTAACGAGCAGCAAAGCAGCCTGCACATACGGTGTTCCACAGGGGAGCACACTGGGACCTACGTTGTTTTTAGCGTACATAAACGAGCTATGTAGTCTCCCTTTACATTCTGCAAACACAATCATGTACGCTGATGATACAGTAGTTATCTTCCACGCCAAATCGTGGAGTGATTTGAAATTGATAACTGAAAAAGAGATGTGCAAAATCACTGCTTGGTTGGAAAATAGCCTGTTGTCAATAAATGTTGAAAAAACTAACTACATCTGTTTTGGTAAAAGAATTTCTTCCATGCCTGGTAATCAATACAAAATTACTCTCCATTCATTCCCCTGCAATAGGACATTAACATCAACTCTTCAGAATAGACATAGACATAGACATAGACACACATTTATTTACAAACATAACACACAATAACACACACAACAACTGACAAAACACAGAACATTACAAATAAACAAAAATAAAAAATAAGAAATAAAAAAAGACAAATAAACTAGGATGCAATTAATTAACTTAAACAAAAAAAAAATAAATAAATAAAATAAAAAACAATAAATAGTTGTAATTATGTGCTATGGCTGTAAAATGGTCCAGGCTCAGCATATGTCATGAGTCATTTGACTCATGACGCTGTTGGCTGTTGCATGCACAGAATACTATTTGCACATGTGAAGAAATTAAAAGAACCAATGAAACAAGATATCTAGGTGTTATAGTGGATGACAAATTAAGATGGGAACAACATATAAATAGCACAGTAAAAAGAATCAGAAGACTCATATTCGTGTTCAAAAATCTCCGGTCTATTGCCAACACTACTCTGCTCATCCAGGTATACAATGCTCTTTGCCACTGTATACTAACTTATTGTATATCTGTCTGGGGAGAAGCCTGCAAAACTCTAATGCTACCTGTAGAAAGGGCACAAAGGGCTGTTCTTAAGGTTATGTTCTACCTTAATTATAAACATCCTACAACTGATATATACATCAAATCAAATGTTCTTAGTGTTCGAAAATCTTATATTTACCAGTGCATCCGCAGAAAACATCGCATGATAGATCTTTCTAATACAGAGGTAAAAAGACTCAATCGGCTACCTATCCCCTCAACCTCATCCAAATTCGCTCAACATCAATATGAATTCTTAGCAACAAAATTGTATAATTTGTTAAATAGTAAATACAACGTTAGGGTTATAAATCACAATAAAATTAAACGAGTTGTGAAAGATTGGCTAAAAGGTATAGATTACGAAGAAACAGAAAAATTAATGATAGTAAATCACTAGGACGTATTCACCCACCCACCCACATGTCATACGTAGGTACTAACTTACATGCTCTACACAAACACACACATGCACACACACAAACACATACACACACGCAAACACACACACACACACACACACACACACACACACACACACACACACACACACACACACACATATGCGAACAGATACATGCACACAATATTTATAACGGGAATGACTTCTTAAAATTGAAATATTAACTTCAGTTTGTTCTTCTTTTTTTTTTGTATTATAGGTATATTTTTTTTTCTCCTATTATCTATTTAAATTACTGTATAAACATAAAACTGTGAGTTTGCAGAAACATATAATTAATATAATATAGATATAAAGACTGGGAAGAAACTGGCCTTCGAAACACAGTTTACCACTAGTTCGAAGGTCAGGGTCTGAACATAATGCTGTACCTGTTTCTTGAAAAATAATTTTTTTATTATTATTTTATTATAGATATATCTATGTCTCGTTACAATTCCATTCATATTCCACATTCAATTTAACGGGACATAATTTAATATTTATTTTGGTGAATGTCGGTGGGCGACGCGTCACATACAATAAGACGACGCGTCGCTTATTTTGGTGACTTTTATTCTGAAAATAAGATAAAATACTTTATAAATTGATAACCTTTGTCGGAAATTCGTTTAAGAATTGAATTTATTGGGTGTTAATCTTGTTATACGCCTCGTCAAGTTTTAAAAAGGATCCTTAATTAATAATTACATCCAATTAAAAAGTAATATTAAGAATTATTTATGTAACTTTGTGAAAATGTTCTTCATAAAATATTTTTCACAAGTAACTCGGAATGTTATTTCTCAACAATAATAATTCCATATTAAATATGAATAATAAATGTCATAGAAATAGTTTTATTAGGAATAGATTCGTCTATTTCGTAGACGGTCTACGAGTGCGTTGACACGTAGCGCGTAGCGGCCATCGACCCCGCGTAGACGTAGCAATCGGTTGCTATAACAGTTCATTACGCCACTTGCCTAATTTTTGTAATTCTGATAAAATATTGTAATAAGATGATAACAACGCTATTATTTGGCATGTGCTGAATTCGGTAATCCTAAAAGATAAGTTTATCACGTATTGTTTGAAGTGTAAAATCAAGGAAAAACACATGATAAATATGTAATTGACCCTAATTAGGGTATGTTATATTATCTAAAACTTGAATAATAAAAATGATGTAAAAAGTATGCATGTCTGAAAGGAAGCTTTGTTCTATAAAAATAATAAAAATAAAGAGTTCAAAGTTCAATAAAATCTAATGCAAAAATACACTTCGATGGAGCAAATATTTATAATAGTGAACCTTTAATAGCAACGAACGTAGAGGTGTCAAAAACCGATGTGAAAGAACTGCTTGGGAACCAAACATTTCAGACATCGGCCCTTTGAAGTTAACGAACTCTTTCCTTCAGGACACAGGGACGGATTTCAAACATTATTTAGTTTAATTAAATTATTTCACTGAGAAATATTTACTGATAATTTTAATTTTAAAGGAATAATTTGCTTTCTAATAAATATTTGAGATGTGGCCTTTCGAGAATAAATAACTTACTGGTTATAGAAAATGGAAGTAGTACATACATAAATGTATCGACTTCGTTATAAACGATACGATATATTCTGTTTCAAAAATGTAACATTTTTTCTCACATATTTGATAGAAATAATAGAATTAATATTAACCTTATACATTAAATTTCAGATGAAAATCCATATTATGTGTTAGTTAACATTTCTCTGAATAACTATGCTACAGCGTTGACTTAATTCTGCATATTTAAAAGCTATTAAACGAAAATATAGAGTGGAGTTTTGTATAGGTGTGCGAATGATGATTTGTTCGTGTTGCATTTGTGTGTATGTGCTTGTTAATGTGTGTGTGTGATACATACAGATAAAATTTTATGTTACAGATTTTGCGAAGGCAGATGAGTCAATTCGACCCTGTCATCTGAAGCCCGAACAGCATCCAAATTGGCCATTCACCTCAGATGTCTGCCCTAAGCAATAACACGCTTCTTATGTTCAAATAAATAAAAGGTCAGCGAACTTTTACGCGCGAACTTTACGTCAATTCTTACGCAACCGCGTAAGGTTCTGGGAATGATGCGTAATTTTTGAGTCATGTTAGTATTTTAAGGTATGAGTCTAAAGTACTGGATGAAATTAATTAGAAACTCTTAATAATTACTAATGAATTTGCAATAATAAAAAAAGAAAGAAATTGAAAACCCTTGTGACGTACATTCATTCCACAGCTTTCAAATTAGGTTTCGTTATATTACAGGCAGCTAGTCACTACTCACTATTAAGTATTCTGTGTTACAGGTAAAAAAGTATGTATTTCTTCTTTTTTATTGTTAGCTTCATATAGGCAAGTATGAAATTATATTGCTATTGTTGGTGGGTTTCTCATTTTTTAACCGACTTCAAAAAAAGGAGGAGGTTATCAATTCGGCCGGTATGTTTATTTTTTGTTTTTTTTTTTTATGTATGTACACTGATTACTCCGAGGTTTCTGAACCGATTTACGTGATTCTTTTTTTGTTTGATGCGGAATGGTGTCGAATTGGTCCCATAAAAATTTTATCAAACTCAAACATTTATTTATTCAATTAGACTTCTTCTAGAATCACTTTTGAAACGTATTTTTAACATTTACCACTTTTGAAACATATTTTTAACATTTACCACCGATTCGGAAAGCAGTATCTACGGAGAAGAACCGGCAAGAAACTCCATAGTTGCTCTATTTGTAGCTCTTTTATATGTATTATAAGCAATATTTCGGGGAAATCCACACTTTACTAAATTGATGAGTATAAATATAACCATAGGATCTGCAAAATCATGCTTATAACTTACTTTAACATTAAACATACAACTTGCTTTCCGCCCGCGGCTTCGCCTGCGTTTTCTAAGAAAAACCCGCGTAGTTCCCGTTCCCGTAGGTGTTACGGGAATAAACCTATCCTATGTGTTAATCCAAGTTACCCTCTATAATATGTGTGCTAAATTTCATTGCAATCGGTTCAGTAGTATTTGCGTGAAAGAGTATCATACCTTTCGCTTTTATAATATTAGTAGGATAATTTATATGAATAAATACAGTATCTAACTCCAGGTGTCCCATTGAAATTCCCTGAACTAACATAATAAAAAACATCTATGACCATATAATCAGTGTATACTCAATTGTCACTACAAAGTTGCGCATTCAGACAATATAATGCAACGCTGTTAGTTTTTACGTTTTGTTTGCATGTGTAATGAGATAAAATCAGCGATGATCTGACGAAGACTCCTCTGAATTAGAATCTGTGTCCATTGTTACACGTTACTCTGTGCTAATATTTAAATCTTTCAATTTTATAATCAACTATGCTATAAGATTTAAGAAATGTCGTAGATTATGTACCTGGATAACTGTGCTTCTCACAGGGCACTAATAGCAGGCCTCCGTCACTAAGGTCGCGCTATAAGTGCCTACCGCACAGTAGGTCGGTACCGACCCAAGCGGCAGTTGGTTGGCACACGCGAGACTGCGCACCCGCGTCACGTTTCCCGCGCTCGCTACAAAGATGCCCGGTTATTGCGATGTGGACGGGTGTCGGAGTTCAAGAGTGAATAACAAGGAATTGTCTTTTTTTCAATTGCCTAAACAGGAACCAGGAGACACATATAGCGGGTCCACGCGGGTGAAACCGAAGGAAACAACTACTATCAATAAGATTTCATTTTTTTTATTGTATAATGTAACAAATATAATTAACAATAAAAAATTAAGTGTTTCAGCAACTCTGTGTTTAATTTACGCGCTCGGTACAACCCTAAAGTTTTCGTTTGATGACGCAATCACGCGGCGTGCGCGGGAAACTCGCTTCTCGGTGCGTGTTCGTAGAGTACATTTCTTACTGCAGCCGAGTTGCGGCGCATTTTGTAGGTAAATATAGCGTAGGTATTTTAGCTTTTGTTTGGCAGTGATGTATCTGTTACGAAGTAACTATTCTCTAATCTGTGCTAATAGTGCTTAAAAATAATAAAAATAATCCCGAAAATTACGCAAAAGAGCTGGTGGCTATCAAAAATATTGTTAACGTGTTACAGGCTTTGTAAATGTTTTGGTTTCTACATATTATTATGGTTTGAAGTATTTATAAAAAAAATATGAAAACATTAAATTAATCTAACTAAATGATATTTTTTTATGTACTTATAATAGAATATATGAATTCGTTTCGTTATAAAAAAATAAAAACAAACATATTTTATCAACTTCGTCTGGTTTATTTAAAAACAACCATTTGTTGTTTTGTTAATCACTTATCACAGGTATCGATCGGATAATCATTACCACTAAACACCGATAACCATCAAATAATATCTATTACTAATATCGTATCGTAGAACAATGGATACACACACCGTCCATTGCCTTTACATAAGGAGTTCGGTCGGCGCAAGGGCGGCCGGGCATTGATCTAAATGTTGTTAGACTTATGAGGTAAATAGACTAGGTACGAGTCTATCACTTTATAACTCTTTTTAGAGAGAATGATTATTGAAAAAACAAATGTAGAGAATTATCTTTTTAAACTGTATTGTATTCTTTATATGAGAAATATAATCTAATGAAATTACAGGCAAAAATGCAACGAGAATTATATCATAGACATTTTAATTGTAACGAACATACTATATTATGTAATTTTACTACTAAAATGTGTACATAAAATATATTTTATCACAATTGTATCCTCATGTCATTTATTATCATTCTTCTTAACGTGATGCCCAACTTTTGAAATGTTGAATTGCCATAATATTATAACAATTATATTGTAAACTAGTCTAAATATTATTGACTCTACATTTGTTATATTTGCAATGTGTTCAAATAAAAAGAAGACGATTTGATGGAAGCTGCGTTGGTGCTTTAATTCCTTATACTACCTGGCCACACCTAGAGGGTAATTTTGTTTGGAAGTGTTTAACGTAGTATAAAGTTTCTCGTGGTATTAGACATAATCTTTATGCAATACTCCTCAACAAATTGTTTGCATTTGAACTCTAATTTACTTGGTTCTGTACTATTATATAGTATGATCAATTATTATCGATTGTGACTAAGAAACGGAAATGTAACAGAGAACGGGAAACAGTTTACTAGTCAAATAGTATAAAATAAAATGATAAGACTGAAATAATCAATGAAAAGACAATTTAATATTTAATTTAAAGTGTTTAAATGCTTTATAAATTATTTTTTTTTGTGAAAAGTCAAAGAACGAAGTCGAAGAAGTTTGTGTAAGATTTTCTCTACAATGGTCTGGGTTAAACTATGGAAAAAGTCCGAAAGTATACAACGTAATTAAATATTTGTAATGTTAATTTTTTTTGATAATAATGAGAAAATAGTAAAAGCAATTTCAACAATTGGTTGAACAAGTATCCTAGATCATAGTTGAAATTACAGCTAGTCCTTATCAGTTAAACATAGCTTAGCCTATAGCCTTCGCTCGTACTGCGAAGCGAAGCGAATACGAACAACACAAAACCTCAACATGCGTACAGTCATAATATACGACGCAATTTTTCCTGTAACTTATAACAATGAGACATCTCAGACCTTGCTAGTTCATTCACTTGAGATTACAATAATATATAATGTAACAGGCCCATTGTATATCATGCGATGATTTCATATTATTTGCTATCTAAATGTCTTGTAAAATAGGCCATGATTCTATATTTTAACATTATATAATGTGTTTGTTTTATAATGAACGTGAGCTTTGATTGTTCGCAGTAATTAATTAAAAATAAGCTGACAACGCTGCAGTATATTTTGAAATTGAAATGGCTTTTGAAATGTGTTTTTTCTTTTGTTTTTATAAATGATAACATGCTTGAAATAAGGAAGGGGTGTTTTAATTTTTTTATATGTTTACAGGGTGTCGTAACGAAGCGTGAACGAATAATATAATAACATATTAATAATATAATTAGTTAAAAATAAGTAGGTATATCGCATATTTAATTGAAATGCATTACATTTGAAGTCCTTTAAAGGCCCTTAATACCTACACAATATACATAATACATTAAATTTCCAAAGCTTAGCGTTCAAAAGATCACAGTTTATAAAAATAAAAAATGCCTTATCATCAGTCAATTATATCGGTCAATTATAACTCTTCGGTGCAAAAATACACACACCGGCACAATTAGCGGAACAGAAACCGATGCGCGAGAACATCGTCTGGGATTTGAACGAATGGCAGCAGGTTCTCTTTACTGATGAGTGCAGAGTTATTTTAAAACTGATCGATGGGAGACAGCGAATATGGAGACGCAAAGGAGAACGCCACATACAGTCTAATTTTGAACACACAGTGGCTTATGGTGGCGGCTCGATTATGGTTTGGGGAGGGATATGTTTGGGAGCTCGCACGGAGTTAGTGATAGTCACAGGAGGGACCATGACAGCAGATCGATACATCAGAGACATTTTAGAAGAACATGTTGTACCATTTGTCCCATTTATTGGTGACGACTTTATTCTAATGCAAGATAATGCTCGTGCTCGTAGTGCACAATCGGTACAGGCATATCTGAGCCACGTAGGTATACCGGTAATGCAGTGGCCAGCAAATTCCCCCGATATGAATCCGATAGAGCATGTCTGGGACTTGCTAAAAAGAAGGGTTAAATCCAGAATGCCAGCCCCCAACAATCTGAATGAACTTGGAAACGCATTACTTGAGGAGTGGGAGCGGTTGCCTCAAGAAATCATCGATAACATAATCTGTAGCATGCCCAGACGAATGGAAACCATAATCAGAGCAAGAGGGGGAAACACTCGTTATTAATTTTGCTTTAATTTCATTGTTAAATCATTTAATGCTTACTTTTTTTATTTTTCGTGATGGTTCATAATCATCTTAAAATTTCACTTATTTCAAATTTCTTTATTTTTCAATAAAAAATAACGAAGACTTTTCAAAGTCGTTGTTAAAAGATGTTAATCAATTTGTTATTTTGTGTCTAATTACATTTTCGTCAAATATATGCGTTGTTATCTCATAGTCTCATTTTTTTTTTCTGTTCCGCTAATTGTGCCGGTGTGTATATTTGCACCGAAGAGTTATCGACCTTCGGCCAAGCACCTCTCCGTAACATAGACCTTTGTATCTAATATTTACGGGTTTTACGAATCGAAAGTGTACGATTTACTGTTACATTGGTTATTGATCTCTTTACATTGTTTAATTACCGTATTTTATTCGTAGGAATTTAGTGTTTAACTGTTCATTATAATTATAATATTTATATACAAGTAATGTAATTCTTATTCATCTGTTCAATGTAATAACTATGATTTTGTACGCCTTAAGCTATATGGATCTAAGACTAATACTTATTGATTAAATCTTTCATATTAATAGCTAAAAAATATTGTAATTTGTCTTCATTTCCTCCTACGTGAACAAATAAAAAAATGACTTGCTCCTTTTAGTTCTCTATAACGCTTAAATAGAATATAGAGAACTCAAGCCTAAAGCACACGCTTTTTATGAAATTAAATACTACTTATATTATAGAAAATAGAACTAACTATAAGTTCTGATTTGGACTTCGATTCCTGGTGGAGCCATATTCATACATAATGTGGTATTCCACCAACCCAAAACAATGTTTAATTTATAGCATATATTGCCCATTACTTAAAAGCGTTGTCTAATAGCAAATAAAAATATATGCAATCAAAAGACTACAAAAATAAATTAATAAAATATAAACTATATTATGTTTTAACATAATTAATAGCAGTTTGTTGAACTAGGGGCTTTGCACTAACCACAACTGAGGTATGATTGCGAAACATGATAAAATTGTCTCACACGTGTTATTAGCATATTTAATGTAAATTCTTGTAATTACTCATGTTTATTTGTGTTTTACTTAATATTTTATCGAAGTTTGTTGACTTGATATCTTTCGATATTGTTGTTCGTAAGTGTTGGTGAAAAGCTTTCGTTCGTTTAATTAAAATTAACCATTTACAGGTTTATTTTCGTAAAAGATTATTCTTATAATTAAAATTCCATTAAACCTTATTTCGTTAGGACCGTTTTTAAGTGAAACGCTTTCAGTGTTAAAGTAATTTATAAATACGTAAAGGTATAAAATGTAAGGTTCAGCCACATAAAATATAGAAAAAAGGAACTTTTATATTTTTTAATTGGTAAGGTCAGGATTTGGTTGAGTATGAACATTTATTAAACAATACATACTAAATTAAATGTAAATAGGTCATATTAAGCTTTACTAAAACTTAATTTATAATTATTTTAAGATTTATATCACTGAAAGGTCCAAAATCTTGAACATAAATAATAATCGTATTCTAAATTTGATGGCAAAATAACTATACAAATAAAAAGGCAAAGAAACCTATGTTATAACGCATATTATAACTACAGGTAACTAACCACATTGACCATAATCTCATAACATTTAAATATTAAATAAAGACCTACACTTTACATAAAAATCTATTCACGCCAAAGCTTTACAGTGTATGTGTGAGTGCAGACTGCACCTTGTATAAACGTCCGTCTGCGTTCGCATGTGTGCGTGCACCCTTCCCGTCTCATCAACGTTCGATTGCGTTTGGTTTTCACATAATGGATTCTAAACTATCGTGTTAAGGTTGTATTTTGCTTGTGTTTCTGTAATGGGTTGTAAGGATAAAATTGTGGGTTGTTATTTTGAATCACACGACGGGAGAGGGGGCTGTATGTGTGTGGGTGTTTGTGTGTGTGCGTTCACCTTGAAAAGCGTCAGTTCTTTGTGCAATGGGTTATTCGGTTAATGGCACCAAGAAAGTCAATGGCGCGGATGCTTGTTAATGTACGGTTAGCAAACCTATTGGTGCACTTTATTTGCTGGTTTATATGATTTTAATATAGATGTTTTAGATATCCGATGCTTTATATGATTTTTACATATATTTAGCTTTAGACATCTATCGTACTGTACGATGGAAATAAAGACGTAGTCTTTTTTAGAAACTGGAGTATATAAACACACAGTTTTGGGTGTAAGGTACTTTATGATTCAATATATTTCCTAGCTATAATATGAAGCTGTAAGTTTGTAAGGTAACAAAAAGCACAAAGTAGAGAAATAGAGTAACTTTTTCAACAACTGACTATTGAAACGATTTCTGCAAAATATGCCAGTAGCTTATCAACCAGAATATATAGCATGAAGGTTTTATTTTATGATAAAGTTTAACAAATTTACTAAGTATCTATAATTTAAACTCATAAATAAACCAAGAACTGTAAGTAAACAGTCATTTGTAAGTAAACAGCTAAAACAGCAGATAATATTTTCCGTAATTTATAAAGAAGGGAGGTTAAGTATGGATTGATAATTATTATTAGCCTTTCAAGTATTAGTCGAATTATTTTCATTTTCTTCGATTTTCGTCAATTCAAAGCATTACAATGTTATCTACAATGAAGAGAAAAAAAAGCTCTAGGTAGCGTATACAAAATTGTCATTATTTTTAGTTTGACCTTCCTTTTAAAAGTACTGATATTTTTTTGGTCTAAATTAAACTAGCTTTTCGCCCGCAGCTTCGCCCTCGTAATCAAGGGAAATCCCCATAGTTCCCGTTCCCGTTCCCGTGAGATTATCGGAATAAAAAACTATCTTATGTGTATATTCAAGTTTCCCTCTATGTGTGTGCTAAATTTCATGAAAATTGGTTAAGCAATTATTGCGTAAAGGAGTAACAAACAAACATACAAATTTATAATATAAGTAGGATTAAACAACCTACAATGGAAACAAATAGGCACCTGCCTATTTGTTTCCAATTTTCTTAGGATTATGGATGAAAAGAACCTTCTTTTTATCCATAATCCTAAGAAAATTGTATAAAAGTTTTACAAAACCTTATTTGCTAACCATACGTCTCAAAATACCCGCTTCTGTTGCGAGCGCGCATACGGCACACATACCAGCGCGTATTGAGGTAGGTCTTACCGTTCCACTAGGCGGTCCGCTCGTTTGAAATAATCGTTATGAAATCTTAATATTGCACTTTTTGGGACAGATTGTGTAGGTTATGAAGTAAGTTAGGTTGATGATAAAATTATTTTTTAAGTAGAGTCTTGCAGTTAAAGATACACAGTTAAGATTGAGAGGTATTCGAAATAATAACGTAGTATATAGGTAATGTACCTAATACACAAATTTAATATATAGTATTATACTTTAGGTTAATTTCGAATGTAATATCACAGTATTACAATATTTAATATTGTTATACTGTGGTAATATGTTAAATGAGAAACAATAAAACTTATAACTATACCTACAGTTTTATCAAGGAAAGCTCCTCAGTTACTCTTTAAGTACCTACCTACTATTATTATTATTAGTCAATATAAAATTAAACTCATTTATACGCAAGCTACATAATATAATGAACTACAAATACAAGGAAAAATAAAAATACAATTGAGATATCATGTAGACTTTTATTAACATAACATTCCTCTAAAAAAATCCACAAAGCAAAAAATATCACACGATGATCCAATCCAGAAAAAAACCCAGCTCATCCCACCTTCATCCAAAGACCATTCCAAAGACCTATTAGTCTACTTGATAAGTTGAAAATGGCGTAAAATAGAGATAAGTCTCTTAAAAATACGAGCGATAGCTCATTTGATTTGGAATGACGTCTAGAAAAATGTATCGGAAATTTGTATTAGCACACAAAAAATTGCAAAAGTTATAAACAAATTAAGTTTCAAAAAAAAAGGTATTTCGTTTATTGTTAATAACTCCGAAATTATTAACATTTCAGAAATTTTGAAAAAAGATTCTTAAAGAGGAGGAAATTTCCAACGAAAATCTCCCGACTCCCGGAATTCTATCTTCATTATTTATAATTTTAATTTAACGCTGAAAATAGGCCTCCGCGCGGCATTTTTAGTTAGCGTGCGCGGCTTCAAAACCGAGCACGTCACACTAATTATTTTTTTAAGGTATTAAATATTAATTTAAAAATTTAAAAAAATTATGGTGTATTCCGAACACTTCAAAGAATTTGCTCACAAAAGATTATAAAATTTCGGTACATATTTATAAGTTTTTTTACATGTTTTTCATTCACGTGACTCCATTTTAAAACACGTGATTTTCCTTTTTAATAATTAATCTGTATTTTGTACCTTTTAAATGAATTCATTGAAGTAGGAATTTTTTATTCGTCGCAATAAAATTGTAAAACTTTCCGTTCATTCATTATATTCAAGGACTTGATATCTTTGAATACATCTTGCATTGATCATCTACCTGATTGCCCCGACTTCGTCTGTAAATGTAACCGAAAATGTCATAACAACTTATAAGATCTCTCTGTTAAGTAAATTGTGTTTCCAGTTAAAAACTCGTAGGTTATTAATTACAAGGTTACATATTTATGATATACAACTAATTATGTTGTTAATTAACGTAGATCATTCTTACTATAAAAAGAGCAAGTATGGAGTTTCATGTCGGTTCTTCTCCGTGCTTTCCGAATCGATGGTAAATGTTAAAAATATGTTATGACGATTCAAAAGTGCTTCTAGAAGAAGTCTAATTGAATAAATCAATGTTTGAGTTTTGAATCGATTTAAAATATTTGATAACGTGTTATATGCTCTTAGTCTAAAATATGAATTCTTTTATGTATATTATGAGCCTTGGAATCAAGACTGAGGTCCTGATTTTGATCGAAATATATTTGTACTGCTCTACTTATGTCCCTAAAAATCGATCAGTAAACATTGATTAAATACACACTGCATCTGAATCATTCCTTTACAAATTATATTATATTTGCGACGTACATAAACGTTTTTGTTTCTTCAGTAAAAACAACTGAAAGAACAATAAAAGCAGACAGTGTAATCTTTCTGATAAAGAATTACTAACAATTTGTCACCTTGTACCATATTCTTTCGTAATGTTGTTATGTGGATTACAGAGACGACGCAAATTATTTTTATCATTTATTCATAAGAAAATGTTTGACGGGCCTTGACATCTTTCTACGTTTTATATTATACACATGATATACTAATTTTCTTTCGACATTTGATGATATAAAAATAGATGTTTCATTATAAGGTCATATTATGAATAGATGTCAATATTTTTGGTGATGGTTCTAATAATACATCTTTTTTTGTTTGGCAGAGATATTTTGTCGTACGACCTTTATTAATGTGTATGATCTGTAAACACCTTTTTAAATGGCAGATTATTTTTAATTGAATAAGATGCAATATTATATAATTCATAGGTCAAATTAATTAAAAATGATCTGTTAAGTTTATTATTCCATGTTTTATTTTATTTTTTGTTTCATTACGTTATTCCCGTCTCAGGACTGATTTTTTCAATTATTTAATTTTTTTTTCAAATCTTTCATTGCATGTTAGTTATGTATTTATATAAATTCACTAAGTCTTAAGAAGTAAGTAATAAAAAAAACATCGATTGGTTAATCGTTTTGTACCAACATAATATCTTACCATTAAATACCCCAACTAGTTTCACTTCCCATACTACAGTAATTTATACAGCATTTACGATTCGCTGCAGTCTCACAGTATTTTCGCGCCATAAACCAAGATGGCGGCACGAAAATCTTTTTTCTTATTCTTCATTAAGCTGTATCTCGTTCCGCATTCATCTTAAATACCATCAGCCTACCTTGCACCCGAATATCATTAAAAATATGTACATGATCTTTACCCACACCGGTTTCCATTGTCTATTTTTTTCTTTTAAATGACAGTTGGTGTCAATATATTTTCCCGCGCGATTTATTTAATCTGTCCGATTGTAGATAGTTTATCAAGATGTTTTAGTTGGGTTAATTTTTTAATTGCGCATTTTATAATTGATGTGTGTTGTTTAATTGGGTTAGTTTTAATAGGGAATATTTGCTTTACCTGATTTTTATCATTTATCACAATATTAAATGAATAATTTTATTTAAAATGTCAAATAATTTTATACTGAATTATATAATATAGTTATTATACATTAGAAAAAAAAATAGTATGCAGTTACCTCATGATGGAAAGATCCAATTATTTATCTACTTGTTTATTATTTATTAGGGAATTGATGAAAATAAGTTGTTGAAGTCTAATAAATATACTCACCTTAAAAAGTCTACAAAAATATATCACCCAATTTTTTTACAATTTACCCCCCGTTTAAAACTGGCTAAAATTATTCGACATTCTTAAAAAAATAAGGGAAAAAGAAAAACGTTAAGTTTAGACATTGTTTTATTCCCGCCGTGTGGGTGGGAAAACTAATAATTAGCAGAATTATAAATAGATCGAAATGCAATAAGCAATGATTGATTAATGTGCATTATTGTTGTATCACTGACCTTACATAACGATCTTTGAACAACAGTAAATGCCATTCCATAAAAATGACGCCAACTAAACTAACGTTTATTATATTGATATTTTTAATTTTTAGCAGTTAGTAGAATAATAGGAAAAAGAACATTTTAAAAGAACATGTTTATAATACAGTAAGTTTATTTTATAACTACAAAAAAATAATTCAGTCTATGAAGTTTGCAGTAAAATAACAAAAGATTTACGATTATTCTCAGACTTTTAGTAAAACTATTTAAAAAAAAAACTTTCTTGACGAATATTATTACAAATAAATATTTATTTATTATAACAAATTGTGATACATAAGATCACACTCATAAAGGTTTGAACTACCTAATGAACGTATTTGGAAAATTTGTTACACTGAAAAAAAAGCAGTATAGTTTTAGTTTTTATGTAGGAATTTGTACTATAAACTTCACATTAACTTTTATGTTCAATAAACAAATCAAGGTCAATGTAACTATGTATTTGTAAAATGCTCTATTTTATTAACTCCGTATGAAATAGTGTAAATAACGCCCTTAACATTCACAAAGTAATGTAAAATAAACATTTTTGTCGATTCTTTGACGCACAATTATAGAATCGACGCGGACTCGGCTTATCTTTACGTGACACAATTTACAAATGTTTTTAAAAACAATTTATTTACAAGACAATGTTGTTGATAAAATTCTTTGTCACTTCGTCGAGTGCATTACCACCTTGGATTATTGACTTGTTAAGACCCGCGAGTCGGTTGTTTTTAAAAAAAATATGTAGCCGTTGTTTTCCCTATAGTTAGATCCATTTGTATAATGAAATTGAAAATTATTGTATATTGAAGGACTGAAAGATCGCCTCCTATATTTAACATTTTTGAAGTGAACTTCTTTAGGCGCATTGAGACTAAAATTTTCGAGAACGTCTCATAGCAATACCGTCACGTCATGGAGTAAAGCGACGATTTTGTCGTTTAATGGACGTGACTTGGAGTACTTACGTACTTATTTTGTATCTTTCAATCTTGCCAAAGAAGTTTCCCTTCTGACACGTCTGCTCGGGAGAAACGCTCTTTCTTTTCTTGTGAATAAAAAATGAATGGTTCAATATCAAAGAACATAAGGTAGGTATTCTAGGCTAGAATCAAATTGAGTAACACAATATTATGGCCTTTTATTATATTATTTCAAAGGATCAGACTAGCATACGATGATAGAGCTGTGTTTTTAACCTTTTATATGACTTTTAAAATGCCTTTTTTTTGTTGCTCTATATTTTTAAATGACAGTTATGGAAAATCGTGGTATTGTTTGATATCGTTGATCATTATGTTTATGTTAAATAAAAATATTCAGGCAATAAATGTTATTTTATTCTTAGTACTTTATTTATGAAGCCAGTAAATTAATAACCTAATTAATCATTTTATAGAACCTGTTACAATCGAATAGTTTCGTACCTTTTCGATTTAAAAATACTCTTTGTTATTTTAAAAAGGATTCAAGAGTAACCTATATCTGTTAAGCGGTTGTATTATCTGTATTTACACTTGTATGACCGCGAAATTAAAACAAATGATAAAAAGTCGGTCAGACAATATTTGTTCTTACTGACTTTGAGGCATCCTTAACACAATGACCTAAATTGCACACTGAATTGGCCTTACTTCCAATTGAGATCTGTTTTCTTTGTTAAATAATTATTTAAGTAATATAATATGAGGGATGACGAGGTGACATGATAAAACTTGGTGGTTTATGTTTATTTTTGCTACTGCGTCGTGGATTATTTTCCCAGTTTTTGAATGTTTCTTTGTTGATGGAAATTAACTTAAGAGAATATCGTATTAGAATAAAAAATAACTAGTATTATAAATACTTTACTTTAAATGTATTATACTTTAAATTAATAAAAATATATGCAACACTAAATGCCAGTTGTTAAAAAAATTGAATAAGTACAAAGTTATTTTTTTACGTAAGTATACTATTTTGCAAGCTGCATACATAATAAAAACTACAGCTTAAAAATAGAATTTACTTGCTTTAAAATATTATTTAATACAAATGTAATATGTTACAATTCGTATCATTTTTTACTCGATTTTGTTGAGGTCCTTGAATTTAGTATTAAATAAATTTATAATTATATTTTATTAAAATAAGTGTTCTGTACTGTAAACCATTTTTTTAATCTAGAGCTGGTCGAACGGTTTTTTTAGGCAGAAAAGTGTATACACGTAAATGGTATCTCACAACTTTTAACTCAGACTTCAGAACTCTCATCAATATAGTATAAACTCTTAGAGTATATATTACAATAGTATGTATAGAGCGCGTGTATTGCACAAATTGCTCAGTGCACATCGTAGGCAGATGAGCTATAGATACTATATAGATGTGTGTGTGACCAATAGGGATGGGTAGGTATCAATTGCGTGTTGAACTATCGATAAGTTATGTAAATAAATATGTATCATATGTAAATTTTATGTTCAATAAGTTATTAAAGGAAAAATATATATGAATAAAGTATAAATATGTAATTTTAAATTTGAAATATTCAAATGGAATAAACAAACTTTATTCAGTTGGTAAACAAATCTTAATCTTGTATTAATTATAAGTACTTTAAAAAATATGTTTAATTGGAATATCAGAAAAAACGTGAGTACTTTTTAAATAATAAAGTTAATAAAAATAAAAGATCAGGTCAAAAAATAATAATAATGTTTTAAAAATGTTAAATAAAAATAAGAAATAATTAATAATTTAAAATTATAATATAGTAAATAATATTAATAATTTTTTTATTTAATTTTATCCATTCTACTATTAAAATCTTCAAAATCAATTTAGCGGTTCAGAAAATATATCGTAACATTACATACTTTACATTTACACTATAATACATTCGCATTCATAATATTAGAAAGTGTATCATACAAAACACACCACAAATTTATTTATAATACATTGTTAAAAGAGTTTTAATTTTAAAGTTAAATAAATAATTTGTTAAAATATAGTTCTAGTAAACTTTATATCGAGTACAGCGTTGGTCAGGTCACATCACTACGATCACGTGGCGGCAGTGAGGCGCGCGAGCGAGCCTGCGCGTGTCCGCCTCCCACCTCCCCTTCACCCCCGCGATGCTTAATTTATTTTCATAAAAATAAGTATAACAATCGACTTACTGATGAAATGTGATACTGGATTTCAATTTTGTGTATTTTCTAGTATCGTTTTTGCAAGATAGAACTGCACATTTCACAATGTTTATTCGTAAATATGAAAAAAAATCCGGAGCAACGCACTTCGACAGCACTCAACCACGACTACGAGCGCTCGCGGCGGGAACGTCGTGTTGTTCCCACCTGTGCCTACTGTTCCCACTTGGTTATTCTCACTCTATAGATAGTATATATACTCTAGAAGTATAAACTGGATATATAATTTTGTATATCTTTACCTTTGTATGACATTTACAATAATTGATGTGCAATTAATTTCTGAACGCACCTGTAAATAATACAGATTATAAATTACAATAACTTTATAAAATAGATATTTACATATTATGACTTCCTTGCCCATTATCTCATGTTACTTGTTCTGAATGTCAGATTATTTAACAATACTTAAATATTACTAGCCTTTAAGATGCCTTTCTTCCTAGTACTTCATTCCTTTGTAAATTCATCGGGTAGTTATTTTCATTAAAACTTTTCAAATCAATATTCATACTCATTTCAAATCCAATATGACCGATGCATTCGTTTGTAAAATATGGATTTATTTGCTTTAAAAACAACCAATGTTAATGTCATTTCAAATCGAATATGGCCGATGCATTCATTTGTAAAATATGGATTTATTTGCTTTAAAAACCACCAATCTTAATGTCATTTCAAATCCAATATGGCCGATGCATTCAAGACGGAGTATGGAAGTTAAAAGCATACCTGGTAAACTCCAGCATAATATTTTAACTAGCCAGTTATTGTTGCCTTTGATTTATTATAAAACAGATTTTTACAATCTCTAGAAGGTTTTTAATTCTAAATGATTATGTCCTTGTTTCTATTGTTAACATAATATGAGAGCACCTGAAAATGGCTTAATTCGATTACGATTAGATAGTAGATCATTTATTAAATACAGACTCATTAAAAAGGCATTACAGTACTCCAAAATTAATAATGCGCAAGCAAATCTTCGCTAATTGTCGTATTTCCGAAAACACTCGAATCATTGAATCGTAAGAGCCCTAAACAATGCACTTGCATTTTACACCTTGTTCAAAAGAAATAGAAGTCAATTCACGGTCATACACAATAAAAAACAAATCGGGCGGTAGGTGACGGTAGCCTGTCAGTCAAAAAACTGAAAAATCCGTCAGTCGTCTTTAAATATTGGCGGTGACAGCACGTGTTATCTCTGTGTGGAATTATATAGAGCTGCTATTACATACCCTTCTTGGTTTTGTTTTTAAAGGTGAATTTAATTATACGATGAAATGATTTACACAGGTGATGGCAGTAGGGAAAGTGAAAATGAAGAAGAGCATAATGAAAGTTCCGATGTATCTAAAATGTCAGAAATAAAGATACCTAATCCCTGATTTTGATTGTTTTTATTTTTATTTTTTTGTTATTGTCATAATATTGAAGAATGATCAGTTCTGTAAATACTTTTGAACTGAGATTTTAATGATTAGATTTATATGGTTTAAATGTAAACCTGTGTTTGAAAACCATATTTTATACAATATAAATTTTGTGTTATTTTAACCTTCTTTTCTTCCATCATTACACCAGCTTCAGTAAGACACTTTAAAAGTACTATAAAATTTTCCAAGTAAATCAATCCAACAAAGATATATTCGCAATCGTGGGGTTATCCTCGCTATTTACTTACAAGGAATTATCGAAACAAAGTCGTTGCTTACAAATAAATATTAATCTCTTTTAGCACAAAACACATAATTTGACTAAATTATGCATGAAGAAAATGCATTTAACCACTCTATATACATATCATCTTCGGACGCTCCGGAAATATGACAGTTGCCGAACAGTGACGAAGATTTCTATGCGCATTATTACTTTTGGAGTACTGTACAATTGTGGTTATTTTTGTAAACAATTGTTTATCCATATGAGTGTATGTGATACATAAACAAGCAGCTATAATGATAAAAATAAAACAAAATCATTGCACTCAAGTCATCGATACACAATTCACGGGTGTGAAGATAAAATCTTGAACATCACTACATCGCAGTCACGTTCCGTAAAGGTATGGAAAGATTTGGCTGCTTATCTGTACTAATATAATAAAGCTGAAGAGTCTGATTGTTTGCTTGTTTGTTTGAACGCGCTAATCTCAGGAACTAGGTCCGATTTGAAAAATTCTTTCGGTGTTCAGGCTATATGTCATCACGCTAAAAACAAAAAGAGCGGAGCAATGTGGGTGAAACCGCGGGGCACAGCAAGTTAAATTATTATTTATTTATTTAATTGATCATGTGTTATGGACTATAGGCAAAGTAACAATTATGTATTGTTTTCATAATACGCATAGAGCTACTATTTATACGGTCAAATGACGACACATCACTACTATTATTAAATGCAAAAGTAATTCTGTCAGTTTTTCTTCACACCTAAACCACTGAACCGATTTGGGTGAAATTTTGTATGAATATAATCACTTTTAACATTTTTAAAACGCAACATAGAGTTTTTTGTAGGGTAATTGCATGCTCTACGATTTCAAGCTTCTATATAACTTAAAAAAACTTCTCATAACAACTCTTAATAAATACATAAATATTTGTTATTCCCATCCGACTAGTGTATACCAGCCACTAGCGCCAGTACCTCGCCCATTGACCTTCGTTAGACTCAACGTAAACATTATTATCCGCCATATTTTTATTGCAATGCAAATACTGAGCAATCTTTTAATATCTTTTGTCCTTACTATCAATGTAAAATAATGTGTTGGTATTAATGTTAAATCGATGAAATCTAAATGGTCTAACTATAATCTATAACGATAGTTAATAATTATTATTCTGGGCTTTATAGCCCTCGATGTTATCATCGAGATACGAAAAAGCAAAATATTATGTAATTTAACATATTTATAAGTATGTATAATTATAGTATTATCCTTGGATTTCGATTGTTACTAAAAAAAGTTTTAATCGTATAACAGATTTTTTCGCAATTTACCTGACGATATATAGCCTTCATCGATAAATGGACTATCTAACACCGAAATAATTTTTTAAATCAGACCAGTAGTTCCTAAGATTAGCGCGATCAAACAATTAAACTCTTCAGCTTTATAATATTAGTATAGATACTGCTTTACTTCATTACAACTACTGCTATTACATATTTTGCCTACTAGCTAACCCAGTACAAGTTAACATAACATCTCCATCCAACAAAAATCCCATCTCAAACAGACAATGTAACGAGCACAGTTAAACAAATTAACATATCCGGCGGTCAACAGCGATCCAAACACCAAAACATTGTCGGATGTCTAAAATAATAAAAGGATGCGCGTGCGTCGGATTTTATACCATTTTAAGAAAGGGGTTCGATTTTAATTTTAGATCGGCTCGGCGGAAATCGCTCGCGGCTGAATCATCGAATCGTGTTATATTTTATATTTTAACGTTATTATAACTGTTATGAAATAACCGTTGTGTTGACGTGGTAATTAACTGTCTTTGATGGTAATTGATAGGAAATTGATTTGCAGTCTGTAAAAAGAAACCGACTGTAACGTTTTATTTTTAACATGGCAAGATATCTTATCAATACGAAATTAAATATTTAAATTTACGTAACTTGGTAGATACTTAAAATTATTGTCTTATAATAAAAAAAATGTATTTTCTTCTACCCATAAGTAACGAACTAGGTACTGTGCTACAGGTTATAGTTACCATCACAATTAACCTAAGGAATTTTGAATTTTGTTGTGCTAATGTGTTTTGAATACACATTTACAGATATATCTTCAAAGATTTAAAGGAATAATTAAGTCTAATTGCAAATAACATCGCGAATAACACGTCTACTTATATATACTACTTATATATACTTATATACATATAGTTAAACAAAGTAGGTAATCTTGCAAAATGTGAATTATTGCATTAGTATAAAGAACAAAGTAACGCATGCAAATATTTAAAGTAAGTCTGTTTGTGTGAGAATACTGTAGATTATGTTGATAAGCTTCTATATTGTTACATTTCATTTAATGTATTTAGTGTTCCATATTTGCAAAAAATGTTCTTACCAAGGCTACCTCATATCCCCAAAAAATACATCTGTGTCCCTATAGTTCCTGTAGGGGGATTAAAATAAATGAGCAGATATACAATTATTATGATTATATTATTATTCCGGTTTAAGAGCTCTGATGTCTACATGTTTATCCCAAAGTAGTAATCCAGGAATTATGAAGGTTTAAGAGATCAAGTGAAGTACATAATATTATAATATCGTGTATGTTTAGCAGTGTTGGGGATACGACGAAGAATGTATATGTCGTGGCCATATCGTAGATTTGCTCATTTTTTTTCATTCAACCATTTCATAAAATGCGACCATTCCATAAAATGATCAATCATTTCATGAAATGAGCAAATCTACGATATGGTCACGACATAAATTTAACCCTTGTACCTATTATAAATTGTTTTATAGAACAAAATAATGGATAATATTCGCCCTGGAATGGCGGAGAACGCGGGTTTGAATAGCGATCAAAGGTCTCAAGCTAAACTCTGTAGTCGCGTCTCACTTGAAATATGTTTAAAGGAGAATGGCGAAACTGGGCCTAACTGTTACAGAAATCATAATATATTTAAAATTCATTTTGTTAATTTTAATAATTACTTGTAAAATATTGACTTCTGATTCTATGGGAAAACAAATCTTTGAAAAAAAAGATAATTCGTTCACTACCGGTCTTATCAAGCAGAGATGTCAGTGTAGTAAAAGTAAAATAGTCAAATATATAGATTAATACGAATGAATGTTTATTTTTCATTTTTAGTTTTATTGAATTCAAATGCTATAAAAATCAGAAGCAAAACTTAACTTTTTTTAACACACATCTTAATTTATTTAGTTCATTCTATAAAATAAAAACATATTTTACTTAATCAATAGTAATTATAACATTTTTACTTAGGTAGGTGGCCATTAATAAATGTAAAATTATTAATCATAATTGTGTCAGTGATGACTGATGAGTGATTTGTTATGTTTGTTGTTTGACTTTTGAGTGAAGTTTTAGTAACGTTCACAGATCACAGAAACTAAAGGGAGATATGGTTAGGGGGCGGGGCCGGTGTCGCAGCAATATGTACAAAAAGAGAACAAACTGTAGCGGTGCTGTATACGTACGTCACTTACAATCTAGTGTGCGAACGAATAGTCGCTCTCATATTTTTGTGTGATGACACGCACACAACGCGAAGTATTGTTTTGATTTTGTTTACTGCAGTTGTGTGCGTAAATTTTTTATGAGACACGGTTTCGTACTCAGCGCAAGCGATTGGCATCTCTCTAGATCTCTATGGTAACGTTATATTCAAAATTGCCTAAATCGTCTATTTTTACTCTAAAGATATTATTTGAATTGATTAGTCTTATTATGAAAGCGAATCCTGATTCATCCATTTATAAAGATATAAGAAATGTACCTACCTAGTGATTGTTGATGACTGATGTTTTGGTAAGTTAAAATGTGTGTTGAATAATATGTGTTGGATCCAATATTTCTATTACCTGACTGTTCTACTGTTACACTATTATTAGCTAGACAATGTAGATAGAAAATAAACTTACCTGGACCTAGAAAAAGGCAATGCTATTCATTTAATTCAAGCAAAGTAACTTTTATTTTTGTTACTTTACACCCCAATATCTCTGCTATCCCATAGAACAGATCTATAAATATTATATTCATAGAATCTGTATATTTTTATCTATTTAATCCTCCATAAATCATCAGTGTAACGATCAGGCCCAGAGTCCTATGGGAGTTTGCCATTCTCCTTTTTAGAATAAAATACGACACTACTAAATAAAAATAACATTTGCATACCTACTGTCGCAATAACAATTTATAAAATACTAGCTTACCGCCCGCGGCTTCGCCCGCTTTGTCTAAAACCTAATAAATTATATACTAAAACCTTCCTCTTGAATCACTCTATCTATTAAAAAAAACTGTATCAAAATCCGTTGCGTAGTTTTAAAGATTTAAGCATACAAAGGGACATAGGGACATAGGGACAGAGAAAGCGACTTTGTTTTATACTATGTAGTGAAGACATATTTAATCCCATTAGCAACAAGAATTTGATAATTCTTTCTATTATATAAATAAGTGAATAATTTCAAGATATAAGTTAAAATTTTTGTAAGCATTTATCTTCGTGAAGTAATAGCGATAACTTAATTAATGTAACTTGGAGTAATGGAACATGAATTAAACATATATTTTTAAATTTAGCGAATTACAGATAAATAATTTGCATTATAATAATACATTATGATAATAAAACCACCACTTTAAATTCACTTCATTTTTATATTCAGCACTTTTAAAAGTTTTTGTACTTACTTACTTACTTACTCCGTAACTCAAACCGTAAAAAACTTATTAAAGTGGTAAGTAAGAAAGTTTTTGCAGCGATTAATTCAAATGCAAAAAATCGTAAGACAATTTAAAACCAATAAAAATGAATATGGAAACCTAAGTCTAAACTATTCCATAGCATGTGGGAATTCAGGATTAATTCTAGGTTTTTCCTTATAGGTATGGTCTTACTTGTAAGTTGATGTCGTTTATTTTTATTACACTTTGCAGAAAAGGTAAGTACAATCATGATATTCCCGAGGTGAGATGTATATTTAATAGGTACTTGAGGGATGGCTAACTGAATTTAAGGTTTTCTTAGTAATATAGACATTTAGGCCTTCTATATTGGCATATAGGCATTAGGCATATGCTAAACGAATACATAAGATAGGTAACTGATAAACGATACAGAGATTTATATAGCAATTATACATTTTAATAACACAAAAAATAGCAAAAGTAAAAACATTATTCTCGTTCAAATGTCAACAACTTGATCTATTGCTCTTTTCTCATTATAATTTTGTGCTGGTAGAGCTCTTAACTCTATTCAAAAGATTTTTGTAAGACTTTCGTTTAGTTACATATTTGATTAATAAACTGGCATTACATAAATCTAAAAAATCTATACTATTAATAATATTAAAAAGCTGAAGAGTTTGTTTGTTTGAACGCGCTAATCTCAGGAACTACTGGTCCGATTTGAAAAATTATTTCGGTGTTAGCCCATTTATCGTGGAAGGCAGGCAATCATCACGCTGAGACCAATAGGAGCAGAGCAATGCGGATAAAACCGCAGAGCACATCTAGTAATATATAATATGTACATTGTACTAATAATAAGTATTTGTATTTTTACATACAGAAATCACCCAAATCGGTAGACAATCCTTAAGATTTACGTCCACAGATTAGTCAGTATTCCTACAAAGTGTAAGAACAAGCGAAGGTATGACAGTATACAGGGTGTATACAGGAACAGCTCTCAGGGTCGACAGCAGTCACTGGCCACTGAGGTGACCTTCTGAAGCATCCTTAGTCATCTTGATGGTATTGCAGATGCGGCATTTCAGTTTTATGCTATGTGTGAAACGAAATGATGGTTGGTATGGAAGTTTTAAGCTCGTTTATTTTTTATATAAAACTAGCAAACCGGACGAACTCCGTTTCGCCACCAAAGTCACCTTTTCTTTGCTATAAACCTCACGGAGCCCGAGACCTTTCCAACGAATGCAAAACCGTGGAAATCGGTTCGTGCGTTCTGGAGTTATATCGTCAGGAAGGAAAACCCAACTTATTTTTATATATTTAGTAGATTTAATGCTATTAAAAATATTGTAGAAATATCTGAAGGAATGTTGATACCTAATTATGGTTAAATACATACCTAAATATAATATGTATACCTAAATATGCGAAATTTCATATATAAAAAAAAAAAACAACTAAGTACTAAAACATTTTTTTTCAACTTTCAATTTTCTTTTCGTTATTATTATTCCGTTCTTTGCAAATAAAACCTTTAAATCTGTTTCAAGTAAAATTACTAACATTCAAATAATGATTATCTTCTTCAGACTTATAGCATAATATCTTATAGCCGTATAAATTCTAGTGCGAAAAAATGACAGCGCTAGTCGTCTAGCGCCATCACTTTCCCACACAGGAAATATTACTGCTGGTCAGAATGGTGTCAGAAATGTATGCATGTCAGTATTGTCGCATCTGCCACATAATCTTTGGCCACGTACCGGATGACGCGTCGCATGTAATTTTAGCGGGCTGGTTCATGGACGGCGGCCGGCGGCCATGTTGTTTTTGTTTCACTTGCACTCTGATGACGCTGTAATGCTGAACATCGTGGTTGACGCTTGATGCTTTTTATAACTACCCGCAATTCGCCTAGAAATAGTAAAGGCTTGTAGGCAACTACCCGCAAATCGTTCTGTTATGTTATAAATGCGAAAGTTTGTAAGAATGTAGGATGTTTTTTTTATACATATTTAATAAATCCAGAGATGTATTGAAATTGTGTGAGAATTTCTACATCGATATTTACCTTTACTTGTGAGGTGTAATAAAATTCATTCCCAATAGTAGAGATAACTTAAAATGTATGTATCCTCATAATCACCGTACCATTTAATCAGGTCTTAATTGCATGATGCTAAAGACTTATTATAAAATAGTATTTCTTTCTATTTTCAGATCAGCATATCAGCTTGAACAAGCCTTCTCTGCTCTGAATCCTGCCAGACCGAGAATTGTCACCACCAGTGCAAAACATAAGACTCTTTAGGTTTATGGTCACCTGCTTTTTAATACTACCTAAATAATAATTAGGTACATACCTAATTAATTTTGATCATCACAAATTTTGCTCTATGTAATCGTTTCGCATGTCTAAGCACCTTTTTATGTGCAATTGATTGTTAACCAAACTGTTCAATACAAAGAGTATAAGAACTGGTCGAATCTATAAAGAAAGAAAAAGAAAGTAAGTATATACTCCTCCTCAATTATTTATTATGAAAAAATATCGGCGCACTAAATATATTATTTTTGTACAATCTTATCTCAAAAATATAAATAGTATAAATGAATACTTAATAATTCATTAAGTAAATAATTTCAAGACCATTTTCATTAGCATACATTCATTACAAAATATTTATTTTCGCCTTCCGAAAACTGCATTATTCAAAATACAATAACAAGATAATGTAAATTGTAAATATGAGTACGTAAGGCACAATGTGAACATCCACGGACTGAATTTCAAACAATGCCCTTTCAAGGTTTCCAAAATGGCGGCAATGCGACATAATCCAGTCAGACATCTTGTTCCAAAGGTCAACAATTACGTTTCAAAATGCATTATCTGCCAACCAGGATCCACAACAGAAGTGGGTAACATTGAAAAGTTCATTGGTATTACATGCACTTCCTGAGTCGCCGAGGCCATATCGGCGCCGCAGCAGCCATCTTGCATTTTTTGACGTTTATTTTTGGCGCGCTTTTGTACTTGCACCAACAGATATGGTAAGGACGCATTTATTTATCTGTTGTGCATTTTACAAATGAATAAATATAAAATTATTATTGAATACATAATATTATGACTTGCGTATTATATTTTATTACGTTAAGACAATTTTATTACATAATTAATGAGATAATAATAAAAGCAGAATTAAAAATACACATTTTATAAAAGTGTTTTCTTGAATTGTATGTCAATGTTATTAATAAAATTTGTTGTTATATCAAATAAATAATACCTACAATCATGGACGTATAAAAAAAGACGGACGGACTATCGCCTAAACATTGAGTGAAGCCTAGTAATGGCGGCGACACATCCATGTGTGTGTGCCATGTTGATTGCCAGATGCAATAAAATTACCCCACATTTTAGTATTTTTATTTTTCAATTTGATATACTTTTTATGTGTAGGTACTCTAACAGCTATTAGAACCTATGCATAAATACAATTTCTATTTAGCTTTGACAAATCAACCACTGGACGCGAAACCAAAGGAAAATGTATGAAAATTTGTTCTTCCAATATTGGGGGGAGGAGAGGTAATGTCTCCTTAATTATTATTAAAATAAATGAAATAAAATAAATAAAATGTCAGTTTATAACCAAACAAATAGGAAACATGCTTCATACGATTTCAGTATACATACACTTGAAATTTTCAAATTAACTGTCTTATTAATTGGCTGTGATATTTTTTTTTAAATATGGTTGTTATATAAGGGTTAGCATAGTTTTGTGAGAAGAAAATGCAAAAACAAATTTGCATTTTATATCAAATAATTTTATCGTAATTTTAAAATTAATTAACTTTACATCAACTCCCCGACTTTTGGGAGAATGAAATTTTGAAATAATGGCAACACTATGGCAACAGCTGTCCTGATGACAATGGCGGCTGTATTTTTTTCTATAAATTTTGTCGTAATAATTATGTCATTAAAACATAAAAGAAATAACTTGCTTCCCTGTGGAATGTAATCCTCTGTGTTTTGTTATTTAAAATTGTACTGTTGCGACACCATTTAACCACGCAAGACGGCATTTTAAATATTTTTTGTGAAACAGTGACGCTGTTAATCAGTCGGTAGTTCACGACGTAATGGCGCCCGACTAGCTTACTATGGTGAGAGTGTGTGCGTGTTCATTGTCTTTACACGATCGCTAGCTTACTACGGTGGCTTCACGTTGTTTGTTCGTGAAACGGCGTCCGTCTTTTTTTATACGTCCATGCCTACAATGTCATCATATTTATTTTTTACTCTTACCCATGCTGTGCCTGTACGTTACAAATGTCTGGAACAAGAAATTATTCTTAAGGAGTCCGAATTTAGCACATACCGTGTATTCTTATTTCTTATTTTCAGCGTTAGTCACATTTGCTTTAATAAATATTATTTGAGAAACCAGACAACTTGCCTCCTACTTTAACTATACAGATTCTTAAAGTCTTTTTTTATACTCTTTTGTATTTGAAGTTTCTTACTCTATATAATTTCATGTCTACATCACTTAAATTGGCCGTATAATCAATCATTATGTAAGCTAATTGAGTTTAAGGCCACAGGACAATTCTTTGTTTTCAGTGTTATAATACACATATTATAATTTAAATTTAAAATTTTTCATATAAATATGAAAAAGAGCAACTACAAATTTTGTCGGCTCTTCTTTGTAGAAACTGCCTTCCGAAACTGTAGTAAGTAGTGAAACTATGTTATGACGTTTCCAAAGCTATTAAAAGATCAACTATGGAGTTTCTTGCCGTTTCTTCTCAATAGATACTGCTTTCCGAATCGGTGGTAAATTAAAAAAAATGTTAAGACGATTCAAAAGTGCTTCTATAAGAATTCTTATTGAATAAATAAATGTTTGAGTATGAGTTTTATTCTAGAAGAAATCTAATCGAATAAATAAATGTTTGAGTTTAGGGTTAATTAATTATTTTTCATAATTCTTTACCTGTGTATTATATAGAGACTTTAAAATCTTGACAAGTAATTATTCGATTGTGTATAATATGGTTTTCTTTGTTGGAAATTTTAGAAGACATTCTATCATCTATGAGGTACCTATTTAAAAACTCTTATAGGTATGTACTATGTACGTAATGGCTTTTTCGTTCGCTGAATATCATTAACGCCATAGTAACAGCTATGACTCCATTGAAATAAATTTTAAATGATCCTAAGTTATTTGAATCATCTGTATTATGAATTTTTATAAATCCTTACTTAGTAGCCATCCCAAAAAACTCAAAAAAAAATATAAACAATGTATACAAGGGTATAATGCAGCTTACTACAGTTTCATTGTTCTCAAATTATTATTTTATACGCAATACACACATTAACCAATGTTGCGTGCATTCATTGCGTTTAGTAACAAGAATCTACGCCATAACTGTATAACAGTGCAGACTCGACCTGCCTCAAGGGCGTGACCACTAAATCTGTGGAGTTGCTGTTGGTTTGCATTTTTTTAGTCTGGATTTTTTTATTATTTAAAGAATTTTCTTTGTAGTAAGTTTGTAATCAAATCGTTGATTATTATCGATACATAGTTATTTCACAGCAAGTGGCACGTGGTAAAATTATGCTATTTTTATATGTATCCAGATATAGAACGTCTGTATAGTTAACCATTTAATAAACATGTATTATTGTTCATCATCGAACCTTTTTAAGTCAACTATAGATATATAATTATTCAGTAAAACACCTTGAATAAATAACGATAGTCGACGTGCGTCAATGTAGACGTTATAAAGAATATCACCAGACAATATATTGCTTCCTTAACACTAAACTGCATTACTTATTGTCATTAACATTCACGTAATCACCGTCACGTGTGCAAATACACCATTATTGTTGCAATTACGTCAATACGAAAATTTTTAGTACAAACAAAATTCCAGCTGCTCCATTCCAGTCTCTGTTCCATCACGAGCGGTGAATAAATAACAGTCGGCTCACGAATTGAGCGTCAAGGCCGGACATCGCTGTCCGGTGCGTTCATTTCACTGACGGTGACGACACAAAGAATTTTCACTTTCAGACATATTTGTAAGGAATTCAACGGAGCTTTGCTGAAAAACTATAGAGTCGCATATTCATTGAAAATTATTTCGTAAGGTAAGGCAATATTTGAAAGGAATTCAGATGAGCTTCTAGGAAAAATTATAGAGCTTTCATTTTATTGAGTTTTACTACGATTTATAAGTTATATTATAATTTAAATTAAGTTATACAGTTTTATTGTGATTTATTTTCTATAGAAAAACTATGTACATATCTACATTTTTCTATAATTGTGACGGAGTATGATTGATCTTAATTATAATAAAAACGTTTAACTGCAATCTAGATCTGGTATTTCTAGTTAAATCTAGACTAATTTGTAATCTTTTAGTCGTTTGATTGATGTATTTATTACAATTAATCTCAAACGGTCTTAAAATAGTGGTGAAAGACCAACCTTATTGTTATAGTAGATCATAGTATATTTCATTCTTAGTTCTTTATATAGGCATACCCTTGTATTGTTAACACTTATGATATCACCTGGTAATTAATATTTTCCTAGTATACACAAAAATTCATCCTACTTTTATATATTTTATAAAGTTATCCACACACACATACTTGTGTGTAGATACAATACGAGCTATGGTTGTGTGCGTTCGAATATTGCTCTTGTGTGTGTCATATTACGAACGCACACATCCAAAGATTCGCCATTATTTTAACTATTCAGTGTTTATACAATGATTGTATTTAAAAAGAGTTATTATGATGTTTGTATCAGTATGATTTAGTAGTAACTTATTGACGTAATAAAAGTATTTTTTCTATGTAAATTATGTCAGAACAAAATGTCTCAAGATATCTATTTGAAACTAGCGGTCCACCCCGGCTTGGCCCGTGTCTACGTTTTCTCTCCATAAGAACCATCCTCGTACTTAAAGGAATATTATAAAAAAAGAATTAAGGAAATCGGTTCATCCGTTCTCGAATTATGCGCTTTACCAACACATTTGGCGAGTGATTAATTCGTTAGAATTAAGATTGATAAGATATCATAAGAAAATTGTTTCAAAAACTTAAAAAAGAACTGGTTACAACTGGTTATATAATTTTTATCTATTCCTATTTAATGTAATAATTATTCAGTAATAGCAATTACGATAATTTATTTATTTTAAATGCAGTAAATTACTTGCCATCATTATAAATATATAATACTTTATTCACATTTATTATCATTTTTAAAGTTTTCCAAAATTGAAACCGGTTGCAAGCAGTTATCAAACTTAAATCTAATTCTATTTAATGAAATAATTATTATTCAACAATAGTCATTACGATAATTTATACATTAAAATTTTAATAAAAGACACATAAGCACTATCTTTACAGACATAATATATTTTATGCACGAAATTGGAAAGACAGCCTCTGCCTCTTAAAAAAGAAAAAGAAACAAAAATAGAAATGCTTACTTGTAGTTCCAAATTCAAAAATTTGCAAAATAGTCTACAGCCTATGCCTCTCGTAAATAAAAAATAAATAAAATAGAAATGCTTACTTTTAGTTCTAAATTTAAAAAAGTTGCAAAATACTCTATGCCTCTGATAAAGAAAAAAAAAACAAAAATAGAAATGATTGTTCTAAAATTAAAAAGTACGTTCATAAATTTTCCACCATTACAACCATGTTGGAGGGAGGTCGTTACCACGGTACGAAACTGTGCTAAACGGGGTTGTTGACCCCTGCCCAATAGTTATTTTCTGTTACTATGGAGATGCTCTATCGATATGCAAACTTATGGTTGAGAGAAATTGGCCACGTGTGTTTTATCTGTTTTATTTGAGATAGGATACATTACATTGAACTGTACTATTCCTAAATAAAGATAAACGTAACCTAAATTCAAAATATTTTATTTGGTATGGGATACAAAATGTTTTTTATATGAACATTTCTATTTTCATTCGTTAAATCGTTAATTAATTACTCAGCTTTCTGCGAAATTGGTGTTACAAGTACTTAGTAAAATATTAACACAATCAGACTGTACGGATCTGAACCTTTGCCTAGTCTGTGACAAATTAAAAAAAAATAACATGACATATATTAAAAACATTGTCATTGCTGTGTTGCCAGCCATTAACAATGTGAAAACTTGACCGTTTGAAATTCGAACGCGTGGTTACCTAACGCTGACGTCATAGTTCCGCGCTTTCCACGCGTTTCCGCCAACTTTCCCGGGGTCAACGACCGCAAGTGTATGACCTAATCATTGACTTATGATAATAATGATTGATGTTTGACTTTTTTATATGTAGGTCAATGCCCAGGTAAATGTTATTACATTCAAGATAATTTTTTTGTGAATAATATTATGTACTATTGTATGCGAATTATTGTTGTTATGCAAAAATATGAATTTTAATTTGGGTTGAGAGGAGTTCATTTTTAAACTATTTTTAGTTATACTTTGACAAATACTGGAATATACGCCTATATACAACACCATTTTGACTCTCTCTTTAAAACACCCAGACTATACATTTCTAGGAAAACAAACTCGGACAAAGAAGTACCAATCCTAGACAGAAGACAAAGAATGAAAAATTAAATACCTCTATTTTTGTATACACTGAATATATTAACACTTTATGAACTTTATGACTGGCATTTTTCTAGAATAATTTAATATTAATAATAGTTATGTTTATAACAATAGCAATATTACAATCATAACTGCTTATATATTTGTTTAAATTTGCATAAATAGTTAACTTAAACGATATTAAAAATAATAATTAGAGACTCAAAAATAGTAACTATGTATTTGAATTATTATTGAATTCGTTCTGTAATTCTGTCACTGTATACTTTAAAATAAAACCTTAGAGTATATATTACAGTAGTATAGAGCGCGTGTATTGCACAAATTGCTTAGTGCACATCGTAGGCAGATGAGCTATAGATACTATATAGATGTGTGTGTGACCAATAGGGATGGGTAGGTATCAATTGCGTGTTGAGCTATCGATAAGTTATGTAAATAAATATGTATCGTAAGTAAATTTTATGTTCAATATGTTATTAAAGGAGAAATGTATGAATAAAGTATAAATATGTAATTTTAAATTTGTTTACCAACTCAATAAAGTGTGTTTATTCCATTTCAATATTTCTTGTATTAATTATTATAAGTACTTTAAAAAAAATGTTTAATTGGAATATCTGAAAAACGTGTGGACTTCTTAAAATATATAAAAGTTAATAAAATAAAAGATCGGGTTTAGTACTATTTTTTTTTTAATAAATCAAATATATATAATAATAGTATTTAAAAAATGTTAATTAAATTAAAAGAAGAAATAATTAATAATTTAAAATGAAATCATAAACAATATTAATAATTTTTTTATTCAGTTTTATCAATTCTATACCTACCAAAATCTTCAAAAATCAATTTAGCGGTTAAAATATAATATCGTAACATTACAATATACTTTAAATTTACACTATAATACATTCGCATTCATAATATTAGAAATTGATACAAAACACACCACAAAATTATTTTTAATACATTTTTAAAAGAGTTTTAATTTTAAAGTTAAATATGTAAATAATATGTTAGAATATAGTTCTTCTTGTAAACTATCGAGTACAGCGTTGGTCAAGTCACATCACTACGATCACGTGGTGGCAGTGAGGCACGCGAAGGGTGCGCGAGCGAGCCTGCGCGTGTCCGCCTCCCACTTCCCCTTCACCCCCGCGATGCTAGATTTATTTTCATAAAAATAAATACAACAATCGATTTACCGATGAAATGTGATACTGGATTTCAATTTTGTATTTTTACTAGTATCGTTCTTGCAAGATCGAACTGCACATTTCACCATGTTTATTCGTAAATATGAAAAAAATCCCGAAATGAAACTCACTTCGATAGCACTCAACCACGACTACGAGCGCTCGCGGCAGGAACGTCGTGTTGTTCCCACCTGTGCCTACTGTTCCCACTTCGTTGTTTGCACTCTATAGTTAATATATATACTCTAAGAATAAAACTGTGCAATCCAAATGATAAGTTATCATTAATATTTTCGTTCTGTAACGGATATTTTTTTTAAATAAAGAACAAAAGAAAAAAGTCAAAGACATGATTATCGTATGTGACGTATACGCATGCGTTATGGCGGCATCATGGCATGTCACATTTCGTCTGATTGGCTGATTGTAACAGATTATAAATATGTATTTACGTTATCGCTCGACATCATTTTTTATCTGTCATTTCTCTTGTTTGGTTAGCACATAGCTGGGAGAAATGTAATTCGGTGTTTATTGTATGTTTTATTAATAACTATTTGTTGTAGAGTTTTTTTTGCTATTTTAGCAATTTTGTCATTTCCAATTATTTTCATTGTAAACTTTTATTCGTGTGAAGTTTGATGACATTGCAAACAATGTGCCTCTTTTTGCTAACCAAATTATCTAAAAAAATACTATAATATTATCCATACATCAATGATCATCTCTAGTTCTCTACATAGATTTTTTAATTATCCTTTTTAAATTTTCTAAACATTTCATCACTTTCATTTTCAACTTCTAACATCTCTGAAAGTCGGCACAACGCACAACCCACCAGTTAAGGCTACTCGCAGACGATGACATCATACGGGTGAAAGAACTGGTAACTCACAAATGTACCGATGACCGGCGTGAACCGAGCCTAATTTAGGCACATTGATTTTTTAATACATTGTTAGTTGAACTGGGACACCATAGCATCAAAAATTTGCTAGACGTCATGCGCGGAAATATATTTTAAATGTATGTTTATATTGTTAGTATACGACTTATGCTGAATTGATGGTTATAGTGCTTGAGACTAGCTGCTCGTCCTGGTTTCGCTTGTGTTTAACTGGGATGAAATATACGTAGTAGGTACGTATTTTGCATTACGGTGAAATTAATTGAAAGTCGGTTGAGTAGGTTTGCCTATATCCTTTACAAATAAGAACAATATAAAAAATATAACTTACCTTTATGTTTTAACCCTTTATTGCCCTTTATATTATTTAATTGATTGACATAGCTGGTGTTCATGTTTCAATATAATATATTACATGGAGACAGACGAGGTTGGTTAAGTAACTAAAGGTGCGGTCAATTTAGTGATGGGTAGCCGCTAAGTGGTATTCGTGAATTGAGGTAAAGTTTACGTAGAAGGCACTTCAAGAGTCATTCCCATTTGAGGAAGTTTAAAGCGGCAGACGTATCCGCTTGTAATTTTTATTTATAAACTTTAGATAGGTTCTTACTTTTTACAGCTACGAGCTACGTATATTATCACTATACATATATAATAAATGAGTAAATAACTATGTCTACATTTATTAATTAATAAATACTTGGAAAATTCGTATCGAAAAAATATTTGAAATATTAAGCTCTAGATTACTAAATTTTATTTCGCTGATCATTTGACATGGCATACAATAAAACCCAAAATCTCTTTCTTAGATTACAAGTCCTTAGTACAATAATTATGTGGCAGATGGATATTACACTTTAATAGATTTGGATATATTTTTAGAATCATTTCCAATCAGGCAGGATTACTTATCGTAAGATTTATCTTGCAGACATAATATCATATACGTTATATTGTGTCTCATGCTTGGATCATTAATAATTCAATTATAATTATTGATAATCAAGACAATTATTTAATAATAATAACATCAACAATATTTAGTACTATAGAACGGCTGAACCGATTTCTTTAATTCTTTTTTATAATATTCCTTGAAGTACGAAGATGATTCGTATGGAGAGAAAACTTAAACATGTGTACACAGGCGAAGCCGGGACGGACCGCTAGTAATAAATAACAATTAACTGCCCCCCTTACCTTCTATTCTGTTGATACAGAAACATATCCATTGGACGGACGATATTTAACTTTTTACTGTAAGAATGATTTCTTACAGTAAAAAGTTAAATATCGTCCAACACTAATAGACCCTCTTCGTTCATAAATTATTTTTGATTGACGCAAATCCATCAAAAATTCCATACATTCTCCAAAATAGTTTACATCCAATAAAATGCTACTTAACCTACATAGTTAAACCTGGAACCGGGCTGAAATCGTAAAATTTTTCAGCACCGTTGCTAAGAGAAACATCCATAGGTAATATAAAATGTAAACAGACCTAGTTCCGTGGTTCCGGGTTCAAGCCCCGGCTGTCACAATTTTCGAGGCCAATGTCCGCGGTAATCTGCACTGAAACTGAAAATTAATAGTTTTTTTTTTATTAATTGTTTGTAATTAATCTGTTCATTTGGAACACGGAAATGTTGGAATTAGCTAAATGTTTTGTACATCTTAAATCAGAATTAATATTTAGTTAATTAAAGTCTTAGTTAGTCTTTCTAAATGCTTACATTCTTAACATACATAGATAGTTGATAGGTATATGAATTATAAGGTCATTGACTACCGAATTTGCATTATATATTATTGATTTTGTTTCGCTACTTCAGTTGCCTTGAAATGTATTCATTACACTTTCATTAAATATTTCGATTCAATTATTTTTCTTTTAATTACAGATTTGTAGTATAACTCGAATTTTAAATAATAATTTTGCTGTACTAAATACACATAGATCTAGTAATATTTTAAATTTTAGCATAATGGTTAACAATCCCAGCGTTATTTTAATTGAACTCAAAAACAAAGAAGCCTTAACAAATCCAATATGACTATCATTAAATAAATGGTAATAATATTTACTCAATTAAATATAGAAAAAAATTACCTAAACCCCATTTGCACGTGTAATATATTAATTTCAAAGGTCCCAAATTCACGTCTATTTCAGGTCATTCCCTCACGCAAAGGTTAAGGGTGGTTGTACACTTTTTAAGGGGTAGTTAACCTCAGCTAAGTATTAGATTTTGTGGAAAACATACTTATAATAAATTATGCCGTTTTTATTTTATTAGTCACTAACGAATTTGGCTTTGAAATAGAAAAAAGCGTAATTTTTACTAAAGTTGATACTCACTTTTTTAAGATTTTTCGTTACTTAATTGATTCAGCGTTTTCAGAGATTATGTATACAAACATACAAAACTAAACTTAAGTGAGTGTGGAATAATAACGTTCTTCATATAACTGACAACTGTGTGTTAATTACATAAGAATGCAATAATAACTATTAAATAAAGTCGTAGAAAACAACGTCTTCATTTAAACAAAATCAATTATAAATATAAAACAACGCAAAACTGTATATATAATCATTTTCCTGCTATTAAAACTAAATACACGAGCGTAACGCGAAATAAAAGTCAATTATATACTTTCACATATGTTTGGATGACTGTATCGTATTTCATTTGAAAAAAATTTAAAAGATTTACAAACACATGTAAATCTGCATTTAAAATTCTCATCAATACATTAATTTACATAAGGAACTACATATACGGATGCCCGCCAATATTATGAGTGTATCACATCACATGGTCATGACAAATTATCATTATAGTAAGTTTATTCAATCATGTTTCGGCGCGGTCAACAGCCGCGTGGTTGTCGACCTTGCGGCCGCGACCTTGCCTCCGGGTTACTGACATCGAGTATTTTCGGCGGTTTTTCTCTAAGGAAAATTTCTTATCAACCACCTGTGAGACCCACCCTGCCCCCGCCACGTAATAGAAAACGTGAGACGCGAGGAGCAATCGAGAATAGCTGAGGGGTCACGTACACTGGTCGGTCGCTCGGGGGCAATGTTTTTCAGCCTCCCACATACGCTTTTATAGAACTGAATTACGTTCTAGAATGTTCTATGAAAGCCTTTCTTACCGGCTCATTATAGAAAATAATATTAACATGGTATTATATAATTTAGCGATAATTTTTATCACAGACACGGTGTAACGGAATGCGTGATGTCAACTACCTCTTATCGTTATTAGAAATGAGAAATTGTGTTGATATGTGCGAAATTCCGTTTTTTATAATCATTGCTGTTGATAGCGGTTATAGCTTTATTATGTAAAAATAAAAAGAATAACGACTATTTCAAAATATTAATAGTAAAAAGGAAAATGTACTTTGATCATATGATGATCTATCTTAACCTTTTCAAAAATGAATATATCGAATAAACTATTATAAATATCTCAGTTAAAGTGAAAAATAGCTTCATTTATAAGCTTTAACTTTACAATTCCTATTATTTCAACAGCAGACTAAAAATAAATGACCCATATTAAATTCGAAAATATATTTAGTGCGCCTATGATGTCATCTCCACTGATGTATCGTTACCTATGTATTTCTAGCATATTTTCATATAAATACATTTACTACAGTAATAATAGTCTATGAAACACTACCATAAAGCGCGTCACACACGGTGAAGATACTATAATATTTTATCTTAAGATACTGTTATATTTTATATCACAGTATCTTAACGCATCCGGTATCAGCGTTCGGACCATCATTTTTCTTTTTGTCATTGCGTACTAAGACCGCTGTAGAACCGCCATCCTGTTACAAATGACGCGAAATTTTGTGGGTCATTTGTAACAGGATGGCGGTTCTACAGGGGTCTTAGTACGCAATGACAAAAATAAAAATGATGGTCCGAACGCTGATACCGGATGCGTTAAGATACTGTGATATAAAATATAACAGTATCTTAAGATAAAATATTATAGTATCTTCACCGTGTGTGACGCGCTTTATAATAGCTAAAGCAAATAATTTAACATGAATTTTACATTTATATTGATGCAATATCTAAGTCGGTTTACGAAACTCGCAGAATGTTGCAAATGAACCTTGACTTGTGACAATTATTCCATTATAGTGGCAAAGTTACTAATAAACTGTTTGAGCCTTTCGAAATTTATACAAAAAGCCATTCTTTCTTGGCATTGTATAGAAATTAGAAGGAAATTCTCACCTAAGTGTAACATTACTTCACGACATTTACAAACATTCGACAAATGAAATAACCAATACAGCAAAGCATAATGTTTTAACTAATCTGATACAATCGGATACAATACTATTTGGGCAGTACATTAATTAGTTCAATAACCTCTATTATTTGACATTAAAATAAAATTCTACGTTACAAGGAGCAAACAACGCCCTCACCAAAAATACATCACGAATTTCTTGTTAGAACATTATCCTTCACACCGAAATTTCAATGCCCCAAAGGCCTTTGCCCCATCAGATAACAATATCTACATAAAACGTCATAAAGTAAACCCCATTTTCTCCTGAAACGCACACACGCAAGCTTATAAGCGTCCCGTGTACATACGAGTGTGCGTGTAGCGGGTAGGCGTTAGTGCGGTTGTCAATGTGTGTGTTTCGGAGGTCGACAACCGGCGAATTTTTCGGCAGTTGAACTATTGCACAATATAGGACTTACCAGCATAAGTTGAGCTGTGGCGTTGCAGTAATTATAATGAAATATTTTATCAAACTTTAATGAGGTTACACGTAAGCGTATATTTGGTTGAGGAAATCTGGTGGGTTTGTTTTATCTAAATATGACCGCATTCGAATTAATTGTAAATAATGATTATGTGGAAATTTCAGTTATGTGTAATAATAATTGATGCTCTATATAATTATAATATTGTTCTTTATTTGTTGTTTTCTGAAGTAGAGAATTATTGATAATTTTATGAGATAACGAAAACAAATTAACAGACATTTTAAGTTACCCATACTTTACCAGTAAGTATTATATATATTATTATCTTTTTTCACAGTCTTTTTTGCAGGTATTTTTGATCCCGCATTTAAGAATGAAACTATATTCCTATAAAGAGTTTAGAATTAATAAATGTTAGATTCAATCTTTTAGCAAACTCAGATATTCAAAGTCAAAGTCAATATGTACTTCACATCCATCACATGACTTTTATTTTCTAAGTGGTTATAAAAACAGCTAACGAGGTTACATGTGGGTTACCCACCATGACATCAGAATTTGCCATTTATTAATAATAACTCTTATACAACTAAAAATACAAGTGAAAATCGTATCAATGAAGCCTTAAAAAGCCGCACGCTTTTCCGAAACTTTCCTACCCACGAAGCAATACATTGCTCTATTGATTAGAACATCGATGTATTGAAAATTCGTGTGTCTCACATTCCCCGCAATGTACATCGCACTATTAGACCGAGACATGTCGATTGGACAATGCGGAAGGTCGTTCAACTCACTTTGCGAATGATTTGATCTCGGGGCAATGACCTGTATTCAAAATAAACGTCATTTTACGTAATTGTCCATTGTCTGTCATTGGTTTTTAAACATAAGTCAATCAGGTGCACAGTGTATCAATTATGACTCATGAAGGGTTCACTAACATGTATCATCAATAAAAATAAAATTCAGTAGTTACAAAATAATTACCTTATTTCCGCCATTTTTTATCAATACGCTATTCATTTACTTAATATATTGAATATATGAATAATTTTACATTATACAAATTAACAATGGCCGAAAGTAAAGCTTTTCAAAAATATATTAACAGAGCCAGTTTTATCGCATCATAGTGAATTCTCTGAAGTTACCACAATAAAAACATAGTATAAATAAATAAAACAAGTTCAATCCTATGTGATTTATAGCAAAAAAATATTTTACGATGACGTACGTTATACAATATATTATTATGTACATACACTACATAAAAATGTTACACTGAGGAAAATGGAAGCAGATCAATTAAAAAAATATTTAATTAAACACAATTATTTTGAAATTATAGGCAGACACTTGTTTGTAAGGTATATGTTTAAAATGTACCAGACTTTAGTCACGTCTGCCAATATAAAATTACAAATATAAATATAAGCAATTCATGTTCCACTACCAGCCATTATTACGCAGAAATTAAATTTAGGGAAAACTTTTTGGAAAATCCAAAACAATTATTTATAGTACAAATGTTTACATAATAATTATAATTTATTGCAATCCATAATATAACTATGAATGTGAAAAGTGTTTGTATGTTGGTTATTCAACCGCGCAAAACGGCTGAATGAATTTGGATAAAATTTTGTACATAATATAGTATTAAATATATAATATTTGACTAGTAATTTAATAAAACTAAACAGTGTCTGTTTTAACAAATTTTTAGAAATATTAAAATATAAAATGTGTTGTTATAAAGAGTTTTCAAATCTGAAAAATTGTCATTTTTTTCAGATTTTTTTTGTGTTGTCGAATCGTAGAATAATTCAGCCCTAGATAAAACATGTTATAGGATTTAAAATAAATCTTAATCTTCATATGCCTAATCTGGAATGAAAAGTATTTACTACATAATAAATTATTTAGTTTCAACAAGACAACAAGATATCGTTACACATGTCAGTTTAGTTGTAATGCCCTGACCAGTGTTGCATTGCACCTCGTTCAAGTTCGTAAAAGTGTATTTTCTTGAAAAAATCAATTGCGTCTTTACAATTTTTCTTTATTGCGTTGTTTTCTTTTGCCAAATTACGTTACACCGATACGTTTTGTGTTTGGCAAAAATATAATGTTTAATAATAGTAGTTATTAACAACATAAACACGGTGCAAAGGCCGGATTTTATTTTTATAATCTTATTTATATCTCATCTCTTTAAATAGCTGTAATGTGATGCTTAATAGACACGTTTTAAATTAACCAGCCTTTAACTGCGTTAAATATTTTTTTACCTGCTATCAGAATAAACAGAGCGGTAATTTCATATGCCTATTTAATTATTTAAGATAATCTTTGGATAGTAACTCCAAAGATTATGTTTAATTATCTTCCTTTTAACTCTACATTATATGTTATGGTTTTGTTATACTAGACTCTAGAGTACACACAAAAAAAATTATCATTTCCATCAGCTAAAACCCCATTTATATAAACCGTCCATACCATCGATATGTCGCAGGCAAATTGTATTATTTCGCCGTTTACAAAAGCTCGGCATTTTGTAATATGTCGAGAATTTGTAATCAGAAATTTTTCGTTTGGATAAGGGGGTGGGTTAGGTTAGGTTCGTGTTTTTTTAAAACTACACAGAAATAGGAGCCCCACGAAGTGGAGCTCCGTCGGATCGCGACGATCTTTTTGTAGAATTTTGGAAAAAGTAAATCCTCAGCATATTACAAAATGCCGAGCATTTGTAAACGGCGAGACTATACAATTTGCCTGCGACAGATACATCCCGATTAAAACATGTTAACAAACTATCATATTACAGGTAAATTAGCTTGGAGAAATTTTTGCATATGTAGTGGTGTGTATATTACTCAGATCTTAGAGCGCGTTTCCACTATATCGTTCTGGCCTATACAAAAATGTTTCGATATCCTAACATTACTATTTAATTTTATACTTATTCCTAGCAACACTTTTGTTTTCAATAAAAACAAGTTTTTATTTGAAAGAAAATGGTTTTGACTTTATAAAAAAAAATATATCATTCAATTTCACGTACTTGAGCAAACGACAAGGCGACTACCGTGAAACAATAAAATATCGTGTCCATAATAATTTGTTTCATAATTAATATTTGACCATAATAATTACGAAACAAAACAAATAAATAAATCGTCACTTGATAGTGGAAAGTGGAAACACGCACAAAACCAGAATAAACCAGTTTACGCTGTCCGCAGGTGCCACGTGCAGTCGTTTGGTACCGTTAGAACATAAAGCACACATTTAATTCAAAAATTATAATTATTACGTAGTTTAATTGTTAAATTTTGTATTTGTTGATTGTTGTTATTATTTGTTATTATTGTTATAATATTTGTTGAAGGGTTTAATTTGTGTGTAAGATAACTTTGATCAGCAAGTTATCAGAAGAACAATTCATGACTTCCACATCACAAATAAAGAAGTTCCCACTTTGAAAACTTTGCACGCAAAATTGAAAGAAGATATCGATTATAAAGGTTGTGTCAGCACGTTACGAAAACACGTCATGTCATTAGGTTTTAATTGGAAGCAAACAGAAGATAACCGGAAGCTTCTTATGGAAAAACACGAAATTAGATACTTGCGAATTAATTATTTGATGAATATTGCTGAATATCGTGAACAACGCCGACCAATTGTTTACACCGACGAAACTTATATAAATACATCACATACCCTCTCAAAATCTTGGTCAGATGGAAGCACTTCAGGTTTCAAGCAACATATATCGAAAGGCAACCGCTTAATCATTGTTCATGCTGGTGGAATGGATGGCTTTATACCAAATGCATTGCTTATGTTTAAAGCCAACCAAAAAAGTGGAGATTACCACGACAATATGAATTATGACAACTATTCAAGGTGGATTCAAACTCAATTAATACCCAACTTACAACCAAATAGTGTTGTTGTTGTTGACAACGCACCATATCATAACTCAATACAAAATCCTGCACCGAATAGTAATTCTAGAAAACAGCAAATGATTGACTGGCTGACATTTAGAAACATTGAGCATTCATCCACGTTGCTTAAGCCTCAATTATATGAACTGATTCTGCAAAACAAGGCGAGATTTATAGAGTACAAGATAGACGAACTATTACGACAGCACGGTCATACTGTGCTGCGTTTACCACCATACCATCCGGAGTTTAATCCTATAGAAAATATATGGGGGATAGTGAAAACATATGTCGCAAAAAAGAATGTCGCAATGAATATGAATGTTATAATGTCATTAGCTGAAGAAAAAATGAACGCCATAACTGTAGAGGAATGGAGAAAAGTTTGTCTGCATGCTATTGAGGAGGAAAGCAAATATCAGGGTAGAGACGCAGCTTTAGACGCAATATCAGAACGAATTATAATTAATTTAAATAATTCATCTGATGAAAGCGAGGATGGGGATGATTGTGATATGCCTGGGGTTGATGAATTATTAGAATAAAATGAAATGCCATTTTTCCGGCGAGCTAAAGTTAAAAATTCATTTATGGGCCAAGGTATACGCTTTTTACAACAGAATTCCTCATAATATTAAAGAGTTTAGTAGTTCTAAATTTAAAACTTATATAAAAAATTAGTTCAGAGAGCCTATTACAGTATTAAGGAATATATGGACGATAAAAACCCATGGAGGGTTGTCGCGTAAAAACCACAGGACAGTTCTTTGGCATATTACTATAATATAATATGATGTTACATATATGTTTTGTAAAATTAAAACTGACATGATTAAAAAGAGCAACTATGGAGTTTCTTGCCGGTTCTTCTCCGTAGATACTGCTTTCCGAATCGGTGGTAAATGTTAAAAATATGTACCTAATGTCGTTTCAAAAGTGCTTCTAGAAGAAGTCTAATTGAATAAATAAATGTTTGATTTTTGAGTTTTGAATTAAAATTAAAAAGAGAATCTTGGAACTGTTTAAATTGTGTACTAAAGTTAGTAAATTAAACTTTAAATGTCGTTTCTTTTTCAGGTTAGTAAATTTTTCATTTTAGTAACATTGTTAATGTAAAAGTTATACGTATGTTAAATGTGCAAATATTAAAATAAAGTCTCATCTTTTTCAGAGGAGAAACACATATAGTTTAATTTAAAATCCCAAATATATATATATATATATATATATATATATAAATATATATATTTATTCAAAAATATATATATATATATATATATATATATATATATATATATATATATATATATTTATTCAATTAGATTATATATATATATATATATATATATATATATATATATATATATATATATATATATATATATAATAAAAACTAAAAATAAAATGTTGTTTTTTTTTTATTTGCTGACCATACACTACTACAAACGCAAAAATTTCTCCAAGATAATTTACCTGTACACTACACAATATTATTTATTTTTTTCTATAGTCAAAATCCAAGGTCATAACCAAGTATCAAAAAGATGGTTTTGACTGATTTTATTTTGACTGTAACATCTACATTCTAATTTCTATACCTACTATACTTTACATATACTCGTAGCATATAATATGTACTTATACAACGCTATTTTAATTTCCGTTTCGTACATAAGCACGTGTAAATATAATTATTTCTATTTGAATTCGGTCTCTGACACAGTGGAGGTCGTGCACCCTGGCTTGACGCCGTAATACACACCTATATCTAAAATGGCAGTACGAAAAAGGTACTCTATAATACATTAATTAATCGTTGCGATTTCGTATCTGATATATTTGTGGAAATATTTTTCGGTCTGTTTTCATTTATCAAAGCTAGTAATTTAGATGGTGGATTTAGGGGTTTACAAGCAAATGAGATACCATCCCACCAGCTGAATTAACGTTAATAAATAATTAACGAAGTTTTAAAAACTAATAAACACGCATAAACTCATGAAACGATTGTATTGTCATATAACAAACAAATCATAGACTCTTGATAAATGTACAGAGTTTGAATCAAATCTATCCGTTTAAAGTGAATTAAAATCGATTCTAAAGGAGTCGGTTATCCACAAACATACAGGTAAAGCTAATATACCCACTTAACTTATAAAAAATAACTAATTCTAAATTGAGCAAAGGAACGGGTGCATTTTTATTTATCATGTAATTTCTGAGAAAATTTTAACAATTGTATCTTAGACATGGGCCATGGACTCAGATAAAATAAATAATGCTTAGCTATTTGAATATTATGAAATATTAGCGGATGTAAGTTTAATATTTTTTCCTATTTTTCCATTTATGTACTTCTTCTATTTGTCTTGATGTTAAATAGTTTTATCATTGCTAAATAGATTATTTAACACACAATATTTATTAAAGTAACACATAAATTAGTAAATTTTTTATTAATAAACAATTCAAACACACAACCATAGAATTGCAAGTTCTGGGAATTTTATCCAAACAAAAAATTGCTGATAAAAAATCGTCACAGTCAAATGTATTTAGTCCCCACGTAAAGGTCAATGGTTTAATGTTTATTGTCGATTACGTTTTAACAGTGTTTTTATTTGTTGTTAAACGATTGAGTGCGCTTTATTTATCTTTGTGTAATGGCTTGGTAAGTCTTCAATTGTTTCGGTGAACTTCGGCTTTTAAGCTTTTGTTTTGGTTAAAATATGATAGCTTCGTTAGGAAGACTCGTTAATCTAGTTAGTTTGAACCTAGACAGGTTTTCATTTTTTATGAATCTATAGCTGATACATTATGGTTGTTTCTGTAATACCAGCAATTAAATATTAATATTATAAATGCGAAAATTTGTGAGGATGGATGGATGTTTGTTAATCTTTCACAACTGAACCGATTACAATGAAATTGGGTATGTGGGTAGCTGAAGACCCAGCATAAGACATAGGCTACTTTTTATCCCACAAAAAATATAACAGGAACGGGAACTATGCAGGTTTTTCTTAGAAAATAAAAAAAAAAATCTAGCATCTAGTGTAAATGTTTTATTTATTTATTTATTTAAAAATAACGTACCTACTCAGTACTCGTATATCGTAATCCTAGTCTACTGTAAACTGCCAGACACTTGAAAAAGACAATTAATTGAACTTCTCTGGCGCCAAAAGCAGGGTCATTAACCACAGCGTCAATCGAGTTATAAATTTTGTATGCAAAAATAAATTCATGTTCAAAAACAGTACTTATGCATAATATCAGCTTAATTACATTGCTTCTTACGTAATTTTATAGAACAAAAAATCTAAGAATATACATAGTGGAGTGCCTGGAGCATTCAAAACCGTATAACCTCGGATTAGAGTTATAGTGAATGAATTAATATGATCGATGTGGGATATTGTTTTTTAAACTATAAATTGCAATGTTTACCCAAATTTTTTTTGTGCACTCCATTGTTTCGTTGTTTAAAAAAAATGTTATGAAAAATTAATGTTTGACCATATATTTTCACTTTAAACAGTATTTCTTTTTTTTTATTCGAGTAGACATATAGGAATATTTTTCAAAGATACCTGTGTATAAAGATAGCAGTAGGGATCTCGAACAGATAGAAAAACGTGGAGGGGAGAGCGGAGCCACAACTACTATGTACAATGGAATTTCTCGGCCGGTTTAATTATAAATTAAACGTACTCTATTGAGTACATTTAAAAAAATAAGGTAATTAATTACGACTAATGAAAAGAAAAAAAAATTATTAGTACCAAATCTGTTTATTTAAATATATTACAATTACCTACATTGTTGCCTACATCAAATATTTAGTTGAAATGATAATATCATCGTGAAAGCGTTCTATTAGTCGTTTTTTAATAGTTTTTTCTACCGGGATATGCTCTGTAGTGATGACGTTTTTCAATTTTTGCATGGTAAATTGGCAATCATCATTCTCTTCTATGTAGGTACTTGTATATTTGCTCCATTGCTGCATCTACTTAGATTAATTTTCTTTTCAACATTACTGAGGTGAATTGAATTTTTCAGTAAATTATAATAATCCGAATGATATTTTGCTGCAAGTGTCTCTAAGTCGGTTATACCAGAAATCCTTTTCTGGATATCTCGATAATAATCGGTTTTCTGGACGGCTATAAAATTCGTGATGGATTCATTCAAAGTTGAAGTGTTGATGTATGAAATCTGACTACGCCGGCATTTTTTTGTATGGAGATACTACAAAGACCTCGTCTACTCGAGAGAATGCCGCAATTTGGACGAATTAACCCGGAAATTGAGAGTAGCAGAAGAAACCATTAAAATAATAAAAGGGTATTCAGACGTTTAAAAGACAACTTTTTCCGGTGATGTTGCACTTGCAGTGAGCAACAGGGGGGGTCATTTTGAAAATTTATTGTAATTAAACACCCTTGTAATTGGTTTTATTTTGTTTGCATTAAAATTTTGTACTTACCACTTTTAGATTTCAATTTTTCGATTGAAGCCTTATGAATAATAAAATGAAATTTTCAGGGTAGCTACCTCATAGATAGAGTAAGTTTTTAAAAAGCCAAACGGATATTTTTTATGTGATTTTATTTTTTACGGGCCCTTGAAGTTATGAACATACTGGGTAATTTTATCTTTCTTGGCATTAAATTCTTTTTTTTATTCCATTCGAAGATCTAACGATAGTAAATGTTAGTATACTGAATTGGCCTATCTTTCAGCTTAGCACACAAAAAAAATCAAGCATTTACCGCCATAATTCACGTCACCATAAATTAAAATCTCTACGTACTCGGCGATAGGTGAAAATTTGAAAAAAACGTCATAACTCCGAAAATACGAAAAATCGCATAACATACATGGGGATGATTCGGATAGCCCTCTATGTCCTCTACCTCCCAGCTTCAGTATATCACTACTTCTTGGGACACCCTCTATGGTCAAACATGAATTTTTCACAATAATTTGTTTAAACAATGAAACAATGGAGTGCACAAAAAAAATTGGGTAAACATTGCAATTTATAGTTTAAAAAACAATATCCCACATCGATCATATTAATTCATTCACTATAACTCTAATCCGAGGTGAAGACCGCCAGGCACTTACTACTCTATGTACTAACATCTCTAACTGTATGTTTGTAATTAAAATGTTAATTCATATTCTATAAAATTATAATCAATTAAGACATTCTTAGGACGATAGACTTTTAGCGTAAGTACCTAAACTCTACATAAAATAGAAGAGCGTCAGTATTTTGTACTTTCCAAAAATAGTATTATAGTTACAATTTTGCTTTTTATATGTTAGATATATAATCTGAAATAGCTGGACCGATTTTAACAGTTATTTCTTGAGTATAATAAAGTTAACAGGAGCAACATAAGTTAGATTTAATTTAAAAAATGAATACATGAACTTAAAACTCTCCTAAATTATTAACTATTTTACGTCACAGAATATAATATAACTAGTGGTCCGCCCCGGCTTCGCCCGTGGTACCTACTTGTTTAAACTATCCTATCCCTCAAGTTGGATCGAACTGCACGTGGTGTGCGAATTTTATAATAATCGGTTAAGTGGTTTAGGAGTCCATTGAGGACAAACATTGTGACACGAGATTTATATATATTAAGATGTATATTGTATAAGTTATGCAACTTTATACTACATTTAGACACTAAAAAGATATGTTTTTCGCAAATAGTTAACATTGCGTCATCTCAAAGATCAGTAATTTCTTTTATTATCACATCTCGATGCGTCATGACTCAAAATAAACGTGATGCGACTAAGATCTTGCGTAAATAGTTTTTGTAATAATGTATATTTTGTATTTAGATCTTCCTAGAAGTTATTGATTGTCTTATTATCAGAACGTTGTGAATCTTTTTAATGACCCTTTTTTATCATAAGAAATCGTTGTATTTTTGACGATCAAAAATTTAACATAATATATCGATGATAATATTATGTAAACATGATAGAATCTAAAACAAAAATCGTTGTGTATAAGTAATTTATACTTTATAGTAATAATGGTTAACTTTTTGAAATGATTGCGTCTTCTTCGTAAGTTACGGTGACTGTGGCGATATTATAATAATTTACTTCACTTTTTACTCAAAATCCAAAACAAGTAGTAAATTATTATATTAAAATCTACAATTTTCTTTTTTGCCACCATGATATTCCCCTTGCCCTTCTTCGTTTTTTTCTAATAAATCCTTCACTGACTCCTGTACTACAATGCCTTAATCTCGATTATTTTATTGTATCAACGAAAAACAGCAAGCACGTGGCGTGAAGGTTGTTCGGTCTTTGACTTATTACGTAATTGAATCGTAATGTCTAGTAGTGCAAGAGATGGGAATAGATTTTTTATGGCCTAGCCTATATTGTTTAGATAAACTTTGTTCTAAAAACATAATTTTGTTGTTACAATTAATTATATTCTGTATTATTAAATATAATATGTAAAAGCGTTGGATGAAATAGCATCAAATAATTTACAATAAGATTCGTTTTAGCACAGTATAAACAGTTTAAAAAGACTAATGCATTAATCATAATGCTTGTTTCTTATTACAAGTGGTGTCTATAAAATACTTGATTCATATTATACATTTATAGATAGATATACAATTTAATTAAACTATATCAAAATGCAAATATGATGCAAATATACTATATCATAATACTCCATGCATTTCACCATACATCTTATACTACACATTAAAACTAGTATGACGAAATACAATAAATGTATAAACTATACTCAAAATGTTTATTCTATTTCATAACCATTCCACACTTTTCACCATACATCTTTTTCAACTAAACTATACTACACAATAAAATTATGATGAAATACTATAATGTATTAGGAAAACAAATCGTGAAGCTGCTTCAGATCACGTAATTGCAAGCCAAGGTCACAGGTTCGAATACCGCCCGTGTTGATGCCAAAATCCATTGGCATTCAGATTTTAGGGAAGTTGGAAAAGATTCAATTAGGAAAAACCACAATGTGGATATAAGTGCAAAGTCATTATAATTTTGAAGGAATTAATGACCTCCGATTCGAAGAACTCATGTAAAGGATAATTGTTTACAATCTGTTTATAGAAGTTATACAACTATTAAATACACGACCGCCTACTTGGTACATTAGTTGACGCGTGAGCGTAGAACTGAGGAGTCCTGGGTTCGATTCCCAGTGGAGACGAAGAAAAAAAATTTTTCGGTCTGGCAGGACACAGAAGGCTACTTGTCCCTAAAGAAAATCGATCAGTGAAACAGATGTATCAAAAGGTATTACTTATAAGCATTAATACTGTACAATACTTACGAAAAAGTATACAAACACTTCCCGTATAACATAGGGTGGAAATTTTCTATTGGCCTTGTAGGGAAAGTACTTAAAGTTGAAATACTGGAGATAGCAAATTTTTCCCTCCAGCTCATTGAAAATTTCCACCCCGAATATCTAATTATGTCGTTTAAAAGCGAATGAATTTGTATACTTCGTAACCTACGATTCATAATGAATTTACATTTAATTCCTTAATAATTCTCATTTCATAATTTTGAAATCAATTCATTCAACCTCAATATCCTTCGCTATATCTTTTTATGATCATAAATGAATTGGATCACGTTGAAATCCGTTTAAAACAAACAAGCATATATAGGAAACACTTAGCGTTGTATATTTGTGTTCAAAATTGTAATAGAATACATCCGTTTTCTATTAACTTACTTAAAGATTTGATTGTTATAAACAGACAGAGGGAAATGGATAACAAATTTTCAATAAATATAGCTTACTAGGAAGCAAAACTGCATCATTTTTGGATCCTCTGTTTAAAAGCTTTTTATAACTAACTACTAACAATATAGGTGTGGAGTAATGGAGCAATGCGGGTAAATCCGCGGGGCACAGCTAGTTTATAACATATCTTATTGATATGATAAATATAGTAAAGGTAAAACATTAGTTATATCACAGAATGGTTTAAGTCGCGGCTTTTGAAATGGAAAAGCATCTAGAATTGCTTGTAATTGCTGTCTCGTCGTTCATTAGTGTTATATGAATCATGTAAAATGTTAAGCATTAATTAATCTAAATAAACTATGCCATTATATGTACTGCAGGGACATAGGTCTACCTCGGGAAATGCCACATAACACATGTCATTGAACTTTTTAGATCAATGTACTAAAATTCTAACTTCTAATGCTTATAAACCATAATATTAGTGAATACTATATATATTATTATGCAATATATTATGCGTCCCGCCAATTATAGTGATCATTTTGCTTGTTTACCTTTTACCGTGGTTGCCTGGAAGAGATCACTATTAAGTGATAAGGCCGCCAAAATAGTTGTACTCTGTTCTATGTGTAAGTAGTTCTAAGGTTTCCTATCTGTACAACTATTAAAGAGTTAAATAAATAAATAAATAAATAAATATGCAACTTGTATAGTCTTATGTGTTTGTTTTTAGCTTCAAGTGAGTCCACAATTCTGTATTTTTCCATCCATTTCCAAAAGTTCAATGTCACAACATTAGCGGATTCTTAATTCGATAGAGCCATTTACTGAGATGAAAACAACATGACTGTTTGTTCACGATGTTTCATTTCACGTTAGATGTAGCACCACCATACCACAGAATAATAACTAGTAGCTAGCTACTACCATGATATAACCAGATAAGGCTTTTGCGCGAATAGATTAAAAAGACTTGGCGCATATGCATCGTATTAAATCATTCTAAGATTCTGACTTATATCAATGTAAGTTCGAAAGTTTGTAAGAATACATGTATGTATGTTTGTTACTGATTCACGCTAAAACCACTGAACGGATTTTGATGATACTTGGCAGTGATGTAGCTTATCTTACAGAATAGTATATATGGCTATCGAAATACTAATTGTTTTGCCCGCGGATCCGTACGCTGCTCAGCTAATATGTTATATTTAATTTTGTTCGCTTGCTTCTCTCACTGTTATTTAATACATTTTTCTATACTTTGCTTCTAAAAAGATTTAAATGAACATGTGAATAAACGTTATTGACATGTGAAGTGCAAAAATAAACAAAGTATGTTTATTCCTCGTCCGGGCATGGGTTGAATGTTTTGTAAAAATGTTTTCAATGAACCTTACGAAAACACACTTGTAAATCTTCATTACTGCGTAATATGTGGAAAACATCCTTATTATAAAATTTTAAGTGTATTGGTAAATTAGCATAAAAAAAAAACAATAAATGCATTCTTGAGATTTATTGTTAAAAGTTTTTTTAGTTCTATTGTCGTCAAGATATTTACTTAATTAAAATAGACTTCAAGTTTGAAGTATATTTATTTTATAATCTTATAAAGCAATTATATTGTTGTTTGCAATATTTAATATGATTAATGGCTAACCATAGATAAGATATAACGTGTTTTTGCCAACCCGCGGATTTTACTAATTTCTCTATCGGAGAAAGTATGACTCATACACGTGACGCTTGTATAAAACCGAATGACTCAGAAAAGACTCATGTTTTGTATTACAGAGATACTGTTTTTTCCAAAAACTTTTAGCATCTTCTGAAAGGGAAATTTCTTTTAGTACCTTTTTATTATCAAGCAATTGTTCTGAACACTTCCTGATTTTTTCTGAATAGCTTTTTTTGTATTTCACGTTACCAGGCCCTGTATTTATGATGTATCAGTCATATATATATATATTATCGGTCTATGGTCAATTTTATTAAAATTATCTCTATATCAACTTTACAAAAGATAATTAATTATTCAATTATGTTTTTTTTAGTGAAAATCGGTAGGTACCTACATTAGTTTAAAAGAGATAGTTAGGGTAGAAAAAATATTTTTTTGGGGTAAATTATTATCTAGTAAATTATAGAGTTTATAATCCAGCAAATTATAATCCAGTAAGCATCACGGTGGGTTCACCCCGTTATCTTTAAAGAAAGTATAAGAGCGGGTTTTTAGTAGTATTTTCCTCAGCATATCGCTGCTGTTGCAATATATCATTCAAAGATAAGTAAAATAAGGTAAGTATAAGGTTTTGGACGCGTTTGCGATTGTTGATTAATAATGCTCTATATTATGAAAACTATGAGTTTTAATAATGCATTGTAATGTTTGTTAAATCACCAAACGTAGTCTTTGTCAATCTAAATTATCTATAACTGTAACAAAAATAATCCAGTACGAATTTTCTTGAAAAATTAAGAGAAAATTAATCCTTTTCAAACCTTTATCTGTAATAGTATGTTTAGTATTTTCTAGTGTTTGATTTTACGCGAGTATCATACATTTAGAAATTAAAGATTTTAATAATATAATGAATAAATCGCGTTTAAAATCCATTAAAAACTTTAATTTCTAAAGGAGAATGCCCATGAAAGTATGGACCACAGTACAGTGTTGCGTCAATGCCAGAGTGGTTTTGGAGGGTTCTTCTATAATCAAAAGATTTTTACCAATTGATTTTTTTGTGATAAAAACAGGGGTTTTCAAGATATTGAGAAAAATGTGAAATAACCTCAAAACTTAAATAACCCCGATTTAGTTAGGTTTATGTGTGGTTTAGGTAGCATTTTATCGTCCGAAGGTTATTTTTCGTTTAACATATTTAATCTATGCGTAGAGCTTATGCTTTCAGACAACTTGTTGTTTGAATAATTTTTTCACTACATATTCGAAGAAAGAAACAAATAAGAAACAACTGGTTACCTACCAAGCTATGTCATAATAATATTTTTAATATATATTTATATTATTTTACTTCACTATCTATGTTAAAACAACCTACAGTGTATAAACAATACCTTAAAGAGTGATTTTATGTTAATTGATTTTTTTGTAATTCAATGAAAACAATAATCGATATTAATACACTTAGCTATTTACCATAGTAAATGTAATAATAGTTACCGCTTGGTTACCGATGTAAGCGGTAATGGATACTAAATCTATGGTAACGGATCTAAACAATTACATGTCTTATTAGATTTTACAAAACATTCCCTGTTCAAAATATATTTTCCGATGGTAAGAAGGCCTCTAAATTGCCGAGATTTTTTTTAATAGTATTATTATCTTGATGCATGAGAAAAACCAGTACCAAAAATGGGCATTCTCCTTTAATAGTATATAGTAAATACATGGTTTCAAATAACACAATAACAGGAAAATCACCTTATTTGAGTTGTATTTATTGTTTAATTATTGTATAATTCTAATAACTGTATATGTATTTCATAATAAAGACAGTTCGTTCCGGTCACATTATTGACCTTAATGTGATGTGGTTATGATGTCATGTTACAATGAAATATAAGGTTACGGGATCGTTAATTTATTTTACACAAATTACCCTTTTTTTGTTTATAAATAAAACTTTTATAAAATTATTTTTGAGATCAATATTATTTTAATTGAAAGCTTGTATAAAAAATAATACAATTTGAAAAGTGCTTCTTCTTATTTTCTTATGGTGAGATGCCGGTTATTCTAGTAGAATTCTGTTAGTATTTCAAACTCAAACATTTATTTATTCAATTAGACTTCTTCTAGAAGCACTTTTGAATCGTCATAACATATTGTTAACATTTACCACCGATTCGGAAAGCAGTACCTATGGAGAAGAACCGGCAAGAAACTCCATAACCGTCTTTTAAAATAAATTTCTTCTTCAAGTCGGTTGTAATACGTACTTCTCACGAAATAAGTAATGCTTTGGTTCTTTCCATACTTGGTAACAAAGTATTGACGCATCTTATTAAAAATCAGACGCAAATATAATTAGTCGTCGTATTTAGAATACTTTTCCGGTGGACCATTTTCCTCATCATAAATTAAATAAGACTGATGATATCACTTGATAAAAATATAAATCTGTTCATTAATATCACTTTATATATTGTTAGTTTCGTAGTTACATTTTTAAATTACTGATCTCGGCTTCAAATACATTATTGGATAAAACAAATCATAATGTGATGTTTTCATAAAACATTCTTATTTTCCGTATGAGTACGTGCTATGTAGAATTATTTTAAAAATAATGTATAATTAAAGAACACAACACAATTATACCAGATTTCCATAAATATAATTTACACTCAAATCATTACATTATAATTATGCAAACGCAGTACAATATTTATTAAGAAAAACCAAAGCATGACTTTCTAAGCAATTCTGCGTCATATTTCCTTGTTTTGGTTGATTATCCCATCCTTAGGGATTGGTATGACTCATGGTATGTGACGTCGGGAAACACTGTGACGTCATAGAATGACTCAATAGAGCTTTCGAGCTTTGGCGAGCGGAAAATGGTATGAGTCAGCTATGCAGTAAATATGGTTGGAAAATAAGTAATTTTTGTTAGTGTATACCAATTTTGGTAAAGGTCAATGACCGGTTTTGTTTGATGTAGAGTGTGGTAGAGGTATATATATTTTTGGTGCTTTTGTGTATGTTATGTTTCGTTTATTAGAAAAAAAAGTTTCGAATTGGTAAGAAGACACTAGATATGTTATAGGTATTTATTGTTATGAAATTAATTTTGGAATGACTTGCCTTTTTAAGATATTACCTATGTTATCTGTTATCGTTGTTATCAATAACCTAAAATTAGAATGATTACTTCATAATTTTTCCGATTTCCTAGATAGATATTAGTCATTAAATATATTACTTATACTTCATATTCCTATGCCTTTTTAGAACAATCCCGATTAACAATTTCTTAGAAAACATTTTAAAATATAAAAAAAAAACTATTAACATATTATACAAAACTGTAATAGCATTGGAAATCATTTCCAAAAAGCTTCTTAATCTACTAAAACAGCAACTAAATCACAATAACATCAGCCATTCCTTCCTTCCACAATTATTTCCATAAAAACACAGAAATTCACATAATCATAACATCACGTGTTCACAGTTCAAGGCCCTCTGTTACGTAAACTTGGAGAAGTTAAGATAGATCGTTGATCATTTACCGTCACAAGTTATATAACACCTGCTTTAATGTGGTTTTAACACCTAGACGTTCAACGGAAGTATAATGTGAAAGAATAGAAATTATCTTGCATTGGTATTACATAGGTAATGTTGGTACTTTCTTTATAGAATTGCTAAATCTGATTACAGATTTAATGGTTTTTAACGTATTAAAAACGCGGTTTATACGAGTATTATTAAACTTGAAACCTTTTGATAGAGCCTTGTAGAGATTTAGAAAACAGTCACATGTTTTTTGATTGCTTCATAGATAGAAAATTGTGTTACAGTTACCATCACCCTATATTATTATGTAGCAAATTAAATACCCCAATCACTCGTTTTACAATATTTTCATATCGATATAATAATAATTCTAAAGAAAGTGTAGTTAATATGGATAAGTATAAAGAGTTATCATCGAAACTGCATCACCTGTTTAAAAAGCCTTTAATACTGGGAAGATCTAAATAGAAAATACTCATTGCCCATATTTGTATATTTCCTTAAATATAATGAAAGCAACAAACAACTCAAATAGTAACTAAGCTACGTTAAAAATATACTTATAAGAAAGTATTTTAAATAACAATACACATAAATCAAGATTTACCTCAAGCGCCAAGATCTCCACAAGACCTCTTTTTATATATCTATTTTCTATTAGTCTAGTCCTAATCAAAGTTCACGGCCCTAACTTGTAAGTCAAAGCACGTAGTACTTTCGCGAAGTCATTGCTATGCGGCACATGGCTGGTGAAATGTTTGCACTTTCTGTCCGGATGCGCACCCGAACGTAATAGAAAAATGTCTTAGGTAATGAGGTTGACGACCTGAAACAATTCGCTAGACGGCCTTTGTAGTAATGTTAATAAGTGATGATACTTCTGCAGCTCTTGGACTATATGTTTAAGTAAAGTGGGGTCTGAAGGTGGCCTGTACCTGTGCCTGAGACTATAATTGAAATTGGTACACCAAATTATTCTTATAAATGGAATGATAGAAATCAAATTGTGTTTGGGTCGCACTTACGTTATAGAAGATGTGGCAATGAGGTTGACGACCGGAAATAATTTGCTAGACGCACTTTGGATTAACTGTTGTTAATATATTGTGATGATACTTCTGCAACTTTTGGACTATATGTCTTTAAGGTAGTGTGTGTAAATGCCACAATTTGTCTGATAAACTGCCTAGGGATTTTTTTTACAATGAAATAAGCGCATCAAATTAACGAATAGCCAAACGTATTAGACAAATGACAAAGAATTCTATGTTAAACGGTTTTTAAAGTAATTGTGATGTGTGTTGAATAAATTATGATGATACTCCAACAGATCTGTTTTAGCACTTTCTCTTTATAATGATTTTCCGATTCTCTATTCCTTTATTAATAAAAAAAATACTGCAAGTAAATTTGTAGAAAATATATGTATTAGATCTGTTGTTGATTCATTTTTGCAAATATTATATTCCATCTGTTAGGTAACATCAATCATATAATTAGATATTATTTGACGAGCTTTTAGTCTTGTTTATTATTGTGATAAAAATATTACGGTTTTTGGTCAATTATTGATACATAATCGTTCAAATTGCAGATACCAATAAATCTGATGATAAATATATTGCACATGTGTTATGATGAAATAGAAGGACTTAATAACTCATTGTTATTACAATTTATTATACTCATTTATGATAATGTACTATAATATCTAATATATTGTGTCATATGTAATTCATAGCTTACCGCCTACGTTGTGTAAAACTTAAGAAATTACATACTAAAACTTTCCTCTACCACGCTTTACATTGGTCAAAACAAAATGAAAATCAGTGCAGTAGTTTTTGAGTTATCCGCGCAAAGACGTACAGACAGAAAATATAGCGTTAAAACGTGATATTTAATGCAGTTACAACTTACAATCTATAGAGGTATATAAAAAGTTCGAGGAATGGATCCTTACAGCGGAAAAATTGTAATTTTCCTATCCCCATAATTGGTCATATCAATAAACATTACTTCAATCGGTTGCCTCGTCGCGACGTGACACAAACAAACAAATTAACTTTCAGACCTAGACCTCGGTCACGCAACTACAAACTTCCTAAAATCTTATCGAAATCTGCAGTCTCACAGGTGTGAGGTGACCGAACTTGGGGTTAACGCTCGACGCAAAATACCTTGTTTGTGATGATAATATTGGAAAAGGATACGTTATTTATATGTGTTATTGATTTATTTAATAACTAGGTACTAATATTATGAACGCGAAAGTTACTTTTTCTATTTGTGTGACGATCGAACTGTATGTCTGTCTCTTCTTCATCTCTAAAGCACTGAACCGATTTGGATAAAATTAGGTACAAAGAAAAATTGATAATTGAGAAAGTTTTTATTCCAGAAATCCCATGCGAACAACATCTTTGTGGATTCCTTTAGCTACGCGAGCGAAGCAGCGGGGAAAACCTAGTTAATTATAAAGCTAAATTTTAATTTACTATCATGAGCCTAATATTTCACGTAGATACAGATTTGATAACATGAGAGACTATGATTATATGAATATTTTTAAAACTTGATATTTTTGTAACATTTCCCGTTACTGCACAAGTCAATGTTCATTAATTACAATTGTTTGAGCATATTATTTTAATTTATTTATTTAAGGCGCTTCTCAGAGTTTTTTATATCTTTTTAATGCGTTTTTTGTCCAGTATCACGTGTTTGATCAATATAATGTCATTAGTTATTATAAAGTTAACACTTAACAGTGCGATGTTAAAAAAAACGATTTAAAAATGTACAGCAATGTACAGCATATATTTTAAATTTAATGTAGCAGTTATTTTTAGCAGTGATATGTGTTGAAACTGAAGAAATGAGAGATATAATTAAATATCTATCATCATTAAAAGTTAAAACCAACCAAAGAATGAATGAATAACTTCCGTATCGCAATAGCGTATACCAGGCTAGCGAAGGGAATAAAAGTTTGTGGACGACAGAAAAAAAAGCCTAAAGAAACGTTTATTGATGTTTGTTTTAGAATTAAATGTCTAGATTAGTAAGCGAGTGAAGCGAAGGAAAGTGAATAGTAGGTTGTACAAAATATTAAAACACCCAAAGGATAAAAGGCTATTTATTTGTTTTATTAACAAATGTCGCGTCATTAAGTTACAAGTCTGCGTAACGAAAGCAAGTAGTAAAGCTGTTAATAAATAAATAATCGAACATCAGTAAGCACTGGGCCTTAAGCATCATATAATTGACGGTCATAACAGAGGTCTTTGAACCGCCGACGTAACTTATGCAAGCAGCCTTGAACCGGGTATCGGAACGAATAATATAACAATCCTTTATCCATTTGTTTACTTTATATTTGCATTTTAATTTATTTACATTACTATCTGTAATCGTTATCACGGATCCTTCTAGCAATTTATTTATTTGGTGACCGCGACGTTTGCCGTGATAAATGACAGCATTATGATTATAAAATAAAATTGTAGCCTGTAGGATAAAAGCAATAATTTTTTTGTTCAGTTGCAAATTTTAATTCCACCAATGTTAGATACGCAATGTTGGGAGGAAGATACGCTTGAGAATGACCTTAAAATACCGGTGTTAAACAATTCGCAAACCCTGATATACTTACCTGAAGTACGTCGTTTCGAATAAGATTCATCACCAAAGACTTCCTCTATAAAACAAATTAGTCCACAAGACAGATCAGGACATTCCAGGAATTGTATATTTCTGCACTTCAGCGTTATTAATGCTGTCAATCCGGCTCACACAAGCCTGTATCTACAAACATAAAAGTATAATACAAACTATTATAACAGAATGGCATTTCAAACGCACAGTTCTTATCCGAGGAAGGACGGACTTCCGAAGACATGCGTCGCGTGCGACGACCACATGCAAGCATTATTACGAATTTAACATTTTTCCTGCGATCATACGATAAGGTTCGGCGAGCGTGGTCCGATCGTGTCTTCGTGTAATATGATGTCAAATGCGTTTCTGGTACTGGATAATAAATACGTAACAAAGTAACGGAACTATTATACCTGTATTGTAAATTATGTCACAATCCTTTAAAGAAAAGCCAATCTGAAAAACAAAATACTTACTGAAAACTATTAAAACGCACAACATTAATAATTGGAACAACCCTACCCAAATCCAGGTCAGAGAAAGCAGCCCTGCACCTTAAGTTTATAAGCCGTCTACGACTGTTTGCTCGTCTCCTCTTACACCCTTATTAATACCATATACTGTTCGTTAGTCCTACTATCTCACAGTTCAACAACCTACCATTTCGGTAAGCAATAGCAAGGCAATAAATGGTTGCACAATCGTGCGCTTCCTCTGTTCCGGGCAGGTTCAAGGCTCTGGTTACATAAACCGTTTCACCTTACGTCACCGTCGCAACCGCCCGCATTGTTTATGAGCGCACTTTCTTTATAATTACGGACCACTTCCTACCTTCCTGATTTTGCTGTTTGTCATATTTTGTGTTTGGTGCGTGAGAACGCGATGATTATTTGGGTGAGCTGTAAGGGAACTTTGTGCATGTTTTTCCAATGCATCTAAGATATCTACGTACTAAGCTAAAGCTACGTCTAAGATATCTTTTGGCAATAAATAAGTTAGTATAATTTTAAAAATATTTCCTTTTAATTAACGAGAACATCAACAACCCCCAAGAGTAAAGAGAAAATGTAGCCATTGTCTCAATTTTGCTGTTTTACGTATTACAATATTTCTAGTACATGCAGTATCCTATGAACTAATAAACAATACAAACAAATAATCTTTACTCGCATCCGATGCAAGAAAATAAGCTTCCACATCATTACGTAATGAAAAACCGTACACTACGTCACTGCTTCCCGTTGCACAAGAGGAAAGTGGGGGTGTGGCCGGACACAGTGAAAGTCGGGTCGATGTACGCAAGCGCTGAATGTCAATGCGCATCGCATGCGCATGGCATGCTGATGGGTTCAAGGAAATGTTGAGTTTGACGTTTGTGGATTTGAAAATTTTGATTAGAAAGATTCTATGGTGTGGACTTTGATCCCGCGTTTGTTCACTTTACTTGCTCTTGGCGGAATTTGGATCCGCATCTTTCGCTTTACTGTAATGCTGATAGATAGTCTACTTGATAAGTTGAAAATGGCGTAAACTAGAGATAAGGCTCTTAAAAATACGTGCGATAGCTCATTTGATTCGGAATGACGTCTAGAAAAATGTATCGGAAATGTTTATTAGCACACAAAAAATTGCAAAAGTTATAGGCAAATTAAGTTTCAAAAAAATAGGTATTTCGTTTATTGTTAATAACTCCGAAATTATTAACATTTCAGAAATTTTGAAAAAAGATTCTTAAAGAGGAGGAAATTTCCAACGAAAAACTCCCGACTCCCGGAATTCTATCTCCATTATTTATAATTTTAATTTAACGCTGAAAATAGGCCTCCGCGCGGCATTTTTAGATAGCGCGCGCGGCTTCAAAACCGAGCACGTCACACTAATTATTTTTTTTAAGGTATTAAATATTAATTTAAAAATTTAAAAAAATTATGGTGTATTCCAAACACTTCAAAGAATTTGCTCCCGTTGGAAATTTTACTTAAAGTTAATTTTTCAACAAATTAGACAAATGTTAACTAACGAAATTTTTTTGAACTTCCGTCCTTATTGCACATTAAAAAAAAATAAAATGTAAGTATATTTATATGAAGGGCTCCACGAAGTGAAAAATTTTACCGACAATTATTTAAACATTTTTTTTAATGTGCAATAAGGACGGAAGTTCAAAAAAATTTCGTTAGTTAACATTTGTGTAATTTGTTGAAAAATTAACTTTAAGTAAAATTTCTAACGGGAGCAAATTCTTTGAAGTGTTCGGAATACACCATAATTTTTTTAAATTTTTAAATTAATATTTAATACCTTAAAAAAAATAATTAGTGCGACGTGCTCGGTTTTGAAGCCGCGCGCGCTATCTAAAAATGCCGCGCGGAGGCCTATTTTCAGCGTTAAATTAAAATTATAAATAATGGAGATAGAATTCCGGGAGTCGGGAGTTTTTCGTTGGAAATTTCCTCCTCTTTAAGAATCTTTTTTCAAAATTTCTGAAATGTTAATAATTTCGGAGTTATCAACAATAAACGAAATACCTATTTTTTTGAAACTTAATTTGCCTATAACTTTTGCAATTTTTTGTGTGCTAATAAACATTTCCGATACATTTTTCTAGACGTCATTCCGAATCAAATGAGCTATCGCACGTATTTTTAAGAGCCTTATCTCTAGTTTACGCCATTTTCAACTTATCAAGTAGACTAAGACCGGATGCCTTCGACCGTCAGTAGGTAATCGAATTTCTTCTACAAGCTACCCTTTTGATTTTAAATATCAATTGTGTCTCCACTGCGCTTATGGTATGATATTATGATACATTATTATGAGAATTTACATAGAGAACCCCTGAATAAAGAAAAATATCTACGGCATAAAAGAAGAGATAAATATGGATTTAACTGTAATTAAAGTTGAAAGAGAAGCTGGCCTATTTAACCGTAAAAAAGCAGACAATCATATTTAAAGTTACTATTTTACGCTATCTTTTGTAGGCATTAGTATCCTCACCACTTTACCAGTATTAGATTTAGCTTGTCCTTATTCGTACTATGTATATATATTCTGCTCCCACTTCAGAAGCATTTATGTATTATGTTAGAGAAGAAGATTTATTGCAATATAACTTTAGTGGCAGTCCGGTATATTAGAAACAAGTGCGCCTGCGTGTCAACGCGTATTTGAAAGTTTGATGATATTATGTCCGTTATGCAAAAATCACGGAATCATGAATCTCTCGTCTTTCTCGTCATGTCGCATGAAAACGAATTTATATGTCAGCAAATTAAAGGAAAACAATTATATAACTGGAATATATTATCCTTGGAGAAAAAGCAGTTGCAAATATTTTATCAAACCAAGTCAATTGTTTTAAAAATTTTAACCTATTTCTTTCGTTAAATACAGTACTCCAAAATTAATAATGCGCATGCAGATCTTCGCTAATTATCGTATTTCCAGAAACACCCGAATCACCCCGAATCATTGAATCGTAAGTGCCCTAAACAATGCACTTGCATCTTGCACCTTGTTCGAAAGAAATAGGAGTCAATTCAGAGTCATACACATCGAAAACAATTCGGGCGATAGGTGACGGTAGCTTGTCAGTCAAAAAATTCAAAAAATCCGTCAGTCGTCTTTATATATTGGTGGGGACCGCACGTATTATCTCTGTATGGAATTATATAGAGCTGCTGTTACATACCCTTCTTAGTTTTGTTTCAAAGTTGTATTTTCCGGTAAAATGATTATTTACACAGGTAGCAGATAGCAGTGGGGAAAGTGACAATTAATAAGAGCATAATGAAACTTCTGATCATTCTACGATATCAGAAATAGAGATAATCCCTGATTCTGTGAATCCTTTGGACTGAGATTTTAATTATTAGATTTCACAATTTAAATGTAAACCAGTGTTTGAAAAACATTTTTTTTAATATAAACTTTGTCTTATTTTAACCTTCCATACATCCATCATTATACGCCAGCTTCAGTAAGATACTTTAATAGTTCAAAGTATAGAGTTTTCCAAGTAAATCAATACAACAAATATATATTCGCAATCGTGTGGCTTATCGTATCTATTAACTTACATTGAATTATCGAAACAAATTTCGTTACTTATCTCTTTTACCATAAAATCACAATAAAACTCATAATTCTAATAAACTATGCATGAAGAAAATACATTTAACCACTCTATATACATATCGTCTTCGGAGGTTCGGAGAATATGACAGTTGCCGAACAGTCACGAATTTTTCTATGCGCATTATTAGTTTGGGAGTACTGTACATCAATATGATAAGATGAAGAACCATTTAGATACAACATCATCAGATAGATGAAGACATTAGTCTTCAAAATTATAAGCCATGCAATAGATGATATTAATTCTGCTATATCTAAGTGCTATATCATTAGTGATAAGTTGTTTTTATGTCTATCTATGATAATCTGACTACTAGTATTATAATACTTATATAGCACATCGGTCCAGTAGGTAGTGCTAGTAATTAGCACGTTCAAACAAACAAACTCTACAACTATAGATAAATATTATGTAGGTACTATATGCCAAGGTGTCCTAATTAAATTAGTTTTTAAAAATATTGCAGTGAGCATTGGGAAATTATATTCCGGTGATTTTCTATTGCTAATTATAAATTGCAACTGTTATAGGCCGGGAGATACTGACACAAAATGAACAGAACGCTGGTACCGGCGGACTAGTCGCGTGGGCGTTAGGCGTCATCTCCCGGCCTATTACCTTTATCACCCTACCTATAATATTGTCTAGTGTCTTGCAAGAATACATCGCGTGTGTTTCTGTTTCGTTATTTTGTTACAGTTCATTTATTTTCCATTGCAATACTTTTTTATTAATATCTTCTAGTTTTTGCTTGAAATTTTGAAATTCATTTCAGTTCGTTTTTTTAGATTCGACGCAATTATTTCTATCACTTTCCAGATATTTGAACATTTTTTTAACATAATGGTTTATAAAAATCACACAGAATCAATTAATAGTAATATGTTCTACGTGACTATCTTGACTCGAGTTACAAAATAAATTAAAATTGGGACATACAACTAATAATTATTTAATGTAAACGATTAAATCGTATTTTATTGAAGCTCGCTAGTGACCTGTTAACCTCTTTACTGTAATCTGTTCGTGGCCTTATGCCAATTACATTAGCCTTTGTGGTTTGTAATGTAAAAATTGGTTTCAGATCTTTCACTAATATAATATGTATTTATTTCAAAATTATCATACAGTTGGAAGATAAAACATCTTTGTATACACGATTAAAACAGTAGCACTTAATACTTTTTAGAATAATTCGAAATGGAAACATTTTAGATTTTTTTGACATACGCTTTATATACTGTGTTTTATAAATATGTAAAGTTAAAGAACAATGTCTTACTATTTCTATCATTATTATGAAGACGAGAGGGAAGGCCAAGTTATTATGCCACCATAGATTAAGAAGCAATCACTTTTAATAAATCGCTGCAACAACAAGATTAATTTTTAATGAGGTTTTAAGATATCTGAATAAAAATTTTTAACATAAAAAAGTAGTATCGTCGTCGAATTCCGTTCCATTGAGTGAGCTATATTTATTTCGGATGTATAAAACAGGTAGAGTATACGTAAAAGATATACATACATATAGATAATAATTGATAACCAGCATTCTTCGTATTGCTGAAACTTGTTAATTTTTTCCTTAAGTTTCCCTGTTCCAAACTAGATCCACCTTCCTTTATCACTATAACAAAGAAGCAGTTAAAATTAACAGGTATTTCCAAGATGTGTGTGTATTATGGTAGGATCCTCCAATCTATATCATATAAATAAATAAATCTGAAGTAGCCTGAAAAATAACACATCACTTGCGCAATTTCAAAGTTTCCCTACAGCACATTATCTTAAACAATATGATGCAAGATCTTTATATTTCTGGGTCATACAGCAAGGTACCGTTACCACGACCATATTTTGAATTTAAATAAGAGCTCTGTTATAGACAAAAACCATCGTTGACAATTTGAAATAGATGCATATAGATGTAGTCTTTTATGGATGTTGTTAAATCTTGGACATTTTTTTTCTGTGATATAAAGTAATATTTCCATAGATAATTTAATGGTAGATGATAAATCAGGATTTACTTTAAATATATGAAATTTATTTCCTTTCCAACATTTAGTTAAAATTCTTTAATCACAGCTAGTTTTCGATATCACTACATAATATAAAACAAAGTCGATTAACCTTCTGTGGGTCTGTATGCTTAGATCTTTAAAATTACGTAACAGATTTGATAGGGTTTTTTTAAATAGATAGAGGAAGAGGAAGCTACAGCATACCATTTACCTATTAGTTTTTAAACAACAGCGCGTCGCGAGCGAAAATCTAATTCTAAAATAAGAAAAACACTAACCAAAGTACCCATAATCCACCATACCCTTGAAACCTTTGAACCGGATGCTTCAACTCAAGAGGAAGCTACACAATACTTCGTAAGTATACCATTAATTAGTTTTTAAACAACAGCGCGTCGCGAGCGAAAATCTAATTCTAAAATAAGAAAAACACTAACCAAAGTACCCATAATCCACCATACCCTTGAAACCTTTGAACCGGATGCTTCAACTCAAGAGGAAGCTACACAACTTCTACAACACTTCGTAAGTATATCATTTATTAGTTTTTAAACAACAGCGCGTCGCAGACGGAAAGCTAATTCTAAAATAATCAAGAAAAAAACATACCTACCACAGTACCCATAATCCACCATACCCTTGAAACCTTTGAACCGGATGCTAAAACTTGCATAGATAAGCATCAACATTGTATGCAACTAGGTACCGTTAGCGCTTTCCCATTTCACCGACATAATAACTCGGTCACCCACATTGCACAATGCGTGTTCAAATGGTGATTTGTCTCTTTTACATGGACAGTGTTTAATGATAGTGTAGAATTAGTAGACCTATGCTAAAGATTCTTAGGTGGACCGGTGACACGACAGCTTTCCAAAATAGGGTGCTTTTCTTCTGGCAGTGTGGTCTGGTGGTAAATCTTGTTTTTAGGCCTTAATGATCTGATTAACTGTTTACCAGTCGATATTAATTTGTCTGTTACTCTATTAGAGGTGATTAACTGCAATACTAACATCAATATTTAATATTTTGAAAATGCATCATTTTTTAAGTTTTGACTATACGTAGCGATTTGCCTGAAAAATAACCCTTTAGGTTGGGTGCCGTGTCTACTGCAGAGGCATTGATGCTCAATTTAATAACACATGAATAATACATAATAGTTAAAGTATAAGATCCGTTATCCAAACAAGAGTTGAATGACAGATCGAGCGTCCTAGAAATAGTTGAAATTTATGTTTACTTGTGAAATGGCTTACGACTCATGACAACATGATTTATAACGAAACGATCTTTATGGGTAGTTTCACAGCTTCTGGATATGTATTGTTTATCTGTCAGTTAACATGGAAATAGTAGCCAGTAATGTACCAAAATATTCGTTAAAATGTGTAAAATTGCTATTGGGGAAATTGCTATTTATCATCAAGGGAATTTATCCCTAACAAATTTAAAGTCGAAATAGGCTGATGATTTACAGACCATTTTTGCACACTGTAGTGTATATGAGTGACTTGATTTTCATAATGCATCACGCTAACCAATGATAAATTTTTCAGCATTAAAAAAAATAATTTTTAATTTTTGTTTATGAGCTCAGATTTCAATTTGAATCTTTAGCACTCGACATCTTTCTTCATGCAAGCTACTGTGACACACCATATTATTTGTATAAATATTTACCAAGAAGCTTATATCTAATACACTGGAGATTGCACTATGACCATTAACTTGTCACAAGAAAATATAACCTTGAATGACGTCAGTGTTGTTTTTTGTCTCTTTCTGTGGGTGACCACACTGGTTTGTATATTCAGGATTTTTCGAAATAAAAAAAACTAAAAATCATGGTCTATAAATAATAACGACATATATTTTTAACAGTATTTATATTATAATATTACTGGTCAACTTACATGAATAATTATCATCTTTATAGGTACATACCATTTTAATTGGTAGAGAATGATAGTTTTAAATAACGCTTGATAACTTTTGATCTCATACTACGATTTTTTAATTAAAATGAGTGCTACATACATTAAAACATCGTTTTGGTTACTCAAGCTTCAGTCTAAAACTTTTCAATATTCCAAAGGGAGAGTTGCATCGCTAGTGTTGATGTGTGGTAACGATATTACAGTTCTCAGAAATTCGTATGTCTTTCAGGAGCTGTACTTACGGTTACTAATGGTTTCATGGTGGTTAATTATAATATAATTAAAATTACTTTATCCACAGTTGAGACGCAGTAACAAGAATGTGGTAAATAAAAAGGTATAGCACTTTTCAAAAGGTATTTTTTTTCTGGACCGTAATCCTCAGGCTTAAAATGCAAACTGCATATTCTGGCATGTTGATAAATTTTACCCTTGATAGGCACTATGGACAGCCATTTATTTCTTTTTATTTCATTTTTGGAAAGCTGAAATAAGTAAAACAAAAAAAATTTGGTAAGTTAAAAGAACTATTAATTTCTATGTTAAAGAAGAACAAACATAAAACCACATGTGAGTGCAATATCGATGTCGTGCGTTGTTTCATTACTAGTATAAAAATCTTTGAAATGGTGTTCTAAATGTTCATCATAATTTTGTTAACTATTACAATATTTTCTCTTCGCTATCCGTAAAAACTCGTCATCATGGTTACCTTACTTGTTAAATTGGTTTATTGAAAAATGATGAAATTATTAGGAAAAGAAGATAGATAGAAGATATTTAGCATGATTGATTACTAAAATGATGATAAAATTGACGATTTTTGCCATGAAAATGATTCTAAACAGGTAAATGCATGAGTATTGAGGAATATTGTAAATAGCGTAAATATACACTTGCCTGTGAAATTT